>CM077666.1:35071511-36294011 GCA_039707655.1 Elymus sibiricus
CCCATCCGCTTCCCTCCCGGCAATTTCAAGCACTCTTTGACTCTATTTTCAAAGTCCTTTTCATCTTTCCCTCGCGGTATTTGTTCTCTATCGGTCTCTCGCCTGTATTTAGCCTTGGACGGAGTTTACCGCCTGATTTGGGCTGCATTCCCAAACAACCCAACTCGTTGACGCCGCCTCATGGTGGGACAGGGTCCGGCCAACCCAACGCTCTCTAACCATGTCTACGAGCTTCGCGGTGAGCTCGTCGACCGATTCCCCTCGTTTTCCCCTTCGATCCGTGCCTTTCTACCCCGTTGTTCGCCGTGGACCGAGCTCCCGCGTACGCGTAGGTGCGTACATGAGCTGCTGTTGCCCCTGCTACGTGCGCTGCTGCTGCTCTTGCTCCTTGTACCGCTGCTGCTCGGCTACTGCTCTGGCCATTGCTGCTGCTCTGCTGCTGCGCGCTGCTATGCTGCTTCTCTGTTGCTGCTGGGCCCAGCTGCTGCCGCTGCTTGCTGCCCTCCTGCTGTTGATGCCGCTGCTACTGCCCGCGCTAGCCCACGCCTGCAGCCGCCCCCGCACTAGTCGCAGCCGCCCCGTGCTGCTCCTGGCTACGGCCGCCACGCGCCCGTGTGCACACGCGCGTGCGTGCCTAGCCAGCCGGCTGTGCCTCTGGCCGGTCCTGTGTAAATTAGATTAGGTTAAATGCTAATTGCTAATTACTACTAACCAGCCGGCTAACTGACTATGACATGTGGACCCCCATAACTTAAATAACCACTCATTATTAACATATGACACTGACCGATGGGTCCCATGTTAATTAAACATAATTAGATATTTAGTTTAACATAGTGACACTGACATGTGGCCCCCACTAACCTTGTTGACCAGTCAACTTTGACTGTTCTGACTTTGACTCTGACCCCACATGTCATACACATTGACTAGAGTCCCTCTGGGTACACTTAGCATTTAGTCATTTATTTTCGAATTAAAAGTAATTTCAGAAATTCCAGAATATTAGTAAAACTTTGAAAATTCATATAAAATAAACCGTAGCTTGGATTAAAATAATTTTTATATGAAAAATGATCAGAAAAATATGACGAATCCGAATATGTTATCAAAATGCTCGACCATCACTCCCATCATACTGAACATGGAAACCTCCCCTCCGGATCGATATACCGATAATCACCTGGAACTGGGAAAATATTCCCGGATATTTTCCCTCTCCGTCTAAAATACCTAGTGTTGCATTAGAGCACACAATCAACCCATACTGCCATGCCATGCATCTGTGTTGCATTTGTTTGCCATGTATTTATTGTTTCTCCCCCCCCCTCCTTCTCCTCTGATAGACCCCGAGACAGCCACTGACGCTCCCTAGTACGACTACGCCCCTGGTGATCAGCCCCACTCAGCAGAGCTTCCAGGCAAGCAAATGCCCTTGATCATTCCTATATCGCCCAATCCTTCTCTCTTATACTTGCATTAGATTTTGCTACTGTTGTTGTTCCCGTAGCTCCTACTCTGATGCATAGCCTGTTTTTGATAACCTGCTGTTGTTAACTTACCTGTATCCTAAATGCTTAGTATAGGAACGATAGTTTCCCATCAGTGGCCCTGCACCCTTGTCCGTGTTGCCATGCTTGTTATCTGGGTTGACTGAACCAGATGATCAATGTATCGAGACCTGAGACCCCCCTTAGGCCCATGCAATTGTATGACTCTGCCGAGCCGCACCAAGCGTGATACTACCGAGGGTGATTCCTCGTATATCACTCTCGATGGTGACTCAGTAGTGCAGCACATCAAGTGTGTTCTTACTGAGGGTGATTCCTCATAGTTCATTCTCGATGATGTCACTGTCGTGCAGTATATCAATCGTGGATCCATCGAGGGTGATTCCTTGGATTCCACCTTGATTGTATGGACCCGAGTCACAACATTCCCCTTACGTTAAGTCGGGTCGGCCCCAAGGGTACCCGCGAGATAATGATAAAGACGGGTTGCCCCGGAGAGCACCCACTAGAGATACTGTGGCGGCTGGCTGTTAGAGGTACCACCCCGAATGTGGTGGTAGCTCCGGACTTGTCCCGACAGCCGACACGTGACTTGCACTGTTATCGGAGCGACAGGGTAGGCGGAGACCACCTAGGAGAGAGGTGGGCCCGGTCCCTGGTCATGATCCGCGAGTTACTAATAAAATGCTAACGGATTTGGGTATTGGATCTGAGTTGGCTGCTGGCCTATATGCACTAACCACCACGCGGGATAATGGTATAATGGGACCATCGGCGACGTATGTTCGTCCCGAAAGCTCTGTTAGACGTCACAGTTGAGCGGCGCGCGCCCGGGTGAGCTGGTTACATCTGTTGGTGCTTCCACAGTCGCGCTTGGTCCCGGCTGCCCACGCAACGTGCAGGACTGCTTTGGGCGATTGGCCCATGACCCCTTCGCACTTAGAATTTAGACCGGAGTGCTGACCTCTCTAGAGAGCCTAGGTAGGACTACGTCATGTCGATCATCCGAGGCCGGGCACTACCCAGGCAAGTGTGTTCGGCCGAAGTTAATCGAGCGTGTTAGGTAACAGTAGTGCACCCCTGCAGGGAAGTTAATCTATTCGAATAGCCGTGTCCACGGTAATAGGACGGTCGGAGTTGTATCCTAATCTACTACAACTAGAACTGGATACTTTCATAATACTAAACTGTTATATTTGCTCCCAGGTCGCTTTCTCGTAGGTAGTCAAGGAAGGATCTCTGGGCATTGCTAATATATAATTGTTATTATATGTTACTGTGCTCTACTCTCTTCTGGTGCTGCAAGATTGCTTCAAGATGCTAGTCTTCCTTAAGATAAGCTTCTCCCTCTCTACTTTGGCATTTCTGCAGTATAGTCCAAAGATATAGCCCCATTCCTTTGATACCGATGCATACTTAGCATAGTTCTGATGTAAGTCTTGCGAGTACTTTGGATGAGTACTCACAATTGCTTTGCTGCCTTTTTCACCCTAACCGGTTGTTGCAATCAGATGACGGAGCCCAGGAGCCAGAGTTCACCGCAGGAGGTTACTACTACAAGAGATCGACGACCAGGAGTAGTTTGGAGGCCCCAGGCAGGAGGCTTTCGCCTTTTCGATCAGATGTCATTGTTATGCTAGCCTTCTTAAGGAAAACTTGTCTAACTATGTCTGTACTCAGATAATATTTGCTTTCGATGACTTATGTATTCGGGTCCTCGTAACCCCTGACTTGTAATAAAGATTTATGTTTAAATTTGTGTCTAGAGTTGTGTTGTGATAACTTCCCGTGAGTCTCTTGTCTTGATCATGCACGTTTGCGTGCATGATTAGTGCACGATTGAGTCGGGGGCGTCACAAGTTGGTATCAGAGCCGACTGCTTGTTGGAGCCCCTCCCAACTCCTTGGTCGAAGTTGAGTCTAGTTGTCAAAAAACTATTTTCCAAACTACTAACTATGTTGTGGCTTACGGGCCCACATCGCAAATGGATGGGATTAGGATCTTTTATTCCGCTCCTTTACTCTGGAATTCTGATTTCTCTTCTTTTTGGGTTAAAGATTTTACTAACTCTAACTTTAGGTTCTCGTAACCACTTCCTCCCGGAGAGCCCCTCATTCCAGATGATCGCTTGATTCACCAGAAGATTCCAAAGATACTCTTCGATGTTTTTCCCGAGACCCTATGTGCCCACTGCTTTTGCAATTACCTACCACCGATGAATCCCTATGTATAACTACATACACTTGACGTTCATACATTCACTCCCGGTTGCTCTTGTTATTACAAGATACCCCGAAACATTTTCCTATATGCCGAGAATCCACTGTGCCTACTGCCTTGAAGTTCCTTTCCGCATGAATGCGCCTACGAATAATTCCTCACACTTACCGTGGATTCATTCATCCCCAGTTGTTCATGTGTTTCGCAAAATACTTCATAATGCTATTCGATCTTTCGAAAATCCTCTGCAGCCTATTGCTCTTGAAATTCTTACATGCCTGCATTATCGTTAATTCCATATGCCTAGCAGTATTCATTGACGTCCTTTGTCATTATCATTTTGAGCCTTTGATTCAATATGTTTGCAAATGCTCGCAATCATCAGTTGAAACTAGAATTCGTCCTTCCGGCTCAGACGTTATTTTGAACATGAGCTGGTTCTTGGCCGATGAATTTGCGATCGATTGTGCCCCTAAGTCTATTCAACTTATCCATCCTTGATCAGAGCGTCTGCTTCTGATACCCGAATTGGATATCGTAATTCCTTTGTAATTATGCTTCGGATTATTCAGATGTCTCCATAAACCGATGCGTTTGCATCCTTTCCTTTCCTAGTTGAGTACCGATACTCACACCAGATTCTTTGTAGACTACCTAACCTTTTGGTGGATTACGACCTACAGTTCCTTCGTGCTTTAATTCATTGATGAATTTTCCCCTGATACAAAATGCCTCTAGCAAATTGTATCATCTACTCTGTGTCGTGAGCCCTCTGCTTTCGAGCTTGTATCCATTGCCTCTATTAGTGTGTTGTATAGGTTCCTAAAATGTCCCGATGTGTTGAATCTATGCTTTTGCCATCTGTGTGAACCCAGAAAATTCTACGGGTCATACTCTACTGGTGTTACGCCAGATAAGGTTTCAACACTACCACTTTATCGAAAGCGAGAACTGAATGAAAGGTTATGCGTTGAAGAAGTGGGAGTTGACCTTGAACCTTGTGTTCATGCCCATTGAAGCGATGTAGACCGTCACAAAAGCTTGTTGCAAAATATTTATTCATTTGTGTGATTCTTCCGGTATCCTTAATTTGATCCCATGCAGCTATGCTTCCGACCATGATGTCCCTATTCGATATATCTGAAAGGAATCCATTCCAGTGACTCATCTATTTTTCTGACTAGGTTAAAGTATCTGTTGTCCGCAGATCGATGACAGGGCAGGCGGAGGCCACCTAGGAGAGAGGTGGGCCTGGTCCCTGGTCGTGATCCGCGAGTTACAAATAAAACGCTAACGGATTTGGGTATTGGATCTGAGTTGGCCGCTGGCCTATACGCACTAACCACCACGCGGGATAATGGTATAAAGGGACCCTCAGAGATGTACGTTCCTCCCGAAAGCTCTGTTAGACGTCACAGTTGAGCGGCGCGCGCCCGGGTGAGCTGGTTACGTCTGTTGGTGCTTCCACAGTCGCGCTTGGTCCCGGCCGCCCACGCAATGTGAAGGAGTGCTTTGTGTAGGAGATATGCCCTAGAGGCAATAATAAAAGTTATTGTTTATCTCCATGTTCATAATTATGTTTATGTTCCATGCTATAACTGCTATGGGTCTCGAGTCTACAATAACCACAAGGCTCGAAGGAAGACTCATATGCACGTGTGGAATAATAAACGGTAAAATGTATTCCTAGTCTGGCCTCTAAGACTAGCTCAAGTGTTGCATGATGGTTCTGTTTTCCTGATCATGGGCATGACTATGCCGGGAACTTTGAGGGCACATTTTTGGAAGAACAGTTGTGTTGAATCGACCCGAATTGATGTTATGCTATGAGATACATTCGTCACAAGTTAATGGTTAATAACACAGAGAAAGTTAACGTTTGCATAATTCCTTAGACCATGAGAGTATCGAGTTCCTTCATGCTTGATTCATGAACTTTGGGGTTTGTTAAACGTCATCCGTAACTGGGTGGCTATTACGGCGGCTTACGGGTTCATGGGAAAGTATGACAAGGGACTTGATAGCTCAAGATTGGGATTTGGTCCTCCGACGATGGAGAGATATCTCTGGGCCCTCTCGGTGTTACGGTATCCATCATCCTCTGGCCAAACACAACGTGATTTGATCACAGGGATGCCAGAACACGGGAACGAGAAAAGAGAACAAAACTGGTAACGAGGTAACTGGCATAGTGGATAAGTTGTTGATCCACGGGGATGCCGATAAATCTCACCTCGGGTATTTGTAACATATCGCGAAGCAACAGGAATAGTACACGGCAACTGGAGGTTCACTCGAATATTTATTCGTGTGGGTATAGGGGTCAATATGGGTGTCCACGGCTCCGATGTTGATCATTGATCAGAAAGTGTTCCGGTCATGTCTATACTTCACCGAACCTATAGGGTCAGACGCTTAAGGGTCATCTATCTGCTGAATACTAGACAGGGAGTCTGAGAGAAAGTCACCGCAAAAGTTTCGGAGACAACGGAAACGTTCCGGAGAGAGCACCGGAATAGTTTCGGTAAAGCTGAAAAGTTGTTTCCGGGTATACCATTAAGTCAAATTGGTTTCGGCACAGGCCTAGAATTGTTCTGGGACTTCTGCGATTTTTCGGAGAAAAAACCGGGAAATGCTCCGGAGCTGCCGGAACCGCTTTGTTTGCTCGCAGATGAAAATCACTAATCCGGAATTGTTTCGGAACGCGTCCAAAATCATTTTAGTGGGTACTGGAATTATTCTAAGATCCACAGAAATATTTTCGGATTTAACGGTCGCGGAAAAATGTTTCCGTGAATAGTGAAAGTGCTTTTTGGGTGGCTTCTTGGAGAAGCCACCTTGAGGGCCTTTTGGAATTTTTCCCCTTGGATTCTTGGAGAAGCCACCCTTGGGCTTGGCCTATAAATAGGGGTGGAGTGGGCTGCCTAAAGACTCACTCTTTCTCACATAAACATGCCATTACAATGATCTGGCGTCTTCTCTCCCTCCCCGCGAAATAGTTTCGTAGAGCCGAAAGGCTGTCTGGGTTCCGGTGGGAACTAGTTCTGGACGGCGAAGCCCTGCCGGATAGATGACACCGTATGTGTGCAACCCCGTAGAGAGGTCGTAGGTTCGATCTTTTTGCCCGAGGGACTGTTCGAGAGTGCCTCCCGAAGGGCTGTCCGAGTGACCGTCCGAGTTTTGAGGGTCCTCCCGAAGGGCTGTCCGTGACACCGTCCGAGGGACTGTCCGACTGCCTCCCGGAGGGCTGTCCGAGGGGCAGACGAGGGAGAACATCCTCGCGGTAAGGAGGTTGTAAAATCCTAGCTGCAGGGATCTGCACCGCCGATCGTCATCGACTCTACTTCCACTGCGCTACGAGTCGGTAACGAAAAGATCAAACCTTGTATGCAGTCTCCATACTGGTCCTGGGCTGGTGTGTAGGTCAGAAATTTTTTGTTTTCTCCTGCGTTTCCCTACAGTGGCATCATGAGCCGTTCTATGCGTAGATGCAGGTTACGATCTAGAATACATAGAGATGTATGGGTGTTGCACAATATAATTTGTAGTAGATGAGTTCTATTACTGAAAATTATTTGTGTGGGTAGCAGATGAAATCTGTTACCCGATGTTCTTGTTGCTTCCCTGGAATTTGCATATTTCTGATCTTGATAACAGCATGGTGGAGTTTCAAAGTTCTGGCAATCCTCGATCCTGATTGATCAACGAAGTGCTAACAGTTCGTTGAATTCCACCATAATTAGAGAGAAAGATGAAATTTCACAGACTAAAGGGCAATGCAGATATGATCTGCACGGGGGTCATGCGTATGACGAAGTTCAGTATGGGGCTCGAGATTTCATTATCTCGTGTTTCATACACCCCATAAAGTTAATCTAGCGACTTGAATAATCATACTTGATGATGGACGTTGGTAGCTTCGGTTTGCTTCGAAACATTAGAAGCCACGTAAAATGAAATTTTGCATAAATCGATTAGAGGCATCTGAGTTGGTTTTGCAGGATGACATAAGATGTGCATGTGATGTGGTATAGCGGTTCTCATATTAATTTGATTATGTATGAGATGACTATATGATGTAAAATTAATATGACCTGCGTGTCATGATTCGGCATGATGGTTGGAGCCATAGGATTGTCACTTTAATGACCTGCGTGTCAACCTTATGTAATGCACTTATTTTATTTGCTATAGAGATAGCAATATTATCTGGTGCATAGACAACGTGGTGGCAATCTTCGCAAAGGTGAACACCGACGCGAATGCCGAAGACGAAGAAATTAAAAATTTCTCCATCAGAAAGACCTATACCATATCATGCTATTATGAATTGCCTGAGATGTTTATCCCTTATGATGCACCCTTTTTGATTGCGCGGTAGTCGCTTTTATTAGGGTGATCTCTCACAAAAATATCAAGTAGTTAGTGTTCTCCCATGTGTAGCACCGTCACGACACCTATCTCTTCGGGGTATCACATGGATACATGGTACCAACGATTAGAGAAGTGTGAGGCGGGTGAGTTGAGACCTCGCAGCGAGATCACTTGGTTGTCTTGACGTTCCGGTGGATCGTCCTGAGCTCGGAACACGCCCATCCAAAGAAGAACAAGAGTCACATAGAGATGTGATTGGCAAGTTGGCCTACCAATTGCAATTCTCGTCACTTGAGATGGATACATCCTTGGCGTTAAATTGTAATACGGGTCTTGCATCACTCACAATCAATTATGAGAGATATTGATTTGAGTGGGAGCGCACTTTATAATTAATTCTTAGTGCAATTAATTATGGACACTGTCTAAGTGTGATTTGCATTATAGTTGTAGAATAATGGCTCGCGTTTCCACCTTCCCTGTTAAAATTGAATAAGGAGTTAAATATCTGGTTAAAACTTTACGGTTGGTAATGTAATGTGAGGATTGTCCTCAAAAGTGCCGAGAAGGACTTTGTCCTATTGCATGCTTTTGGTATCCTCCTACTAATGCTATGGATGATGTGACTCTCGTCCTTCGATCCAAAAGCTAGAATTCCGTTACGATCAAGTGCAATATGTTTGCTTCCATGCGACCCGAACTTCAAAAGTTTGGGATAGCTATGTGATATTCATGGAACTTAAAATTAGTTTCAGATAAAAACAAAGGCTAGAAGATATGGGATATCCAAAGCAATGTTTGTTTTGCAAATTATTAGTAAAGTGTTTACTATGCATCTGACTGATAAAAGAGGGATCCAGAAGAATGCCTGTCATATGATGAAAGGTGAATAAAACAACAACTTAAAGAGAAAGGAAATGTCCAAAGGGAGTTAGTGTGACTTACACACCTAGGAAGTCCGGGGCTAACGCCACTCTTAAGTTGGGTGCTTCTTCTGAGAGTAGGAGAAATACTAAAAGTTAAACTGTTAGAAATATAAAGGCAAAAAGAGAGAAGACTGGAATGTCCAGCTCATGTATGAAACTTATACAAGCTATTGATGTATAGAAGGCTGGTCAAAGAAATAGTTCTTGGGAATTGTGATTAAATTGTTAGTCACTAATTCTTGGGTATTGTGAGTTGATCACAAAGATACCCGCTCGATTGCATTCTGCTGCGACTCGATGCAAGAACTACTACGGCCTAAAAGACTTGCCGGAGTGAGGTTTAGATATGCGCTGGGAACATAGTAAAAGTTGCTATACTCGGTACATTACCTATGTATTTATTTTCATAATTCATTTTTGAGTTTTTATACACTCTAGCCCATTGCATAAAGTAACTTGCAAGAAGGTTGTTCATAAGAGAACTTTTGATGTTCGGTGTTATGAATAACATAAGGGCCATGCTTCCATCATGGATGGGATGTATGTTATGAATATTGATAATAATATATTACCTCCGTATTTACTTTCATAATTCATTTTAGTGTTTTTACACACTCTAGCCCATTGCATAATGTTTGTTGCAAAAGGGTTGTTCATAAAAGAACAATTGTTGTTCAGTGTTATGAATAACATAAGGGCCATACTTCCATCATGAATGGGATGTATGTTATGAATATTGATGGTAATATGATACATCCATAACACTGACGCTAAATGTCGCAATACTAAGAGAATACCACACATGTGTGGCACTGCATTTGGTCACATTGGAGAAACCCGCATGGAGAAATTGCATAATGATGGATTTTGAATTCGTTTGATTATGAATCATCTGACACTTGCAAATTTCCTCCGAAAAGTGAAGTGAGTGAAATACCGTTCACAGGCCATAAGGAACGACCAACGAACTTATTGGTGATCATGCATTTTGATGTATGTAGTCCGATAAATGTTGTTGCTAGCAGTGGATTTATCTATCTTCAGAAATTACTCAAGTAGATATATGGATATTTACTTGATGAGACGTAAGTCTGGATCTTTTGAAATCATTCATAAGGTTTTCAAAAATGAAGTAGGAATTATCGTAACAAGAAAATTATGTTTCTGCAAACTAGATTGCCGAAAGGAATATTTGAGTTACAAGTTTAGCGAATGTCTGATGAGTTGTGAAAAGAGTTTCATAACTTACACCTCACGGAGCACCACTGTGAGTGGAATATCCGTGAAGATGTAATCAAACCATTTATGACATGGTAAGATGACATAAATCAATTTGACATTATCCCTTTCAAAAGTAATGCTTTAGAGACTGCGGCTTTTACACTGAAAAGAGCGCCATCAGATCTGTTGAAATGACTCCATGGTATGGTACACCCAACCATGTTATGTCTTTTCTTAACATTTGGAATATGGGGCTTGTGTAAAATATTTACAAACCTATTCCAAATCATACAAATACTACTTTGTAGGTTATCCCAAGTTATTGGGTATTCCCCCACCACTGTACCGAGGCAAAAGGTTTTGCCACAAAGAACGGTATGATTTTGTAAAAAATGTTTCTTACAAAAAGATGAGTGGGAGGACAGTGCAACTCGACGAGATAATAGTATCTTCGTCATCAATTCAAAGAAAAGAATCCTTGGAAGTAATTCCAGAGTTTCCTACTGCGACCGATACGGAAGCCTCTACATGAGATGTATGGACTTCGGTCGAACTTGCAACTGAACCACGTAGGCAAAACTCATGCAAACCTCTCAGGTGCGCAACCGAGATATTGTTGTTAGACAACAGTATACCTACGATACACAAGGAAGCCTTGATGGGCCCTGACTCCGGAATTGGCTAAATGCCAATATAATCTGAGATAGTTTCCATATAAATGATTCAAGATTATATCTTGATAAACCCTTCGGAAGACTTGGAGTCTAATGAACATTAATGGAACTATAAACTGATGTGGACAAAATGTTTTATCCATAAAGCTTGACTTGTTGCAATAACAAATTCAAGGAGTTGACTACGATGAGATTGTCTCACCGTAGCGATGCTTAAAGTCAGATCGGGTTAAACTAGCAATTAATACATATTTCAATCTTGAGATATGATACATGGATGCTAAAAGGATTTCCATGTGATGGAAATACAACCTAGGACTTGCATGTGATACAGTCTGAAGTATTTTGTCAATCCAGAGGATGCTAGTGAGTATGCAAACTTCAGAGTTCCAGCAATGGACAGAAGAGAGCAAAATGGAGTTGGAATCTTAGTTTTCGATGAAATAGTCAAAAGAGTTTGTTTTCATCAATGGATAACGAAGATGCTTGTGGTTTCAAGATAGTAAGTGGGAGCATAATAATATTTCTAAAAACTCTGTGTGCTTGACACATTGTTGATTGGAAATAATATAAATTTCTTGACACGAATTAGGACTTCATTGAAAATAGTTTTTCGATGAAGTGCTTGGGCTAAATAGCCTTGATATTAGGCATATTTATCTACGAGAGAGAATTGCCTAAGAGGCTAAGCCAAAAATACATATTGACAAGATGCTAAAACAGTTTAGCATAAGAACGCCAAGGAGTGATTCTTGCCGAAGTCACATGGAAAGAGTTTTGCAAGACTCGGTGTCCCAAAACACTGATGAGCAAAATACATGATGGATTTTCCACACACCTTTGTGTTTGGATTAATCATGTATTCCATGGTATGTAAAACAACTAGATATGTCCGATACTCCCAAAGCTGTTGCGAGTATAGATACCAAAGTGATAAAAGTAGTGATCATGGGACAACAGTGAAAAATGTCATTAAGTACTAAAGTAGCACTGATGACATGTTTTCTCGCAAGCAGAGATTATGAAGTGCTCGTTGTAAGTAATTACATCGATACAGTCTTCAATGCTCCATGCGATTTTTGATTTAAGTGAAGGGTTTTCTGTAATACACGATATGGTGGCACAGTAGTTGGAAATTGTTCCAAACAAGTTACTGTGGCGATTTCTATAACAAAGGCTAAGTATGTTGACGCTTTAGAAGCGACAAAGAAGATGTTGAATCGTATAGTTCATTCAAGAACTTAGTATGGTTCAAAGAAGGCTTTGGTTAATGGGACACTATTGCAGATAGTTGCTCCATACCTCAGTCTGAGGAATCAAGGTTTGACCTGTGATTCACATATATTCAAAGCCAAGTCCACACAAAATATGAATTTTGTGAAAGCGTGAAAACACGAGGAGATGAAAAGATACACATGGAACTGAAGTTGTCAGATCCATTGGACATCAGGCTATATCACAAGCGAAGCATATTTTACACTGGTATGCCATAGGTGTAAAGTGCATTAGCATTGACTAGATTATTGACTCTAGTGCAAGTGGGAGTCTGTAGGAGATATGCCCTAGAGGCAATAATAAATGTTATTGTTTATCTCCATGCTCATAATTATGTTTATGTTCCATGCTATAACTGCTATGGTTCTCGAGTCTACAATAACCACGAGGCTCGAAGGAAGACTCATATGCACGTGTGGAATAATAAACGGTAAAATGTATTCCTACTCTGGCCTCTAAGACTAGCTCAAGTGTTGCATGATGGTTCTGTTTTCCTGATCATAGGCATGACTATGCCGGCAACTTTGAGGGCACATTGTTTGAAGAACACTTGTGTTGAATCGACCTGAATTGATGTTATGCTATGAGATACATTCGTCACAAGTTAATGGTTAATAACACAGAGAAAGTTAACGATTGCATAATTCCTTAAACCATGAGAGTATCGAGTTCCTTCATGCTTGATTCATGAACTTTGGGGTTTGTTAAACGTCATCCGTAACTGGGTGGCTATTACGGCGGCTTACGGGTTCATGGGAAAGTATGACAAGGGACTTCATAGCTCAAGATTGGGATTTGATCCTCCGATGATGGAGAGATATCTCTGGGCCCTCTCGGTGTTACGGTATCCATCATCGCCTGGCCAGACACAATGTGATTTGATCACAGGGATGCCGGAACACGGGAACGAGAAAAGAGAAGAAAACCGGTAACGAGGTAACTGGCATAGTGGACAAGTTGTTGATCCACGGGGATGCCGATAAATCTCACCTCAGGTATTTGTAACATATCGCGAAGCAACAGGAGTAGTACACGTCAACTGGAGGTTCACTCGAATATTTATTCGTGTGGGTATAGGGGTCAATATGGGTGTCCATGGCTCCGATGTTGATCATTGATCGGAAAGTGTTCCGGTCATGTCTATACTTCACCGAACCTATAGGGTCGCACGCTTAAGGGTCATCTATCTGCTGAATACTAGACAAGGAGTCTGAGAGAATGTCACCGGAAAAGTTTCGGAGACAACGGAAACGTTCCGGAGAGAGCACCGGAATAGTTTCGGTAAAACTGAAAAGTGTTTCAGGGTATACCATAAGTCAAATTGGTTTCGGCACAGGCCTGAAAATTATTGGAAGGTGCCAGAATTGTTCTGGGAACTTCTGGGATTTTTCGGAGAAAAAACCCGGAAATGTTCTGGAGCTGCCGGAACCGCTTGGTTTGCTTTTCGCAGATGAAAATCACTAATCCAGAATTGTTTTGGAACGCGTCCAAAATCATTTTAGTGGGTACTGGAATTATTCTAAGACCCACAGAAATATTTTCGGATTTAACGGTCGCGGAAAAATGTTAACAGTGCTTTTTGGGTGGCTTCTTGGAGAAGCCACCTTGAGGGCCTTTTGGTATTTTTCCCCTTGGCTTCTTCGAGAATCCACCCTTGGGCTTGGCCTATAAATAGGGGTGGAGGGGGCTGCCAAAAGACTCACTCTTTCTCACATACACATGCCATTGCAATGATCTGGCTTCTTCTCTCCCTCCCCGCGAAATAGTTTCGTAGAGCCGAAAGGCTGTCTAGGTTCCGGTGGGAACTAGTTCTGGACAGCGAAGCCCTGCAGGATAGATGATACCGTATGTGTGCAACCCCATAGAGAGGTCATAGGTTCGATCTTTTTGCCCGAGGGGCTGTTCGAGAGTGCCTCCCGAAGGGCTGTCCGAGTGACCGTCCGAGTTTTGAGGGTCCTCCCGAAGGGCTGTCCGTGACACCGTCCGAGGGACTGTCTGACTGCCTCCCAGAGGGCTGTCCGAGGGGCAGACAAGGGAGAACATCCTCGCGGTTGGGAGGTTGTAAAATCATAGCTGCGGGGATCTGCGCTACGAGTCGGTAACGAAAAGATCAAACCTTGTATGCAGTCTCCATAGTGGTCCTGGGCTGGTGCGTAGGTCGGAAATTTTTGTTTTCTGCTCCGTTCCCCTACACTTTGGGCGATTGGCCCATGACCCCTTCGCACTTAGGATTTAGACCGGCGTGCTGACCTCTCTGGAGAGCCTAGGTAGGACTACGTCGTGTGATCATCCGAGGCCGGGCACTACCCAGGCAAGTGTGTCCGGCGTAAGTTAATCGAGCGTGTTGGGTAACAGTAGAGCACCCCTGCAGGGAAGTTAATCTATTTGAATAGCCGTGTCCATGGTAACAGGACGCTCGAAGTTGTATCCTAATCTACTACAACTAGAACCGGATACTTTCATAATACTAAACTGTTATATTTGCTCCGAGGTTGCTTTCTCGCAGGTAGTTAATACGTCTCCGTCATATCTACTTTTCCAAACACTTTTGCTCTTGTTTTGGCCCCTAATTTGCATGATTTGAATGAAACTAACCCGGAGTGATGCTGTTTTCAGCAGAACTACCATGGTGTTGTTTTTTGTGCAGAAATAAAAGTTCTTGGAATTGGACGAAACTCTTTGGAGATTTTTTATGGAATAAATTAAAAATACTGGAGCCAAGATCCACTGGAGGGGGGCCACCTGCTGCCCGCGAGGCACCAGTGCGCGCCACCCCCCCCCCCCCCCCCAGGCATGCCCTGGTGGCTCGTGGGGCCCACGTGGCTCCGCTGACCCTAATCTCAGGCCTATAAATTCACAATTCCAGAGAAAAAAATAAGATAGGAAGGTTTATCATGTTTCACGATACGGAGCCGCCGCCACCTCCTGTTCTTCATCGGGAGGCCAAATCTGGAGTCCGTTCAGGGCTCCGGAGAGGGGGATCTTCCGGCATCGTCATCATCAACAATCCTTCATCACCAATTTCATGATGCTCACCGCCGGGAGTGAGAAATTGCTTCGTAGGCTTGCTGGACTGTGATGGGTTGGATGAGATTTATCATGTAATCGAGTTAGTTTTGTTAGGGCTTGATCCCTAGTATCCACTATGTTCTGAGATTGATGTTGCTATGACTTTGCTATCCTTAATGCTCGTCACTAGGGCCCGAGTGCCATGATTTCAGATCTGAACCCTTTATGTTTTCATCAATATATTTGTGTTCTTGATCCGATCTTGCAAGCTATATGCACCTTCTATGTGTTATGATCCGCATACCCCAAGGTGACAATAATTGGGATTCTTTCCGGTGATTACCGTAGTTTGAGGAGTTTATGTATTCACTATGTGTTAATGCTTTGTTCCGGTTCTCTATTAAAAGGAGGGCTTAATATCCCTTAGTTTCCTTATGGACCCCGCTGCCACGGGAGGGTAGGACAAAAGATGTCATGCAAGTTCTTATCACAAGCACGTATGACTATATACGGAATACAAGCCTACATTACATCGATGAATTGGAGCTAGTTCTGTGTCGCCCTAGGTTATGACTGTTACATGATGAATGTTATCCAACATAAATCATCGATCCACTGCCTACGAGCTTTTCACATATTGTTCTTTGCTAAGTTACTACTGTTGCTACTACTGTCACATATGTTATAAAACTATTGCTGCTACCGTTACTGCTACTGTCACTATTATTGCTATTGCTATCAAATTACCATACTACTGTGCTACTGATCACTCTGCTGCAGATATTTAGTCTCCAGGTGTGGTTGAATTGACAACTCAACTGCTAATACTTGCAAATATCCTTTGGCTCCCCTTGTGTCGAATCAATAAATTTGGGTTTAATACTCTACCCTCGAAAACTGTTGCGATCCCCTATACTTGTGGGTTATCAAGACCTTTTTCTAGCGCCGTTGCTGGGGAGCATAGCTTTATTTGCTGAGTCACTTGGGATTTATATCTATTGATCGCTATGAAGAATCTGAAAGACGCTAAGACCAAGATCGTTCCCTCTAAGACGAGGGGAGGTAAGGAACTGCCATCTAGCTCTGCACTTGATTCACCTTCTGTTTTGAGTAAGCTTGCAACACCACCACCTGCTATTAATTCTGATATGTCGCAAGTTATTGATGATACTACTTCTGCTCTGAATGATACTGCTAGCACTATGCTTGACAATATTGTGCCACTTGGTGAATTTCTTGATGAACAAATTGCTAAAGCTAAAGAGACTGAAAATGTTGAAACTCGTGAGAATTATGATTCACCTATTATGCCTAACTCTCCTACTAGAGTTGAATCACCTGATGAACATGTCTTTGATAGGGAGACGGCTAGAGCCATTCTTGCTTGTAATGATAGAGATGAAGTTATAAAATTGCTTGCTGAAATGAAAGAAAAATCTATGAGGGAGAGAATGAAATATGATCCTAAGTTTGCTACCTCTCCTATATTTGTTACAGATAAGGATTATGAATTCTCTGTCGATCATGAGTTAATTACTTTGGTTGAAACTGATCCTTTTCATGGTTATGAAACTGAAACTGTTGTGGCACATCTTACTAAATTGAATGATATAGCCACCCTATTTGCTCATGAGGAAAAAATTCGCTATTAATATATTCTTAAGTTATTTCGTTTCTCACTAAAGGGTGATGCTAAGATATGGTATAATACTCTTGCTCCTGGTTGTGTGCGTAGTCCCCAGGATATGATTTATTACTTCTCTGAAAAATATTTTCCTGCTCATAAGAAACAAGCTGCCTTACAAGAAATATTTAACTTTGTGCAAATTGAAGAAGAGAATCTCCCTCAAGCTTGGGGGAGGCTTCTCCAATTACTTAATGCTTTGCCTGATCATCCTCTCAAGAAAAATGAAATACTTGATATCTTCTATAACGGACTAACCGATGCTTCTAGGGAGTACCTAGATAGTTGTGCTAGTTGTGTTTTCAGGGAATGAACTATTGAATAGGCTGAGGAACTATTGAATAATATATTGAAGAATGATAATGATTGGACACTTCCTGAACCACCACCTAAATCCACTCTGAAGAAGAGGGGTATTTTATTTCTCAGTCCTGAAGATATGCAAGAAGCAAAGAAATGTATGAAGGAAAAAGGTATTAAAGCTGAAGATGTTAAAAATTTGCCACCTATTGAAGAAATACATGGTCTTGACACACCGCCACAGGTGGTAGAGGTAAATTCTTTTATAAAGTTTGATGAAGGTGATATTCCTTATAACAAACCTCCTAGTCAATGCTTGTATGAATTTGACAATTATATTATTAAGCAAGATCACTTTAATGCAAATGTTATGAAACAATTAAAATGAAATGCCTATATGATTGATCGCTTGAGTGACTTGTTGTTTAGAATTGTTAATGATGTCAAAGCTGTAGGTAAACATGCATCTATGGTTCAAACCCAATTAGAACAAGTTGCTAAATCTCAAAGTGAATTGCTCAATGAAATGAATAACAATACGAATGATCATGCTGTTAGAGTAATGACTAGAGGAGGTAGAATGACTCAGGAGCCACTTTATCCTGAAGGTCACCCTAAAAGAATTGAACAAGATTCTCAAAGAATTAATGTTGATGCACCTAGTCCATCTAAAAAGAAAAAGAAAAAGAAAAAGAAAAATGATAGAACGTTGCATACTTCTAGTGAACCTGAGGTAGAAAAGCCCTCTGAGGATAGTAATGATGTTTCTATTTCCGATGCTGAAACACAATCTGGTAATGAACAACCACCTAGTAATAATGATAAAGATAATGATGATGCTCATGTGGATGCTCAACCAGATAATGACAAAGAACTTGATAATGATATTGAAATAGAACCTGCTGTTGATCTTGATAACCCACCTCCTAAAAACAAACGTTATGATAAAAGAGACTTTGTTGCTAGAAAACATGGTAAAGAAAGAGAACCATGGGTTAAAAAACCCATGCCCTTTCCTCCTAAACCATCTAAGAATAAGGATGAGGAAGAATTTGAATGCTTTACTGAAATGCTTAGGCCAGTCTTTTTGCGTGCTCGTTTGACTGATATTTTAAAGATGGCTCCTTATGCTAAATACATGAAAGACATTGTCACAAATAAAAGAAAGATACCTGAGCTTGAAATTTCTACCATGCTTGCAAATTATTCTATAAAGGACGGAGTACCTAAGAAACTAGGAGATCTAGGAATACCAACTATACCATGCTCCATTAAAAGAAATTATGTCAAAACTGCTTTGTGTGATTTAGGAGCCGGTGTTAGTGTTATGCCCTTCTCCTTATATAAAAGACTTGATTTGAATAAACTCACTCCCACTGAAATATCATTGCAAATGGCTGACAAATCAACTATCATTCCTATCGGTGTTTGTGAGGGTGTGTCCGTTGTAGTTGCAAACGTTACTATCCTAATAGACTTTGTTACACTTGATATGCCCGAGGATGACAACATGTCGATTATCCTTGGCAGACCCTTTTTGAATACTGCAGGGGATGTTATTGATTGCGACAAAAACAAGGTCACTTTTCATATCAATGGTAATGAACATACGGTGCACTTTCCGAAGAAACAATTTCAAGTAAATGGTATTCATGTTATTGAGAAGACTCCGACAATTACTATTGGAAGTTTTCAACTCCCTCTTCCTACTGTCAAAAAGAAATATGAAACACTTATAATTGGGGAGATGCATATCCCCGTTGAGGTAACCTAGTGTTTTACGAAGATTCTTCGGTTTCATGTTACTCGGAAGTGGTTTATTAATAAGACTTGATCAACCTTATTAATAGATTCTTTTTGAGGGATATGTGGTCGATGAATTTAGTAAGCACAACCTTCTGTACCCACTTTTTGTTTTTTGTTATTATTAGTTAAATGCAGTAAAATGCCATGATTATCCTGTTTTCTGAATTATCCGTGCAATAAAAAGTGCCCAGAAATGAAAGTGCTCACAATGCTTTGAAATTTTTACATGATTTTTTATGAAATATTTAAGAATTTTTGGCACTGGAAACACACCAGGGGGGTTGCCCCAGGTGCCCACGAGGCACCAGGGCGCGCCACCCCCCCTGGCGCGCCCTGGTGGCTTGTGGGCCCCACAGGGACCCCCTCACTCATCCCTTCAGCCCACTTCGTCTCTTACCTCTAGCAAAAATTCCTGGTAGCTCTCTCTCTCGTGTTCTTGCTCCCAAACCTGAAATTTTCGATCTCTTTGCTCGGAGCTCCATTTCCGAAACTGTTTTGGGAGATTGCTACTTGGTATGTGACTCCTCCATTGCTCCAATTAGTTTTTGCTCTAGTGGATTATATTTTGCATAATTAGCTACTCTTGGTGCTACTTAAAATGAGCTTGCATGTTGAATTCTTTGAGTCCTAAGTAGTTTGAATGCTTGATATGGCCTCTAGGCACTTGTATGAGTAGTTGCAATCAATTTTGTGAAGTTTTGTTAACATCTTTTTGTGGCCCAAAAATTTTCAGAAATTTGTTCTTAGGAAAATGAATATCTTCCGGAGAAGTTCTTCGAAGCGGACCGCCAAGGGAGTCCTTGGGGACTCCTCGGACAGCGACCTCAACATCTCGCGTAGGACGGAGGTCCGGCCGTGCGAATGGCCGCACAATGCCTTCATGAATGACGCCGGATTCTACCAAGAGTTCGCGCAATTCGTTGCAAATGCCAGATTGACCGACTTCCTCGCAGATGAGTGTAACCAGCACCACATCCTTGCGAATTCCTTTGTCCAAAACTTTCATTTCCTGAATAGGCTCGAACCCCCTGAGGTGCGCTTTGATTTATATGATGAACATCATCAGATACCTCTGGCTGAGTTTTGTGAGATTTGTTTGATCCCCTTTGATGGGGAAATAAGAGAGCCTCGACCGGAGGAGTTTGAGGGCTTCCTCCACACTTTAACTATGGGAGAAGGAAGTGGCGTGTCGAAAGCCCGAGCCACTAGCTTGCAATTTCCCGCTGTTCATTACTTTGCCTTATTCATAGGGAAATGCTTGACTGCTTGAGAGCAAGGTGGTGTGCTTTGTGCACCTGACTTTGCCATTCTACGCCGCGCACTGCATAATGACAACACTTATAACCTGGGAGCTATAATTGCACGCCGCCTGCACACTAATAGGACTAAGGGTAAAATTCATGGTGGTATTTATGCTACTCGCTTAGCGAGACGTTTTAATGTTAACATACGCCCACATGATTATTTGCTGCCCAGAGTTTACTTAGATCACCAGTCTATGATGGACCACCACTTTCTTGATGCTCCTGAGCCTCCTCACCACATTCGTTGGTTTTTACTGAGAATACTCATGATATTATTCTGTTGCCTGCACCTGCTTTGTTTGACTCTCATGCCAGGAACGGATATACTGTTATGCCACCGGACATTGTTGCTTACCGGAACGCATTGGCAGCGGCAGAGGACGAGCCCAGGATTGGGACGCTCGGGTGCCGCCGCCTCAGCACTTTCATATGGGACCGGATGGATACTATGGATGGCCGTAGACCAAGCTAGGCCAAAAGCCTAAGCTTGGGGGAGTATGTATCTCTCACCGACATTACATTCATATTCACCCATTTCATTCCAATTGTCGGTGTTCATACTCTTTCACTGTATAATCCTTGTTAGTTTTATTTTCTCGCTTTCTTCTTGTGTGTTTGAAAAACTTTGAGAAAATCCAAAAACATTTCTCGCTTCTTTTCGGTTTTTCTTTCTAGTTTAATTAGTTCTGGTTTCTTTCCTGTCTAGTTAATTCGTAGTAGTAAAATAAAACCCAAAAAGATTTCCTGTTTCTTCTTTTGCTTGTTGGGAGCTTTCCCGTGTAAATAGTTTTTCTCGTTTTTCATTTTTCTTCTTTAATTTGCTTTCTTCAGAAAAACTAAAAACTCCAAAAATATTTCAGTGTGTTTCTCTGAAATTCTTTTCTATTGTTGAGTCATCATAGGGAGAAGACCAAGATGAAAATGTTGAGTGGTTCTCATATGCTTTATTGTTGATCTAACAAAGAGCCCATATTACCTTGTCTTCTCCTTTGAATAAAATGTTTGCAGATTCTAGCTTAGTCCACGGCACTCTTGCACTATTATTATTTTCACATCATTCATTCATGCAAGTGAAAGGCAATAATGACGATAATTTGATGAAGTGACTGTGGCAAAGAAAAGCGGGTATGAACTCAACTTGTTTTTGTTTTTGTAAATATGTTTAACTCAGTACCCATGATTCAGCATATTATGATTAAACATGTTTATGATGACAATTAGAGATTATAGTTGCTCATGCCATGCTTAAGTAGCTAGGAGTGGATAATGATTTATCTTGGGTGTCAACATGCATTAAAATAATTGTGATGTAGTATGATGATATGGTATCCACCTCTGAATGTTTCAAGTGGCTTGACTTGGCACATGTTCATGCATGTAGTTGATTCAAAACCAACATAGCCTTCACGATATTTATGTTCATGGTGCTTATATCCTACTCATGCTAGTATTCAATGTTGATTATTCATAATGCATGATTATGACCGTTTTCGCTCTCTAGCTGGTCGCTTCTCAACTTATTTGCTAGCCTTCGCCTGTACTAAGCGGGAATACTGCTTGTGCATCAAAAACTTTAAACCCAAGTTATTCCAGATGAGTCCACTATATCTACCCATATGCGGTATTACCCTGCCGTTCTAAGTAAATTGCATGTGCCACCTCTAAATATTGAAATGAACATCTGTTTTGTGTGCCCGTACCGCTCATGGAGCGACAGGGGGTGGTCAATATCTTCCATGCTAAGTCGGTTATTCTCATGCTAAGTGTTTATTCACTTGTCCTTACACGAGAGGGGCTGGTAATCGGGATGCCCAGTCCCATTGTTAAAATTGCAAATAATAAATGAAACTCCCCCGGAAAGTTGTTGGTATGGAGGGCACCCGAGGATTCGGCTAGCCATGGCTTGTGATTGTTGGTGGAGGGGGAGTAAACTTTACTTTACCGCTTGGGAACCGCCGCTAATTTGTTTAGCATGGAAGATATTGAAAACTCTCGGTCGTGACGTTGACAGGAAAGGCATACCCCCCAAAATTATATTTATCTCTGATTTAAGCTTTGAGCTCTGGCACCTCTACAAATCCCTGCTTCCCTCTGCGACGGGCCTATCTATTTACTTTTATGTTATTTTACTTTTATTGTAGAGTCATCACCTTCTCAAACAAGCACCAGTCCTGAGAGCACTATTGTCATTCTCATGCATTGTGTATATTTAATGTTGTGTGCATCATGACTGGATCTCTTCTACCATGAATTACAATGTTTAGTTGCTGCATGAACTTTGGAGGTGCTCTGCATTTATGTTTTATGGTCTCAGAAAGGGCTAGCAAGATACCATGTTGTCATATTATTTCATGATTGTTTTGACAAAGTGTTGGCATTTGAGATATTTTATTATTGCTCACTAGTTGATTATGCCATTGATATGAGTGAATATAATTTCTAAGAGTTATCATTTGCATGGTTAGTTATAATCTTTGTTGAAAACCTGGGTATTATTTAAGCATATATACAGACACAAGAACAAAAGAGTTCGTAAATTTTTTTCTTTATCACTTTCAGTTTGTCAACTGAAATGTTTGAGGACAAGCAATGAGTTAAGCTTGGGGGAGTTGATACGTCTCCGTCGTATCTACTTTTCCAAACACTTTTGCTCTTGTTTTGGCCCCTAATTTGCATGATTTGAATGAAACTAACACGGACTGACGCTGTTTTCAGCAGAACTACCATGGTGTTGTTTTTTGTCCAGAAATAAAAGTTCTTGGAATTGGACGAAACTTTTTGGAGATTTTTTATGGAATAAATAAAAAATACTGGAGCCAAGATCCACTGGAGGGGGCCACCTGCTGCCCACGAGGCAACAGGGCGCGCCACCCCCCCCCCCCCCGGCGCGCCCTAGTGGCTCGTGGGGCCCACGTGGCTCCGCTGACCCTAATCTCAGGCCTATAAATTCACAATTTCAGAGAAAAAAGTAAGAGAAGAAGTTTTATCATGTTTCACGATACGGAGCCGCCGCCACCTCCTGTTCTTCATCGGGAGGCCAGATCTGGAGTCCGTTCAGGGATCCGGAGAGGGGGATCTTCCGGCATCGTCATCATCAACCATCCTTCATCACCAATTTCATGATGCTGACCGCTGGGAGTGAGTAATTCCTTCGTAGGCTTGCTGGACGGTAATGGGTTGGATGAGATTTATCATGTAATCGAGTTAGTTTTGTTAGGGCTTGATCCCTAGTATCCACTATGTTCTGAGATTGATGTTGCCATGACTTTGCTATGCTTAATGCTTGTCACTAGGGCCCGAGTGCCATGATTTCAGATCTGAACCCTTTATGTTTTCGTCAATATATTTGTGTTCTTGATCCAATCTTGCAAGTTATATGCACCTGCTATGTGTTATAATCCGCATACCCCAAGGTGAAAATAATTGGGATTCTTTCCGGTGATTACCGTAGTTTGAGGAGTTCATGTATTCACTATGTGTTAATGCTTTGTTCCGGTTCTCTATTAAAAGGAGGCCTTAATATCCCTTAGTTTCGTTATGGATGTGACGCCCCTACTCGACCGTGCACTAATCATACACACAAACGTGCACGCTCGAGATCAGAGACTCACGGGAAGATATCACAACACAACTCTAAACTCAAATTTAAACATAAATCTTCATATTACAAACCAGGGGTCACGAGGACCCGAATACATAAGTCATACAAAAAAATAATATCTGGGTACAGACATAGTTAGTCAAGTTTGCCTTAAGAAGGCTAGCACAAAGAGCGACACTGATTGAAAAGGCGAAGGTCTCCTGCCTAGGGCCTCAGAACTACTCTTGGTCGGCGGGCTCAACGTAGTAGTAGTAGCCTCCGGGGATCTCCTGCTTCTGGGCTCCGTCGTCTGAACGCAGCAACCGGGTATGGGGAAAAAGAAGTAGCAAAGCAACCGTGAGTACTCATCCAAAGTACTCGCAAGACTGACATCAGAACTATACTAATTATGCATCGGTATCAAAGGAATGGGGCTATATCTTTGGACTGAACTACAGAATGCCAGAATAGAGGGGGAGAAGCCTAGCCTATCGAAGACTAGCATCTTGAAGCAATCTTGGAGCATCAGAAGAGAGTAGAACACAGTAGCATATAATAGTGGTTATATACACTACTAGAAACAGAGAATTTACCATCTGCTGGTTCTTTGCCGTCTGCCAGCTGACGGCAAAGACTGTCTTTGCCGTCAGATTAGCTGAAGCAGACGGCAAAGAATGGACTCATGGCAAAGATTATTTTTGCCGCCAGTTCATTCTTTGCCGTCTGCTAGCAGACGGCAAAGATTACTTTTGCCGTCAGTTCATTCTTTGTCGTCTGCTAGCAGACGGCAAAGAGGAAAACGGCAGACGGCAAAGAGTGATGCGGGCCACACCAAAGAGTTGCGTTGGCTAGGTCAGCTCTTTGCCGTCCGCTACCTCTTTGCCGTCAGCTAATGGACGGCAAAGAATAAAAAAGCAGACGGCAAAAAAGTGGTGTGGGCCCCACCTTAGCACGGCGTCGGCTAACCCTAACGGAGACCCTAGAGGTGCCCTCTTTGCCGTCTGCATATGTTTGCCTTATCTGTTCGGGGTGAACCACCTCCACTCACTCATCTCACTCTCTCTCTCATCTCCCCCAGTCCCGCACCCGCGCCCGGCCGCCGCCGTCGTCTGCCGCCACCCCCATCACCACCCCCGCCGTTGGCACCCCCGCCGCCACCCTCGACGCTGCACCGTCCCGCCCCGCTCTTCCCCGCATCGGCCCTCCCCCGCGCGGCCCCGCTCCGGCCCGCCCCCGCCCCCGCAAGCTCCGGCCACGCCGCCGCCACTCCCGCCCGGCCCGCACCGCCCTCGCAAGCCCCGGCCACACGGCCCCGCCCCCGCCCTGTCTGCTCGGGTCACGCCCCTCGCCTGCGCCGCTCGGTGGTGGTGAGGACCTCCTCGCCGGCGGGCTCCAGTCCTCTTCGTCGTCGGCGGGGTCCCTCGACGTCCACTGCACCTGCTCCTCGTCGGCTGCCTTGACCTCCCCTGCATCTCCTCTCCTCTGCTTCGGTTACAGAGAAGGTGAGCTTCTTCTTGCAAAAAAACAATTTGACTATCAAAATTGATCACCACTTGTTAGATTTGTTTAGGAAAGAACTAAGTAGTACTAATTGTAGCCCATGTTTAAGTACTAAGTAGTACTAAGTGGATTTTTTTAGAACTGTATATTGATTTCAGTCTCGCCCTCTCCTATACCACGGCCTCTGCAATGTTATCCATATAATCACTTCACACTGGTTCGTGAGACAGTGAGCTGCCCAGCTTATTTGGGTCGTGAGTCAGTGAGCAGCGATTCTGTCCTCCAAGGTTCCAGCCGGAGCTTACCTTCCAGCACGGAGCGCCGCGCGCAGCCGGCGGCCATCAGGACCGGCAAGACTAGCCGGCGGCCGTGGTCGGCGCGCGGGCCGGTGGACATCAAGAGCAGCGAGGCCGACGGCCAGCGCCCACACTCTGCCTGCGGCCCCCTCATCGACACCGTGTTCTTTTTTCCATCCATGTTCTGTTTTCTATTTTTTTGTAGTCGTGTGTACACTAGTGGCTGGAGATTAATAACATATTGATGAAAATTTCTAATTAAAAACAGTGAGAATGTGTGATATGTGATAGTAATTACTCAGTGATTTACAATCATTTTTGTATGTGCTTTATTATCTGTGATAGAAATTTGTCTGGATATTGATGACAAATTGGCAATTGCTGATTCAAAACGGTGTGTGCGGGTGGCGCAGCGGCGTTGCCGACTTTGGCCAGCGGCGTTACCGACTAGGGAAATGAAGATGGATAGGAAGGGTTGAAGGGGAATGGGCTAGCAACAGTAAAAGGGAGGTGTGTAATTTTTGAATTTTAGTGGCATTTTCAGATAAAAGTATTTGTCTGCACTACCATTGTCTTTTGATTTTTTTTTATGCTTTAGAGTTCGCCCCACCTCAGAAAAAATAAGAAGAAGAAGAAGAAGAAAAAGAAAAAGAGGAGAAGAGGAAAATAAAAAAGTCCAAATAATAAAATCAATTGAGCGGGACGAAACCAAGAATATCACCTTGATTGCTTTATTAGTAGATAGACTAGGACAATGCCCGTGTGTCTGACAGAAAAAAACCTTGTCATTTCACCATTATAAATTACAACCTATAACCAGAGAAATAAATCCTTGCACGCTCGTAGCGATCCATATATGTTGCCATTTCACCACCGGCCCAATATCACATATGGTAGTCATATTGTCACCTCCAGGAGCTTATGTTGGTCGTGCTGGTGCTTTTCATGTGCAGGGATCTTCTCTTCACCTCCAGGAGCACCTTCGGTCCCGTTGGCGTTGCCGTCGTCATTCGACTATAGCCTCTACGGTCTAGGGGTGAGCTCGACTGTCATCTCCTCCCCCTCCCCTATTTGCTTTGTTCGAGTCATTGTGCCGATGCCACTAGATTTTACTTTCATGTCAAGTCTCGTAACCTAGGCGTCTCCCGTTCGAAAGGGTTACATCTATAAATATGCATGCATTTGCATATTTATAACCGTGATTCTTTCGAATTGTCCAACGTTATCCATGGACAGCCCGAGTATGTGTAGATTGGGTTCATTTTCCCATATGCTCTGCTCCGGATCCGATGCAGAATTTCGTCAGTGCCTCCCTGTTGTTCTCCGGGTACACATCCTCTCTGGTTATTGCCGAGACGTGTATCAGGAGAACAGCGGGGAGGTGCTGCCGAAATTTTGCGTCGGATCCGGAGCAGAGCATGGGAAAACGAACCCAATCTACACATACTCGGGTGGGATTAGGACCTATCTTTACCTATTAGCGTCTAGGTTGCATGGACATAATAAAACTGACAAACTCCATTAACTGATGAATATGGTTTGCTGAATTATGTATATATTTCTTGTGTGTCCAGTAGCTAGGCAAGATGAGTGATCGTGCGTGGATGTACACCGGTCACACTAGTCAGAAAGACAGGACCGATGAATGGTTAACAAAAACCAAGGGGTTTGTGAGAGCCGCATTTGCAAATGGCCAGAGAAAAACCTGGTGCCCCTGTGTCCGGTGCGACAACTATCATAAGAGGACAGAGCTTGAAATGAGTAAACACCTGTAGAAGTGGGGTTTTACGCCTGCTTATACGGTCTGGACATTTCATGGTGAGTCTGCCCAACATGCCAGAGCTGAGGTGGACCGTCGTCGCATCGACGAGCATGGTACCGGGATTGAAGACATGGTGGAAGACTTTGATGATGCTCGGGATTCGGACAATGAGATGGAGGAATCTGCAAAGGCCTTCAATGATATGTGGAGTCTTCAAAACGTCCTCTCCACGAGCACACTGAGCTTTGTCAGCTGGATGCCATCGCACAAGTAATGGCTCTGAAGGCTCAATTCAACTTGGGCAGAGAATCCTACGACGCGATGATGACACTATTTGGACACTTTCTACCCAAAGGCCATGTAATACCTGCAAACCTGTACCAGTCGGACAAAATCCTCCGTGTACTTAAGATGCCCTATGAGAAGATAGATGCCTGTGAGAATGGATGTGCCTTATTTAGGCTTGAGTATGCGGACTTGAACTATTGTCCCATTTGCAAGTCTTCCAGGTATGTTGTGGTAGACAACGGTATGGGTGAGAAGAGTCAGACAAAAATCCCAGTTAATGTTCTTCGGTATATGCCAATCATACCAAGACTTCAACGTCTTTTCATGGTCGAAGAGACGGCCAGACAGATGACATGGCACAAATTGGGCAAAAGAACCGAACTAGATGCAGATGGGAATCAGATGTTGGTACACACATCGAGCCGGATCCAGAGCGTCCAGGGTATTTCAAGGGGTATAATTCGGAACACGCCTGGACTCACAAGACATGCTTGTGGGATCTGCCTTACTTCACAGACCTCCTTTGCGCACACAACATCGACGTGATGCACACTGAAAAGAATGTCGCCGAGGCCCTCTTTGGTACATTGTTCGGCATAGAGGGGAAGTCAAAGGTTAATCCTAAGGCTAGAGTCGATCAGGAGGCTCTATGTGATAGACCGTTACAAAACATGCGACAACCGAAAGGAAAGCAGAACTGGACAAAGCCAAAGGCATGGTTCAATCTTGGAAGGCCAGATATGAGGGAAATTATCCTGTGGGTGAAAAAGGAGTTGATGTTCCCCTATGGGTATGCAGCGAATCTAAAGAGGGGAGCGAGTCTTGAAAAATTGAAAATATTTGGTCTCAAGAGTCATGATTGGCACATATGGCTTGAGCGGGTAATGCCGGTGATGTTGCGTGGCTTTATCCCTGAGGATGAATGGCTAGTACTGGCAGAGCTGAGCTATTTCTTCCGTGTTCTTTGTGCGAAAGAACTATCGCCTGGCTTGCTACATGAAATGGAAGAGTTGGCACCGGAGTTGATCTGCAAGTTAGAGAAGATCTTCCCACCGGGCTTCTTTAATCCAATGCAGCATTTGATTTTGCATCTCCCGACCGAGGCACGATTTGTGGGGCCCGTGCAGAATCGTTGATGCTACGCAACTAAGAGGATGCAGAAGACGCTTCGAGCAAAATGTAAAAATAAACGTAGAATTGAAGCATCGATGGCCGAGGCATTCATTACTAAGGAGGCGGCAAACTTCGTGACAGCACACTACGAAGCCAAAAATCGTCATTTGCATAATCCGAAGCCTCGGTACAATGCTGGCGACCCTAAAAAGGGTGGATCCAACCTCAGCCTATTCAAAGGAAAGCTCGCACCAGCCGGTGCTTCTAATTCCTTACCGTTGGATGTCGAAGAATGGCGGACCATTTCGTTGTATATCTTCAACAACCTAACAGAAGTGCAGCCATACATCGAGTAAGTTCTCGGTACATTGTTTCGCAACTTCTAATTCCTTTGAACTGCTCTTATTCCCGGATATTTGATACAGTCGATATGTCGCCAAATTCTCGTATGGAACGGTGATCCAAAAGGATTCCGTCGAAGAGTATGAGCTTCTGGCAAAGAATGGAGGCGGCTATCCCGGTTTCATCTCTTGGTTCAAACAAACGGTAATTTCCATTAGACCATTTCATTTCTTCGTGTAAATTGCGGCTAATGCAACAATCCTTTCGTATTAAACTTGTAGGCTAATTCAGAGTCTATGGACGCCGAATTGAGACAAGTCGCTAATGGTTTTGACTATAAGGTCCGTTCATTTGACAAATACGACATCAACGGGTATCGCTTTCGTACCTATGGCAAAGAGCTATCTATGGCCGACCGAAAGTCTACAAATTGTTGTGTCTCAGTTATCGGCGAAGGAGATACCGAGTATTATGGAAGAGTTGAAGCAATTTATGAACTTCTATTCTATGGTGCAAACCCACCGAACGTCGTAGTCTTCAAATGTTATTGGTTCAAGCCAAAGGAGACTAGAAGGACTCATGAACATATAGGGCTACTCGAAATCAAACAAAGCACCCATTTGGATGTTCCCGATGTCTATATTACGGCTCAACAGGCAACCCAAGTTTTCTATCTATCGTGGGCCTGTCAAAGTGATCCAAATCTCAATGGTTGGGATGTCGTTTATGAAGTGCCGCCACATGTTAGACCACCTCCCCCCAATGAAGAGGATTATGAACCTCAGATTAACCCAGACACATATGAAGGAGAATTCTTCCAAGAAACACGTCTTTCCAAAAAACGTTTCAAGAACCTCTCTACTTCACCCCAGAACATTGAAGTAGACAGCGACAGTGAATCCGACTTCACCCCTGAGCCGGAACAAGAAGAGCCGGTACAAGAAGAGGTTACTGCTGCGGATGACCTGTCAATGCTTGACCAATTACGTAAAGGAGGCCTTCCACATGTTGATGCATTTATTGATGATGATGATGAGCACGTCATTACTGATAGTGATGATGATGATGCATTAATTGACCCCGGAGCATATATAGACGATGAAGATTAATATTAGTTCATGTCAGGTATTCAATTATTATTATGTACATATATATTATTTATTAGTTCATGTTAGGTATTCCATTTTTTATTATTCATGTCGGTATTAATTTTTTTTATGTTGTACTAATTTCGTTTACTCTTTGTCATGGCAGGTGTTGAAAGATGGTGGGCGCAGGTCCGGAGCGCTCCGAGGCTCCTTCTTCGTCGGCGCGTGGTGGGAGGGGTTCCATTCCACCCGTAAATTTTCTCGAGTGTTTTGCTTAACAAATGCATAATGACCTAGACTTAGCTTTATTTCCTGCAATATGCTTACCATAATGACCTAGACTTAGCTTATTTTCCTCCAAAATGACATAATAAGATTAGTTAGCTCCAAAATGATCCATTTTACCTAAGTTAGCTCTAAAATGACCTAAGTTAGCTCTAATATGCTTAGTTACCTAGGTTTGCTCAATAATGACATAAACTTAGCTTAATTATGTCAAAATGGCATAATTAGCTTACTTAGGTCAAAAATGGCATAACAACCTTGGTAACCTCATAAATGTCATATACTTAGCTTATTTTCGTCCAAAATGACTTAATAAGCTTACTTAGCTCCAAAATGATCCATTTTACCTAAGTTAGCTCCAAAATAACCTAAGTTAGCTCTAATATGCTCTGCTCCGGATCCGATGCAGAATTTCGTCAGTGCCTCCCTGTTGTTCTCCGGGTACACATCCTCTCTGGTTATTGCCGAGACGTGTATCAGGAGAACAGCGGGGAGGTGCTGCCGAAATTTTGCGTCGGATCCGGAGCAGAGCATGGGAAAACGAACCCAATCTACACATACTCGGGTGGGATTAGGACCTATCTTTACCTATTAGCGTCTAGGTTGCATGGACGTAATAAAACTGACAAACTCCATTAACTGATGAATATGGTTTGCTGAATTATGTATATATTTCTTGTGTGTCCAGTAGCTAGGCAAGATGAGTGATCGTGCGTGGATGTACACCGGTCACACTAGTCAGAAAGACAGGACCGATGAATGGTTAACAAAAACCAAGGGGTTTGTGAGAGCCGCATTTGCAAATGGCCAGAGAAAAACCTGGTGCCCCTGTGTCCGGTGTGACAACTATCATAAGAGGACAGAGCTTGAAATGAGTAAACACCTGTAGAAGTGGGGTTTTACGCCTGCTTATACGGTCTGGACATTTCATGGTGAGTCTGCCCAACGTGCCAGAGCTGAGGTGGACCGTCGTCGCATCGACGAGCATGGTACCGGGATCGAAGACATGGTGGAAGACTTTGATGATGCTCGGGATTCGGACGATGAGATGGAGGAATCTGCAAAGGCCTTCAATGATATGTGGAGTCTTCAAAACGTCCTCTCCACGAGCACACTGAGCTTTGTCAGCTGGATGCCATCGCACAAGTAATGGCTCTGAAGGCTCAATTCAACTTGGGCAGAGAATCCTACGACGCGATGATGACACTATTTGGACACTTTCTACCCAAAGGCCATGTAATGCCTGCAAACCTGTACCAGTCGGACAAAATCCTCCGTGTACTTAAGATGCCCTATGAGAAGATAGATGCCTGTGAGAATGGATGTGCCTTATTTAGGCTTGAGTATGCGGACTTGAACTATTGTCCCATTTGCAAGTCTTCCAGGTATGTTGTGGTAGACAACGGTATGGGTGAGAAGAGTCAGACAAAAATCCCAGTTAATGTTCTTCGGTATATGCCAATCATACCAAGACTTCAACGTCTTTTCATGGTCAAAGAGACGGCCAGATAGATGACATGGCACAAATTGGGCAAAAGAACCGAACTAGATGCAGATGGGAATCAGATGTTGGTACACACATCGGACGCTTTTGCGTGGAAGCACTTCGATGCAATACATCATGATAAAGCGGCACATCCAAGGAATCCTCAAGTCGCCATCAGCACGGATGGGTTCAATGTGTTTGGTATGATGGCAGCCCAATACAGTTGTTGGCCTGTATTTGTCATTCCACTCAATCTCCCCCCCGGACAGATTATGCAAAGAAAGAACATTTTCCTGACGTTGATAATTCCGGGGCCCAACTATCCGGGGAAGAGTATGAATGTGTACATGCAGCCGCTTAAGGATGAATTGCAAGAAGCTTGGGATAATGGGATCAAGACATACGACGCCGCTACAAAAAAGACTTCCTAATGCATGTGTGGTACATGTACTCGATGCATGACTTGCCGGCGTATGCGCTATTCATTGGCTGGTGGGTGCATGGAAGGTTCCCGTGCCCCACATGCAAGGCAGCTCTTGAGTTTCGTTGGCTGGATGCGGGTCGCAAGTATTCTTGCTTCGACTTGCATAGACAGTTCCGGTATCCTCGCCATAAGTTCAGAAAAGACAAGAAGAAATTCATCAAAGGTAGAGTTGTCAAAAACTCTGCACCACCTGTGTTGACAGGCCAACAGACCCTGGATCAGTTAAACGCTCTCGAGCCGGATCCAGAGCGTCCAGGGTATTTCAAGGGGTATAATTCGGAACACGCCTGGACTCACAAGACATGCTTGTGGGATCTGCCTTACTTCACAGACCTCCTTTGCGCACACAACATCGACGTGATGCACACTGAAAAGAATGTCGCCGAGGCCCTCTTTGGTACATTGTTCGGCATAGAGGGGAAGTCAAAGGTTAATCCTAAGGCTAGAGTCGATCAGGAGGCTCTATGTGATAGACCGTTACAAAACATGCGACAACCGAAAGGAAAGTAGAACTGGACGAAGCCAAAGGCATGGTTCAATCTTGGAAGGCCAGATATGAGGGAAATTATCCTGTGGGTGAAAAAGGAGTTGATGTTCCCCTATGGGTATGCAGCGAATCTAAAGAGGGGAGCGAGTCTTGAAAAATTGAAAATATTTGGTCTCAAGAGTCATGATTGGCACATATGGCTTGAGCGGGTAATGCCAGTGATGTTGCGTGGCTTTATCCCTGAGGATGAATGGCTAGTACTGGCAGAGCTGAGCTATTTCTTCCGTGTTCTTTGTGCGAAAGAACTATCGCCTGGCTTGCTACATGAAATGGAAGAGTTGGCACCGGAGTTGATCTGCAAGTTAGAGAAGATCTTCCCACCGGGCTTCTTTAATCCAATGCAGCATTTGATTTTGCATCTCCCGACCGAGGCACGATTGGGGGGGCCCGTGCAGAATCGTTGGTGCTACGCAACTAAGAGGATGCAGAAGACACTTCGAGCAAAATGTAAAAATAAACGTAGAATTGAAGCATCGATGGCCGAGGCATTCATTACTAAGGAGGCGGCAAACTTCGTGACAGCACACTACGAAGCCAAAAATCATCATTTGCATAATCCGAAGCCTCGGTACAATGCTGGCGACCCTAAAAAGGGTGGATCCAACCTCAGCCTATTCAAAGGGAAGCTCGCACCAGCCGGTGCTTCTAATTCCTTACCGTTGGATGTCGAAGAATGGCGGACCATTTCGTTGTATATCTTCAACAACCTAACAGAAGTGCAGCCATACATCGAGTAAGTTCTCGGTACATTGTTTCGCAACTTCTAATTCCTTTGAACTGCTCTTATTCCCGGATATTTGATACAGTCGATACGTCGCCAAATTCTCGTATGGAACGGTGATCCAAAAGGATTCCGTCGAAGAGTATGAGCTTCTGGCAAAGCATGGAGGCGGCTATCCCGGTTTCATCTCTTGGTAAGCTCATAAATGTCATATACTTAGCTTACTTAGCTCATAAATGGCATGATAACCTGGGTAAGCTCGCATTGATGGAGTGATTCTTTTTACTTTCTTATTCTTCTTCTTCTTCTTCTTCTTCTTCTAGTCTTCTTCTTCTAACTTTCTTATTTCCCATTTTGCAGATTTCATTCACTTCACGGAAGCTTGCAATGATGGAGTGCTTCTTTTTACTTTCTGTTTTGATTTTGTACCTTTGAACAATGTGGAACTTGCTATATGGATGAAACTATTGTAATATGTATGGATGGAACTATGTATGTGGAACTTGCTATGTATGTATGGATGAAACTTATGTGTTGGATATCTCATATGTTTGCTGTGAAACTAGCCCTGTGAAATATATATATATCATATATTTGCTGTGAAAATGCTTGGATATAAGAAAAAACAGAATAAAAAGAGGCAATGCAGGCTCTTTGCCGTCTGCCACCGACGGCAAAGGGCTCTTTGCCGTCTGCCGCAGACGGCAAAGTGGCCACGTGGCAGCAACCTGGGAGCACGGGGGGCTAACCCATTTGGTCACTTTGCCGTCTGTGGCAGACGGCAAAGGATGGCGTGGTTTGCCGTTTGTGGCAGACGGCAAAGAGGTGGCAGCGGCAGACGGCAAAGAGCGGGGAGGGTGACGGGTCTGATTACGTCATGCAGCAGACGGCAAACTGGAGGGCACATTTGTCGTCAGCCGGCAGACGGCAAAGCCTCCCGTTAGACACCTAACGTGGCTAACGTCTATCCTTTGCTGTCAACTTTCTTTGCCGTCTGCTTGCCAAGGAAAGCTGACGGCAAATGTCTTTGCCGTCCGCTGTATGAAAACAGATGGCAAAGAAGCTCTTTACCGTAACTTACTCTGCCGGCCATGTTTGCCGTCTGCGGCTGACGGCAAAGACCTTTGCCGTCAGCTTTCTGGTCCTTTGCCGTCTGCCATGGCAGACGGCATATCAGCTGATTCCAGTAGTGATAATAGCATCGCCCAGAGATCCCATCTCGACTCCCTGCGAGAAAGCGATCCCGAGAGCAGTATTAACAGTTTAATATTAAATCATCATCAGTTTGTAGTTGTAGTGGATCAGGATACAACTCCGAGCATCCTATTACCGTGGACACGGCTATTCGAATAGATAACTTCCCTGCAGGAGTGCACTACTGTTACCCAACACGCTCGATCACATCTGGCCGGACACACATGCTGGGTAATGCCCGGCTTCGGGTGATCGACACGACGCAGTCCTACCTAGGCTCAGCAGAGAGGTCAGCACGCCGGTCTAAATCCTAAGTGCGAAGGGGTCTTGGGCCATCGCCCTTTGCACTCCTGCACGTTGCGAGACTGGTCGGGGCCCAAGCGCGACTGTGGAAACACCACAGACGTAACCAGCTCACCCCAACAATCAGCCCGCATCTCTAAGCTGTGACGTCTGAAGAGCTTTCGGCTGATACTTACGACGTAGAGGGTCCCATAACCATTATCCCACGTGGTGGTAGTGCGTATAGGGCCAACGACCCACTCAGATCACATACCCAAATCCGTTCGGCGTATTTAGCAGCTCGCAGAGACGAACAGGATTCCTGTCACTCCGACTTGGTAACACATGGCTCGCGGGTGCTCTTCGAGCCGACCCGTCTTTAGCAAATGACAGTAGTAAAATTCCAATACCCGTGTGTCCAAAGTAACGAGAAGGAATCCGAGGAATCACCCTTGATGGATTCCCACTCGAAGTATCGGTCAAGGTGAATCTGGAGGAATCACCCTCGATGGATTCACACAAGCGGAGTTGCTCGACGGAACCTTTATCGGAGGTGATAAAAGAGGAATCACCCTCGGTAACCCACAACTGGATAGCTATTCTACAGAGGCATCATCTGAAGTGAGATAAGAGGTATCACCCTCGGCACTCGGTGGTAGCTCTACAGAGTCGAGCAACTTAGGGGGAATGTGCGGTGATGTGTTGAACTCTGACCGTCGATCATACTGATCGAGTCACTGTACGAAAAGCATGGCAACACGGACAAGGGTGTGAGGCCATTGATGAATCACTAACCAACCTATACTAAGCATATAGGACAACAGCTAAAGTATCAACAACAGGTTACAAAACCAGGCTATGCATCAGAATAGGAACTATCGGAACAGCAACAGGGGCAATTCTAATGCAAGAATAAGAGGGAAAGAATAGGCGATATCTATATGATCAAGGGGGTTTGCTTGCCTGGAAGCTCAGCTAAAGGGGTCTGGTCGTCTGATGGCTGCTCGTCTGGAGAGTAGTCGTACTCAGATGCGTCGGCGGCGGTCTCGGCGTCTATCGGGAGAGAAGGAGGGGGAAGAAACAATAAATTCACGGCAACAATGCAACAGCGATGCATGACATGCCTAAATAATATGCAGAGGTGATATATTGCCTATCTAAATATTTTAGAGGAATTAGGAATTTATTTGGATTTATTTTATGAAGGCTATGCACTATTCATCTATCGAATATGGGCAAAAAGTTCCATGTTCATCTAGATAGGAGTGATGGTCAAGCATTTTGACCACATATTCGGATTCTTCATATTTTTCTGATCATTGTTCATATATAAATTATTTTCATCCGAGTTACGGTTTATTTTATATGATTTTTCAAAGTTTTATTGAATTTCTGGTAAGTCTGAGAATCCCTCAGTTTTAAACATCGCTTATCTGTTTTCAAAGAGCTACAACTATTGTTCTGTACATCCTATGATTTTGTACCTTATATCAATTTTGAGCATTTTTCTGTGATCTACATGATAGTATCACTTTCATCCATATTAGAATTGATTTCTTGATGAAATTTTTGTTTGAAAAGTGCCTAATGATGTTGACTGCAGAAACTGTTAAAATTTGCCAATTTTGCTTGATGATTGCCACTGATCTATAGATCCTATGGAGATGCATCCTATATATGTTTTGCAATATATCAAGAGTACTTTCATGCCATGCCCTCTGATGCCATGAAAGGTTCCTGTAACATGTTCATTTCTTGCTCTAGACAAGCTATGGTGATATTTCCGTTTGCTGTTTAACAGAAAGTAGCATTTTGTAAAATTCGTAGTAATTAATCCTTGCATCCTATGAAGTTGAGCCCATGGAATAAATTGAACCTTGTCCTGTCTACTTTCTGAACATATAAATTTTTCCCATGTTAAAGATTGTTTGCTTGCTGTTTTGTTGCTGTCAAATGTGGTAGTCAGATTAGCAGCAGCTGTTGAAAGCTAGCTGCTGCTACAGTAGCAATCAGCAGCTACTGTAGCAACAGCAGAACAGCGGCAGCAGTAACGCAGCAGCGCGGGCGGGAGCAGCAAGTAGCAGCCGCAGGTGAGCAGCAAGGCAGCAGCGGCATGAGCAGCAGCAGCAGAGGAGCAGCAGGGCCGCAGCCGGCGCAGCATGTGCAGGTGCAAGGGCTCGGTTGCGGGACCATGGGTGGCAGCAGTATGCGGGCACGCGCGCGTACGCGGCCAAGGCGAATTCGTGGACGACGGCTACGGCAATGAATCGAGGGGGCTAGTAGGGGGGAATGGAGGAGGTGCTCACGGTGACTTCATTGGCGTGCTTAGGGAGGGTCAGGCTGGACCGAAGCGACGGCATCGATGGCGAGTTGGTGGCGGCCGTGCGGAGATGATGACGATGGGGACGGCTACGCAGCTCCTCGGCTCGAGCTGGTGCCCGGAACAGATGAAGCCGAGCGCGACGAACCTCCTGGACATGCCCCGTACGTTGGAGACGATGGTGGTCGCGGTAATGACGGCGAGGCAGCGGTGACCATGAGTTTTCCGAGCTCGATTTCGAGCCATGGAGGAAGGGGAAGAAGGGGGATCGAGAGGGGACTGAGCGAGATGGGGGGCTAGGGTTTCTATGGACGTAGTTATAGGTCGCAGGGGGCAACGTGGAGGCCATCCATGGCTAGGATGCCAGGGATGCACGACACGCACGCACTCTGTCTCCCTGTGAACAGAAGATTGAAGAAGAGGCCCTAGGTGGGTTGGGCCCCTACTGTAGCAATGCGCCAAGTGCACAATTCCATTCTTGTTTTCCTTTTCTGTTTTCAGTTTTCTCTCCTGTTTTGCCTTTTCTTTTTCTTTTTTATCAAATGAATTTTGTTGCACATCAAACTTGGCACATAAATAACAGAGATTATTTTGAGCTAGCACAAAAAGTTTGGAGGCAATTGGAGTTAAATAAATAATTGTTTATTTTGAAAAGGCCATATTATTTGCTGTTGGACCACTAATTAATTTCCTAGGGATTTATCTGTGAGTCAAATGAAGTTAGTTCCATCATGACAATGATCAGGAGAATTTATAGAATAATGTGAACATTTTAGTTTTACTGTTTGAAGAAATAAATATTTGACTTGCTATACGAATTTCAATTTTAACTAATTTTTTTTATCAAGTGGCACTTAAGCTTGCTCAACATGATGACATGGCAATAATAAATTAGTTATTATTATATTTCCTTGTTCATGATAATCGTTTATTATCCATGCTATAATTGTATTGATTGGAAACTCAAATACATGTGTGGGTACATAGACAACACTGTGTCCCTAGTAAGCCTCTAGTTATCTAGCTCGTTGATCAAAAGATGGTGAAGGTTTCCTAGCCATGGACATAAGATGTCATTTGATAACGGGATCACATCATTAGGAGAATGATGTGATGGACAAGACCCAAACTATAAACATAGCATATGATCGTGTCAGTTTATTGCTATTGTTTTCTGCATGTCAAGTATCTGTTCCTATGACCATGAGATCATGCAACTCCCTGACATCGGAGGAATACCTTGTGTGTATCAAATGTCGCAACGTAACTGGGTGACTATAAAGATGCTCTACAGGTATCTCCGAGGGTGCCTATTGGGTTGGCATGGATCAAGACTGGGATTTGTTACTCCGTGTGACGGAGAGGTATCTCAGGGCCCACTCGGTAATACAACATCACAATGAGCCTTGCAAGCAATGTCACTAAAGTGTTAGCCACGGGATCTTGTATTACGGAACGAGTAAAGAGACTTGTCGGTAACGAGATTGAACTAGGTATAGAGATACCGACGATCGAATCTCAGGCAAGTAACATACCGAAGAACAAAGGGAACAGCATACGGGATTAACTGAATCCTTGACATAGAGGTTCGACCGATAAAGATCTTCGTAGAATATGTAGGAGCCAATATGGGCATCCAGGTCCCGCTATTGGTTATTGATCGTGAAGGTGTCTCGGTCATGTCTACATAGTTCTCGAACCCGCAGGGTCTACACACTTAACGTTTGGTGACGATTAGTATAGTTGAGTTATTTTGTTGGTGACCGAAGGTTGTTCGGAGTCCCGGATAAGATCCCGGACATGACGAGGATCTCCGGAAGAGTCCGGAGGTAAAGATTGATATATGTGATAATAGGGTTTTGATCTCCGGAAGGGTTCCGGAATTCACCGGAAGGAGTTCCGAATGTTTACCGAAGTGTTCGGGTGCGGCAACACTTTATATGAGCCAAAGGGGTAAAGCCCACGAGGTATTGGAAAGTGCAAAAGGAAGTTTTGTTGCTGCCTTAAGCGGTACTACCGCTGGTAAGGCAGTACTACCGCGTAAGCGGTACTACCGCTTGTGTGAAGCGGTACTACCGCTCAAGCGGTACTACCGCTCGTGAGCGGTACTACCGCTTGTACGCGATACTGCTGGAATCCGAGTTAGACTCTTTCCGTGCGGGCCAAACCGACCTTGTGCGGGCAAAACCGACCTTGTGAAGGCTTTCTCTCCAAGTTTAGACCCCAGGGCTTAACATATAATTAGAGGGGCAGGGCTAGCACACGGGACACATCAAGATTTCCCAAGCCGTGTGCCGGCAACCCTAACCCTCTAGATCCTCCGTCATAATCTCCGTAGTGCTTGGCGAAGCCCTGCAGAGATTGTTCCTCACCACCATCACCACGCCGTCGTGCTGCCGGAACTCATCCACTACTTCACCATCGCTCGCTGGATCGAGGAGGTGAAGGCGTCATCAAGCCGTACGTGTGTTGAACGCGGAGGTGCCGTCCGTTCGGCACTAGTTCGTGATCGGATCGAGGGACGACTTGCGATTTGGATCACGGAGACGTTCGACTACATCAACCGCGTTTCTTAACGCTTCCGCTTAGCGATCTACAAGGGTATGTAGATTCACTCTCCCTCTCGTAGATGCTCATCACCATGGATAGATCTTGTGTGTGCGTAGGAAATTTTTTGTTTCCCATGCAACGTTCCCCAACAGTGGCATCTGAGCTAGGTCTATGCGTAGATGAGATCTCGAGTAGAACACAAAAGGGTTTTGTGGGCGTTGATATTCAGATTGCTTCCTCCCTTGGTCTTTTCTTGTTTCGGCGGTATTGTGGGATGAAGCGGCTCGGACCAACATTACTCGTACGCTTACGAGAGACCGGTTCCTTCAACTGACATGTAACTTCGTTGCATAAAGATGGCTAGCGGGTGTCTGTTTCTCCCACTTTAGTCGGATCGGATTTGACAAAGGCGGTCCTTGAGAAGGTTGAAAAGCAATTTTTATATCACCGTTGTGGTTTTTGCGTAGGTAAGAATCGTTCTTGCTAGATACCCGTAGCAGCCACGTAAAACTTGCAACAACAATTAGAGGACGTCTAACTTGTTTTTGCAGGGTATGTTGTGATGTGATATGGCCAATTACATGATGAGATATATGTGATGTATGAGATGATAATGTGTTGTATAGAATATCACGACTTGCATGCCGATGAGTACGGCAACTGGTAGGAGCCATAGAGTTGTCTTTAATTATTTTCGCCGTTTTGCTTTACTTTATCGCTATGAGTTAGCAATAGTCGTGGAAGCAACAGTCGGCGCGACAACCTCATGGCGACACGTTGATAGAGATCAAGATGATGGAGATCATGGTGTCATGCCGGTGACGATGGAGATCATGCCGGTGCCTTGAAGATGGAGATCAAAAGCACAAGTTCATGGCCATATCATGTCACTTATGATTTGCATGTGATGTTAATCCTTTTATGCATCTTATTTTGCTTAGGACGACGGTAGCATTATAAGGTGATCCCTCACTTAAATTTCAAGATAAAATTGTGTTCTCCCCGAGTGTGCACCGTTGCGAAAGTTTGACGTTTCGAGACACCACGTGATGATCGGGTGTGATAGACTCTACGTTCGCATACAACGGGTGCAAGCCAGTGTTGCACGTGCGGAACACTCGGGTTAAACTTGACGAGCCTAGCATGTACAGACATGGCCTCGGAACACAAGAGACCGAAAGGTCGAACATGAGTCATATAGTAGGTATGATCAACATGAAGATGTTCACCATTGAAACCACCTCAACTCACGTGATGATCGGACTTGAGTTGGTGGATTTGGATCATGTTACACTCGAATGACCGGAGGGATGTCAATTTGAGTGGGAGTTTTAAGTAATATGATTAATTAAACTCATTATCTAGAACAATAGTCTAAGTTGTCTTTGCTATATTTATGTTGTAGATCATGGCTCGCGCAGTAGCACCCCTGAATTTTAATGCGTTCCTAGAGAAAACTAAGTTGAAAGATGATGGAAGTAACTTTGTGGACTGGGCCCGTAATCTAAGGATTATCCTTACGGCTTCCCAGAAGGCTTATGTCCTTGATGCACCGCTTGGTGATCCACCCGCTCCAGTTGAGTCTCTAGCCGTTGTGAACGCCTGGCAGGCTCGTTCTGAAGATTACTCAATAGTTCAATGTGCAATATTGTATGGCTTAGAACCGGGACTTCAAAGACGTTTTGAACGTCATGGAGCATATGAGATGTTCCAGGAGTTGAAGTTTATCTTTCAGAAGAATGCCCGGATCGAGAGGTATGAGATCTCCGATAAGTTCTATGCTTGCAAGATGGAGGAGAATGGGTCTATCAGTGATCACATACTCAGAATGTCTGGGTACTCCACCCGTCTGGCTGAATTGGGGATGCACCTTCCGCCAGAGGCTATCACTGACAGAGTTCTTCAATCATTGCCACCTAGCTACAAGAGCTTCGTGTTGAACTATAACATGCACGGGATGAACAAGTCAGTCGCCGAGCTGTTTGCGATGCTGAAAGTCGCTGAGTCTGAGATTCAGAAGGAGCATCAAGTGTTGATGGTCAATAAAACCACTAGTTTCAAGAAGAATGGCAAGGGTAACAAGGGTAAGAAGGGTAACTCCAAAAGGAGTGGCAAAGAAGTTGCTCCTCCCGTGAAGAAACCCAAGGCTGGACCCAAACCACAAACTGTGTGCTTTCATTGCAAGGGAACTGGACACTGGAAGCGGAACTGCCCCAAGTATTTGGCTGACAAGAAGGCGGCCAACAACAAACAAGGTATACATGATATACATGTTATTGATGTGTACCTTACCAACTCTCGTTGTAGTGCCTGGGTATTTGATACCGGTGCGGTTGCTCATATTTGCAACTCTAAACAGGAACTGCGGAATAGACGGAGGCTGACAAAGGATGAAGTGACGATGCGCGTGGGAAATGGTTCCAAGGTTGATGTGATCACCGTCGGCACGCTCGCTCTTCGATTACCATCGGGATTAGTGATGAACCTGAATAAATGTTATTTGGTGCCTGCGTTAAGCATGAACATTATATCTGGATCTTGTTTATTGTGAGACGGTTACTCATTTAAATCATAGAATAATGGTTGTTCTATTTATATGAGTAATATCTATTATGGTCATGCACCCGAAGTGAGGGGTTTATTCTTATTGAATCTCGATAGTAATGATACACATGTTCATAACATTGATGCCAAAAGATGTAGAATTGATAATGATAATACCACTTTCTTGTGGCACTGCCGTTTAGGTCATATTGGCATAAAACGCATGAGGAAGCTCCATGCTGATGGACTTTTGGAGTCACTTGATTTTGAATCACTTGACACATGCGAGCCATGCCTCATGGGCAAGATGACTAAAACGCCGTTCTCTGGAACAATGGAACGGGCAAGTGACTTATTGGAAATCATACATACTGATGTGTGCGGTCCGATGAGCATTGAGGCGCGCGGTGGTTATCGTTACTTTCTCACCTTCACTGATGACTTAAGTAGATATGGGTATATTTACTTAATGAAACACAAGTCTGAAACGTTTGAAAAGTTCAAACAATTTCAGAGTGAAGTTGAGAATCATCGTAACAAGAAGATTAAATTCCTACGATCTGATTGAGGAGGAGAATATCTGAGTTATGAGTTTGACAGTCACTTAAAACAATGTGGAATTGTTTCACAATTAACACCGCCTGGAACACCACAGCGTAATGGTGTGTCCGAACGTCGTAATCGAACCTTATTGGATATGGTGCGATCTATGATGTCTCTTGCCGATTTGCCACTATCGTTTTGGGGTTATGCATTAGAGACAGCTGCATTCACTTTAAATAGGGCACCATCGAAATCCGTTGAGACGACGCCATATGAACTTTGGTGTGGCAAGAAGCCAAAGCTGTCGTTTCTTAAAGTTTGGGGATGTGATGCTTATGTCAAAAAGGTTCAGCCTGAAAAGCTGGAACCCAAAGCGGAGAAATGCGTCTTCATAGGATACCCAAAAGAGACAGTTGGGTATACCTTCTACCTCAGATCCGAAGGCAAAGTGTTTGTCGCTAAAAACGGAACATTTCTTGAGAAAGAGTTTCTCTCGAAAGAATTGAGTGGGAGGAAGATAGAACTTGATGAGGTTGTTGAACCTTTACTTCAACCTGAGAGTAGCGCAGCGCAGAAAGATGTTTCTGTAGAGCCTACATCAGCTGAAGAGGAAGTTAATGATGATGATCATGAAGCTTTGGATCAAGTTGCTATCGAACCTCGTAGGTCGACAAGGACGCGTACTGCTCCTGAGTGGTACGGCAACCCTGTCTTAGAGGTCATGTTGTTGGACAACGATGAACCTACGAGCTATGGAGAAGCAATGATGGGCCCGGATTCCGAGAAGTGGTTAGAGGCCATGAAATCCGAGATGGGATCCATGTATGAAAACAAAGTGTGGACTTTGGAAGTATTACTTGAAGGGCGTAAGGCCATTCAGAACAAATGGATCTTTAAGAGGAAGACGGACGCGGACGGTAATGTCACCGTCTATAAAGCTCGACTTGTGGCAAAGGGTTTTTCACAAGTTCAAGGAGTTGACTACGATGAGACCTTCTCACCCGTAGCGATGCTTAAGTCCATCAGAATCATGTTAGCAATAGCTGCCTTTTTCGATTATGAAATTTGGCAGATGGATGTCAAAACAGCATTCCTTAGCGGTTTCCTAAAGGAAGAGTTGTATATGATGCAACCAGAAGGTTTTGTCGATCCAGAGAATGCTGACAAAGTTCGCAAACTCCAGCGATCCATTTATGGACTGGTGCAAGCATCTCGGAGTTGGAATCTTCGCTTTGATGAGGTGATCAAAGCGTTCGAGTTTATACAAGTTTACGGAGAAGCTTGTATTTACAAGAAAGTGAGTGGGAGCTCTATAGCGTTTCTAATATTATATGTGGATGACATATTACTGATTGGAAACAATATAGAAATGTTGGAAAGCGTGAAGGAATATTTGAACAAGAGTTTTTCAATGAAGGACCTAGGAGAAGCTGCTTTCATATTAGGCATCAAGATCTATAGAGATAGATCGAGACGCTTAATAGGACTTTCACAAAGCACATACCTTGACAAAGTTTTGAAGAAGTTCAAAATGGATCAGTCCAAGAAGGGGTTCTTGCCTGTATTGCAAGGTGTGAAGTTGAGTAAGACTCAATGCCCAGTGACTGCAGAAGATAGAGAAAAGATGAGTGTCGCCCCCTATGCCTCAGCCATAGGCTCTATCATGTATGCAATGCTGTGCACAAGACCCGATGTCAGCCTTGCCATAAGTATGGCCGGAAGGTTTCAAAGTGATCCAGGAGTGGAACACTGGACGGCGGTCAAGAATATCCTGAAGTACCTGAAAAGGACTAAGGACATGTTTCTCATTTATGGAGGTGATCAAGAGCTCGTCGTAAAGGGTTACGTCGATGCAAGCTTTGACACTGATCCGGATGACTCTAAGTCGCAAACCGGATACGTATTTATTCTTAATGGGGGTGCGGTTAGCTGGTGCAGTTCCAAGCAAAGCGTGGTAGCTGATTCTACATGCGAAGCGGAGTACATCGCTGCCTCGGAGGCGGCGAAGGAAGGTGTCTGGATGAAGGAGTTCATGACAGATCTTGGAGTAGTGCCTAGTGCGCTTAACCCAATGACTCTGTTTTGTGATAATACTGGTGCCATTGCTCTAGCCAAGGAACCAAGATTTCACAAGAGGACCAGACACATAAAGCGATGTTTCAATTCCATCTGCGATTACATCAAGGAGGATGACATAAATATTTGCAAAGTACACACGGATCTGAATGTTGCAGATCCGATGACTAAACCTCTTCCAAGGGCTAAACATGAACAACACCAGAACTGCATGGGTGTTCGATTCATTACAATGTAAATCACATAGTGATGTGAACTAGATTATTGACTCTAGTGCAAGTGGGAGACTGCTGGAAATATGCCCTAGAGGCAATAATAAATTAGTTATTATTATATTTCCTTGTTCATGATAATCGTTTATTATCCATGCTATAATTGTATTGATTGGAAACTCAAATACATGTGTGGGTACATAGACAACACTGTGTCCCTAGTAAGCCTCTAGTTATCTAGCCCGTTGATCAAAAGATGGTGAAGGTTTCCTAGCCATGGACATAAGATGTCATTTGATAACGGGATCACATCATTAGGAGAATGATGTGATGGACAAGACCCAAACTATAAACATAGCATATGATCGTGTCAGTTTATTGCTATTGTTTTCTGCACGTCAAGTATCTGTTCCTATGACCATGAGATCATGCAACTCCCTGACATCGGAGGAATACCTTGTGTGTATCAAACATCGCAACGTAACTGGGTGACTATAAAGATGCTCTACAGGTATCTCCGAGGGTGTCTGTTGGGTTGGCATGGATCAAGACTGGGATTTGTTACTCCGTGTGACGGAGAGGTATCTCAGGGCCCACTCGGTAATACAACATCACAATGAGCCTTGCAAGCAATGTGACTAAAGTGTTAGCCACGGGATCTTGTATTACGGAACGAGTAAAGAGACTTGTCGGTAACGAGATTGAAATAGGTATAGAGATACCGACGATCGAATCTCGGGCAAGTAACATACCGAAGAACAAAGGGAACAGCATACGGGATTAACTGAATCCTTGACATAGAGGTTCGACAGATAAAGATCTTCGTAGAATATGTAGGAGCCAATATGGGCATCCAGGTCCCGCTATTGGTTATTGATCGTGAAGGTGTCTCGGTCATGTCTACATAGTTCTCGAACCCGCAGGGTCTACACACTTAACGTTTGGTGACGATTAGTATAGTTGAGTTATTTTGTTGGTGACCGAAGGTTGTTCGGAGTCCCGGATAAGATCCCGGACATGACGAGGATCTCCAGAAGAGTCCGGAGGTAAAGATTGATATATGTGATAATAGTGTTTTGATCTCCGGAAGGATTCCGGAATTCATCGGAAGGGGTTCCGGATGTTTACCGAAGTGTTCGGGTGCAGCAACACTTTATATGAGCCAAAGGGGTAAAGCCCACGAGGTATTGGAAAGTGCAAAAGGAAGTTTTGCTGCTGCCTTAAGAGGTACTACCGCTGGTAAGGCAGTACTACCGCTTGTGTGAAGCGGTACTACCGCTCGTGAGCGGTACTACCACTTGTACGCGATACTGCTGGAATCCGAGTTAGACTCTTTCCGTGCGGGCCAAACCGACCTTGTGCGGGCAAAACCGACCTTGTGGAGGCTTTCTCTCCAAGTTTAGACCCCAGGGCTCAACATATAAATAGGGGGGCAGGGCTAGCACACGGGACACATCAAGATTTCCCAAGCCGTGTGCCGGCAACCCTAACCCTCTAGATCCTCCGTCATAATCTCCGTAGTGCTTGGCGAAGCCGTATAGAGATTGTTCCTCACCACCATCACCACGCCGTCGTGCTGCCGAAACTCATCCACTACTTCACCATCGCTCGCTGGATCGAGGAGGTGAAGGCGTCATCAAGCCGTACGTGTGTTGAACGCGGAGGTGCCGTCCGTTCGGCACTAGTTCGTGATCGGATCGAGGGACGACTTGCGATTTGGATCGCGGAGACGTTCGACTACATCAACCGCGTTTCTTAACGCTTCCGCTTAGCGATCTACAAGGGTATGTAGATTCACTCTCCCTCTCGTAGATGCTCATCACCATGGATAGACCTTGTGTGTGCGTAGGAAATTTTTTGTTTCCCATGCAACGTTCCCCAACAGTGCACAATTCCATTCTTGTTTTCCTTTTCTGTTTTCAGTTTTCTCTCCTGTTTTGCCTTTTCTTTTTCTTTTTTATCAAATGAATTTTGTTGCACATCAAACTTGGCACATAAATAACAGAGATTATTTTGAGCTAGCACAAAAAGTTTGGAGGCAATTGGAGTTAAATAAATAATTGTTTATTTTGAAAAGGCCATATTATTTGCTATTGGACCACTAATTAATTTCCTAGGGATTTATCTGTGAGTCAAATGAAGTTGGTTCCATCATGACAATGATCAGGGGAATTTATAGAATAATGTGAACATTTTAGTTTTACTGTTTGAAGAAATAAATATTTGACTTGCGATACGAATTTCAATTTTAACTAATTTTTTTTATCAAGTGGCACTTAAGCTTGCTAAACATGATGACATGGCATCATTAGAGGGGAGATTACTGTAGGATGATTCTCGGGGTGTTACAAATCTCCTCCACACGAAGAAATCTCGTCCCGAGATTTAAGAGGTAGAGTAAGGGGAAAATGTCTGGCTGCGAAATTCTAAAGAGGCTTTTCGTTCTTGTTGCTCTCATCGAAGAGGTTGATTCATTACGTTGATGTCTTCATTTCATTGTACCAGGGCATAGTGGCGAAGTTGATGTTCTTCCTTCAGGATCTTCATCGTACTTACGAATAGGTTAGGAGGGTAAACTATAAGGACGGATGTCTAGAAGGGCTGGCATCCGGAAACTATCTCAGGGGATGAAGGTATAAAGTATCTCTCGAGTTGAAACTCAGGGAAATACATCGAGACAAATAAAAGAAGGTATGAGAAGTTTCAAGCGGATAGGCAAGCATTCGATGTCTATGACGGATGATAAAAAGTGGTCCAGAGCATCAGGCATAAGCACTGCGTCTGATACCGGATTGAATATCTCAAGGTAGATGACTCGTGAATTACATACGAGGCCAAGCGCGAGGAATAACTTTGGGAACAGGGATGTACAGGAGAGTTAGGTTTCGGTCCTGTGGAACTGTAGTTAGGGTGGGTCAAGAATAGGAAGGCTGGTAACATCTTGTACAATCACGATACAAGGCTTGTCAGAGAACAGCTTGTCCACTATGTTGGCAACAGCGTCGGTACCAAGGGCGAGGGACAAAGAGAACCATTTTCCTGCTCGTTGAAACGAGGTGGACCAATAGGCAAAGTTCTCATCTATCGATGGTTACCGAAATGTTAACAGCAATAGTAACAGGGTTTTTCTGACTGAGTTGTACAATGAGGTGTCTACATAAGCAGGGAATCATTACTGCTTAGATCATATAAATTATTTGAAAGGTTAAACAAACCAATGGAAAGGAAAACATGTTTATCAGATTAAACAGACCAATGAAAAGGAAAATTTGATCACTCACAAGTGTTGGTGTATATCCTTCCCAAGGACAAGGAGAGCAAGATATCCATGACAGCATAGCGGGTAGATAACATTTAGGTAAAGGGGCGAGGAAATTCATAATGTTACCCATACAACGGTGTTTGGATAAAATGATCAAGAAACATTTAGCATTGCGCTCCAATGTTCTTGTTGATGTTCGGAATACCACAATCATGCTTCGGGGTAGCAATAATATGGTGCTCCAAGTAAGGGTTGGAGTTGAAGATCACAAGAAATACTCAAGGAACAATTCCAGGGATAACACGAAACTTAAGGTATAACCAAAAGATGTCCAAGTTTGGGTTGAAAAGAGGACAAGGATGTTGTCGATGACAACACAAATTAAATAGGGGCAAGAGTGGTATTACTCATCATGGATTCAATCCACAAGTTTTAAAGAAATCAAAAGGTTGACGATGATTATGACACATTTTGTCGAGAGGTTTCATGAAGATGTAATCGATCAGCGACGACATCAAGCAAAAGGGGTGGTGAAGCTAAAGGTCAACGGAATCACGGATATGACACAAACTCAGAATTAACCTTGCTGTTCAAGACGAAATTATATGACAAAGAAGCTCGACGTAAGCTTAGCTCAGCGGCAAAAATTGTGCTCCGGGAAGAAGGACCAGGTAGCACAGTTAAAATTAGTATGATAATGATGTAGCCGATCAGGCTAGGAATGACATGATGGAGTATTAAGCTTCCCAGCAACAAAAGTACTAGGAGTACTGAACCATAGGGTGGATTCGATTCACTTATCGGTGTTCTTGGTTGACAAACAACTCAGAAACCGTGGAATGACAAAGACGGTGAAAGATATTACTCTACCAAGGATTTAAAAGAGATAGTGCAATGGCACGATATCCTGGAGATACCAGAGGGTAATACTCGAAGGTAGGTCATAATAGAGGTTGGATAGGCGTAATGATCTACAGAAGACAAGTGCTTTAACTTGTCTAGGAAATGGAATCAAAGAAGAACAACATGGTCAAAACCATGATTGCAAGGGACCGATTCAAGGATACAAGATGAATTTATACAAAGGGGATAATTATCTTACGAGAAGCTTCTATGATAAGATCTACACCATGTCCATGGGCATGAACATAAATGTTCAAGGTCGACTCCCACTTCTTCAATGCATAACCTTCCATTCACTTCTCGCTTTCGATAAAGTTGCAGAGTTGAAACTTTATCTGACGAAACACTAGTAGAGTATAACCCGCATAACTTTCGGGTTCACACAGATTAGGGAAGGCATAGGTTCAACCCATCGGGACATTTTAGGAACCTATACAACCCAATTATAGGAGCAACGGATACACACTCGAAAGCAGAGGGCTATCGACACGGACTAGATGATACAATTCGCTAGAGGCATTTTGCATCAGGGGAAATTCGTCTAAAACAAAAAGGAACTGTCAGGTAGTAATCCACCAAAAGATCTGGCGGTCCGCAAAGGATCTGATGTGAGTATCGGTACTCCACCAGAAGAGGAAGGAATGCAAGCGCATGAATTATGATTTCCAAATTAGGGGAATCCGAAGCAGACGCTCTGATCAAAGAATGAATAATTGACTGGACTTAGAGGCACAACCGATCAAAACATAATTGGTCAGAAACCAGCTCATATCCGGAAAGGCGTCTGAGCCGGAAGGATAATTCCTAGGGATCAACTGATGGTTGCGAGTATTCGCATACATGAAGAATCAATAGGGTAAGAACTACTATTGCAGAGGATTACAACGAAGATTGTTAGACATATGGAATTAACCACCAGTGCAGGCAGGTAAGACGAATCTCAAAAGCAGTAGGCTGCAGAGGATTATCGAATGATCGAATAGCATTATGAAATATTTTGCGAAACAGAGGAACAACTGGGGGTGCATGAATCCTCGGTAAGTGTGAGGAATTATTCGTAGGTGTATTCATGCGACAAGAAGCTGCAAGGCAGTAAACACAAGAGATCCCCAAAAACATCGGGGAATATCTTCGGAGTCTTCTGGCGAATCAGGAGATCATCTGTATCGAGTGGCTCTCCGGGAGAAAATGGTCACGAGATCCTAGAGTTAGAGTTAGTAAAATTTTAACCCAAATAGAAGAGAGATCAGAGTCCCAGAGTAAGGAAGAGGAATAAAAGATCCTAATCCCATCTATTGGCGACGTGGGCCCGTAAGCCACACAGCCATGTTAGTAAAACAATTTTTCAAAGACTAGACTCAACTTCGACCAAGGAATCGGAAGGGGGCTTCCTACAAGCAGTCGGCTCTGATACCAACTTGTGACGCCCCTACTCAACCGTGCACTAATCATACACGCAAACGTGCACGCTCGAGATCAGAGACTCACGGGAAGATATCACAACACAACTCTAAACTCAAATTTAAACATAAATCTTCATATTACAAACCAGGGGTACGAGGACCCAAATACATAAGTCATACAAACAAATAATATCTGGGTATAGACATAGTTAGTCAAGTTTTCCTTAAGAAGGCTAGCACAAACAGCGACACTGATCGAAAAGGCGAAGGCCTCCTGCCTAGGGCCTCCGAACTACTCTTGGTCGGCGGGCTCAACGTAGTAGTAGTGGCCTCCGGGGATCTCCTGCTCCTGGGCTCCGTCGTCTGAACGCAGCAACCGGGTAAGGGGAAAAAGAAGTAGCAAAGCAACCGTGAGTACTCATCCAAAGTACTCGCAAGACTGACATCAGAACTATACTAATTATGCATCGGTATCAAAGGAATGGGGCTATATCTTTGGACTGAACTACAGAATGCCAGAATAGAGGGGGAGAAGCCTAGCCTATCAAAGACTAGCATCTTGAAGCAATCTTGGAGCATCAGAAGAGAGTAGAACACAGTAGCATATAATAGTGGTTATATAATAGCATCGCCCAGATATCCCTTCTCGACTCCCTGCGAGAAAGCGATCCCGAGAGCAGTATTAACAGTTTAATATTAAATCATCATCAGTTTGTAGTTGTAGTGGATCAGGATACAACTCCGAGCGTCCTGTTACCGTGGACACGGCTATTCGAATAGATAACTTCCCTGCAGGGGTGCACTACTGTTACCCAACACGCTCGATCACATCTGGCCGGACACACTTGCTGGGTAAGGCCCGGCCTCGGGTGATCGACACGACGCAGTCCTACCTAGGCTCGGCAGAGAGGTCAGCACGACGGTCTAAATCCTAAGTGCGAAGGGGTCTTGGGCCATCGCCCTTTGCACTCCTGCACGTTGCGAGACTGGCCGGGGCCCAAGCGCGACTGTGGAAACACCGCAGATGTAACCAACTCACCCCAACAATCAGCCCGCATCTCTAAGCTGTGACGTCTGAAGAGCTTTCGGCTGATACTTACGACGTAGAGGGTCCCATAACCATTATCCCACGTGGTGGTAGTGCGTATAGGGCCTACGACCCACTCAAATCAAATACCCAAATCCATTAGGCGTATTTAGCAGCTCGCAGAGACGAACAGGATTCATGTCGCTCCGACTTGGTAACACACGGCTCGCGGGTGCTCTTGGAGCCGACCCGTCTTTATCAAATGACAGTAGTAAAATCCCAATACCCGTGTGTCCAAAGTAACGAGAAGGAATCCGAGGAATCACCCTTGATGGATTCCCACTCGAAGTATCGGTCAAGGTGAATCCGGAGGAATCACCCTCGATGGATTCACACAAGAGGAGTTGCACGACGGAACCTTTATCGGAGGTGATAAAAGAGGAATCACCCTCGGTAACCCACAACCGGATAGCTATTCTACAGAGGCATCATCTGAAGTGAGATAAGCGGTATCACCCTCGGCACTCGGTGGTAGCTCTGCAGAGTCGAGCAACTTACGGGGAATGTGCGGTGATGTGTTGGACTCTGACCGTCGATCATATTGATCGAGTCACTGTAGAAAAAGCGTGGCAACAAGGACAAGGGTGTGAGGCCATTGATGAATCACTAACCAACCTATACTAAGCATATAGGATAACAGGTAAAGTATCAACAACAGGTTACAAAACCAGGCTATGCATCAGAATAGGAACTATCGGAACAGCAACAGGGGCAATTCTAATGCAAGAATAAGAGGGAAAGAATAGGCGATATCTGTATGATCAAGGGGGTTTGCTTGCCTGGAAGCTCAGCTGAAGGGGTCTGGTCATCCGAAGGCTGCTCGTCTGGAGCGTAGTCGTACTCAGATGCGTCGGCGGCGGTCTCGGCGTCTATCGGGAGAGAAGGAGGGGGAAGAAACAATAAATTCATGGCAACAATGCAACAGCGATGCATGACATGCATAAATGATATGCAGAGGTGATATATTGCCTATCTAAATATTTTAGAGGAATTAGGAATTTATTTGGATTTATTTTATCAAGGCTATGCACTATTCATCTATCGAATACGGGCAAAAAGTTCCATGTTTATCTAGATAGGAGTGATGGTCAAGCATTTTGACCACATATTCGGATTCTTCATATTTTTCTGATCATTTTTCATATATAAATTATTTTCATCCGAGTTACGGTTTATTTTATATGATTTTTCAAAGTTTTATTGAATTTCTGGTAAGTCTGAGAATCCCTCAGTTTTAAACATCATTTATCTGTTTTCAAAGAGCTACAACTATTGTTCTGTACATCCTATGATTTTGTGCCTTATATCAATTTTGAGCATTTTTCTGTGATCTACATGATAGTATCACTTTCATCCATATTAGAATTGATTTTCTTGATGAAATCTTCGTTTGAAAAGTGCCTAATGATGTTGACTGCAGAAACTGTTAAAATTTGCCAATTTTGCTTGATGATTGCCACTGATCTATAGCTCCTATGGAGATGCATCCTATATATGTTTTGCAATATATCAAGAGTACTTTCATGCCATGCCCTCTGATGCCATGAAAGGTTCCTGTAACATGTTCATTTCTTGCTCTAAACAAGCTATGGTGATATTTCCGTTTGCTGTTTAACAGAAAGTAGCATTTTGTAAAATTCGTAGTATTTAATCCTTGCATCCTATGAAGTTGAGCCCATGGAGTAAATTGAACCTTGTTATGTCTACTTTTTGAACATATAAATTTTTCCCATGTTAAAGATTGTTTGCTTGTTGTTTAGTTGCTGTCAAATGTGGTAGTCAGATTAGCAGCAGCAGTAGAAAGCTAGCTGCTGCTACAGTAGCAATCGGCAACTACTGTAGCAGCAACAGAACAGCGGCAGCAGTAACGCAGCAGCACGGGCGGGAGCAGCAAGTAGCAGCCGCAGGTGAGCAGCAAGGCAGCAGCGGCATGAGCAGCAGAAACAGAGGAGCAGCAGGGTGGCAGCAGGCGCGGCGTGCGCAGGCTCAAGGGCGCGGGTGCCGGACCATGGGTGGAGAATTCGTGGACGACGGCTACGGCAACGAATCGAGGGGGCTAGCAGGGGGGAATGGAGGAGGAGCTCACGGTGAGTTCGTTGGCGTGCTTAGGGAGGGTCGGGGTGGACCGGAGCGACGACATCGATGGCGAGTTGGTGGCGGCCGTGCGGAGATGATGACGATGGCGACGGCTACGCAGCTCCTTGGCTCGAGCTGGTGCCCGGAACGGATGAAGCCGAGCGCGACGAACCTCCTGGACGTGCCCCCGTACGTTGGAGACGATGGTGGTCGCGGTAATGACGGCGAGGCAGCGGTGACCATGAGTTTTCCGAACTCGATTTCGAGCCATGGAGGAAGGGGACGAAGGGGGATCTAGAGGGGACTGAGCGAGATGGGGGGCTAGGGTTTCTGTGGACGTAGTTATAGGTCGTAGGGGGCAACGTGGAGGCCATCCATGGCTAGGATGCCATGGATGCACGACACGCACGCACTCTGTCTCCCTGTGAACAGAAGATTGAAGAAGAGGCCCTAGGTGGGTTGGGCCCCTACTGTAGCAATGGGCCAAGTGCACAATTCCATTCTTGTTTTTCTTTTCAGTTTTCAGTTTTCTCTCCTATTCTGCCTTTTCTTTTTCTTTTTTATCAAATGAATTTTGTTGCACATCAAACTTGGCACATAAATAACAGAGATTATTTTTAGCTAGCACAAAAAGTTTGGGGGCAATTGGAGTTAAATAAATAATTGTTTATTTTGAAAAGGCCATATTATTTTCTGTTGGACCACTAATTAATTTCCTAGGGATTTATCTGTGAGTCAAATGAAGTTGGTTCCATCATGACAATGATCAGGAGAATTTATAGAATAATGTGAACATTTTAGTTTTACTGTTTGAAGAAATAAATATTTGACTTGCGATACGAATTTCAATTTTAACTGATTTTTTTTATCAAGTGGCACTTAAGCTTGCTAAACATGATGACATGGCATCATTAGAGGGGAGATTACTGTAGCATGATTCTCGGGGTGTTACAATGGACCCCGCTGCCATGGAAGGGTAGGACAAAAGTTGTCATGCAAGTTCTTATCGCAAGCACGTATGACTATATACGGAATACATGCCTACATTACATCGATGAATTGGAGCTAGTTCTGTGTCGCCCTAGGTTATGACTGTTACATGATGAATGTTATCCAACATAAATCACCGATCCAATGCCTACGAGCTTTTCACATATTGTTCTTTGCTAAGTTACTACTGTTGCTACTACTGTCACATATGCTATAAAACTATTGCTGCTACCGTTACTGTTACTGTCACTATTATTGCTATTGCTATCAAATTACCATGCTACTGTGCTACTGATCACTCTGCTGCAGATATTTAGTCTGCGGGTGTGGTTGAATTGACAACTCAACTGCTAATACTTGCAAATATCCTTTGGCTCCCCTTGTGTCGAATCAATAAATTTGGTTTGAATACTCTACCCTGAAAAACTGTTGAGATCCCCTATATTTGTGGGTTATCAGTAGTCGAGGAAGGATCTCTGGGCATTGCTAATATATAATTGTTATTATATGTTACTGTGCTCTACTCTCTTCTGGTGCTGCAAGATTGCTTCAAGATACTAGTCTTCGATAAGATAGGCTTCTCCCTGTCTACTCTGGCATTTCTGTAGTATAGTCCAAAGATATAGCCCCATTCCTTTGATACCAATGCATACTTAGCATAGTTCTGATGTAAGTCTTGCGAGTACTCTGGATGAGTACTCACAGTTGCTTTGCTGCCTTTTTCCCCCTACCCAGTTGCTGCAATCAGATGACGGAGCCCAGGAGCCAGAGTTCACCGCAGGAGGTTACTACTACGAGGAGATCGACGGCCAGGAGTAGTTCGGAGGCCCCAGGCAGGAGGCTTGAGCCTTTTCGATCAGATGTCGTTGTTATGCTAGCCTTCTTAAGGCAAACTTGTCTAACTATGTCTGTACTTAGATAATATTTGCTTTCGATGACTTATGTAGTCGGGTCCTCGTGACCCCTGGCTTGTAATAAAGATTTATGTTTAAATTTGTGTCTAGAGGTATGTTGTGATAACTTCCCGTAAGTCTCTGGTATTGATCGTGCACGTTTGCGTGTATGATTAGTGCACGATTGAGTCGGGGGCGTCACACACAGCAACATCTGACTGAATAGGGGATGCAATCCTTTTGTAGTGTTACACCAACCGGGACAAAAGGTCACCATTTAGACCCGGTTGGTATTACCAACCGGTCTAAAGCCATTGGAGGCATTAGTTCGGGTTTGTAACACCAACCGGAACTAAAGGCACTACTGGAAACAGTAGCTTTGCCGAGTGCCCTGGGCACTCGGCGAAGCCCCAAAAACACTTGGCAAAGCCTTTGCCGAGTGCTACACTCGCCAAACTTCAGTCGGCTTCGATTTGGTCGGCAAACAGTTCTTTGCCGAGTGTTTTTTGTCGGGCACTCGGCAAAGACTTTGCTGAGTGCTAAACCGGCTCTCAGCAAAAAAAAGGTACGGGGACGGCGAGAAGACGGAGACGGCGGCTTTGCCGAGTGCCAGAATGGAAAAACACTCGGCAAATCGAGGGGCGCGCGGGTCCGGCGGCGGCCGCGGGCAAGCAGCGGCGGCGGGGTGCGGGTGCGGGGCAGGCGGTGGGGGCCGGGCGGCGGCGGCGGCAGGCCGGGGGCAAGCAGCGGCGGCGGGATGCGCGTGCGTGTGTGCGGGTGGCTGTGTGTGTGAGTGTGTGTGAGGCCGGCCGGGGTGGCTATGAGGGAGGTTTGCCGAGTGCCCGCGATCTAGCACTCGGCAAAGCCTAGGTTTGCCGAGTGTTTTTTGTCTGGCACTCGACAAACCCATTTTGTTTTTTTTTTCATTTTCAAACCCTAAACCACTGTGCGTGTGTGGGCTGGGTTAGGGGGTTTGCCGAGTGTTCCATATCTGACACTAAACACTCGGCAAACCCCAGCTTTGCCGAGTGCCAGATAAGGGGCACTCGGCAAACCTATTTTTTTTCCATTTTCCTTCTTCTTCTTCTTTTCCATAACGTTGTTTTTCTCAATTTGTTCCGATGTACTTTGAAAATACCTTAGTCAAATTCACTCAACAATATATATTTGATTTTTCTAGGAATATTATTCTATTATTTTATGCAGTTATAACTCAAATTTAATTTATATCAATTAAAATTCTATTATTGCACTTAATAATTAAAATTATCAAACGGATCCAAAAATTTACCAAAATTTCACATGTAACAATCTATGTTCTCTACTGCCTATACAAAAAGTTTTGAAGTCAAACCCCAATTCGACCAACACTTTGACTCCAAATCTTACCGAATCCTTCTCAACGCTACGATTCTTCTTCGAAGATGCTTCGGTTTGTAAGCATCGTACGTGACAAATTGTGCGAAACCTTCTCAATTTTTTTACCATAGCCTCCACGTATGATATCATGAGATCTTGACAAATCTCATGATTTTCAGACTTCGTTTGCTTTTTTTAGAATTTAAAAACCATTCGGCCACACGTTCGTGGTCGCGTTTCGTGAACAAGATGTTTGAAATTTCCTTTCATTTCCCGGATAAGGCCTCACACTGGACTCAATAACATGAATATCATTTTTCTACTCATTTTATTCTATTATTTGAATCACTTGCAGTTCAAATTTGACTTATACCAAAAAATTCCATTAAATGCAATAAATTAATTAAATATAGCAAAGAGATCAAAAAATATAGCAAATTTTGACATGGAGTACCACATGTTGTATGTGGAGAGTAGAAAAAGTTTCGAGGGTAGAAGAGGAAAAGAAACTTACTTCTTTGCCGAGTGCCAATAAAAAACACTTGGCATACTTACTGATTTGCCGAGTGCCAGATAAAACACTCGGCAAACCTATGTCTTTGCCAAGTGCCACTAACGGACACTCTGCAAAGGGCTAACGGCCGGCGCACTGCCTGACGGCCGGCACACGTGGTCTTTTGCCGAGTGCCTATTCCTTGCCGAGTGTATGGTTCTGGTTTGCCGAGTGTTTTTTTTCCTGCACTTGGCGAAGAGATTTTTTGCCGAGTGTAATTAGTTTGCCAAGGGTTTCTCTGGCGGCACTCGGCAAACAACTAATTACACGAGGGTTTCTCTGGCGGCACTCGGCAAAGATGTTGTTTGCCGAGTGCCCGAAGGAATGCACTCGGCGTATCTACTGTTTCCGGTAGCGAGGTTGTCGGGGAAATTAACCCCTGGATCACTCAAACGCACGCGATCTCGTGGACTCGAAGAACACTCACGCACGCGAACACACAGGAGACGAACACAGCAGGTTTTGCGACGCGCTCAACTTGCGTCTTTTCTGTTTCTCTTCCCCTTATTCTCTCAGGCCTCACGCACAACAGAACGTGGCCCAGTACAACGCAAAAGCCTCCTCACGATCCTATTTTCCCGTGCCATCCCACGGAGCATCGCTAGGAGGCTGACCAAGTAATCTATGACTCGATCTAATCCTGTGCGTGCACATACACGTGACAGGTCCTATTTATTTTCAACGTGCAAACTGCAAAGGGAAAGCTACAGCACATGTGACATCACCACAACGTGCCAGCCTACTGAAAATAGATTTCCAACGTGACAGAAACTAAAACACAACAAGGTTAATTATATGACAGAGGTGTCATCACAGACGAGCTTTTTATCAAGGATCACCTTTAGTCCCGGGTCAAAAACAACCGAAATTTTTATTGAGGATGGAAGATCGTTTTTCTACTAGTGAGTGCTAGCGGGAGCAGCAATCTTAGAGTCGCATAAGGTAAAGCACCAGCATTGAAAGGTATGACAGGTGCCGTTAAGGTTGTCGGCTTCGTTATTGCATACTCTGTTGCAGTCGTCGTCCTTAATGAATGGCCAGCACGGCCCGTGATAAGTGCCGCTCAGGTGCTCGTTGCAACCATCCCAAAAACCTTCTGATGACTCTGCATGATCCAGACATGAACGTATATATATATGCAAGAGCGTCGTCGGTTAGCCAGCGAAAAGAATAATCGAGAGACGACATCGCGTCATTCGACTTGTTATAGCTTGTGCGTGTACCGTACCGGCGGTCAGGATGACGAGTAAGAGGACGATGGCGGCGGCTGCAGAGAGATTCTTCCTTGGTGAAAGCTCCATTGGTACGTTGTAAGAAGCTAAGATCCTGGTGAGTGTGAGCCGATGAAGGATGAGTACTACTAGTGAGCAGAAGTTTGGCAACATAAGAACATATATAGTATAGAAAGGGAGCTAGAGAGACCTAATTGAGGATGTCATCATGTAAGTCTATACCTACTAATAAAGCAAGGTGATATTCTTGGTTTCGTCCCGCGATGATTTTATCTTTTTCTCACGGTACGCGAGGTGGTATTATTTTTTGTCCTTTCTCTTTCTTTCCGGGTGACCCGGTGTTTCACTTCATCCATCGTCCGCTCTGTTAGAGCTAAACACGCGTACGTGACAAATTCCATGTACAATGACCGAGTAGTGCTAGAGTTTGATCCCGACTAGGTTTAGCCTACGAATCTCCTAGCTATTATTTATAGCCGGGTAAGCCTCCGTTGTAAACCAGACCGAAAAAGTAATACAAGGAGCCAGGAGCGATATGCCCCTGTAGCAATCAACAAGTCTCACGTACGGGCCGGCTAGATGCCGTGTACGTGTGCGTGTATCTTGGTGTTGGTTGCGGCAGCTTCGCGTAGATCGATCGCGAGTGGATCGATTAGCAAGAGGCCAGCTCTGTATTGTGGTGCACCTCGGCGTAGAAGCACTTCGTCGAGTTCAACCAGCGGGTTCGTCTTCGTCGTCGGTCGTCGCAGTCGACGGAAAGTACTCGGTGCCGGTTCTGGGCCAACACGCCCCTCCGCGCAGTCGCGCAGAAGCCAAGCCCAACAAAACCACAAAGCCAGCCCACGTCTCTTTGACCAAATGCATCGCAGGCTCGCACTTTACTCAAAAAAAAAATCACAGGGCTCGCACCGGAGGAACCTCGCCGCTATGCTCGCCGCCTCCAGCCGCTTCTTTGCGGGAGCCGTCCTCGATCCCTCCCCGCACCCTGATAGCGCACCGCCGGCTGCTCCGCTCGCCCATGTCATTCATGTTGGTCTTCCTCCGCCAACCTCTCCCGTCTGGCTGACCTCCGTCGTGCTTGCAACACTCGGTCCCCAACGTCGTGCATCACTCGCAGGACCGCAGCAACGCCCTGACGTCAATACGTTCATCAGTTTTCACTTGTGTGCGCCGATCTGTGACGCCTACGGTAGCGACGCCCACACGGTGCGGAGTCACGCTCTAAAGCAACCGCTTCATGTCGCCGCCATCAGACGGCGCCCTCGTCGGGGAATACACGGACCGTCCCACCCCGGATAAAATTCTCCAGATCCCCTCTCTGTCTAGGCGTTGTCAACGCCTGAGGTTTAGGTAAGACCATGACGAGTTTGCTGGCGGCAAATGACTCAATGGGGCATTGATAATGAGGCACTGGGAGCAAGAGATTCAGGTAAAGTGTGGTCCCTTTTTTGGTCAGACCATGCTGGCGACGAACGACTGCAATGGGGCACTGGCAGTAAGGAATTCAGGTATGCTCCCTCCTCTCTTTGTATCTTTTTGTTGTATGCATCTTGATCTGATTGTTACATATTACTGATAGGTTTTTCCATTTGTCAGACCATGTGCGTCGTTCTAACTTGACAAAACATTTTTTCGGTTAAGAAGGATTAAGCCTAGGAGATGGGTGGAATCATTGCTACTGGTTCAGATGATTCGCCTCCTCAATGTTCGGTAATTCCTACTTCACATGATTTTTTAAGGAAAGAAAATACAAACATCATATTTAAGTACTAAGTCCCCACTCCATAAGATTTTGTCGAAAAGGAATATTTTACAATCAGTATAGTATTCTTTTGAATAACATGAGTTATGATTGTTGAAGAAGTAGCTTAGGGCGCTTTTCCACTACAGTAGTTCAAAAGCTGAATTGATGTCCTCTTCTGAAAATCAAATGGAGATTCAACTCTAGAAATAGTGCAGCGCCAAATAAATAAATTCACATTGCTCTTTATAAAGTTCTAGATCAGTCGGAAGAAACGCTTGTCTTTATTTTTCCAAATGGCTGAAGCCTTATATACAACTACTCCTCTCGGAATCTATGATGGATTTTTGGCCAGCCTGAACAATTTACTAACAATATACGCATGCTCGATATACTCTTCACGCTAGCCTCCACTTCATAAGTAGCACGCTTGGCCTCGACCGTCGCTTTGCACCATCCTTCTCTCATGGGCCGTGATCGAGCTATCTTTTGGAAATTCTTGGAATCAGAGGGAGGACACTTTAGCAGTATACAAATAAGAATAGTCCCACCTTATATTCCATACCGATTCCCAACAATTTATATTTGTTGCAAGTTACTTGGAATATCACAAGTGGCTTCGGGAATAAACAAACACATCATGAAAACACGAAGAGAGGCTTACGATGAATTATCAAGCATCGTGGTCAACCATACATACGTTTTATTTGAATGGAAACCGATGCACCTTATATTCTGGACAGAGAGAATATAATTCAAAATCATCAATTCTATGTGTCCACACTGGAGCACACATGACTGTGGCTGAAGACGAGAGACACCAAGGACAGACGATGGCGAGCGCAGGAAGGCGACATAAGAGCTCCAGTGAGGGTATTTTTGTGAGGCGTGTCTCGACACAAAAGGGCAAGGCGGTGCTAGGAGAAACCGAGGTAGTGTGAAGGCCTCCCGTTGCAACGCACGGGCCCTTTTCCTAGTAGATACAAAAATATTCGGAGAAAGCAATGCAATAGCACCTCCGGAAGACCGGAACGAAGTTTTTCCTTGTGCAAAAGCAACGTGGGAAACGAAGGCGATGAGTAGGTGGCCCGCGCAGGAGGCGAGCAGCACCGCCGTGAGCGCGAGCGGCCGCGGGAACCTGTAACGCGCCAGGAGGGACTCGGAGGCGTAGCCGGCAGCGACGCGGCCGGCGTAGTTCCAGTGATGAGGGAGACGAAGGCGTCCACGGTCTCGGGAGGGTACGACCCCAGCGACTGCCTGATCTGCCCCATGTTGTCGATCGCCGTCAGCGTGCCGCCTGCGCCGCAGGCGATGGCCGCGAATAGGATCAGAATGTCCACGCTCACCAGTGCCTGCGGGATCGAGTAGTCCTTTTACTGGCGGGTAAAACAGCATTGTGCTGGCGGGTGCTCGCCCGCCAGCACAGAGACCCACTGTGCTGGCGGGTGACATAACCAACCGCCAACACAGTGGTTCACTCTGCTGGCGGGTGACATAACCAACTGCCAGCACAGTGGTTCACTGCACCGGCGGGTGACATAACCAATCGCCAGCACTGTGAACCACTGTGCTAGCGGGCGACATAAGCACCCGCTAGCTCAGAGAAATTCTGTGCTGGCGGTTGGTTATGCCACCCACCAGGAATATTTATTTTCCCACCCTATTTATTATTTCTCGTTATTTATTTATAATTTTTATTTTCCGCCAGGTTTTAGCTGCCAAATTTAAATATGGATCTCCAACCACATAACAACGAACTTAAATAATAAATAATTCACATTACTAAAAATTGCATTATTCTCATTATTCATCAAAATTGAATAGTAAATAATTCACATAATTCAACAAATGGAATAGAGCTATACTTCCATCTACGACTTATATCGTCCATGCACGAAAACCCCCGCATCCGTCCGCCGCCAACTCGCCTTTTGGATCAAAGAATAGTCCTTTCTCATGACAAATCTCAGTTTGGATGAAATGAGCCATGTCCCTACAAATGTTGACGATGCCTTGGTTCGAGCGCCGAATTGCAAGTGTCAATCCTAGGCAACTGCAGGTATACAGTAAATGAAGATTAGGATGTATTACCATCAGGAAGTTAGCACATTGCAGTGTATAATAAGAGACTTACGTCTGTGGGGTCGTTCGTCCGGTACCTCCCATTGTTTCTGAGGAACTCGCACACGTAGTATCTGCATAGCGCAGTACCGGGCGGTTGCTAGTGGCACTGCAATAAAATAGAAAAATGATGAGTTGTTATAAATGACAAGTCTACATCTATTATATATAAAAAAGTGCTTGACGGGCTCACCAGAAAAAAGATATATGCTAGAAAATCCCATAAAAATCAGAAAAACTGTTCGTTTACATTGCCTATACGTCACGTGACTTCTTAAAAAAAGATACATGCATGAATACATGACCTGGGCTTATTTCTTTCTTTCCATAGGCATGCATGTCTAGGACTTTCCTCATAAAAAAAAGCTACAAGCATAACGTGGGCATTCCTTTCTATATGCATGCGTGCGTGCATACGTCACGTGACTTCTTAAAAAAGGTACATGCATGAATACACGACCTGGGCTGATTTCTTTCTTTCCATAGGCATGCATGTCTAGGACTTTCCTCATAAGAAAAAGCTACATGCATAACGTCTGCATTCCTTTTCTATATGCATGCGTGCGGGCATACATGCTTCCTTTAACATAAGGACTCTCGCCGCCCACCGAGATGATTTGTTTGTACCTACTGTCGATCGATTGGTCGTCCCAGCTCGAGCACATCAGGGACCTCATATTTAAATCTGCCTAATGTATGCATCGAGACTTGTCATTGATGTGTAAGCTGTCGTGTTGGCTCGGTATCTACGGCCGATCGATCGGACGTTCACCCCAACTTCATCTACGGCCTACGCTCCAGCACCGCCCTCGAGGTTCCTCTACAAATTGGTCTCTTTGCGATCAAATAAACACCAAGTTCTTAGTAGGTTACCTACAACTTCATAGGCGTAGGCAAAAACTGGGCAAAGGGCCACCACATCGTGCACAAACTCATAAAACTTTTGATTGGTCGACCAAGTAGCGCCGATCCACTGACTGTCGATCATCGTGGTGCATGTAAATAGCATGCAAGTAAGCATGAGCAATCCGAGCGCAGATATGCAACTTGATCGGATTCCTTTTTTTATCGGCATGTTGCATATGACATAATAATAAATAGGTATCCGTAAATAAAATTATTCATACACAAACACATTCTCATCTCGGTGTGTACATGCACACATCCTACAAGAGTGTAGGCACCTCTTCTCTCAGTTTTCATGTCTAATTAATAACTTTGGTTAGGTATATCATACATAAATGATGGAAGACGTGTTATTATATCAAGTGGCTTATAATCCATGCAAAAAAACAGCACAACTATTAAATGGAATTAGTGACAATACACAAACAAAGCACATTCCACTAACATAAATCTTTATATATTAAAAGTGCTTGATGAGCTCACCGGAAAAAGAGAAATATGCTAGAAACTTCCACAAAAATCAGAAACATCCAACCATTTATTTAATAGACTAAAAAATTTGTAGCCATTAGATGTGATTTAAGTGAAAATAATTACCCACAATTGCCATTAGGAGAAAAACCTTTCGTTCATGTTGCTTTAATATCAATACGTAATAATTATCCACAATTTTCATTATGAGAAAGCTTTAATATCAAAAAACATAACAACGTGCAATTCAAGAAAAAGACATAGGTGACGTGACGTCCATGGGACTTTCCTCCAAAACAATAAAGTACAAATCTACATGCATGACGTGGGTGCATAGGACTTTCCTCCAAGAAAATAAAAACAAATCTACATGCATGACGTGGGTGCATAGGACTTTCCTCCAAAAAAAACAAAGCTACATATATGGCATGGGTTGAGAAAGAAACGTTCATAATGCCTTACATAATAGCGTGGTGGCCCTTCTTCCCATTAAATATGCAGCCTCCTGGTGTCCCCTATTTCTTCATGTATGCCTCAGGTCATGTATTCAAGTATGATACGTTTTTTTCCTTCGAGTCCAGTGCCTCCTAACTAATCAAGTCCAAGGAAAAAAAAAGTAAAAAATCGAAGAAAAATCAAATAAAAAAGAGAAGGCCCCAGGAAACCTCATCTTATGTGTCCATCATAACATAAAACTAAGTCTTGCACTATGGTATTAATTCCACACGAAGGAACACAAAGGGGCAGGGACAACTACGGAAGATATTTTGAGATTGAACGGTTCATAGATCTTATGCAGCATCTTCAAGAACCAAGGTATGTATAGTATGCTATTATTTTCCTTTTTATTCTCTGGCAAAAAGACACTCCTTGGCAGTAGATGCCATGAACCATTGCTTCACATTGGCCCGGATAAATTATAGATGGTATGATGGCTAATTTCATTACGAACAAAACCAACATTCAGTCCCATAATTGGCTAGGCAAACCTAATTAATCAACAATGATTATCTGATAATAAGGTTAAATTTATACTAAGATGGTTGTAGTATTTACAAACGAACAATGTACAGCAACTGTTCAAGTACAGCTGGTGAAAGAGCTAAACATCTGCATCAAATATATGCAAGCATGAAAGTATAAGAGATTTGTTTAACTAAAGTAACTATAAGAGCTAATAAGACATGGTTTGTGATTAATCTAGACTTTGCGGGTGACGACATGGCAAATATTTTCACAAAATAAACATAAAAAATTTGGTCAAACAGACTCCCTTTTATTTAATGAATCACAAGCTAATAGTAAGTGATCTTTTATTGGACGGACCAAAGCCTTAAAAGGTCATATACAAACAATGAATCAATCACTTTAGAGACATGAAACTAAGTTCATGACTCTAGATTATGCATAGTAACCTAATGATTTTTGTTGAACTCTTGAATCGGTTTATTAGGGGTATTCACACACACATACACACATGCATTCCTCTACATGTAAAAGTAGTAGTGGCGCATGTTGTCTCATCCAGTACATAACAAGTTGGAGTAGGTTGAAACTGGTAAATAAATAAACCAATTCAAGGGTTCAACTGAAAGTGACGACTAGAAGAATGATAATGCATAACTAACAGATATTAAGTTCAAAAGAAAAAGATGCAGATAATCACTTCATATTGAATATTTCTTAGAAGATATTTATGTGTTACTTCGAGTTATAATGATGTGTCGTTCCTTTCATACACTCTATTGGACATTGTTCTTCCAAGACAAATGATGTTTTGTGATCTATATATGTTGGTGTGGATTGAAATATAAGCTTACTTCACACTACGGAAATTATCCTGCTAAATTGTAGAAACGCTAAAGTTTCTTCATTTTGGGATCTTTCATGGCATTTGAGACGTGGTTGCTGATAATCTGTATTGTTATATATATTGTATCCTGATGAACTGTCGAATAAATGTATCCAACGCAATATCTTCTTTACCCATTTGTTTAGTCATAATGAAGGGGTCACTTTGTTTGTGATTATAACCCACCTCTCGGAGTGGTCACTAAGACTACTACCATCACGAATACTCCTTCTCTTTATATTGATGATGAAATAGCTTCCATGATTTTTCTACCCTATAGTAAGAAAAGCTGTGTCTTGATGGCTTCTACAAAAACCATACTATTTAAAGTAGCCAAAAATTAAATATCTATATAAGACAACAACTCTAATTTGCAGTAAATATAATAAAACAACAAAAAGTGGTGTTGTCAGCACAAGCGGGTGAGACATAATGAACTTATTGGCAATAGGAATAGCTACGGGAAAACGAAAGAATGCACCTATACTCAACATTCTTGTATTTTTAACTGAAACTCACTATTTTCATTGCCGTCTGTCCTTTATCTTTTTAAAGGAATACAATGGTGGAGTTATATATTCTTTCGGGAGAATGCTGAGACCATTGCAGAGACTATGCAAGGATTAGCCACGTATGCTAAAATTACTGTCGTTTGGTGTTTATACAGAAAATATCACAAAGCGACATGGTAAAAATGCAGAAAATTTTATATAAATATAATTTGCACAACGTCTCCGGTCATAAAAAAATATAGTTAGTACGACATGCATAATTGGAAGATAGCGACAAATGGATACCATATATATTTATATGTAAATAAAAAATCAAGCATACCTTATACAAAACTATGTTCACAGAAGCCACATATTTGTAAATTTCATAACATTCAGTTCCAATATTTTCTTTGAAATAATCAAAAAATATGTTCTTATTGTTAAACTTTAAAAAATTCTAGCCCGCGCATTGAGCGGACCACTCTGCTAGTTATATGAAAAGAAACCAAGTTTTTATGTTCTTACCCATTTATGCATCCTTATTTTCTTTTTTTTTTTTGACGAAACGCTGGCGGAGCAACTTTTCTTTTTCAATTATAAGAGGAAAGGTGTTACAGGTATTGTGGCCGGAGCAGGCTGCTATACATCAAATATGCCAACAGCAGGCAACCCGGCAATATACATCAGCACATATTCAGTCCGGCTCTCGAGGTCTGTCCAAAAACACCTGAATCCTATGACGCCCAGCCTGGTTCCATATCATAAATTCATCAATCATCGAGTTGAAAACCCCGCTGACGGTGGATGCCTTGCTTTGGAAAATCCGGGCGTTCCTCTCGCACCACGTGAACCACCAGATTGCCACTGCCAGACCGCCCCAGCCCTTTGAGTTGGTCAGGTTAGCGTTCACCACGTTGGACTCCCACCAGTCAGCAATGCTGGTGGTCGCCGCCGTCGGCGCAACAGTGGTGGGGAGGTTGCAGCGGTTGAGCATCAGACTCCATAGAGCTTGGGTGTAGGAGCAGCATGCCAGGAGGTGATCAGCACATTCGTCCGCCGCCCGGCAGAGACAGCAAATTGGGTCGTGCGGCCATCCTCTTTTCTGCAGGTTATCCGCCGTAAGACATTTGCCTAGGATCGCAAGCCATGCATCCTTATTTTATTCGTGTCTTCCTGTTGTCAGGGCATACCCCGCCTTTCTCCACGTAATGGCTGTGCGCACTTTGAGGATATAAAGACAAGAGTTAGTAATACAACTTAGGTGCATAGAATCTCAACATCCATTTAAGTACCGCCAAGGGATGTCTTACTGTTGTACAATTTCTAGGAATTCCTTGTAATCAGCTAGCTTGGAATGTGTGAGAGAGTCTAAGATAATTGCAGATCCAAGCTTGGGGTAAATACAGATGCAAATCCAGTGATCTCTGCATGATATTAGAATAATTTATATTATAGATGGCATTATTATATTATAGATGGCATTATTAGCACCAAGTATATAAATAGTAATTTGAACTAGCTAGCTTACCGAATATTGTAAGCCCCCGTGATGCACTCCTTGTGAGCCTTGTTCTTCATAACTGTATAAATGTACTTTGCCACTTTGAGCTTTTCTTCTTTGTGGGCGTTCTTCTGTATAGCATCTTTATCAGCTTGTGTCTTTGCTGCTTCCATTTCTGCTTTGACCCTTTCATTCAGTTTGAAGCTGTGCTCTGGCTCGCTAATGCGTGTTGGGTCAAGTAACGCTACCGAGTACCTGCCAACCGTCGATTCCTCCTCTTTCCATTGCCTCCTGCAGAAAAGGTAGTCGCTCAGGTACTAGACAAATAAAATAAATACGTATGTATGTAAAACTCGTGTATGCGGTACATGTGGACTTACAAGCACCATACGGTAATGAGCTGGACGTCGAGGTGTTGATGACAGTAAAGTCTCCACAAATCCTCGAAATCGATCACAATCTCGTAATCCCAAACGCCAAGGAAAATCTTTTTTGGGACATACGCTGTGATTGATCGAATGCCTTTTTTCATTGCGTCCATGATCCATCCATGCAGCTTCATAAGTTCACATGGGCCTCCCGACAGATCCAACCAATACGTGAATGGTTTGCCATGCTCATATTTTTCTGGGACTTCATCTGGCCCAAAGAAAGTGATGCCTTCATCTATGTCCTTTGGCCGAGAGGGGCTGCAAGCTACAGAGGAAGATAAAGCCTTGGTGTTCATTACGGTCATGAACTTGTCGACTTCTGTCGATGGATTCTTTTTCTCATATGACCTGAGCATACGAGGTATCGCTGGCCTCTGGGGAGGTGGAGATGGCTGCCTCTGGGGAGGTGGAGATGGCTGCCTCGGCGTTGCTGGATCATCGCCTTCTAAATACGAGGACCATTCCTCCTCACAGCTCCAACGATTGTTGATTTCGTGCAGAATACCTTGGCCACTGACCTAGTCTCACCTCTTCTGCAGACAGGGATGTTGTCACTACCACAGACTTCTTCTCCCGAGCAGCCACGGCAGGGTGAGTTCACGAGTCCGATGTCGACTCAGGTGCCTGCTCCGTTCTCTACAGCTTCACTTCTATCAGAGGAGACACCGCCGCAGCCTTCTGATCTCCCAGCGCCGAGATCCAGTTCTCCTCTTCTTCTCCTCTTCCATCCTTTGTGACACCTCGGTCCGAGGTGCTTGACGGGTCGGATGCCGCTCTTTGCACTGTTGTCGGTATCAAAACCGGTAGATCTTGGGTAGGGGGTCCGCACTGCGGATCTTGGAGTCAATGGATAACAGGGAGCGTAAAGACGGCGATTACCCAGGTTCGGGCCCTCTCGAAGAGGTAAAACCCTACGTCCTGCTTGATTGTATTGATGTGTATGTATGATGATTACAGAGTTGATCTACCTCGAGATCGGATGAACTAAACCCTAGGTGGATATGATGATAATGGTTCCTCTGCCTCTACGGACTAAACCCTCCGGTTTATATAGACACCAGGGGGACCTAGGGTTACATGTGGTCGGTTGCCACCAGGGGATAAACATGCCGGCTACGATAAACATCTCTTGGAGGAGACGCCAAGTCTTCGGAGATTTCCTTCTGGTGCACGGGGTCGCCCGCAATCCGGCCTTCCTTCGATGAGTTAAGAGCGGCCCATTAGTCCGGCCCACGAGAGACAGGCCGGCAGCACGAGTACCCCATAGTCCGGGACACCCTCAGTAGCCACCGAACTAGTCTTCGAAGACGAGGTATACACCGAACACTATCGGCTTTGTGGACCAGTTCCTTCCCTTCTGTGGTACTTGTGTCAAGCCTGCAACCCCTCTGAATCAAGTCCTCAAGGGTTGCCTGGCTGTTTCGAGCCATATGTTCCCCGAATTATGCTTCAGTCTCCAAAGTGTATCAATAAATTAGCCCCGAAAGCCAGTCGCACAAGTGTGAACAGTGACCCCATCTGACAACTTTTGCCGAAGGGTCACGACCTGCCACGACCACGAGCCAGTTAGGAAAACTCGATTCGCGGTTCGAGGCAGTTCCTCCATTGGCGCGTCCCATTAATATGGAGATCATGCCCTGTTTTTAAGGGATGTGATCAATGATTTGTGTTATCCCACGCGCGCATAATGGCACGATTATATCGAGAAGTGGCGAGGTCCGCGGCGCAGCAAAAGGACTCTTGGTCTTACGGTATCCCATAAAATGGAAATGGCCACCATTTCCTTTGCACACCCTCGCTCCCTCCTGCGTCATTGCCTCCCCAATCTCCTGAGCTCCAGCGCCCAGATCCGTTCTTCCTCCCAAGATCCTCTCTGGCCATCCCCTCAATCCAGCCATGGCCGGCACTGGGTCTAAGGGCAAGTGGGAGGCCTCCATCGTCACCGAAAGCGCCATCCAGGAGCTGAAGGACGCGGGTTACCTCCCCGCCGATGTCGCTCACCGCGCTCCAGAGAAGGGCCAAGTCATCCCTACGCCGAAGCCTGGCGAGAGGGTGGTGTTCCTCCCCCACTTCATCCGGGGGATAGGCTTTCCCCTCCACCCCTTCTTTAGGGGCCTGATGTTTTTCTATGGGTTAGATTTCCACGATCTCGCCCCGAACTCTTTTCTGCACATTTCGGCCTTCATCATCATTTGCGAGGCCTTTCTTCGGATCCAGCCACACTTCAGCTTGTGGTTAAAAGTATTCAACGTCAAGCCGAAGATTGTCGATAGCCAAGCAGGCAGACTGCGCGGGGGGGGGGGGGGGGGGGGGGATGGTTAGCAAGCTCCCCCGGGTTGAGTGGCCAGAGGGCACTTTCATTGAAACTGTCAAGATCTGGCAGAAAGAATGGTTCTATATCACAGAGCCTCGCAACGCAGATTGGGCGGCAATCCCTGCTTTCAGATCCGGACCCCCACGAGGCTGGTCTCGTGGACCAAGAAGGGCCTTGACTGGGGGTCAGCCAAGGAGGTGGCGTTGCTGCAGAGCCGGATATCCAAGATGATTGAGCGGAAGGTCAAACTGCCCAACGTGGTTCAGATCATGCTCAACCGCCGCATCCTCCCCTTTCAAGACCGGGCCTCCCCGATGTGGGCCTATAAGCCTGAAGACCCTGCCACCGTGCTCCGCTTCTACCGCACTTCCCACGCCCAGCTATGGAAAGCGCTATTCAAGCCGCAGAAGGACTGGCCCGCCAAGGAGGAAGACATCGGCCTTGACGCCGCAAACCCCCCTCGTGAGGTATGATAAGTTTTACTCTTATGTTCGGATGCTTCCTTTTGGCAAAGTACTAAAATTTACTTTCCCCAATCCACAGAACTGGCTAAAGAAGGCCGAGCGAATCAACAGCCCGGCTCCACTGCCCGAGGGCCCAAGGACAGCCCTGCTGACGGCCATGTTGGCCTGATACGTCTCCAACGTATCTATAATTTTTGATTGTTCCATGCTATTATAGTATCAATCTTGCATGTTTTTATATACATTTATAGCAATTATATATCATTTTTTGGGACTAACCTATTAACTTAGTGCCCAGTGCCAGTTGCTGTTTTTTGCCTGTTTTTGGTTTTCCAGAATATCAGTACCAAACGAAGTCCAAATGCCACGAAACTTTTTGGAGATTTTTTTCTGGACATAAGAGACACTAGAAACTTCGGGAGAGGGCCAGAAGCTAGAGGAGGTGGCCACGAGCCACCAGGGCGCGCCCCGGGAGGGTGGCGCGCCCTGGTGCCTCGTGGGCCCACCTCTGCTCCATTTGACCTAATTCCACCTCTATAAATTCTCTAAAATCGGGAAACCAACAGAGGAGCCTATGAAATACTTTTTCCGCCGCGGCACATTCCTGTTCTCGAGAGATCCCATTTGGAGGCCTTTTCCGGTACTCTGCCGGAGGGGGAATCGATCACGGAGGGGCTCTACATCATCCTTGCTGCCCTTCCGATGATGCGTGAGTAGTTTACCACAGACCTTCGGGTCCATAGTTAGTAGCTAGATGGCTTCTTCTCTCTTTTTGATCTTCAATACAATGTTCTCCTCGATGTTCTTGGAGTTCTATCCGATGTAATCACTTTTTGCGGTGTGTTTGTTGGGATCCGATGAATTGTGAGTTTATGATCAGATTATCCATGAATATTATTTGAGTTTTCTCTGAACACTATTATGCATGATTATTATAGCTTTGTATTTCTCTCCGATCTATTGATTTGGTTTGGCCAACTAGATTGATTTATCTTGCAATGGGAGAGGTGCTTTGTAATGGGTTCGATCTTGCGGTGCTCAATCCCAGTGACAGAAAGGGACATGACATGTATGTATCGTTGCTATTAAGGGTAAAAATATGGGGTGTATTTATGCGTGAGCTTACTTTGTCTACATCATGTCATCTTGCTTAAGGCGTTACTCCGTTCTTCATGAACTTAATACACTAGATGCATGCTGGATAGCGGTCGATGTGTGGAGTAATAGTAGTAGATGCAGGCAGGAATCGGTCTACTTGTCTCGGACGTGATGCCTATATACATGATCATTGCCTTGGATATCGTCATGATTATTTGCTTTTCTATCAATTGCCCAACAGTAATTTGTTCACCCACAGTATGCTATCTTCAAGAGAGAAGCCTCTAGTGAAAACTATGGCCCCCGGGTTTACCTTAATTATATATTGAAAATCCTAAAAATACCTTGCTGCACTTTTACTTTATTTATTTTATTTTGTATTTTTGTTCGATCTATCTATCTATCACCATACAATTTAATCTTGCAATTGACCGCCAAGGGATTGACAACCCCTTGTTCGCGTTGGGTGCGAGGATTTGTTGTTTTGTGTGCAGGTACTGCTAACGAGTTGTTGCGTGATTCTCCTACTGGATTGATAACCTTGGTTTCATAACTGTGGGAAATACTTATCTCTACTGTACTGCATCATCCCCTCCTCTTCCGGGAAATCCCAACGCAGCTCACAGGTAGCAGGAAGAATTTCTGGCTCCGTTGTCAGGGAGACATCATCAACATCTATCAGGTGCCTACGCATAAAACCTTCATCTACTTGCATTTATTTTATTTGCCTTTGCCTCTCGTTTTCATCTCCCCCACTTCTAAAAAGTTTTTACAAAAATAAAAAATATTTTCCGTTTGCCTTTTTCTTGTTTGCTTGATTGCTTGCTTGTTATCTTGTTTGCGTAGCCACGATGTCTCAAGAAAATACAAAATTGTGTGATTTTTCCAATACTAATAATAATGATTTTATTAGTACTCCGATTGCTCCTCCTGCCGCTAGTGCGGAGACTTGTGATATTAATGCCGCTTTGTTAAATCTTGTCATGAAAGAACAATTTTCTGATAGTCCTATGAAGATGCTGCATCCCATCTTAACACTTTCGTAGAATTGTGTGATATGCAAAATAAAAAAGATGTGGATAATGATATTGTGAAATTAAAATTATTCCCGTTCTCATTGCGGGATCGTGCAAAAATTTGGTTTTTATCTTTATCACGAAATAGTATCGATTCTTGGGATAGGTGTAAAGATGCTTTTATTACCAAGTATTTTTCCTCCCGCGAAAATTATTTCCCTTAGAAATTAAATTTTGAATTTTAAGCAACTTGATCATGAACATGTTGCCCAATCTTGGGAAATGATGAAATTAATGATAAGAAATTGCCCTACTCATGGTTTAAATTTGTGGATGATCATACAAAAAATATATGCGGGATTAAATTTTGTTTCTAGAAATCTTTTAGATTCCGCCGCGGGTGGTACTTTTATGGAGATTACATTGCGAGAAGCTACTAAATTTCTTGATAATATTATGGCAAATTATTCACAATGGCATACTGAAAGAGTTCCTACTAGTAAAAAGGTGAATTCTGTTGAAGAAATTAGTACTTTGAGTGATAAAGTTGATGCGCTTATGAAATTGGTTGCTAGAAAAAATACTCCTATTGATCCTAATGATGTGCCTTTATCCACCTTAATTGAGCAAAATAATGATCCCGTAGATGTGAATTTTGTCTTGCGGAACAATTTCAATAATAATGCTTATAGAGGTAATTTTAATCCTAGGCCGTTTCCTGGAAATTCCTCTAATAATTATGGCAATTCCTATGGTAATTCTTATAATAATAATAATAATAGAATGCCCTCTGATCTTGAAAGTAATATTAAAGAATTTATTAAAGCTCAAAAAGTTTTCAACACTACGATAGAAGAAAAATTAAGCAAACTTGATGATATGTCTAGGAGCATTGATAGAATTATTCATGATGTGGAAAATCTTAAGACTAAAATTTTGCCACCCAAAATTGATATTAATGAATCAATTAAAGCTTTATATGTCTCCATGGATGAGAGTAAGAAAAGAACCGCCATGCTAAAACCTAAATGAGAATTTTTAGAAAAAGCGATTCCTCCTGATTTCTATCGTACTAATGATGAGGATATTAAAATGATTGGTGTTTCATCTATTGATTCCTTGTTTAGCAATATAAAACTTGATGAAAAGGGGACGAAGAAGAGTCAACTTTAGCTAGGAGGCGTCCCCATAATTCGGAGGGTGAAAATCTTGATGAAAAAATTGATAAAAGTGGGTCTGGAGAGGTGAAAACTTTAACTAGCGATGTGCCCACTCTCTTGGATTACAAAGACTTTAATGATGATAGTTGCTCTTTGATTGAGTGTATTTCTTTGTTACAATCCATGCTCAATTCACCCAACGCTTATGAACAAAACAAGGTTTTTACTAAGTACATTGTAGAAGCAATGATGAAAGTGTTAGAAGAAAAGCTAGAACTAGAAATTTCAATTCCTAGAAAATTATATGATGAGTGGGAACCTACCATTAAAGTTAAAATTAAAAATTTTGAGTGCAATGCTTTATGTGATTTAGGTGCTAGCGTTTCGACAATTCCAAAATCTCTATGTGATGTTTTAGGTTTTACCAATATAGATGAATGTTCTCTTAATTTGCACTTGGCGGATTCTACTATTAAAAAGCCATTGGATAGAATTAATGATGTTCTTATTCTTAAAAATAGAAATTATGTGCTCGTTGATTTTATTGTATTTGACATTGAATGCAATCCGTCTTGCCCCATAATACTTGGTAGATCGTTCTTACGAACTATTGGTGCTATTATTGATATGAAAGAAGGTAATATAAGATTTCAATTTCCACTAAAGAAAGGGATGGAATACTTCCCTAGGAAAAGAATTAAAGCACCCTATGAATCCATTATGAGGGCAACTTATGGAATCAACTTAAAGGATGATAATACTTGAAACTATGCATTATGCCTAGCTAGGGACATAAAACAATAGCGCTTGTTGGGAGGCAACCCAATGAATAAAATAAATTTTTTGCTTTTTATTTCTGTTCTTGTGTGTTTGCACAATTATGCTACTGTTATGATTGTGTTTTTATGTTTTAATTAGTGTTTGTTCCAAGTAATGACTTTGGGATGATTTGGAAGATAGTATAATTGATGCTGTTTGGAAAACAGAAAGTTTTGTGTACAGTGCTGGAATTATATTCTGTACTAGAGCGTCAGAAAAATCTGAAATTGTTACACAGTATTGGTATATGAATTTCCCACGTTGTCCTAATTTTTCAGAATTTTCGGAGTTACAGATGTATAGCTTTTAAATAGATCTTTACAGACTATTCTGTTTTAGACAGATTCTGTTTTTGTTGCATAGTTTGCTTATTTTGATGAATCTATGGATCATATCGGGGGGTATGTGTTGGAAATATGACCTAGAGGCAATAATAAATTAGTTATTATTATATTTCATTGTTCATGATAATCGTTTATTATCCATGCTGTAATTGTATTGATTGGAAACTCAAATACATGTGTGGGTACATAGACAACACTGTGTCCCTAGTAAGCCTCTAGTTGACTAGCTCGTTGATCAAAGATGGTTAAGGTTTCCTAGCCATTGACATGAGATGTCATTTGATAACGGGATCACATCATTAGGAGAATGATGTGATGGACAAGACCCAAACTATAAACGTAGCATATGATCGTGTCAGTTTATTACTATTGTTTTCTGCATGTCAAGTATCTGTTCCTATGACCATGAGATCATGCAACTCACTGACACCAGAGGAATACCTTGTGTGTATCAAACGTCGCAACGTAACTGGGTGACTATAAAGATGCTCTACAGGTATCTCCGAGGGTGTCTGTTGGGTTGGCATGGATCAAGACTGGGATTTGTTACTCCGTGTGACGGAGAGGTATCTCAGGGCCCACTCGGTAATACAACATCACAATGAGCCTTGCAAGCAATGTGACTAAAGTGTTAGCCACGAGATCTTGTATTACGGAACGAGTAAAGAGACTTGCCGGTAACGAGATTGAACTAGGTATAAAGATACCGACGATCGAATCTCGGGCAAGTAACATACCGAAGAACAAAGGGAACAGCATACGGGATTAACTGAATCCTTGACATAGAGGTTCGACCGATAAAGATCTTCGTAGAATATGTAGGAGCCAATATGGGCATCCAGGTCCCGCTATTGGTTATTGATCGTAGAGGTGTCTCGGTCATGTCTACATAGTTCTCGAACCCGCAGGGTCTACACACTTAACGTTTGGTGACGGTTAGTATAGTTGAGTTATTTTGTTGGTGACCGAAGGTTGTTCGGAGTCCCGGATAAGATCCCGGACATGACGAGGATCTCCGGAATAGTCCGGAGGTAAAGATTGATATATGTGATAATAGTGTTTTGATCTCCGGAAGGGTTCCGGAATTCACCGGAAGGGGTTCCGGATGTTTACCGAAGTGTTCGGGTGCAGCAACACTTTATATGAGCCAAAGGGGTAAAGCCCACGAGGTATTGGAAAGTACAAAAGGAAGTTTTGCTGGCGTCTGGGGCGGTACTACCGCTTACGATAAGCGGTACTACCGCTACGGGCGGTACTACCGCTTATCGTAAGCGGTACTACCGCTACGGGCGGTACTACCGCTTATCGTAAGCGGTACTACCGCTTGTACACGATACTGCAGGGATCCGAGTTGGACTCTTTCCCTGCGGGCCAAACCGACCTTGTGCGGGCAAAACCGACCTGGAGGAGGCTTTTACTCCAAGTTTAGACCCCAAGGCTCAACATATAAATAGAGGGGCAGGGCTAGCACACGGGAGACATTAGATTGCCCCAAGCCGTGTGCCGGCAACCTCTAGTTCCTCCTACGTCATAATTTCAGTAGTGCTTAGGCGAAGCCCTGCTGAAATAGTTCCTCACCAACATCACCACGCCGTCGTGCTGCTGGAACTCTTCTTCTTATCCGCTCCCTCTTGCTGGATCAAGAAGGCGGAGATCGTCATCAAGCCGTACGTGTGTTGAACGCGGAGGTGCCGTCCGTTCGGCACTAGTTCGTGATCGGATCGAGGGACGACTTGCGATTTGGATCGTGGAGACGTTCGACTACATCAACCGCGTTTCTTAACGCTTCCACTTAGCGATCTACAAGGGTATGTAGATTCACTCTCCCTCTCGTAGATGCTCATCACCATGGATAGATCTTGTGTGTGCGTAGGAAAATTTTTGTTTCCCATGCAACGTTCCCCAACAGTGGCATCTGAGCTAGGTCTATGCGTAGATGAGATCTCGAGTAGAACACAAACGAGTTGTGGGCGTGGGTGTATACATATTGCTTGCCGTTACTAGTTGATACTTGATTCGGCGGTATTGTGAGATGAAGCGGCCCGGACCGACATTACGCGTACGCTTACGCGAGACAGGTTCCTTCAACTGACATGTAACTTCGTTGCATAAAGATGGCTAGCGGGTGTCTGTCTCTCTCACTTTAATTGAATCGATTTCAATGAAGAGGGTTCTTTTAGAAGATCAAAAAGCAATCACTACACCACGTTGTGGTTTTGCGTAGGTAAGAACGGTTCTTGCAAACCCGTAGCAGCCACGTAAAATTTGTAACAACAATTAGAGGACGTCTAACTTGTTTTTGCAGGGTATGTTGTGATGTGATATGGCCAATTACATGATGAGATGTATGTGATGTATGAGATGATCATGTGTTGTATAGAATATCACGACTTGCATGTCGATGAGTACGGCAACTGGCAGGAGCCATAGAGTTGTCTTTAATTATTGTATGACCTGCGTGACAATCATTAAGCGGTATGTAATGCTTTACTTTATCGCTAAACGTTAGCAATAGTCGTGGAAGCAACAGTCGGCGCGACAACCTCATGGCGACACGTTGATGGAGATCAAGATGATGGAGATCATGGTGTCATGCCGGTGACGATGGAGATCATGTCGGTGCTTTGGAGATGGAGATCAAAAGCACAAGTTCATGGCCATATCATGTCACTTATGATTTGCATGTGATGTTAATCCTTTTATGCATCTTATTTTGCTTAGGACGACGGTAGCATTATAAGGTGATCCCTCACTTAAATTTCAAGATAAAATTGTGTTCTCCCCGAGTGTGCACCGTTGCGAAAGTTCGTTGTTTCGAGACACGCCGTGATGATCGGGTGTGATAGACTCTACGTTCACATACAACGGGTGTAAGCCATGTTGCACGTGCGGAACACTCGGGTTAAACTTGACGAGCCTAGCATGTACAGACATGGCCTCGGAACACAAGAGACCGAAAGGTCGAACATGAGTCATATAGTAGATATGATCAACATGAAGATGTTCACCATTGAAACCACCTCAACTCACGTGATGATCGGACTTGAGTTGGTGGATTTGGATCATGTTACACTCGAATGACCGGAGGGATGTCAATTTGAGTGGGAGTTTTTAAGTAATATGATTAACTAAACTCATTATCTAGAACAATAGTCTAAGTTGTCTTTACTATATTTATGTTGTAGATCATGGCTCGCGCAGTAGCACCCCTGAATTTTAATGCGTTCCTAGAGAAAGCTAAGTTGAAAGATGATGGAAGTAACTTTGTGGACTGGGCCCGTAATCTAAGGATTATCCTTACGGCTTCCCAGAAGGCTTATGTCCTTGATGCACCGCTTGGTGATCCACCCGCTCCAGTTGAGTCTCTAGACGTTGTGAACGCCTGGCAGGCTCGTTCTGATGATTACTCAATAGTTCAATGTGCAATGTTGTATGGCTTAGAACCGGGACTTCAAAGACGTTTTGAACGTCATGGAGCATATGAGATGTTCCAGGAGTTGAAGTTTATCTTTCAGAAGAATGCCCGGATCGAGAGGTATGAGACCTCCGATAAGTTCTATGCTTGCAAGATGGAGGAGAACGGGTCTGTTAGTGATCACATACTCAGAATGTCTGGGTACTCCACCCGTCTGGCTGAATTGGGGATGCCCCTTCCGCCAGAGGCTATCACTGACAGAGTTCTTCAATCATTGCCACCTAGCTACAAGAGCTTCGTCTTAAACTATAACATGCACGGGATGAACAAGTCAGTCGCCGAGCTGTTTGCGATGCTGAAAGTCGCTGAGTCTGAAATTCAGAAGGAGCATCAAGTGTTGATGGTCAATAAAACCACTAGTTTCAAGAAAAATGGCAAGGGTAAGAAGGGTAACTCCAAGAAGAGTGGCAAAGCAGTTGCTCCTCCCGTGAAGAAACCCAAGGCTGGACCCAAACCAGAAACTGTGTGTTTTCATTGCAAGGGAACTAGACACTGGAAGCGGAACTGCCCCAAGTATTTGGCTGACAAGAAGGCGGCCAACAACAAACAAGGTATATATGATATACATGTTATTGATGTGTACCTTACCAACTCTCGTTGTAGTGCCTGGGTATTTGATACCGGTGCGGTTGCTCACATTTGCAACTCTAAACATGAACTGCGGAATAGACGGAAGCTGGCAAAGGACGAAGTGACGATGCGCATGGGAAATGGTTCCAAGGTTGATGTGATCGCCGTCGGCACGCTCGCTCTTCGATTACCATCGGGATTAGTGATGAACCTGAATAAATGTTATTTAGTGCCTGCGTTAAGCATGAACATTATATCTGGATCTTGTTTATTGCGAGACGGTTACTCATTTAAATCAGAGAATAATGGTTGTTCTATTTATATGAGTAATATCTTTTATGGTCATGCACCCAATGTAAGGGGTTTATTCTTATTGAATCTCGATAGTAATGATACACATGTTCATAACATTGATACCAAAAGATGTAGAATTGATAATGATAATACCACTTTCTTGTGGCACTGCCGTTTGGGTCATATTGGCGTAAAACGCATGAGGAAGCTCCATGCTGATGGACTTTTGGAGTCACTTGATTTTGAATCACTTGACACATGTGAGCCATGCCTCATGGGCAAGATGACTAAAACGCCGTTCTCTGGAACAATGGAACGGGCAAGTGACTTATTGGAAATCATACATACTGATGTATGCGGTCCGATGAGTATTGAGGCGCGCGGTGGTTATCGTTACTTTCTCACCTTCACTGATGACTTAAGTAGATATGGGTATATTTACTTAATGAAACACAAGTCTGAAACATTTGAAAAGTTCAAACAATTTCAGAGTGAAGTTGAGAATCATCGTAACAAGAAGATTAAATTCCTACGATCTGATCGAGGAGGAGAATATCTGAGTTATGAGTTTGGCAGTCACTTAAGACAGTGTGGAATTGTTTCACAATTGACACCGCCTGGAACACCACAGCGTAATGGTGTGTCCGAACGTCGTAATCGAACTTTATTGGATATGGTGCGATCTATGATGTCTCTTGCCGATTTGCCACTATCGTTTTGGGGTTATGCATTAGAGACAGCTGCATTCACTTTAAATAGGGCACCATCAAAATCCGTTGAGACGACGCCATATGAACTTTGGTTTGGCAAGAAGCCAAAGCTGTCGTTTCTTAAAGTTTGGGGATGTGATGCTTATGTCAAAAAGCTTCAGCCTGAAAAGCTGGAACCCAAAGCAGAGAAATGCGTCTTCATAGGATACCCAAAAGAGACAGTTGGGTATACCTTCTACCTCAGATCCGAAGGCAAAGTGTTTGTCGCTAAAAACGGAACATTTCTTGAGAAAGAGTTTCTCTCGAAAGAATTGAGTGGGAGGAAGATAGAACTTGATGAGGTTGTTGAACCTTTACTTCAACCTGAGAGTAGCGCAGCGCAGAAAGTTGTTTCTGTGGAGCCTACATTAGCTGAAGAGGAAGTTAATGATGATGATCATGAAGCTTTGGATCAAGTTGCTATCGAACCTCGTAGGTCGACAAGGACGCGTACTGCTCCTGAGTGGTACGGCAACCCTGTCTTAGAGGTCATGTTGTTAGACAACGATGAACCTACGAGCTATGGAGAAGCGATGATGGGCCCGGATTCCGAGAAGTGGTTAGAGGCCATGAAATCCGAGATGGGATCCATGTATGAAAACAAAGTGTGGACTTTGGAAGTATTACCTGAAGGGCGTAAGGCCATTCAGAACAAATGGATCTTTAAGAGGAAGACGGACGCGGACGGTAATGTCACCGTCTATAAAGCTCGACTTGTGGCAAAGGGTTTTTCACAAGTTCAAGGAGTTGACTACGATGAGACCTTCTCACCCGTAGCGATGCTTAAGTCCGTCAGAATCATGTTAGCAATAGCTGCCTTTTTCGATTATGAAATTTGGCAGATGGATGTCAAAACAGCGTTCCTTAACGGTTTCCTTAAGGAAGAGTTGTATATGATGCAACCAGAAGGTTTTGTCGATCCAGAGAATGCTGACAAAGTTTGCAAACTCCAGCGATCCATTTATGGACTGGTGCAAGCATCTCGGAGTTGGAATCTTCGCTTTGATGAGGTGATCAAAGCGTTCGAGTTTATACAAGTTTACGGAGAAGCTTGTATTTACAAGAAAGTGAGTGGGAGCTCTATAGCGTTTCTAATATTATATGTGGATGACATATTGCTAATTGGAAACAATATAGAAATGTTGGAAAGCGTGAAGGAATATTTGAACAAGAGTTTTTCAATGAAGGACCTAGGAGAAGCTGCTTTCATATTAGGCATCAAGATCTATAGAGATAGATCGAGACGCTTAATAGGACTTTCACAAAGCACATACCTTGACAAAGTTTTGAAGAAGTTCAAAATTGATCAGTCCAAGAAGGGGTTCTTGCCTGTATTGCAAGGTGTGAAGTTGAGTAAGACTCAATGCCCAGTGACTGCAGAAGATAGAGAAAAGATGAGTGTCATCCCCTATGCTTCAGCCATAGGCTCTATCATGTATGCAATGCTGTGCACAAGACCCGATGTCAGCCTTGCCACAAGTATGGTCGGAAGGTTTCAAAGTGATCCAGGAATGGAACACTGGACGGCGGTCAAGAATATCCTGAAGTACCTGAAAAGGACTAAGGACATGTTTCTCGTTTATGGAGGTGATCAAGAGCTCGTCGTAAAGGGTTACGTCGATGCAAGCTTTGACACTGATCCGGATGACTCTAAGTCACAAACCGGATACGTATTTATTCTTAATGGGGGTGCGGTTAGCTGGTGCAGTTCCAAGCAAAGCGTGGTAGCTGATTCTACATGCGAAGCGGAGTACATCGCTGCCTCGGAGGCGGCGAAGGAAGGTGTCTGGATGAAGGAGTTCATGACAGATCTTGGAGTAGTGCCTAGTGCGCTTAACCCAGTGACTCTGTTTTGTGATAATACTGGTGCCATTGCTCTAGCCAAGGAACCAAGATTTCACAAGAGGACCAGACACATAAAGCGACGTTTCAATTCCATCCGCGATTACATCAAGGAGGACGACATAAATATTTGCAAAGTACACACGGATCTAAATGTTGCAGATCCGATGACTAAACCTCTTCCAAGGGCTAAACATGAACAACACCAGAACTGCATGGGTGTTCGATTCATTACAATGTAAATCACATAGTGATGTGAACTAGATTATTGACTCTAGTGCAAGTGAGAGACTGTTGGAAATATGCCCTAGAGGCAATAATAAATTAGTTATTATTATATTTCCTTGTTCATGATAATCGTTTATTATCCATGCTGTAATTGTATTGATTGGAAACTCAAATACATGTGTGGATACATAGACAACAATGTGTCCCTAGTAAGACTCTAGTTGACTAGCTCGTTGATCAAAGATGGTTAAGGTTTCCTAGCCATTGACATGAGATGTCATTTGATAACGGGATCACATCATTAGGAGAATGATGTGATGGACAAGACCCAAACTATAAACGTAGCATATGATCGTGTCAGTTATTGCTATTGTTTTCTGCATGTCAAGTATCTGTTCCTATGACCATGAGATCATGCAACTCACTGACACCAGAGGAATACCTTGTGTGTATCAAACGTCGCAACGTAACTGGGTGACTATAAAGATGCTCTACAGGTATCTCCGAGGGTGTCTGTTGGGTTGGCATGGATCAAGACTGGGATTTGTTACTCCGTGTGACGGAGAGGTATCTCAGGGCCCACTCGGTAATACAACATCACAATGAGCCTTGCAAGCAATGTGACTAAAGTGTTAGCCACGAGATCTTGTATTACGGAACGAGTAAAGAGACTTGCCGGTAACGAGATTGAACTAGGTATAGAGATACCGACGATCGAATCTCGGGCAAGTAACATACTGAAGAACAAAGGGAACGGCATACGGGATTAATTGAATCCTTGACATAGAGGTTCGACCGATAAAGATCTTCGTAGAATATGTAGGAGCCAATATGGGCATCCAGGTCCCGCTATTGGTTATTGATCGTAGAGGTGTCTCGGTCATGTCTACATAGTTCTCGAACCCGCAGGGTCTACACACTTAACGTTTGGTGACGATTAGTATAGTTGAGTTATTTTGTTGGTGACCGAAGGTTGTTCGGAGTCCCGGATAAGATCCCGGACATGACGAGGATCTCCGTAATAGTCCGGAGGTAAAGATTGATATATGTGATAATAGTGTTTTGATCTCCGGAAGGGTTCCGGAATTCACCGGAAGGGGTTCCGGATGTTTACCGAAGTGTTCGGGTGCAGCAACATTTTATATGAGCCAAAGGGGTAAAGCCCACGAGGTATTGGAAAGTGCAAAAGGAAGTTTTGCTGGCGTCTGGGGCGGTACTACCGCTACGGGCGGTACTACCGCTTATCGTAAGCGGTACTACCGCTTGTACGCGATACTGCAGGGATCCGAGTTGGACTCTTTCCCTGCGGGCCAAACCGACCTTGTGCGGGCAAAACCGACCTGGAGGAGGCTTTTACTCCAAGTTTAGACCCCAACGCTCAACATATAAATAGAGGGGCAGGGCTAGCACACGGGAGACATTAGATTGCCCCAAGCCGTGTGCCGGCAACCTCTAGTTCCTCCTACGTCATAATTTCAGTAGTGCTTAGGCGAAGCCCTGCTGAAATAGTTCCTCACCAACATCACCACGCCGTCGTGCTGCTGGAACTCTTCTTCTTATCCGCTCCCTCTTGCTGGATCAAGAAGGCGGAGATCGTCATCAAGCCGTACGTGTGTTGAACGCGGAGGTGCCGTCCGTTCGGCACTAGTTCGTGATCGGATCGAGGGACGACTTGCGATTTGGATCGCGGAGACGTTCGACTACATCAACCGCGTTTCTTAACGCTTCCGCTTAGCGATCTACAAGGGTATGTAGATTCACTCTCCCTCTCGTAGATGCTCATCACCATGGATAGATCTTGTGTGTGCGTAGGAAAATTTTTGTTTCCCATGCAACGTTCCCCAACAGTATGAGTCATGGAGAAGTTGGAGTACAGTAGCATTATGCCAATATTAAATATGAATCAATTTACTACAGTACTTCGAGTTAAGAATTTGTTTGTTATACTAACGGATCTCACGAAGGTTTTGTTGAGTTTTGTGTGATTGAAGTTTTCAAGTTTTGGGTGAGATCACGATAGATGAAGGAATAAGGAGTGACAAGAGCCTAAGCTTGTGGATGCCCAAGGCACCCAAATGTAATATTCAAGGAAGACTCAAGCGTCTAAGCTTGGGGATGCCCCCGAAGGCATCCCCTCTTTCTTCTACCAACTATACAAAAAGTTTTGAAGTCAAACCCCAATTCGACCGTCACTTTGACTCCAAATCTTACCGAATCCTTCTCAACGCTACGATTCTTCTTCGAAGATGCTTCGGTTTGTAAGCATCGTACGTGACAAATTGTGCGAAACCTTCTCAATTTTTTTACCATAGCCTCCACGTATGATATCATGAGATCTTGACAAATCTCATGATTTTCAGACTTCGTTTGCTTTTTTTAGAATTTAAAAACCATTCGGCCACACGTTCGTGGTCGCGTTTCGTGAACAAGATGTTCGAAATTTCCTTTCATTTCCCGGATAAGGCCTCACACTGGACTCAATAACATGAATATCATTTTTCTACTCATTTTATTCTATTATTTGAATCACTTGCAGTTCAAATTTGACTTATACCAAAAAATTCCATTAAATGCAATAAATTAATTAAATATAGCAAATAGATCAAAAAATATACCAAATTTTGACATGGAGTACCACATGTTGTATGTGGAGAGTAGAAAAAGTTTCGAGGGTAGAAGAGGAAAAGAAACTTATTTCTTTGCCGAGTGCCAATAAAAAACACTTGGCATACTTATTGATTTGCCGAGTGCCAGATAAAACACTCGGCAAACCTATGTCTTTGCCAAGTGCCACTAACGGACACTCTGCAAAGGGCTAACGGCCGGCGCACTGCCTGACGGCCGGCACACGTGGTCTTTTGCCGAGTGCCTATTCTTTGCCGAGTGTATGGTTCTGGTTTGCCGGGTGTTTTTTTTCCTGCACTTGGCGAAGAGGTTTTTTGCCGAGTGTAATTAGTTTGCCGAGGGTTTCTCTGGCGGCACTCGGCAAACAACTAATTACACGAGGGTTTCTCTGGCGGCACTCGGCAAAGATGTTGTTTGCCGAGTGCCCGAAGGAATGCACTCGGCGTATCTACTGTTTCCGGTAGCGAGGTTGTCGGGGAAATTAACCCCTGGATCACTCAAACGCACGCGATCTCGTGGACTCGAAGAACACTCACGCACGCGAACACACAGGAGACGAACACAGCAGGTTTTGCGACGCGCTCAACTTGCGTCTTTTCTGTTTCTCTTCCCCTTATTCTCTCAGGCCTCACGCACAACAGAACGTGGCCCAGTACAACGCAAAAGCCTCCTCACGATCCTATTTTCCCGTGCCATCCCACGGAGCATCGCTAGGAGGCTGACCAAGTAATCTATGACTCGATCTAATCCTGTGCGTGCACATACACGTGACAGGTCCTATTTATTTTCAACGTGCAAACTGCAAAGGGAAAGCTACAGCACATGTGACATCACCACAACGTGCCAGCCTACTGAAAATAGATTTCCAACGTGACAGAAACTAAAACACAACAAGGTTAATTATATGACAGAGGTGTCATCACAGACGAGCTTTTTATCAAGGATCACCTTTAGTCCCGGGTCAAAAACAACCGAAATTTTTATTGAGGATGGAAGATCGTTTTTCTACTAGTGAGTGCTAGCGGGAGCAGCAATCTTAGAGTCGCATAAGGTAAAGCACCAGCATTGAAAGGTATGACAGGTGCCGTTAAGGTTGTCGGCTTCGTTATTGCATACTCTGTTGCAGTCGTCGTCCTTAATGAATGGCCAGCACGGCCCGTGATAAGTGCCGCTCAGGTGCTCGTTGCAACCATCCCAAAAACCTTCTGATGACTCTGCATGATCCAGACATGAACGTATATATATATGCAAGAGCGTCGTCGGTTAGCCAGCGAAAAGAATAATCGAGAGACGACATCGCGTCATTCGACTTGTTATAGCTTGTGCGTGTACCGTACCGGCGGTCAGGATGACGAGTAAGAGGACGATGGCGGCGGCTGCAGAGAGATTCTTCCTTGGTGAAAGCTCCATTGGTACGTTGTAAGAAGCTAAGATCCTGGTGAGTGTGAGCCGATGAAGGATGAGTACTACTAGTGAGCAGAAGTTTGGCAACATAAGAACATATATAGTATAGAAAGGGAGCTAGAGAGACCTAATTGAGGATGTCATCATGTAAGTAGATACAAAAATATTCGGAGAAAGCAATGCAATAGCACCTCCGGAAGACCGGAACGAAGTTTTTCCTTGTGCAAAAGCAACGTGGGAAACGAAGGCGATGAGTAGGTGGCCCGCGCAGGAGGCGAGCAGCACCGCCGTGAGCGCGAGCGGCCGCGGGAACCTGTAACGCGCCAGGAGGGACTCGGAGGCGTAGCCGGCAGCGACGCGGCCGGCGTAGTTCCAGTGATGAGGGAGACGAAGGCGTCCACGGTCTCGGGAGGGTACGACCCCAGCGACTGCCTGATCTGCCCCATGTTGTCGATCGCCGTCAGCGTGCCGCCTGCGCCGCAGGCGATGGCCGCGAATAGGATCAGAATGTCCACGCTCACCAGTGCCTGCGGGATCGAGTAGTCCTTTTACTGGCGGGTAAAACAGCATTGTGCTGGCGGGTGCTCGCCCGCCAGCACAGAGACCCACTGTGCTGGCGGGTGACATAACCAACCGCCAACACAGTGGTTCAGTCTGCTGGCGGGTGACATAACCAACTGCCAGCACAGTGGTTCACTGCACCGGCGGGTGACATAACCAATCGCCAGCACTGTGAACCACTGTGCTAGCGGGCGACATAAGCACCCGCTAGCTCAGAGAAATTCTGTGCTGGCGGTTGGTTATGCCACCCACCAGGAATATTTATTTTCCCACCCTATTTATTATTTCTCGTTATTTATTTATAATTTTTATTTTCCGCCAGGTTTTAGCTGCCAAATTTAAATATGTATCTCCAACCACATAACAACGAACTTAAATAATAAATAATTCACATTACTAAAAATTGCATTATTCTCATTATTCATCAAAATTGAATAGTAAATAATTCACATAATTCAACAAATGGAATAGAGCTGTACTTCCATCTACGACTTATATCGTCCATGCACGAAAACCCCCGCATCCGTCCGCCGCCAACTCGCCTTTTGGATCAAAGAATAGTCCTTTCTCATGACAAATCTCAGTTTGGATGAAATGAGCCATGTCCCTACAAATGTTGACGATGCCTTGGTTCGAGCGCCGAATTGCAAGTGTCAATCCTAGGCAACTGCAGGTATACAGTAAATGAAGATTAGGATGTATTACCATCAGGAAGTTAGCACATTGCAGTGTATAATAAGAGACTTACGTCTGTGGGGTCGTTCGTCCGGTACCTCCCATTGTTTCTGAGGAACTCGCACACGTAGTATCTGCATAGCGCAGTACCGGGCGGTTGCTTGTGGCACTGCAATAAAATAGAAAAATGATGAGTTGTTATAAATGACAAGTCTACATCTATTATATATAAAAAAGTGCTTGACGGGCTCACCAGAAAAAAGATATATGCTAGAAAATCCCATAAAAATCAGAAAAACTGTTCGTTTACATTGCCTATACGTCACGTGACTTCTTAAAAAAAGATACATGCATGAATACATGACCTGGGCTTATTTCTTTCTTTCCATAGGCATGCATGTCTAGGACTTTCCTCATAAAAAAAAGCTACAAGCATAACGTGGGCATTCCTTTCTATATGCATGCGTGCGTGCATACGTCACGTGACTTCTTAAAAAAGGTACATGCATGAATACACGACCTGGGCTGATTTCTTTCTTTCCATAGGCATGCATGTCTAGGACTTTCCTCATAAAAAAAAGCTACATGCATAACGTCTGCATTCCTTTTCTATATGCATGCGTGCGGGCATACATATGCTTCCTTTAACATAAGGACTCTCGCCGCCCACCGAGATGATTTGTTTGTACCTACTGTCGATCGATTGGTCGTCCCAGCTCGAGCACATCAGGGACCTCATATTTAAATCTGCCTGATGTATGCATCGAGACTTGTCGTTGATGTGTAAGCTGTCGTGTTGGCTCGGTATCTACGGCCGATCGATCGGACGTTCACCCCAACTTCATCTACGGCCTACGCTCCAGCACCGCCCTCGAGGTTCCTCTACAAATTGGTCTCTTTGCGATCAAATAAACACCAAGTTCTTAGTAGGTTACCTACAACTTCATAGGCGTAGGCAAAAACTGGGCAAAGGGCCACCACATCGTGCACAAACTCATAAAACTTTTGATTGGTCGACCAAGTAGCGCCGATCCACTGACTGTCGATCATCGTGGTGCATGTAAATAGCATGCAAGTAAGCATGAGCAATCCGAGCGCAGATATGCAACTTGATCGGATTCCTTTTTTTATCGGCATGTTGCATATGACATAATAATAAATAGGTATCCGTAAATAAAATTATTCATACACAAACACATTCTCATCTCGGTGTGTACATGCACACATCCTACAAGAGTGTAGGCACCTCTTCTCTCAGTTTTCATGTCTCATTAATAACTTTGGTTAGGTATATCATACATAAATGATGGAAGACGTGTTATTGTATCAAGTGGCTTATAATCCATGCAAAAAAACAGCACAACTATTAAATGGAATTAGTGACAATACACAAACAAAGCACATTCCACTAACATAAATCTTTATATATTAAAAGTGCTTGATGAGCTCACCGGAAAAAGAGAAATATGCTAGAAACTTCCACAAAAATCAGAAACATCCAACCATTTATTTAATAGACTAAAAAAATTGTAGCCATTAGATGTGATTTAAGTGAAAATAATTACCCACCATTGCCATTAGGAGAAAAACCTTTCGTTCATGTTGCTTTAATATCAATACGTAATAATTATCCACAATTTTCATTATGAGAAAGCTTTAATATCAAAAAACATAACAACGTGCAATTCAAGAAAAAGACATAGGTGACGTGACGTCCATGGGACTTTCCTCCAAAACAATAAAGTACAAATCTACATGCATGACGTGGGTGCATAGGACTTTCCTCCCAGAAAATAAAAACAAATCTACATGCATGACGTGGGTGCATAGGACTTTCCTCCAAAAAAAACAAAGCTACATATATGGCATGGGCTGAGAAAGAAACGTTCATAATGCCTTACATAATAGCGTGGTGGCCCTTCTTCCCATTAAATATGCAGCCTCCTGGTGTCCCCTATTTCTTCATGTATGCCTCAGGTCATGTATTCAAGTATGATACGTTTTTTTCCTTCGAGTCCAGTGCCTCCTAACTAATCAAGTCCAAGGAAAAAAAAAAGTAAAAAATCGAAGAAAAATCAAATAAAAAAGAGAAGGCCCCAGGAAACCTCATCTTATGTGTCCATCATAACATAAAACTAAGTCTTGCACTATGGTATTAATTCCACACGAAGGAACACAAAGGGGCAGGGACAACTACGGAAGATATTTTGAGATTGAACGGTTCATAGATCTTATGCAGCATCTTCAAGAACCAAGGTATGTATAGTATGCTATTATTTTCCTTTTTATTCTCTGGCAAAAAGACACTCCTTGGCAGTAGATGCCATGAACCATTGCTTCACATTGGCCCGGATAAATTATAGATGGTATGATGGCTAATTTCATTACGAACAAAACCAACATTCAGTCCCATAATTGGCTAGGCAAACCTAATTAATCAACAATGATTATCTGATAATAAGGTTAAATTTATACTAAGATGGTTGTAGTATTTACAAACGAACAATGTACAGCAACTGTTCAAGTACAGCTGGTGAAAGAGCTAAACATCTGCATCAAATATATGCAAGCATGAAAGTATAAGAGATTTGTTTAACTAAAGTAACTATAAGAGCTAATAAGACATGGTTTGTGATTAATCTAGACTTTGCGGGTGACGACATGGCAAATATTTTCACAAAATAAACATAAAAAATTTGGTCAAACAGACTCCCTTTTATTTAATGAATCACAAGCTAATAGTAAGTGATCTTTTATTGGACGGACCAAAGCCTTAAAAGGTCATATACAAACAATGAATCAATCACTTTAGAGACATGAAACTAAGTTCATGACTCTAGATTATGCATAGTAACCTAATGATTTTTGTTGAACTCTTGAATCGGTTTATTAGGGGTATTCACACACACATACACACATGCATTCCTCTACATGTAAAAGTAGTAGTGGCGCATGTTGTCTCATCCAGTACATAACAAGTTGGAGTAGGTTGAAACTGGTAAATAAATAAACCAATTCAAGGGTTCAACTGAAAGTGACGACTAGAAGAATGATAATGCATAACTAACAGATATTAAGTTCAAAAGAAAAAGATGCAGATAATCACTTCATATTGAATATTTCTTAGAAGATATTTATGTGTTACTTCGAGTTATAATGATGTGTCGTTCCTTTCATACACTCTATTGGACATTGTTCTTCCAAGACAAATGATGTTTTGTGATCTATATATGTTGGTGTGGATTGAAATATAAGCTTACTTCACACTACGAAAATTATCCTGCTAAATTGTAGAAACGCTAAAGTTTCTTCCTTTTGGGATCTTTCATGGCATTTGAGATGTGGTTGCTGATAATCTGTATTGTTATATATATTGTATCCTGATGAACTGTCGAATAAATGTATCCAACGCAATATCTTCTTTACCCATTTGTATAGTCATAATGAAGGGGTCACTTTGTTTGTGATTATAACCCACCTCTCGGAGTGGTCACTAAGACTACTACCATCACGAATACTCCTTCTCTTTATATTGATGATGAAATAGCTTCCATGATTTTTCTACCCTATAGTAAGAAAAGCTGTGTCTTGATGGCTTCTACAAAAACCATACTATTTAAAGTAGCCAAAAATTAAATATCTATATAAGACAACAACTCTAATTTGCAGTAAATATAATAAAACAACAAAAAGTGGTGTTGTCAGCACAAGCGGGTGAGACATAATGAACTTATTGGCAATAGGAATAGCTACGGGAAAACGAAAGAATGCACCTATACTCAACATTCTTGTATTTTTAACTGAAACTCACTATTTTCATTGCCGTCTGTCCTTTATCTTTTTAAAGGAATACAATGGTGGAGTTATATATTCTTTCGGGAGAATGATGAGACCATTGCAGAGACTATGCAAGGATTAGCCACGTATGCTAAAATTACTGTCGTTTGGTGTTTATACAGAAAATATCACAAAGCGACATGGTAAAAATGCAGAAAATTTTATATAAATATAATTTGCACAACGTCTCCGGTCATAAAAAATATAGTTAGTACGACATGCATAATTGGAAGATAGCGACAAATGGATACCATATATATTTATATGTAAATAAAAAATCAAGCATACCTTATACAAAACTATGTTCACATAAGCCACATATTTGTAAATTTCATAACATTCAGTTCCAATATTTTCTTTGAAATAATCAAAAAATATGTTCTTATTGTTAAACTTTAAAAAATTCTAGCCCGCGCATTGAGCGGACCACTCTGCTAGTTATATGAAAAGAAACCAAGTTTTTATGTTCTTACCCATTTATGCATCCTTATTTTCTTCTTTTTTTTTGACGAAACGCTGGCGGAGCAACTTTTCGTTTTCAATTATAAGAGGAAAGGTGTTACAGGTATTGTGGCCGGAGCAGGCTGCTATACATCAAATATGCCAACAGCAGGCAACCCGGCAATATACATCAGCACATATTCAGTCCGGCTCTCGAGGTCTGTCCAAAAACACCTGAATCCTATGACGCCCAGCCTGGTTCCATATCATAAATTCATCAATCATCGAGTTGAAAACCCCGCTGACGGTGGATGCCTTGCTTTGGAAAATCCGGGCGTTCCTCTCGCACCACGTGAACCACCAGATTGCCACTGCCAGACCGCCCCAGCCCTTTGAGTTGGTCAGGTTAGCGTTCACCACGTTGGACTCCCACCAGTCAGCAAGGCTGGTGGTCGCCGCCGTCGGCGCAAGAGTGCAGGGGCGGATCTGGAGCTAATCTTACCCTGATGCACTACTTAACCATGGCATACATTTTTCAAGCTGCCGGTGCATTAGATAAAGGTGTGTTTCATAGCTTGTAACACGGATTAGCAAACATAAATTTTTCTCTTGCCTGGGTCATATTGAATCTCCTCCTCCCAATTTATGTCTTCTGGAGCATCTTGTGATGGTGCCTTTCTTTTGAGAAAAAACTTATTCATATTATCTGCATTTAACAAATAAATTACAAATAAGATATCTAAAAGTTTGAATCCAATGAAGTATACATAATTACAAGTTAAACAATAGCTATTGCCCCACGTTTTGTCAAAACACATACATTTAAATAAGATTTAATCGACTAGCAACAATTTCATACATGTAATAGATGACCGTAATCTAGACAAAAAAATCGAAAACACATTGCTATATTGCTAAGAGAGAAGAAGAGAAAATTACGACGCTGCCGGTGCCGGCTGCCGTCGGTGTGCGGACGTTCGGATTGACCAAGAATACAGGAACGTATCCGCGTGCTGCCGGCTGCTGCAAATCGTCAATTCGTCAGGACTCAGGAACAGATCAATTCCAAATTTTAAATCGGACCCTGTAGAAAGATTAGCTACAGCCTACAATAGAAGTACTAGCTAGCTCTTGCCTCTTGGTTCGATGGCCGCCGCCGCTGCACACGTCTCAATCCGTGGATCGATCGATCGCCGCCGGCCGCTGCACACGTCGCTGGATCGCTGTGCGCGGTGCGCCTGCTCCTGCTCGGGAGTCGGGATAGATTAGGAGACGAGGAGATTGGTTGCTTTTTTTTTTTGAGGGAAATTCGGATCGATTGTTTTGTTCGCTACAGGAGACGCCAGAGGATTGTTCACTTGTTGCTCTATGGCTTCGTGCTGCGAGATGAGCTGCTGGAAGCGGACCAAAGGAGGCCTGGTGCGCCTGGTATTCTGGGCCCTGTAGCACTCTTTCCAGCCCAGCCTGTTGCCCTGGGCCAAAAACCTGATATTTAGTACGTGAAAAAAAATTCAGACCCTGTAGCCTGTGCTACAGGGTTGGCCCATTGGGCTCCGCCCCTGCAAGAGTGGTGGGGAGGTTGCAGCGGTTGAGCATCAGACTCCATAGAGCTTGGGTGTAGGAGCAGCATGCCAGGAGGTGATCAGCACATTCGTCCGCCGCCCGGCAGAGACAGCAAATTGGGTCGTGCGGCCATCCTCTTTTCTGCAGGTTATCCGCCGTAAGACATTTGCCTAGGATCGCAAGCCATGCATCCTTATTTTCATTCGTGTCTTCCTGTTGTCAGGGCATACCCCGCCTTTCTCCACGTAATGGCTGTGCGCACTTTGAGGATATAAAGACAAGAGTTAGTAATACAACTTAGGTGCATAGAATCTCAACATCCATTTAAGTACCGCCAAGGGATGTCTTACTGTTGTACAATTTCTAGGAATTCCTTGTAATCAGCTAGCTTGGAATGTGTGAGAGAGTCTAAGATAATTGCAGATCCAAGCTTGGGGTAAATACAGATGCAAATCCAGTGATCTCTGCATGATATTAGAATAATTTATATTATAGATGGCATTATTATATTATAGATGGCATTATTAGCACCAAGTATATAAATAGTAATTTGAACTAGCTAGCTTACCGAATATTGTAAGCCCCCGTGATGCACTCCTTGTGAGCCCTGTTCTTCATAACTGTATAAATGTACTTTGCCACTTTGAGCTTTTCTTCTTTGTGGGCGTTCTTCTGTATAGCATCTTTATCAGCTTGTGTCTTTGCTGCTTCCATTTCTGCTTTGACCCTTTCATTCAGTTTGAAGCTGTGCTCTGGCTCGCTAATGCGTGTTGGGTCAAGTAACGCTACCGAGTACCTGCCAACCGTCGATTCCTCCTCTTTCCATTGCCTCCTGCAGAAAAGGTAGTCGCTCAGGTACTAGACAAATAAAATAAATACGTATGTATGTAAAACTCGTGTATGCGGTACATGTGGACTTACAAGCACCATACGGTAATGAGCTGGACGTCGAGGTGTTGATGACAGTAAAGTCTCCACAAATCCTCGAAATCGATCACAATCTCGTAATCCCAAACGCCAAGGAAAATCTTTTTTGGGACATACGCTGTGATTGATCGAATGCCTTTTTTCATTGCGTCCATGATCCATCCATGCAGCTTCATAAGTTCACATGGGCCTCCCGACAGATCCAACCAATACGTGAATGGTTTGCCATGCTCATATTTTCCTGGGACTTCATCTGGCCCAAAGAAAGTGATGCCTTCATCTATGTCCTTTGGCCGAGAGGGGCTGCAAGCTACAGAGGAAGATAAAGCCTTGGTGTTCATTACGGTCATGAACTTGTCGACTTCTGTCGATGGATTCTTTTTCTCATATGACCTGAGCATACGAGGTATCGCTGGCCTCTGGGGAGGTGGAGATGGCTGCCTCTGGGGAGGTGGAGATGGCTGACTCGGCGTTGCTGGATCATCGCCTTCTAAATACGAGGACCATTCCTCCTCACAGCTCCAACGATTGTTGATTTCGTGCAGAATACCTTGGCCACTGACCTAGTCTCACCTCTTCTGCAGACAGGGATGTTGTCACTACCACAGGCTTCTTCTCCCGAGCAGCCACGGCAGGGTGAGTTCACGAGTCCGATGTCGACTCAGGTGCCTGCTCCGTTCTCTACAGCTCCACTTCTATCAGAGGAGACACCGCCGCAGCCTTCTGATCTCCCAGCGCCGAGGTCCAGTTCTCCTCTTCTTCTCCTCTTCCATCCTTTGTGACACCTCGGTCCGAGGTGCTTGACGGGTCGGATGCCGCTCTTTGCACTGTTGTCGGTATCAAAACCGGTAGATCTTGGGTAGGGGGTTCGCACTGCGGATCTTGGAGTCAATGGATAACAGGGAGCGTAAAGACGGCGATTACCCAGGTTCGGGCCCTCTCGAAGAGGTAACACCCTACGTCCTGCTTGATTGTATTGATGTGTATGTATGATGATTACAGAGTTGATCTACCTCGAGATCGGATGAACTAAACCCTAGGTGGATATGATGATAATGGTTCCTCTGCCTCTACGGACTAAACCCTCCGGTTTATATAGACACCAGGGGGACCTAGGGTTACATGTGGTCGGTTGCCACCAGGGGATAAACATGCCGGCTACGATAAACATCTCTTGGAGGAGATGCCAAGTCTTCAGAGATTTCCTTCTGGTGCACGAGGTCGCCCGCAATCCGGCCTTCCTTCGATGAGTTAAGAGCGGCCCATTAGTCCGGCCCATGAGAGACAGGCCGGCAGCACGAGTACCCCTTAGTCCGGGACACCCTCAGTAGCCACCGAACTAGTCTTCGAAGACGAGGTATACACCGAACACTATCGGCTTTGTGGACCAGTTCCTTCCCTTCTGTGGTACTTGTGTCAAGCCTGCAACCCCTCTGAATCAAGTCCTCAAGGGTTGCCTGGCTGTTTCCAGCCATATGTTCCCCGAATTATGCTTCGGTCTCCAAAGTGTATCAATAACTTAGCCCCGAAGGCCAGTCGCACAAGTGTGAACAGTAACCCCATCTGACAACTTTTGCCGAAGGGTCACGACCTGCCACGACCACGAGCCAGTTAGGAAAACTCGATTCGCGGTTCGAGGCGGTTCCTCCATTGGCGCGTCCCATTAATATGGAGATCATGCCCTGTTTTTAAGGGATGTGATCAATGATTTGTGTTATCCCACGCGCGCATAATGGCACGATTATATCGAGAAGTGGCGAGGTCCGCGACGCAGCAAAAGGACTCTTGGTCTTACGGTAGCCCATAAAATGGAAACGGCCACCATTTCCTTTGCACACTCTCGCTCCCTCCTGCGTCGTTGCCTCCCCAATCTCCTGAGCTCCAGCGCCCAGATCCGTTCTTCCTCCCAAGATCCTCTCTGGCCATCCCCTCAATCCAGCCATGGCCGGCTCTGGGTCTAAGGGCAAGTGGGAGGCCTCCATCGTCACCGAAAGCGCCATCCAGGAGCTGAAAGACGCGGGTTACCTCCCCGCCGATGTCGCTCACCGCGCTCCAGAGAAGGGCCAAGTCATCCCTACGCCGAAGCCTGGCGAGAGGGTGGTGTTCCTCCCCCACTTCATCCGGGGGATAGGCTTTCCCCTCCACCCCTTCATCAGGGGCCTGATGTTTTTCTATGGGTTAGATTTCCACGATCTCGCCCCGAACTCTTTTCTGCACATCTCGGCCTTCATCATCATTTGCGGGGCCTTTCTTCGGATCCAGCCACACTTCAGCTTGTGGTTAAAAGTATTCAATGTCAAGCCGAAGATTGTCGATAGCCAGCAGGCAGACTGCGGGGGGGGGGGGGGGGGGGATGGTTAGCAAGCTCCCCCGGGTTGAGTGGCCAGAGGGCACTTTCATTGAAACTGTCAAGATCTGGCAGAAAGAATGGTTCTATATCACAGAGCCTCGCAACGCAGATTGGGCGGCAATCCCTGCTTTCAGATCCGGACCCCCACGAGGCTGGTCTCGTGGACCAAGAAGGGCCTTGACTGGGGGTTAGCCAAGGAGGTGGCGTTGCTGCAGAGCCGGATATCCAAGATGATTGAGCGGAAGGTCAAACTGCGCAACGTGGTTCAGATCATGCTCAGCCGCCGCATCCTCCCCTTTCAAGACCGGGCCTCCCCGATGTGGGCCTATAAGCCTGAAGACTCCGCCACCGTGCTCCGCTTCTACCGCACTTCCCACGCCCAGCTGTGGAAAGCGCTATTCAAGCCGCAGAAGGACTGGCCCGCCAAGGAGGAAGACATCGGCCTTGACGCGGCAAACCCCCCTCGCGAGGTATGATAAGTTTTACTCTTATGTTCGGATGCTCCCTTTTGGCAAAGTACTAAAATTTACTTTCCCCAATCCACAGAACTGGCTGAAGAAGGCCGAGCGAATCAACAGCCCGGCTCCACTGCCCGAGGGCCCCAGGACAGCCCTGCTGACGGCCATGTTGGCCTGATACGTCTCCAACGTATCTATAATTTTTGATTGTTCCATGCTATTATAGTATCAATCTTGCATGTTTTTATATACATTTATAGCAATTATATATCATTTTTTGGGACTAACCTATTAACTTAGTGCCCAGTGCCAATTGCTGTTTTTTGCCTGTTTTTGGTTTTCCAGAATATCAGTACCAAACGAAGTCCAAATGCCACGAAACTTTTTGGAGATTTTTTTCTGGACATAAGAGACACTAGAAACTTCGGGAGAGGGCCAGAAGCTAGAGGAGGTGGCCACGAGCCACCAGGGCGCGCCCCGGGGGGGTGGCGCGCCCTGGTGCCTCGTGGGCCCACCTCTGCTCCGTTTGACCTAATTCCACCTCTATAAATTCTCTAAAATCGGGAAACCAACAGAGGAGCCTATGAAATACTTTTTCCGCCGCCGCACATTCCTGTTCTCGAGAGATCCCATTTGGAGGCCTTTTCCGGTACTCTGCCGGAGGGGGAATCGATCACGGAGGGGCTCTACATCATCCTTGATACCCTTCCGATGATGCGTGAGTAGTTTACCACAGACCTTCGGGTCCATAGTTAGTAGCTAGATGGCTTCTTCTCTCTTTTTGATCTTCAATACAATGTTCTCCTCGATGTTCTTGGAGTTCTATCCGATGTAATCACTTTTTGCGGTGTGTTTGTTGGGATCCGATGAATTGTGAGTTTATGATCAGATTATCCATGAATATTATTTGAGTTTTCTCTGAACACTATTATGCATGATTATTATAGCTTTGTATTTCTCTCCGATCTATTGATTTGGTTTGGCCAACTAGATTGATTTATCTTGCAATGGGAGAGGTGCTTTGTAATGGGTTCGATCTTGCGGTGCTCAATCCCAGTGACAGAAAGGGACATGACACGTATGTATCGTTGCTATTAAGGGTAAAAATATGGGGTGTATTTATGCGTGAGCTTACTTTGTCTACATCATGTCATCTTGCTTAAGGCGTTACTCCGTTCTTCATGAACTTAATACACTAGATGCATGCTGGATAGCGGTCGATGTGTGGGGTAATAGTAGTAGATGCAGGCAGGAGTCAGTCTACTTGTCTCGGACGTGATGCCTATATACATGATCATTGCCTTGGATATCCTCATGATTATTTGCTTTTCTATCAATTGCCCAACAGTAATTTGTTCACCCACCGTATGCTATCTTCAAGAGAGAAGCCTCTAGTGAAAACTATGGCCCCCGGGTCTACCTTAATTATATATTGAAAATCCTAAAAATACCTTGCTGCACTTTTACTTTATTTATTTTATTTTGTATTTTAGTTCGATCTATCTATCTATCACCATACAATTTAATCTTGCAATTGACCGCCAAGGGATTGACAACCCCTTGTTCGCGTTGGGTGCGAGGATTTGTTGTTTTGTGTGCAGGTACTGCTAACGAGTTGTTGCGTGATTCTCCTACTGGATTGATAACCTTGGTTTCATAACTGAGGGAAATACTTATCTCTACTGTACTGCATCATCCCCTCCGCTTCCGGGAAATCCCAACGCAGCTCACAGGTAGCAGGAAGAATTTCTGGCTCCGTTGCCAGGGAGACATCATCAACATCTATCAGGTGCCTACGCATAAAACCTTCATCTACTTGCATTTATTTTATTTGCCTTTGCCTCTCGTTTTCATCTCCCCCACTTCTAAAAAGTTTTTACAAAAATAAAAAATATTTTCCGTTTGCGTTTTTCTTGTTTGCTTGATTGCTTGCTTGTTATCTTGTTTGCGTAGCCACGATGTCTCAAGAAAATACAAAATTGTGTGATTTTTCCAATACTAATAACAATGATTTTATTAGTACTCCGATTGCTCCTCCTGCCGCTAGTGCGGAGACTTGTGATATTAATGCCGCTTTGTTAAATCTTGTCATGAAAGAACAATTTTCTGATAGTCCTAATGAAGATGCTGCATCCCATCTTAACACTTTCGTAGAATTGTGTGATATGCAAAAGAAAAAAGATGTGGATAATGATATTGTGAAATTAAAATTATTCCCGTTCTCATTGCGGGGTCGTGCAAAAATTTGGTTTTCATCTTTATCACGAAATAGTATCGATTCTTGGGATAGGTGTAAAGATGCTTTTATTACCAAGTATTTTTCCTCCCGCGAAAATTATTTCCCTTAGAAATTAAATTTTGAATTTTAAGCAACTTGATCATGAACATGTTGCCCAATCTTGGGAAATGATGAAATTAATGATAAGAAATTGCCCTACTCATGGTTTAAATTTGTGGATGATCGTACAAAAAATTTATGCGGGATTAAATTTTGTTTCTAGAAATCTTTTAGATTCCGCCGCGGGTGGTACTTTTATGGAGATTACATTGCGAGAAGCTACTAAATTGCTTGATAATATTATGGCAAATTATTCACAATGGCATACTGAAAGAGTTCCTACTAGTAAAAAGGTGAATTCTGTTGAAGAAATTAGTACTTTGAGTGATAAAGTTGATGCGCTTATGAAATTGGTTGCTAGAAAAAATACTCCTATTGATCCTAATGATGTGCCTTTATCCACCTTAATTGAGCAAAATAATGATCCCGTAGATGTGAATTTTGTCTCGCGGAACAATTTCAATAATAATGCGTATAGAGGTAATTTTAATCCTAGGCCGTTTCCTGGAAATTCCTCTAATAATTATGGCAATTCCTATGGTAATTCTTACAATAATAATAATAGAATGCCCTCTGATCTTGAAAGTAATATTAAAGAATTTATTAAAGCTCAAAAAGTTTTCAACACTACGATAGAAGAAAAATTAAGCAAACTTGATGATATGTCTAGGAGCATTGATAGAATTATTCATGATGTGGAAAATCTTAAGACTAAAATTTTGCCACCCAAAATTGATATTAATGAATCAATTAAAGCTTTATATGTCTCCATGGATGAGAGTAAGAAAAGAACCGCCATGCTAAAAGCTAAATGAGAATTTTTAGAAAAAGCGATTCCTCCTGATTTCTATCATAGTAATGATGAGGATATTAAAATGATTGGTGTTCCATCTATTGATTCCTTGTTTAGCAATATAAAACTTGATGAAAAGGGGACAAAGAAGAGTCCACTTTAGCTAGGAGGCGTCCCCATAATTCGGAGGGTGAAAATCTTGATGAAAAAATTGATAAAAGTGGGTCTGGAGAGGTAAAAACTTTAACTAGCGATGTGCCCACTCTCTTGGATTACAAAGACTTTAATGATGATAGTTGCTCTTTGATTGAGTGTATTTCTTTGTTACAATCCATGCTAAATTCACCCAACGCTTATGAACAAAACAAGGTTTTTACTAAGTACATTGTAGAAGCAATGATGAAAGTGTTAGAAGAAAAGTTAGAACTAGAAATTGCAATTCCTAGAAAATTATATGATGAGTGGGAACCTACCATTAAAGTTAAAATTAAAAATTATGAGTGCAATGCTCTATGTGATTTAGGTGCTAGCGTTTCCACAATTCCAAAATCTCTATGTGATGTTCTAGGTTTTACCAATATAGATGAATGTTCTCTTAATTTGCACTTGGCGGATTCTACTATTAAAAAGCCATTGGATAGAATTAATGATGTTCTTATTCTTGCAAATAGAAATTAAGTGCCCGTTGATTTTATTGTATTTGACATTGAATGCAATCCTTCTTGCCCCATAATACTTGGTAGATCGTTCTTACGAACTATTGGTGCTATTATTGATATGAAAGAAGGTAATATAAGATTTCAATTTCCACTAAAGAAAGGGATGGAATACTTCCCTAGGAAAATAATTAAAGCACCCTATGAATCCATTATGAGGGCAACTTATGGAATCAACTTAAAGGATGATAATACTTGAAACTATGCATTATGCCTAGCTAGGGACATAAAACAATAGCGCTTGTTGGGAGGCAACCCAATGAATAAAATATTTTTTTTGCTTTTTATTTATGTTCTTGTGTGTTTGCACAATTATGCTACTGTTATGATTGTGTTTTTATGTTTTAATTAGTGTTTGTTCCAAGTAATGACTTTGGGATGATTTGGAAGATAGTATAATTGATGCTGTTTGGAAAACAGAAAGTTTTGTGTACAGTGCTGGAATTTTAATTCTGTACTAGAGCGTCCGAAAAATCTGAAATTTTTACACAGTATTGGTATATGAATTTCCCACGTTGTCCTAATTTTTCAGAACTTTCGGAGTTACATACGTATAGCTTTTAAATAGATCTTTACAGACTATTCTGTTTTAGACAGATTCTGTTTTTGTTGCATAGTTTGCTTATTTTGATGAATCTATGGATCATATCGGGGGGTATGAGTCATGGAGAAGTTGGAGTACAGTAGCATTATGCCAATATTAAATATGAATCAATTTACTACAGTACTTCGAGTTAAGAATTTGTTTGTTATGCTAACGGATCTCACGAAGGTTTTGTTGAGTTTTGTGTGATTGAAGTTTTCAAGTTTTGGGTGAGATCACGATAGATGAAGGAATAAGGAGTGGCAAGAGCCTAAGCTTGTGGATGCCCAAGGCACCCCAAGGTAATATTCAAGGAAGACTCAAGCGTCTAAGCTTGGGGATGCCCCCGAAGGCATCCCCTCTTTCTTCTACCAACTATCAGTAATTTTACTTGGAGCTATATTTTTATTCATCACATGATATGTGTTTTACTTGGAGCGTCGTGTATTATATGAGTCTTTGCTTTTTTTGCTTTTTTAGTTTGTCACAATCATCTTTGCTGGACACACCTATTTGAGAGAGCCACACGTTCATCATGATTTGTTAGAATACTCTATGTGCTTCACTTAAATCTTTTGAGCTAGGCAGTTGCTCTAGTGCTTCACTTAAATCTTTTTGAGCACGGCGGTGGCTATATTAAATATTTGAACTCTCATGCTTCACTTATATTATGAGAGTTGATAAGATTAAAATTTTGAAGAAATATTTGCACTCTCATGCTTCACTTATATCTTTTTGAGAGTTGATAATAGTAATGGTAATTTGCACAAGATATGAATTTGGTCCCAAAGTGATGAATATTCAAGAGGGATACAATAAAAACTTTCATGAAAGATCATTGGATATGATAAGTTTGATTCCTTGCAATAGTTTTGCGATATGGAGATGATAATATGTGAGTCATGCTAGTGAGTAATTGTGATTTAGTAAGAATGTTGGTGTTAAGGTTTGTGATTCCCTATGCATGCACATAAAGTCAATAGTTATGCAACGAAATTATATCCTACTTATGGTGCATTATTCGGTGTTAGTTATGTTCAATGCATGTCTATGACCGTTTTCGCTTTTTGGTTGGTCGCTTATCAATCTATTTGCTAGCCTTCATTTGTACTAAGCGGGAATGCTGCTTGTGCATCCAACTCCTTAAACCTAAAGTTGTGCCAAATGAGTCCACCATACCGACCTATATGCGGTATTTCCATGCCATTCCAAGTAAATTTGCATGTGCCAACTCTAATTTTTCAAAATAATTTTCCATTTTGTGTGCCCGTACCGCTCATGAAGCGGCAAGGGGTGGCCAATATTTTCCATGCTAGGTGTGTTATTCTCACGATGAGTGTTTATTCACTTGTCATTGCACGAGAGAGTGGCCGGTAATAGGGATGCCCAATCCTGAAATGAAAAAAAATTAATATGATGATAATAATAAATTCCTTGGAAAGTGTTGGTATGGAGGGCACCCGTGGATACGGCTAGCCATGGATTGTGAAAGAATGGTGGAAAGGAAATAAACTTTATTTTCTATTTGGGAACCGCCTATAACGTGTCTAGCATGGAAGATATTGGAAATTCTCGGTCGTTTTTGTTGACAGGAAAAGCATGCCTCTCAAAATAATTTTATCTCTCTAATTTAAGCCTTGAGCTCTGGCACATTTGCAAATCTCTGCTTCCCTCTGCGAAGGGCCTATCTATTTACTTTTATGCATTTTTTATTTTTATTTTGAGTCTCCATTTTCTCTTACAAAGCACCAACTAGAGAGCATTATTGTCATACTTGTGCATTGTGTGTAGCTAATATTGAGTGTGTTTCATGAATGGATCAATGATTGAGCATAATGGGCTAGGGATAACTTTCTTTAGCGTTGATATTTTGAAAGACATGGTTGCTTGTTAGTATGCTTGAGTATTTATGTCTTCATATCAAACTATAGACTATTGCTTTGAATCATTCAAGTCCAAATGTCCATGCTAAAAAGAAAAGAATATATGATGAATATGATAGGTAGCATTCCACATAAAAAATTCTGTTTTTATCATTTACCTAATCGAGGATGAGCAGGAATTAAGCTTGGGGATGCTTGATACGTCTCCAACGTATCTATATTTTTTTATTGTTTCATGCTATTATAGTATCAATCTTGCATGTTTTTATATATATATACAGCAATTATATATCATTTTTTGGGACTAACCTATTAACTTAGTGCCCAGTGCCAGTTGCTGTTTTTTGCCTGTTTTTGGTTTTCCAGAATATTAGTACCAAACAAAGTCCAAATGCCACGAAACTTTTTGGAGATTTTTTTCTGGACATAAGAGACACTAGAAGCTTCGGGAGAGGGCCAGAAGCTAGGGGACGTGGCCACGAGCCACCAGGGTGCGCCCAGGGGGGTGACGCGCCCTGGTGCCTCGTGGGCCCACCTCTGCTCCGTTTGACCTAATTCCACCTCTATAAATTCTCTAAAATCGGGAAACCAACAGAGGAGTCCACGAAATACTTTTTCCGCCGCCGCATGTTCCTATTCTCGAGAGATCCCATCTGGAGGCCTTTTCCGGTAGTCTGCCGGAGGGGGAATCGATCACGGAGGGGCTCTACATCATCCTTGCTACCCTTCCGATGATGCGTGAGTAGCTTACCACAGACCTTCGGGTCCATAGTTAGTAGCTAGATGACTTCTTCTCTCTTTTTGATCTTCAATACAATGTTCTCCTCGATGTTCTTGGAGTTCTATCCGATGTAATCACTTTTTGCGGTGTGTTTGTTGGGATCCGATGAATTGTGAGTTTATGATCAGATTATCCATGAATATTATTTGAGTTTTCTCTAAACTCTTTTATGCATGATTATTATAGCTTCGTATTTCTCTTTGATCTATTGATTTGGTTTGGCCAACTAGATTGATTTATCTTGCAATGGGAGAGGTGCTTTGTAATGGGTTCGATCTTGCGGTGCTCAATCCCAGTGACAGAAAGGGACATGACCCATATGTATCATTGCTATTAAGGGTAAAAAGATGGGGTTTATTCATGCGTGAGTTTACTTTGTCTACATCATGTCATCTTGCTTAAGGCGTTACTCCGTTCTTCATGAACTTAATACACTAGATGCATGCTGGATAGCGGTCGATGTGTGGAGTAATAGTAGTAGATGCAGGCAGGAGTCGGTCTACTTGACTCGGACGTGATGCCTATATACATGATCATTGCCTTGGATATCGTCATGATTATTTGCTTTTCTATCAATTGCCCAACAGTAATTTGCTCCCCCACCGTATGCTATTTTCAAGAGAGAAGCCTCTAGTGAAAACTATGGCCCCGGGTCTACCTTAATTATATATTGAAAATCCTAAAAATACCTTGCTGCACTTTTACTTTATTTATTTTATTTTGTATTTTTGTTCGATCTATCTATCTATCACCATACAATTTAATCTTGCAATTGACCGCCAAGGGATTGACAACCCCTTGTTCGCGTTGGGTGCGAGGATTTGTTGTTTTGTGTACAGGTACTGCAAACGAGTTGTTGCGTGATTCTCCTACTGGATTGATAACCTTGGTTTCATAACTGAGGGAAATACTTATCTCTACTGTACTGCATCATCCCCTCCTCTTCGGGGAAATCCCAACGCAGCTCACAAGTAGCATGGCCGAGGAGCCGTACGAGGCGCTGGAGAAGAAGGAGAAGAAGAAAGAGAAGAAGAAGGAGGCTAGAGAAGGTCTCCGTTCCCGTGGACCTCCGGACACTAGATCCGGGGACACCCATGCCCCCTCTACCCTTGAAGGGGAGAAGGAGCTGGAAGAGGATGGGGAGGAAAGCGATTCCTCCCGAACAAAGAAGAGGGTTGCGTCCGCAGACGCTGAGGAGGATCAGCTTCCTCCCGCCCCTAAAAGACCATGCGGGGCCAAGGTGGCCCTGTCCAATAACAGCTTGGCTTCTGCCGAGCACTCTGAGGCCTCTGAAGAGGTTCCTCGGAGGACCCCCAGGGTCAAACCGCGGGCCCGGAGGTATATATCCTAAGATACACCTATGCATTTTTAGCCGAACTAAGTCTGCTATTGATCACGCGCCTGCTTTTAACATTGCAGCCCGTTGTGCGACCTCCCTACCGATCGAGTCTCGGAAGGGGACTCTCCACCGGCCGCGCTGGCGGAGAGCGGGACCGAATCGCGTGCCTCGCCTCCGCCGGTCGTTGAGGAGGCCGAGGAGGTGCTGTCAAGGAGGGCCCCTCCCGTGCCGAACACAGGGGGAGGAGGCGATGCCATTATGGCCGAGGAGCATACCTCGGCCGCCGAAGACCAGGAGGGGAGAACCCTTCTGGTGAACGAAGAGGGGGAGCCCGGACAATCCGAGCTCTCCCCGAAGGTGGTTCCGGAGCCATCCAGGCACCAGGAGCCGACCATTCCGGTCTCCTCAAGGGGAGGAGCCGAAATGCCCCCGCCACCCCCGCCCGAGCCAGGGCGGGCCTCAACTGGGTGGCCGGATGAGATGGAGGAGGCTCTGACAAGCTCCTCTATCGCCGAAGAGCATCGTGCCCTGATGGGCATGGTTTTGCAAAGTATTCGGTCCATGGACAACGGACTGAAGGAGGCTTTCAACGGCCTTTTGACAGGCTTCAAGGTAGGCCATGTAATGATTTTTCCTTAGAAAATTTCTTTTATATAATCGTGCAACCTCATACACAGTAGCCCACGAGCCCTGTGTGAGTTTGAAAAACTCATGCAGGGGTCGAATAACTTTTGAGATGTAGATGATAGCAAAATGAGCAGTAGCCCCCGAGACTCTAGCCGGATTGAGAAAGCCGGTCAGAGGATGGAAAATCGATGACTCGGGAATCTAATGTGCTTAGTCTAATGTGCAGACGTCGTCCTCGGCGGCAACTGCCAACGCCGAGGAGCTGGCCGAGCTGAATCGGAAGCTCAAGAGCTCTGATGACGACCTCGATTTGCTGAATAAGCAGTTCGACGAGGCGCAAGGCAAGTTCGAACTAACTGTTTACTACATCGGTTTTTTAGTAAAACTTAAGAAGTTAATCTAAACGGGGTGTAACTGACATTACAACAGCTGCCGCTGCGGTGGTCGAGAACCTCAAGGCCGGGCTGAGGAAAGCTTAGCAGGAAGCCGCGGAGCAGAGAGCTGCAGCCGAAAAGGCAGCCACCGAACTGGCCACGGTGAAAACCGTTAGCCAGAAGCACGAGGCCAAGGTGTCTGAGGTGCAACAGGAGCTCAAGGATGTCATCACAAAATGTGAGGTCCTTGAGCAAAAGAGTAAGGTCCAGGCCACCGAGCTAACCTCACTGAGAGCGGCGGCTAAGGAGGCACGAACGGAGGCGCGGGGTTACCAGGAGGAACTCTGCCAAGCCAAACTTATTGCGGATGGTAAGCCATACTTACTGCAAAGTGTCTTTGGTGGTAACAGGTTCGCTTTGCTCACCCGAGTATGGCGTTCCTCAGGCGCTTTTGCAGACCTCCCGAGGAGTGCTTCAGACGCGGCTGGGTACTTTACGTCTCAGGATGGTCGTACCGAGCAGAGGCTGTTTTGGGCGCAGTTTCAAGCGCCCGAACATCCTCCCCTCCTCAACAATCAGCTGAAGCAGCTGATGGAGCTGCATCGGATGGCGGAGCCGGCGATGAAGGACCTCTGCGTCAAGTTGTGGCCTGCAGAGCCACTGCCGAGCAGCTACTTTGGCTTGGTGCAGAGGTTGTACGACGCCACTCCCCGGATCGATGTCTGGAAGTGATCCGTATGCATTGAGGGAGCTCGGATGGCCTTCGGCAAGACCATGGTGCATTGGCCGAAGATTAAGCCAGCTGAGGTGGCCACCGGACCTTCGCCCCCTAGGAAGGAGCAGAGACGCCCCGAGCAGTACTTTCCCGTCGTGATGGATGGTGCTCGGGCGATAGAGGCCCAGTGCTCGAAGGATGTAATTTATGAATGAATTTATTTTCCTTGTATCCAAGAAGTTGAAACTTTTGTGCTTTAAAATGCAACTGGTCGGCTTTATATGTAATGCCTTTGTGTGTTTATTTTGACTCCTGTGCGGCCGTTTTAAACTGAAAGTTACCAGTCGTCGGCTTCAACCCCCTTGCAGATACTGCATTGGGTGTCTCTCCCTAACACCTTAACCCTTAGCCGATGTCTCGGTGCCCAGAGGCGGTTGTGTGTAAGGAAAACAAGGCAATCGGACTATGTGGCTTTAGTGCTTTCACTTAGCCATAGGAGCTTGACTGCGGGGGCTAGTGACTAGCCCCCAGTATATGTGATATCCGGACGTACCGATGTTTATGCCATTATCACTTGGTTCCTGTGACAGCGAACCCTTCGTTTGACACGGAAACCTCCATCGATTTTTAGTTTAACACTTGTCATAGGATCGCCGACCAGTTCACGCTTATTATGACAGTCAGTTTTCGGCTTTATCCACTGAGGTACTTAACCAGGCGAGCTAGAAGTACAATCGCAATGGTTCTCCCTTTACTCTCCTAGCCGAACAATGGGGAACGTAAGAGGGCAAACATAGGAGCCGGGCAACCCAACTATTGACCAAAGACATAATTCGGAACTGATTCATATAATGCAATATCCAAGACGCCGAGCACATGTAATGAGATTATTGCCGGAATGATGCTTGGGGCAGGATTTATGGTCGAGCCCCTGGTCTATTAGCCGATCGCATATAAAAGAAAGAATGTATCGTTATAGTTTACTTCGGCCTATAAGCGGAAAGGAATGCGCAACACAACTGGCTGTAGTATGACCGGAGAAGAATGGTCTTTATTTCCTTTGAATTCGTGACGTCCAACCGTACAATCCGAACTGCTGAAGCAACTTTTATAGATACAACTATCAGAGGAAAGGTTTATACAGGGCCTCCATAACTGGTTTGACGTCCCTACTGCACCCTGCCGCACGTCTGCGCCTTTGCTCTTTATGAAGCTTCCGTAGGTAACGTGCGATTGAAGTCGTCGCTTGTATGCATGGCGGAAGTAATAGTGTTCGGCGGACGAGCCCTTGAGAAAGGGTTTTGAGAAGTCGCCGCGGGGTATCAGCTTAACGCTGATCAGGCCCTAGGTGGTGCCTGTTGTTGATGTTAATCCGAGAACATCTTCGGCCGTGGCTCAGTCGAACCGAGCCCTCGAACCTCGTAACGTTTGCCCCCACAGCTGCCCATGGAATTTTAAGCGTGAAATTATGTACCCGAGGTACCTATTTCGCGGCTGGGTAGGCCATGCTGTGGGGCGCTTATCCCTATTTAGGGTGAGCACGGGAGTGTTCCGGGACCAAGGCTGTAGCTCAGGCGCATTTGCATGCATCCAGCGCCTTGATGGTAGACTGGGACTTCGATGCTTCTTCGGCGGCCTGGACTTCGGCGGCTAGAGCCGCTGTGTGTTCCTCGGTTCGGAGCGAGCGCTCGGTGTTACCGTTAATGGTAATAACACCCTTCGGTCCTGGCATCTTGAGCTTCAGATATGCGTAGTGCGGGACGGCATTAAAGTGGGCGAACGCTGTTCGGCCAAGGAGCGCGTGGTAACCGCTGCGGAAAGGAACAATGTCGAAGATTAAATCTTCGCTGCGGAAGTTGTCGGGCAAACCGAAGACCACTTCCAAGGTCACGGTTCCCGAGCAGCGTGCCTCGACGCCTGGGATTACACCTTTAAAGGTAGTATTGCTGGGTTTGATCATTGACGGATCGATTCCCATCTTCCTCACTGTATCTGAATAAATCAGATTGAGGCTGCTGCCTTCGTCCATAAGGACTCTGGTGAGGTGGTATCCGTCCATGATGGGGTCGAGCACCAGAGCCGCCATTCCTCCATGACGGATACTGGTCGGATGGTCTCGCCGGCCGAAGGTGATCGGACAAGCCGACCATGGGTTGTATTTCGGGGCCACCGGCTCTAAGGCGTAGACATCCCGAAGTGCACGCTTCTGCTCCTTCTTGGGTATATGCGTGACATAAATCATGTTCACGGTTTTTACCTCGGGAGGGAACTGCTTTTGGCCTCCATTGTTCGGCCCGCGAGGTTCGTCATCGTCCTCGCTGCGGGGACCCTTGCCTAGTTCCTCGGCAGTAAGCTTGCCGGCCTGCTTGATTACCCAACAGTTATGGTTGGTGTGGTTGGCGGGCTTGTCTGAGGTACCGTGGATCTGGTAGGGCCTATCCAGGATTTTGTCCAGTGCGGTCGGGCCGTCCCGGTTCCCTTTGGAGGGCTTCTTCCGTGGTCCGGACTTCGAGCTGCTGAACCCGGCCTTTACTGCCGCGTCATCGGCTTCACTGCCGTGGTTTGTGTGCCGGCGCTTGTTATTCTTGTTGCGCCGAGGTTTCCTGTTCCCATCCCGGACCTCTGAGGTACCGGGGTCATCGGGGTGGTTGCTTCTACGAGCTAACCAACTGTCCTCACCCGCGCAAAAGTGGGTCATTAAGGAGGTGAGGGCCGACATTGTTCTCGGCTTATCCTGGCCGAGCTGGCGAGCGAGCCATTCGTCCCGAATACTGTACTTGAAGGCGGCGATCGCCTCAGCATCCGGGCAATCGACAATCTGGTTCTTCTTGGTCAAGAACCGATTCCAGAATTGCCGAGCTGACTCCCCAGGCTGTTGAACAACGTGCCTCCAGTTGTCGGCATCCGGCGGCCAGACATAGGTGCCTTGAAAGTTGGCTCGGAAGGCGTCCTCGAGCTCTTCCCAGCTCCCGATAGAGTTTTCGGGTAGGCTGTTCAACCAGTGCCTCGCCGGTCCATTAAGTTTTAACGGCAGATATTTAATGGCGTGGAGGTCATCTCCTCGGGCCATATGAATGTGCAGAAGAAAATCTTCAATCCACACAGCTGGGTCAGTTGTCCCATTGTACTGTTCTATGTTTACGGGTTTAAACCTTCGGGGAACTGATGCTGCATCACTTCATCTGTGAAACACATTGGGTGTGCGGCGCCCCTGACCCGGGCCACATCGTGCCGGAGATCGGTTATCATCCGAGCATGGTGCTGCTCCCGGGCTCTATCATTCCGGTCACGCCAAGCTTGTTATCCATCCCGTCCAGCGGGCGTGTGTCCTCTGGATCCATAAATGGATCTTGTCTGTGCCGCTCTGTCGTTTAAGTTGTGCCGCAGATCATCTGGATCGTCTGGTTGTACTGGCTCCTTGCCCGCCCGGCGAGGGAGCATAGGTGGGTTTTCGGCTTCTCCAGCCGTCCTGTCCCGTCCTCGAGGGGGGCGGTCAGGCTGGTTTGCCTGGGTTCGTCTGGGAGGTATGGGCTCAAGGGCCTCGTCGTCAAATGACGGAAGCAGGCGCCGCCGTGGGTAGCTTTTGTTTTGATCCTGTCGCTGATTGTCGAAGCCCTCTTCGGCTGCTAGGACCAACGTCCATCTGTCATTAAGGGTATCTTGTTCAGCTTTTAGCTGCTGCTGCTTCTTCTTCAGGCTTCGAGCGGTGGCTATGAGTTGCTGCTTGAACCTTTCCTGGTCCAGGGGATCCTCGGGGACGACGAAATCCTCGGGTCCGAGGCTGTCCTCCTCTTCGGAAGGAGGGAGGTAGTTGCTGTCCTCGGAATCACCGGGGTCCTCGGGGTTACCCTGGTCCTCATGCCCTTCAGAAGCGTCGCGGTGCTGTTCGGGGGTGGTGTTGTCGCTGAGCTCCCCCATGTTGTCCGGAGTATCATTATCTCCGGTGCCATTTGTGTCTGTGTTGCTTTCTCTGCCCTTTCCCAGTCCCTTGGATCGCTTTCATTGGCGCCGGCGTTTGGGCGGTTCCTCGTCAGGGCCATCGCCATCCTTCTTGGGGGTGTCGACCATATAAACGTCGTAGGTGGAGGTGGCGACCCACTTTCCAGTGTTGGGAGTGGCAAGGGAGGGAGCCGTATAGGACATGACGTTGATATCCTCGTCCATGTCATCAGCCTCCTCGGAGGCGTAGTCCAGCATGTCAGTTAAGTCTTCGACAGTGGCTACTAAGTGGGTGGTGGGTGGGACATAAAATTCCCCGTGGTTGGCCTCAAGTTCGATCTGATCGTAGACCAAGGACGGGCCATCCGCGATACTCATCATCTGGATCCGATCTAGCATCTCGTTTAACAGTGAGAGGTCTGCCGGATCCATCCTCTGACATCTTTCGGGGTTAACCTCCGGTGTGCCTGCATCGGGGGCGCGTTCGGCCAAGGTTGACCCCTGGTTCTCGGGCACTGAGATCGGATCTGAACTTGAGGTCAGATCCGAACTAAAGGCTGGCCCGGAGATGGGGCCGGGGAGAAGATCCGAGGTTAAGGCCTCGGGGTCACTAGGCCCCTCAGGTAAAGCTGAGAACCCAGTAAAGATCAGATCGCTCCGAGAGTCGGCGAACCTGATTTCCTGCTCAGGGGCGAAACTGTTGATCTGGTCAAGGTGACCGGTCGGGTTGGCGTGCAGTACGATGCTGCCAAACACGAAGAGCAGTCCGGGGACGAAGACGTCCCCGCTGCGGATGCCGTCGCTGATGACTAGGCGAGCCATTGATCCTTGATGACCCCACAGCGGAACTCTCAATGAAAGCACCAATGTCAGTACCAAAACCGGTAGATCTCGGTAGGGGGGTCCGAACTGCGGATCTTGGAGTCAATGGATAACAGAGAGCGTAGAGACGGCGATTACCCAGGTTCGGGCCCTCACGAAGAGGTAAAACCCTACGTCCTGCTTGATTGTATTGATGTGTATGTATGACGATTACAGAGTTGATCTACCTCGAGATCGGATGAACTAAACCCTAGGTGGGTATGATGATAATGGTTCCTCTACCTCTACGGACTAAACACTACTAGGGAAAACCTTATAGGTGGAGGATTATCAGTAGCGCGGCTTTGTGGAACGCGCTACTGCTAATTTACAGTAGCGCGGGCATTGCACAGGTGCTACTGCTATCCACTTATCAGTTGCGCGGCTCAGACGAAAGGCGCTACTGCTATGTGACCACCCCCCATTGGCCACCAGGCTATGTATAGTAGCAGCGCGGCCCGCCTGAAGCGCGCTACTGCTAAAACTTTAGCAGTAGCGTGTGTTTCAGACCCACCGCTGCAACTAATGTTGTACTGTGCCACATGGTGGGCCCCGCTTATCAGCAGCGCGGCCTTCAGGACCGCGCTACTGCTAACGTTTTAGCAGTAGCGCCGTTTTCTGGCCCGCGCTGCTGCTAAGGCGCAGCAGCCACCTTTTCAACCCTCTCCCCCTCCCCCTTCCTCTCTCCCTTCACTTTGCCCTCCCCCCTCCTCTCTCCCTCACTTTGCTTCTTCCTCACCTTGCTTCTCCCCCCATTACTCTCTTTCTTCTCCTACCTTTCTCTCTCTCTCTCTTTAATGCCCCTAACTACACCACACCTCCATTAATGCAACCCCTTTCTCTTTTCCTCACTTTTCCACCCCCTCCACTAGTTAGAGCCATCTCCTTCCCCAACTAGCTATGTAGATCTACCCATTTAATGAAGTGACCTTTCTACGTCCCCAACTAGATCTATCCATTTAATTGTGCGTGAGCTTCCTATGTTTTGCCGAAATGTTGATTTATTTCCGTTTCGGCGAATTTCGGGCAAACTCTATATGTCCTATTTTTAGGGAAGGTCATGCTGAATTTTTGTATGACTTTGATGCATGCATGCGTTTTTATAATCATTTTTCTTATTATTACCGCGCAGGCGATCATGATGGTGGGTGGAACGATGGTGGAAAGGTGGTTGCGATCGGCGGTGCAGGACATGTATGAAAATAACCGGACAGAGATTTTATGTCCGTGCCGAAGATGCAAAGGAGGAGTTTGGCTCGACACCTATAAGGATGGTCGTTTGAAGGCGCACCTGCTCATGACTAGTTTCATGGATGGCTATACTCAGTGGATAAGTGAAGATGATGAGGATGAGGACGCTGACGGGGCAGCCAATGACAACATGGGGCCAGACGAAGAGATGACCGATAATGGCGGTGGAGAAGAGGCCAGACATGGCGGCGGAGAAGGGGCCGGACATGGTAGCGGCGGAGAGGAGGCCGGAAATGGTGGTGGAGAAGAGGCCGGGAATGGCGCCAGAGAAGACGCGGACACGCCGCAGCCTTCATCGCTACTAAGTTCAATCGTGCGGGGCCCTCATGTTCGAGAGGAGGCCAAGATGGAGCAACTGAAGGTAGACTCGAAGACTCCATTGTATGATGGTTGCGATCCCGAGGTGACCCGCTTGAGTTTCACGCTCGAACTTCTAAAGACGAAGGCTAAAAACAAATGGACCGACAGAAGCCTCGATGAGCTTCTCAAGTATCTAAAGAAGGTTCTTCCCGCGGGGAACTTGTGTCCTACTAGTGTCAATGAGGCCAAGAAGATCGTGTGCCCTCTTGATCTGCCGCACATTAGATACCATGCATGCATCAACGATTGCATCATTTATCAGAAGGAGCACGCGGAAAAAACCAACTGTCCGGTGTTCAATGCTTCTCAATACAAGAAGGCCGGAAAGAAATCTCCCCAGAAAGTTGTATAGTACCTACCGATCAGTCCCCATCTGCAGTGTTATTTCGTAGATCCTAAGGAAGCAAAGCTCATGCGCTGGCACGCGGAGAGGGTGAAGCCCGACGATGGAGATGATCCGAAGCTGAGACACCTCGCGGATGCAAGCCCGTGGAGAGCGTTCAACGCCGAATATCGATATTTCCCAGGTGATGCAAGGAACATCGTGCTTGGCGCGAGTACCGATGGCATGAATCCGTTTGGGAACCAGAACACCAACCATAGCACATGGCTCGTGTTTGTATGGATGTACAACCTCCCCCCTGTTTGTTCATGAAGTCAAAGTACATACACATGAGCATGCTGATTCAAGGGCCGAAACAACCGGGAAATAATATTAATCTATATCTGGGGCTACTTCAAGAGGAGTTAGACATGTTATGGAAAACACCGGCCAAGACATGGGACGCCAGCAAAGGCGAGTATTTCTATATGAGAGCCGCGCTGATGACGACGGTGCACGACTATCTCGGTTACGGATATGTCGCAGGCCAGGTGTGCCACGGATATTGCGGATGCATGTGGTGCATGGATGATACAACGTCTCAGCAGCTAACGAAAGATGGCGGGTCTGGGAAAATCGTGTACATGGGGCATCGAAGATGGCTCGCGAAGGATGACCCGTGGAGAAACCATGGAGATCTATTCAATGGTGAGGCTAAGCATCGAGGACCTCCACGTAAGAGGAGCGGCGCCGAAATCGATGAGATGTTGAAAAACTGGGAACAGTGCCCCGCGCCGGGAAAGATGAAAAAGGCGCCGGAGCCGCTGCTGAAGGTATGGAAAACGAGGTCTGTTTTCTGGGACTTGGAGTACTGGCTTAAACTCGACACGCCTCATTGCCTTGATCGAATGCATATCACGAAGAATGTCCTTGAGAGCTTGCTTGCAACACTGATGAACATGCCGGATAAGACCAAGGATGGGCCGAAGGCAAGAAGAGACTTGGAAGATTTGAACATCAGGGCAGATCTCCACATGCCGCCCCGTAAAAAGTCGGAGGAGACGGAGACGGAGGCGCGGGACCAAGGCAAAAAAGTCAACAAGAAGGAAGAGAATTATTGCCCTCCTTCTTGCTTTACCTTAAGTCCGAAGGAGATCGATCAATTCTTCAAGTGCCTTACCGGAATCAATGTTAGTTCCGGTTACTATGGGAAGATAAGCAGATTTCTAGACACCAAGAAGAAAAGGATCAGCGGGATGAAGTCTCATGACTGTCATGTGATGATGACGTAGATACGTCATGTTGCCCTTAGAGGGATAATGGACAAGCACGTCCGTGACACGCTTATTAGTCTCTGCAACGTTTTCGACGTTATCTCTCGAAAGTCGATCAGTGTGAAGCAGCTCCGAAGGCTACAGGAAGAGATCGTTGTGATACTAAATGAGCTTGAGATGTACTTCCCACCCGCGTTCTTTGACGTCATGGTGCATCTGTGTGTCCACATTGTTGACGACATCATAGACCTCGGGCCGACATTCCCGCACAACATGATGCCATTCGAGAGGATGAATGGGGTCATCAAAGGATTCGTTCGTAACATGTCCCATCCGGATGGAAGCATCATCCAGGGCTATCTGACCCAGGAGTGCACCTCTTTCTGCGAGAATTATCTATATGGCGGAGACCCTGTTGTTGGTTTGCCCGTTAACAAGCACCTTGGGAGGCTCGGAGGAGAAGGTCACACCAACGGCCGGAGGGAACTGCATGTGGACCACTCGGGTCGACGCAATGACTTTGACAGAGCAAACTTAGTAGTGCTACAACACCTAGACGTGGTAGATCCTTTCGGGACACTGCACAAAGAAACCATCGCAAAGAAGTACCGTGACCGGGGGCTATGCAAGACGAACGCCGAAGTTATTAGAGAGCACAACTCCACTTTCCTGCCTTGGTTCAAAGAGCATGTTCTTGCTAATCCCCCGGAAGAGGGCTCTACGGATGGATTGCTCATATACGCCTTAGCACATGGCCCCACGGCCAACCTCGCGACCTATCAGGCATACGATATCAACGGATACACGTTCTACACGGAGGCCAAAGATATAAACAGTGATTTTCAGAACTCAGGGGTGACGATGGAATGCATGACCGGCGACAACGCCGCAACTGAAAGATTCTACGGAAGGGTCGAAGAGATCTGGAGCTTGACTACTCTGGACTGCACGATGCGACGATGTTCCGTGTCAGATGGGCTAAGAACGTCGAAAGAGAAAACCGGTATTTCACTACCATGTCTATACCCAACGCCAAGAGCGCTACTGTGAACGCCATCGCAAAAAACGAGCCATGGGTACATGCTAAGCATGTGACACAATGCTTCTTCATAACCGACCTGAGCAATTCCAGCCGTGTTGTCGTGAGGAGAGGCAAAAGGAACATCATCGGAATGGATGGAGTCGCCAACGAGGAAGACTACGACCAGTACGGCAACCCGATGAGAGAAGATGACGATGACGATGAAGCATACGTAAAAAGAAGAATCAATACTACATTACCCAAGAAAGATCGTACTCCATGGAAAAGGAAAAGTCACAACGAGGGGCTCAATTATTCGACAGAGAACAAGAAGGCAAAGAAGCTCACTCAGAAACGAAAACGTCGACGCTGAGAAACCATCATTTATATATATGTATTTATTTTGTGTACGCACTTAATCGTTATCGGTCAAATGATGTGTAATATATATCGTCGCCTGAGTTATATACATTGTATCCGATCCCCTTCTTCCCGGCTCGGTCGTCTTTTGGAAAAGAAAAGAAAATGAAAAGAAATAGAAATAGAAAAATGAGAAAGGAAAGAAGAAAATGAAAGGATTAGAAAAGGAAATGAAAAGAAAAATAAAAAGGAGAAAGGAAATAAGAAAACTAAAATGAAAAGAAAAAGCAAAAGGAGAAAATGAAAAGAAAAATCAAAGGAATAGCAGTAGCGCGTGTCTGGACCCGCGCTATAGCTAAGTTAGCTGTAGCGCCGGTTTGGGTATCCCGCGCTACAGCTAAGTTAGCTGTAGTGCAGGTCCACACCTGCGCTACTGCTATGTTTGAGTTAACCGCACCACGCGGGCCTTTCTTCCCCAATTCCCCCCATTCCATCCCCTTCCCCTCCTCCACGCCGTCGCCGGAGCCCTCGTCGCCCTAGCCTCCTCGCGCCGTCGCCGGATCCCGTCCTCGCCGCGCCTGCCTCCTCCTCGACGTCGCCGGGCGCCTGCCTCCTCCTCCTCGACCTCACCGCGCCTGCCTCCTCCTCGACGCGCGCCTGCCTCCTCCTCCTCGACGTTGCCGCGTGCCTGTAGCCTCCTCGACGTCGCCGTCTCCCCCGACCCCGCCTCACCTCTGACCCTCCTCGGTGCCGCCGTCTCCCCCGACCCCCTCTGTAAGCCCCCACCCATCCTCTCTCTCTCTCTCTGCCTCGGTGGAGGTTAGGTTTCTAGCTAGGGTTTAGAAATTAGTTCTAGATGAATTTAGTTAAATTAGTTAAATTAATTTGCAGTAAATGAATTTTCAGAATTTTGTTAAATTAATCTAGGGTTTTACAGAGATACTAGTTCTAGATGAATTTAGTTAAATTAATTTGCAGTAAATGAATTTTCAGAATTTTGTAAAACCCTAGGTGATGATGATGATGATGAAACCCTAGCTAGGTAAAATGCTTAATGTGTGTTGATGAAATAGCTAGGTTTGAAATAGTAGACAATAGGAATTGTAGTATGAATTTTTTTTCTAGGGTTCATTAGTGATTGGGGGATTTTTCTAGGGTTTCCACCTATTCCCCCCCCCCCTGGCCCCCCTCAAATTCTAGGTTACCTTCAAGTAGACAGTAGGAATTTTTTTTCCTGTTGAATGTAAATTCAACTAGTTATCAAATTCTAGTGTTGCTGCCATTTATTTAAATTCAGTTAATTTTATGAAATTTGCATGCTATATATTTATTGAAATTCAGTTAATTCAAAGAAGATGGTGGCCAGTGAGAGCATGCATGATCATATCTTTTTTTGAGAGGAGTGGCCTATATTAATTGTTTGCAGGGAAATGATCCGAGTGGCCTATGTTTTGCTGGAATGTTGATTCATTTCCGTTCCGGCGAATTTCAGGCGCTCGATATGTCCACTTTTAAGCAAAGGTCATGCCGAAATTTCCCGTGAATTTCGGCATGACTTGTGCTAGAAAGTAGGCATATCGAGTTCCCAGGATTTGCTGGGACGGGAATGAAACGGCATTCCGGCAAACCATAGACCTTTTTTTTATGTCATTACTCATTTTATTATAGTTTAAGAATTAAACGAGCAGACTTAATCGTAGGAAACATGTCGAACAATGACGAAACCTGGGCTTCTGACCACGCTACCGACGACATACAATATGACTGTGAACATGATTACCTCGACTTTTTGTCTAGTCAGCAAACAGAAGGTTTGCAGGGCGACCTGGTCATAGCAGACGATGGTACTGCCGCCGACATCGACTCCGATGGCACCGATGGCACCGATGGCGGCGCCGAGACCGGCGCCGAAGGTACCGGCGCCGAAGCCGGTAACGAAAAGAAGAAGTAGAAGAAGCAGAGGACACGACGCCCTAACAAACTCGGCATCGGAAGAATCCTGGTCACAGAGATGCACCCCGGCAAATTCGAGCCAATAGCGCCGGATGAAGCTCGCAAGTGCTACGGCAACCAAGTCGGATGCATCCTACGGGAAACCGCGAGCATCAACGACAATGACTTAAGGAAGAAATCACATATGGAGCACTTGCTCCTAACGAAGCTGCACAAGAGATTCCAGTTCCCCGGCCGGGATGACCGCATAGAAAACCCGTGGGATGATGCTGCCATGAAAGATATCAATAACCACGCTATGGGCATGTTCAGCAACGATTTGTCCGCCAGGAAAGGGAGGGTGAAACGAGTGATTGATGCTAACGAACCCTTGTCCAAGATTTTGGCGGACAATCCGACACTTATGGCAGAGGAGTTCGAAAAGTTCAAGGACACTTCCGCTACCGAGGCAGCCAAGATTAAGTCTGAGAAATACAAGGGGCTTCAGCAAAGGAACACGGGGAACCAACGCCTTGGAAGCCGTGGCTACATTGGCAAGAGGCCCATATGGTATAAGGAGGATGCGGAACGTGAAGCCGCGGGGATCCTAGACCCCTACGGGGAGTTCACCGACCAGCAGGAGCGTGACTTCATCAGGGCCCGGTACAAGTGGGACAAGTAAAAGAAGGTTTGGTATACGGACCAGATCACGAGGAAATTGATTAGATTACTGCTAATTATTCTTTTACCACCTTACATTTAGCTTCTGATCAAGTCGACTACACGTTGTAGTAACATTCGTAAATGGTTCACGTTCCTTTTGCAGAAGGAGCAACACAGGCTTGCGGCCGAAAGCGACTCGTCGTCTCAGTCGTCGATGAGGCCCAAGTGGGACACCCCTCTCAACCGGGCCTTGAACCAACTGAAGGGATTCCCTTTGGACCAGCGGCCGCAATATGGACGTGTGCACGGCGTCGGAGATGGCGCCACATGGAAGTACTACTACAACGAGGGCCCGGAGGCCAAAAAGCAGAAAAAGAAGTTCAGTCAGTTGAACAACGACGAGAAGGTGAAGCTTGCGGTCGAGAAAAATGCAGCTGAGGCCGAGAAAAAAGCAGCTAAGGCCGCAGAAACGACCAAAAATGAGTTGGTCCAGCAGGCAGTCAATGCAGCTGTAGCTGCCTGTAGAAATGATTTCGCTACTAACTTGATTCCGGCTATTATCGACTAGACGAAGCAAAATCCAGACAAGACGGCACAGGATTTTCCCATGCCCAGCTTCGTCGGGAGCAACTCGGTGAACATCGCACCACCACCACCTGCTGCCGCTACTGCACAAGGTCCCGCACCCGCGCCTGCTCCCGCACCCGCTCATAGCAGCCCGTCCTCTGTCTCTAGCGTGCTAGGCAGGCCTTCGTCTTTGGCTGACCTCGACGCCCTCACGGTAATTACACGTCGCACCAACATATATATAATCTTCCATTTTTCTTTGCCTTTCGGATGTCTTACGCCGCAGACATGTCTTCACAGGCCGACGAAACCCCATGCACCGTACTCTACATGATCAACGGCCAAAAGGTGGATGTGGGAAAGGCAGTGATAACGAAGCCCTTGGAACTCACGTTCCACGGCCAGCCGATGCCCGTTGGCACCTTCAGGGTTACCTTGTCGACTGTGAAAGCGGGCCACAAGGATTTGACTCCTCCAGTATGGTCGGGGGAGAGGAGGACGAGACCCCAATGCGGCTTGGAGAATGCAAGGGTTGGATGCTGCTGTGGCCAAAGAACCTTCTTCGTCTGGAGGCGGCCGAGAGCACACCAATGACCACACATCAGCAAGGTATGAACACCACCACCCTGCCTACGCAATTACCAGCACCTCTCGTGCCGGGTGAGAGCGGCGGACGATGCGAGGAAGGGGGTCCAATAGTGGATGATGTAGTCGCCCCCGTGGAAGAAGGAATGGATGATGAGATGGAGGAGGAGGACCCTCTCCGGTTCCTCAATACCGGTGCCACCTATGATGACGGACAAATGATGAGTCAGCCATATAACTCGGGCTATGAGCATGCGGATGAGGAGATGGATGATGTTCCCGTGCAGGAACGTCCTAGGGTTGATTGCAAGAAGTCTCTCTCCATGCAATCCTCACAGGACACGCCTCCAGATGCCGCCTCAACGCAGGGTCATCTAGCCGAGGGTCGTAAAGTGCTTAGCCCGACGACACTGGTGGCGGGGGTAAGGAAGGGTCTGGACGGTCAACCCAAGAAAAAGGAGAGGAAGAGACCGCCGAAGAGAGGCACTGCTGCCGCCAAAGCTGCCAAAGCTTCTAGCAGCCAGCCGACCGATTTTGCAGACCGTGTACCGGTCAAACGTGCGGCGATGTACCATGTCGCGGGCGAGCCAATCCTACCGCCGAAACCGCTAGAGGGCATATCAGGGGATCTCAGGAGACTGCACGACCATGTGTTGTCGACTGAGAAAAGCCTTCTCACCTTGGAGGATCCAAGATATCCGCTTTACGCGGTTCGTGTGCCTCAGGCCAAGTGCTATGTCGACACACTGCCCGCGGAGGTGTTCTTCCTACGGTTTGATCACATCTTTGAGATGTTTCTCACGAGGCGGCTCGATTTTACGATCGTCCGCCTTTTTGCGCTACATATGAACTTCGTCATCAGGAGAGAACAAATCTCGCAAATCTCGGTGGCGGATTCATACTACATGCATGAGTCCTTCTTGAGTCTCGGCGACTTTGAACGTAAAGCTGCTAGGGACTACATCGAATACTTCATGATAACGAATAAGGACAAGGAAACAATTCTCCTGCCTTATCATCCAATGTAAGTCATTGCCGGATAACCCTTTCGTACGTTTCAATCATTCCTTCGCTCATATGGAGACTAATTTGAGGTGTCTTTATTTTCCGCAGCAACGGGCGCGCCGTCCTTATCGTTCTTTTCCCGCGAGTCTCCCATGCCGTGTATTTCGACTTGTCCAGAAACTTCGAGAAGAAAGTCTACACCCACATAATGGATATTCTGGATGATGCTCTCCACGGCTTCAGCATGAGGGGTGGCCACATGGAGATCAGGAAACAAAGGAAGAACAAGCTGGGTTTCTCGCATAAAACTACCTTCTGCTCCATCCATCAACCGACAACAAGCAAGAACGATGGATTCTACCTCCTCCATCTCATGATGGAGTTCAGAAGGGATCACCAACAGCTTCGCATGACAATAAGAAACGATGAACATATCCGCAAATGGGCAGAATCCTTAGGAGACGAACCGGATTATAAACTCAGAGATGACTTCTTTCGCATCCAGAAGGACATTGCAACGATCATCATGAAAGAAGTCGTCGAAGAGAAGGGGATGTTCCACCATGGCCCTATATCGCGAGCTGACGTCAGAACTCGCATAGGCATGCAACGTCAGGACCTGACGCCGTTCACGAAGCTAGGGTGCATCCTCCCGGATATGGATGGATGGAACTTCCAGTGATTGACGATGCCGATTATGATGTGTCGGTTGAACTTGTAGTTTCTGTAGCGATGAAACTTTGTGATGTCAATGGTCCTGCTGAACTTGCGTAACGCTAGTTTGTTAGTTTGGGTATGATGACCTGCATACATCTAGTTAATTAGTTTGGGTACGATGAACCTGCATTGATTAATTATGTTTACTATATGTTGCATCTATTAGCTAACTCTTTCTTTTCATGTTGCTCAAATATATTATGTTGCATATTATTGTTGAATTCGCTTGATGAAGATGCATCTCTAACAGGTACATAGGTCCTTGATGGCGAAGAAGTGCTATGTCGTGTACATAGGGAGGGTTCCGGGAGTGTACGATGAGTGGCCCGAGTGTCAGGCCCAAGTGTCACGGTTCTCGAGCGGCAGCCATAAAGGGTTCGATAGCAGACAAGAAGCAGAAGCTAGTTACTTGAGGTTCACGCTAGCGCGAGAGAGGAATCACAACCGGTGCCTCATGTACTGCATAATTCCGCTCTTACTCATAGTGATAGCTCTTCTCTTCTATATCATCGTTTAGATGGTTGATGAAACATGTGTATGGGATGACGATGTAGTTGCATGTATTCGAAACATATCATAACTTGTATCGCTATTTCGAGATCGATGATGATGAGAGACATCATTTGTGTTGGATGATGATGACATGATTTGATGAGACTATTTGCATGTGTATGATATGATGAGACTATTGTGTGTATGATATGACCGGCTATTGTATAAAACCTATTAAAAACAGAGTAAAAACGCTGCAGAAAAAAATTTCAGACAATAGTAACAGTAGTGCGGGGTATGTGTGTAGCAGTAGCGCTGCCTTAGCAGTAGCGCGTGGTAAACAGGCACGCTGCAGCTTTTAGCAGTAGCGAGGTTCACCTAAACGTGCTACTGCTAAACTCTATTAGCAGTAGTGCGGGTGGAACAGTGCTACTGCTAAGAGTTAGCTGTAGTGCCGTAGCAGTAGCGCGCCCACCCGCGCTACTGCTATGACAAAACCTCGCGCTACTGCTAGGGTTTTCCCTAGTAGTGAAACCCTTCGGTTTATATAGACACCAGGGGGACCTAGGGTTACATGTGGTCGGTTGCCACCAGGGGATAAACATGCCGGCTACACTAAACATCTCTTGGAGGAGACGCCAAGTCTTCGGAGGTTTCCTTCTGGTGCACGGGGTCGCCCCGGCCTTCCTTCGATGAGTTGAGAGCGGCCCATTAGTCCGGCCCACGAGAGACAGGCCGGCAGCCCGAGTACCCCTTAGTCCAGGACACTCTCAACTGTCACTCAGCAGATTCAGGTAGAGATGGCTTCTGAGGTTGAGGGGACAATTTCCTCTCCTTTGCCCGAGGGTGTGCCCGCTTCCCCTAGTGTCAATCCAGCTCTTCCTGAGAGTTCTCCCACCGATACCGGCTCGAGCTCTGACGCCGATGCCTCGGCATACGTTGTTCAGCCCTCCGGATCTGCCGCTTCTGCCTTGCCGCCTAAGGGGGAGTTGAGATAGGGGGAGCTTGGGGGTGCTTGTTGGTTCTTTTGTGGATCTTCATGTAATAGACATGTCGTTTTGCTTTTGTGCGTGTTGGATTATATTGTTGATATGTGTACTCATGTTTGTGGTTACCTTTATGTTATTGCTTGTATGCTTGTTTACCTTCTCATTATCTTACTTGTCATGCATTTTGTTATTGACTTGTGCTTTAATTTAAAGGATAAGGACCTTTCTAGAACTAAAAGTGTCACAAGGAGATGAAGGACACTTAGTTCTATTTTTTTCTCTCTTGCCTCCTCTCTCTCTCCTAGTTCTAGATCTAGATCTAGATGACAAGCTAATGAAGGTTGGAATGGCACAAACTCGCCTTATATAGCCATCTCCTCCAAGGACTCCTCCAAGGAAATCAAGAGCAAAACCTTCCCCCTTAGATTTGGTACTTTTGGCCTTTTCCCGAGCTCCTCTCGGGCAAGCGCCAAAATGGAAGGTTACCAGGGGGACGAAGATGAACAGGAGCTTTGATACTGTGCTCTGTGCTGGCTGGCGACATAAGCCAACAGCCAGCACAGTGTCTCTCTGTGCTGGCGGGCGACATAAGCCAAATGCCAGCACAGGTCACCCATCTATGCTGGCGGTGGGCTTATGTCGCCCGCCAGTAGAGTGGCTCTCTGTGCTGGCGGGTGACATAACCACCCACCAGCACAGATGGGGTGACTTGTGCTGGCGGGTGCTTGCGTCGCCCGCTAGCATAGTGGCATTTGTTGGATAACTATGCGCAGCACGAAGCTCCAAATCAAAATGAAGCAAGGCAGACCATCTGTGGCTCTTCTTCCTTAGCAGTATTGTCCCATTATTGGAGCGCTGGTTTGGTAATCTATTGGCAAGGCAGTTTGAGGGTCGGCGTTCAAATGCTACTCCCTTCGAATGCCGACCCTCAAACTGCCTTGCCGACCCTCAAAATGCTCCAATAATGGGACAATACCGTGAAGGAAGAAGAGAGCCACAGTACTCTCTCCACACTCTCTAAATAAAGATAGTTAAGATTCTTCATGTGAATCAACAAGTTCAGCATGTTGTACCCCTGCTTGCAAACTTGTAGGCCTGCTTCCGCCCAGTCAAGCTCAGTAGTTTGGAAAAACTTTGTGTTCTTCATCGTCCTTTTCTAGTTGCTTTCCTCTCCCGACGAACAACCTTGTTAGTTGAAGTGATGGGATTTATCATAGGATCATAGTAGATTGCTGGCAAATCTGGATCCACTGTCTTGATATACATTATCATGGGAAAGCAAGTGCAAAATTGGAAGGTAGCTTGGGGAGGAAGATGAACAGGAGCTTTTATACTGTGCTCCAGCACATTAGCTCTCTGTGCTGGCGGGCGACATATGCCAAACGCCAGCACATGTCACCCATCTATGCTGGCGGTGGGCTTATGTCGCCCGCCAGCACAGTGGCTCTCTGTGCTGGCGGGTGGTTATCTGACCCGCTAGTAGAGATGGGGTAACCTGTGCTGGCGGGTACTTGCATCGCCCGCCAGCACAGTGGCCGCCGGCCCGACGATTCTCTGTGCTGGCGGGTGCCAATCGCGCCTGCGAGTTGGCTCCTGCGCAGACGTAGGCGCACATGAGCCAGACGGGGGGGCGAGTGAGAGGTAGGTTGTACGTGAGGTAGACCGCAAGGTTCATGGCGGCGCCGACGGCGAGCACGGCGCACGGCTGGGCCACCTAGCTCGTTGAGGAGCATATATATATATATATATATATATATATATATATATATATATATATATATATATATATATATATATATATATATATATATATATATATATATATATATATAAACACTATTCTGATCATGGGATCAGAATAATATTCTGATAACTACCCGACCCGTCGTAGTTCTACTAGTTGAACTTCACCCAAGGAGAGGTTGAACTTTCGCGAACATTGTCCAAATGGGTCTTCCACTATACCGTTGGAAAGCTGTCGACACATGGATCACAACATAAGTTAAATTTTTGTCCAAATCTACACGGATTAAGAGCACTTTTACAAACCGTTTTTCTTCATACAAAAAAACGTGAATCGTATTTTTTAGACCATTTCTAAACCATTTGTTGGAATGAGGCAAATAATACGGCGTTGGAAAGTGCTGCAAATCCGCTCATTCCACATATATAAAGTTTTCCCAAATTCCCTACGGTTAAAGAGCAATTTGAAAAATGGCGAAATTTCTCAAACCAAACAGCCGAGCTCGTTTTTTTGGTTTAATTTGAAAACCGCAAGTCGTATGGGTGCAAATGACACAGCGTTGGAAAGCTTATGAAAATGCGCTTCTTTTTCATATAGAAAGTTTTTCTAATTTTGAACGGTTTAAAAGTAATTTAGAAAACGGTCGAAGTTCCTCCGAGTTCGTATTTTTGGGTTTTTTCTAAATAGTTTCTCGGAATGAAGCAAATGATATGGCATTGGAAAGCCTGAAGAAATGCGATACTATTTTGTATATAATGTTTCTCCCAATTCTTTACGGTTTTAAGTCAATTTTGAAAATGGCTAAAAATGTTTTTTGGCCGTAATTTTCGCAAACTTTGTCGGAATGGGGCTACTAATATACCGCTGGATAGCTATTAAAAATGCGAAACTTTTTCATATAGAATGTTTTCTCTGATTCCTATCCGTTTTTACGTAATTTTGAAAACGACTAGATCATGCGTTCTGCCTTCATCGCGAAAACTGAGTCTTCGGAAATGCGCTGCGTGAAGAAGTTGAACTTCTGAGGCCTGTGTGTTTGAAATTCACTATGTTTTTCACGTGCTGTTTTTTGCCCGTAACTCCCTAACCACTTACCGGAATTGAGCAAATGATATACCGATGGAAAGCTGTTGAAAACACGCAACTTTCCCGTGTCGATCATTTTTTCATACTCGCATCGGTTTGGAAGATTTTTTTGAATACGTAAAAATATGTTTTAACGGTATACATGAAACTTTTAAACCGTTTATCGGAATGTAGCATATAATATACCATTCAAAAGCTTATGAATAGGAGCAACTTTTTTTGTAGACACTTGTTACAAATTCAATGCCGTTTGCGATCAGTTTTAAAATTGGCGAAAAACAACGATGTTTTTGCCTTTTTTTTAACATGTAAATGAACGACGGATGTCTCGCACTAGAAATTTTGAACCGTGCAGGGACAAGAACGTGAACATCTTGCAACAACCCTTTTAGGCTTTTATTTTTTATTCTTTTATTCTCTTCTGAAACGCATTCCATATAGTAGTTGAACTGCTCGTTGTTTTCACTTTGAACTTCTGTCACGTATTTTTGCTCGTGATTCCTCACCCGTTCGTGTTGGTAAAATCCTAGATTTTCTAATAAACATCGAACCACTTCGGTATTTTAGTTTGAACTTCTAGTTTTCTAAAAAATTGGGAAATTCCTTTTAAACTTATTTTAGTTGTTCCTTTTATTTTAATTTTAATTTCATTTTATTCTTTAGTAATGAGAAAAAATCCGAGTTGTTTATAAAATTCGAACTTCTCTGTTATTCTAATTTGAACTTCACATTTTTTAATTCGAATAAAGAGTTGTTTTTTATTTTAATAAACTTCGAAGTTCTCTATTATTTTAATTTGAACTTCTTAGTTTTATTCCTAAAATAATATGGTTTTTAAATAAGCATCAAACATTTTTTTTAAATTGAACTTAAAACTTTTATTTTTCCTTGGAACGGAAAGAATTTGAGTTTCCCGTATACATCGAACTACTCCGTTTTGTTAATTTGAATTTCTTGATTTTATTTCTTTAGTAATAAGAAAAATCTGAGTTTTTTTATAAATATTGAACAACACTATTTTTTTAATTTGGACTTCTTGGTTTATTTCTTTGAAAAGAAAAAAAAAATTATAAGTAAACTTCCGACAACTTTTTTTTAAAATAGAACTTCATATTTGTATTTTGCCTAGAAATAGGGAGAATTTGAGTTTTGTTATGCATCGAACTTCTCTGCTATTTTAATTTGCACTTCTCAGTTATTTAAAACTTTTTTTTAGTTGTTCCGTTTTTTAATTTGAACTTCTTCATTTAATTCTTTAGTAATGAGAAAAAAATCTGAGTTTTTCATAAATTTCGAACTTCTCTGTTATTTTAATTTGAACTTCTTAGAAAAAATATATGGTTTTTAAATAAGCATCAAACAATTTTAAAAAAAAATTGAACTTCATACTTAATTTTTTCTAGAATCGGAAAGAATTTTGAGTTTCCCGTCTACATGGAACTACTTCGTTTGTTTTAATTTGAACTTCTTGATTATTCTTTAAAGTAACAACGAAAATCTGAGTTTTTTAAAAATATCAAACTGCTCTATTTTTGTAATTTGGACTTCTTGGTTTATTTCTTTTAGTAACGGAAAAATCCTAGTTTTGTAATAACTATTGAACCGGTCTGTTATTTATGTTTGAACTTCTAGAGTTTTTTTATTTAGAAAACTATGAAAATCCTTTTTTGTGAATTTTAATGTGCTCTATTTTTTGTTTGAACTTCACACTTTTCATTATTTAGTAACGGAAAAAAAAATTGAGTTGTTTTAAACGTCGAACTACTCTGTTATTTTAATTTGAACTTCTCAACTTTTTTATTTTGAACTTCTGTGTATTTGTTTTAGAAATGGGAGAAATAAAATCGATCCATTTTTTCCTATAAGGAATTTCACGAGTTTTATTTTTAAGTAGAACACATACGGTTTTTCCTTTTTCCTACGTATCTAGGATTTTCATACAAGTTTGTTCGTGAAATTCCTTATTTTTTTTGTTTTCAAAGAGAGGTTCTATATTTTTTTGCGAGAAAAGAGGTGGGACGCGAGTACTAGAAAATTTTGGATTTATTTTAACAATTTTGAGCGTCCATATTTGAACAATTTAAACTTCTCATAATTTTTCCTACGAACATTTATTGGGTTTGTCTTTTTTTTGTTTCTTTTTGGTTTTTATGAACACAAGTTGATTTTTGAGACACGCCACACCCACAGCACAAAAGTTCAGCAACCACGGCCCTCGGTCAGCCGCAATTTTTTTTTACTTTATATTTTCAGCCATGTTTGAACTTTCACAGTTTCACACAATTCAGTACATTTTTTAATTTTCATTTTTTTGCATAGTGAATTTTTCTATTTTTTTATATATGAAATTTTCTATGCAAATTTACATGAACGTGGACTTCAATTCTTTGTAACTTTGAACTACTCATTATAACACTTTTACTGTTTTTTTATGAATGTGGAAAATCAACGAGCGCCAAATATAACTGAAACTGTAATCATATATCATTGACAAGTGACATTGAAAAATGAGTTGAATCGGGCCCAGAAGATGAGTAATATAGGAGTAACACGAGTTTGTACTTATATCAAAAGATGAGTACTACAGGAGTAACAACCAGAATTTGTATATAATTCATGCAGGTTCACAATAAATAGAAATGTCAAATATCATAGGTCACAGGAAGAAAGTAGCAAGCATTGGTTGTCATTCTAGCTTAAGCATTTCCATGAACATTTGACATGCACAAGTTGTGTTATTTCAAACATCAACCACTCGCGTACAGAGCAAGTGCAACAATTAGAAGGTTAATACATGCTTTGTTTAGAAAAGTATTGAAGCCCAAACCTCTCTGTATCTCTCAACGGAATTCATCATTAACTTTTTTCTCTCTCAAAGATGTCTATGACGTACATACTAGAAAGGATACATGAACGATTCCTCAACGTCTCTTATCTCTATTCATGAAACACAAGACTCGTGAATGAAGTGAGGGGGCCAGGCCAGCGAATAGCCCTAGTAGAACTTGCATACATCCATAGTTGACCTTCCCGGCGGATGGTGTATAGACATAGTAGATCTTGGCATACAGCCGTTGTAGAACTTCACGGTGGTGCCATTGTAGAACTTCACGGTGGCGCCGTCGTAGAACATTCAGTACACATTCTGTAAAACATCAAAATTGCAAAAATTCAGTTCATCTTCAGTACACATGTGTAGTATCTAGATTCGAAGGAGAAGCATCATGCTAGAATAAGTTGGACTGCATATATTTTTTCTACAAAATGTGTACTGAAACATCATGCTAGAAAGTAGATTCTTTTTGTGATCTAAAGACCATCACCAGTTGTTTTCCGTTACAGCGGCGCACCGGCCTGGTTAGCATCCCTACCAATGGGGATTTCGCTGCAGAGTTCCAAATTGCAGAATGACAAAATCAATCAACCTAGAAGTTCCTCTGTATTGTTGTTGCATCTCCTACAGAACAAATCAAAAGAGATACAGTTAGAATGTATGATTTTTGGCCAAGGGCCGACTGCTCTACTACCAACCTTATGGAGCCCCATAATCAAGATGGTGGGTGTGTTTTCCCGATACGGTTGCTTCAGAAATTCAGATTTTCCAAACTGAAGAACAAAAGCATCTTCCACGTACAGGGGTGCGGCCGGGTCGTCAGCAGAGCATGAACACACACTGCCTTCTGGTGGTCGACGGCCGGTTCCAGGCGTGGGGCGAGGGGCACCACCGGGACTCCGGGAGGAGGCGAAGTGGTGGTGGCGAGGAGTACTAAAGGAGACAAGATTCAAAATTCAGAACATGCTGCATCTGCACACACACAAAAATCAAACGGACGGATACAGAGGATTCAGACTATATAGAATTATGGCGTAGCATGTAGAGTGTTCCAGTTGCTTGTAAAACTTCAACTTTAAATTCATTATTTGTTGGAAGAAATAGAGAGGATTTCTGTGAGTAGTACGAGCACCTGCTGAAATCGTTACTGAAAAACACCACTGGTTCGTGAAGCAACCTACTGGGTTGCAACGCAGGCACACAAATTGGCTAAGTGGAGATGACCAGTAGGTGCTGCGGTCTGCAGGAGCAACTACAAAAAGGAGCAGGTGGCCACATCCGCCCCTCGTCAAGAACTTGACCGGCCGCAGAGGTGCCTGGAGCGCACGGGGAGGATGTTGGCCCTGGAGCAGTCCAAGTTACGATGCAGCGGCAGGATGCCTCGGCGTTCGTCCTCGGAGGCTGGAGAAGGACAGGGCGACGGGCGCGCGGGGGCTGAGGTAGCGAGCTAGGCAGCAGATCACGGGGGCTGTGATGAACGATGGCACGAGCGACCAGTCGCCAGCGTGGAGTGTTGCCCCGAGGCTATAGCGCGTACGGGCTGGGGCGGCGCCAGGGGCTAGTCCGTGGTGGCGTCCGGACGCCGTTCGCGGCGGCAGCCGGTGACGCAGGGGTAGCCGGAGCAGCGCCGCCTCCCCCGCATGAGCTAGCAGTGGATTGCAGCAGTAGCTAGCGACGGACTGCAGAGGCAGCGGTAGCTAGCGGCGGACGATGACGGCGCGAGGGAGGGAGGCGGCGGTGGTGACGGCGGCGGCGGCGCGATCCGGGGAGGGAAGAGGCGGCGGCAGCACGATCTGGGGCGGGCGCGACGCGGCGGTCGGTTCTCGGGGCGGGGGACGGTGCGGCGGCCGGTTCCCGGGGCGGGGGACGGTGCGGCGGCCGGTTCCCGGGGCGGGGGCGGCGCGGTGGCCGGCTCCCGGGGTGGGGGCGGGCCGGCGCCGGCGAGGGTTGGTGGTTAGATCAGAGAGGGAGTGGGGGCGTGGGGAGGTTGTCTGGATCGGGGAGGTGGTGGGGGCGTGGGGAGGTACAGTAGTGGTGGGCTCGGGAACACCTCGTCGCTCCCTATATAGCACCTATAGTTTTCAGAATATTATTCTGATCCTATGACCAGACTAGGGTTACTCTATATATATATATAATAGTTATTCTCATAATACTTCCGAACTACACGCTCAACGCAAGCGCACGTCATTGTTGAAGCAAGAGCACTGCAGTACTGATGCGAGTGCACTTCCGGTCGCAAAAAATTGCACGTGACTTTTTCGGTACTGTTTTCGCTCTATTTTTTAAACCGTTTGTCGGAACGAGGCGTGTAATATACCGTTGGAAAGCTATGGATTAGGCGCAACTTCACCATGTAGAATTTTTTTTCGAGATTCCTTACGGTTTAATAGCAGTTTTGAAAACGGTGCGGCGCATGACGAGTGGCAACGAGCATTTTTTGCGTTTTTTTCTAAACCGCTCATCGGAATGAAGCAAATGATACACCGTTGCAAAGATATCGTCGAGGCGCAACTTTTTCATATATATTATTTTCTCTAATTCGTTACGGTTTAAGAGCAGTTTTAAATTTAGTAAATCGCGGAATTGTGTTTTTCAAAAAAAAATCAATTTTCGGTACTTTTTTCGCTTCAGTTTTTTAACTGTTTGCCGAAACGAGGTGTGTGATATGCCGTTGGAAAGCTACGGACGAGGCACAACTTTCATATGTAGAAATGTTTTTGAGATTCCTTACGGTTTTAAGTTAATTTTGAAAATCGTGCGGCGGACGACGAGTGGCAGCGGCCTTTTTTCGCGAATTTTTTACAAACCGCTGGTCGGAATGATTCAAATGATACGCCGTTGGAAAGATATCGACGAGATGCAACTTTTTCATGTAGAACACTATTTCTCTAATTCCTTACGGTTTAAGAGCAGTTTTCAAATCGACGAACGAACTGCATCAGACAGAAAAATGCACTGCTTCAGACGGAAAACCGCACTTCATCAGACAGTCAAGTGAACTTCATGATTTCTTTTGTCGGACGTAAATCTTCAAACGAGTTTTTGTGAGTTTTTGTTGTCTTTTTTTCAACATTTTTTACGAACAAGAGTGGACCGCAGAGACGAGGGCAAGTGAACCGCGACATATATCGAAGTGAACCGCATTACTTTTTTTGTTTCGCCAATTTTTTTCGCACTTCCACGCTGTGCGTAAGTGAACAGTATCATTCTCAAAAGTGAACAACATCCAAGGACCAAACGCACTGCAGGTGTTGATGTAGTCGACTGATTTTTGAAACACACAAACAAATTGCACTTCATACAGAAGAGTAATGAGCTGCTACACAATTTGGAGTGAACTACTTTTTTGTCTTTTTCAAACAAATTTGTGTATTTTTCACTTTTTTTTTGCTTTTTGATGTTATCCCCTCCTGCAAAAACAACAAAACCGTGCCGCAATTTTTGAACTGAACCACAGAGTTTTCTGGAATGAACTGCATCGAAGTTCCAACACTTTTTTACAAATGAATCACTGCAATTATAAGCAATAAAATCTTTAAACAAAACAGACAAGCTGAAGTGCACGCACGCATTGCATTGGCAAAATCCGAAACAAAAATAGCTCCAAAATGAAATTGTATCCCTGGAGAACTGCACATTGAATAGAGGCGTTAGTGCAAATTGAATAGAACTGCACATTTGAACTCCACTGCAGCGGGATGCACACGGCAAACTGCACGGCAAGGATGCACACGGCAAACTGCACGGCATCGCCGTCCGTACTACATGCCGTGGGTGGCTGGAACCTCGCCAAAATATGAGGAAGGGGGTCGCTGGAAATGGGAGAGTGGAGGAGCAGCGGAAGTTCGGTGAACAATGCTGAAGGCGTCGGCGCGGGAGATGTCGGACCTGCAGCCCACAGTGTGAGGGTGCCCGCACGGCGGGGCGGGGGGCGAGCTGCACTGCACGCCACAGTCGCCCGCACTGCATGCTGTGCAGTTCAGAGGCGCAGCACCGGCAGTGGCGGCCCGGATCCACCCGTGGCGTAGAGCGGAGGTGGTGGCGGCGAGTGTCGGGATCCGGGGTGGCTGGTCCCCGCTGGAGGAGGGGGGCACCCAGGCCTCGCTGGAGAGGAGGAAGAGAGCCTGCTGCTCTCCTCCCTCGGGCCTGGCTGGATCGATGGGAGATTGGGAGGATGGGAGGTGGGGCGCCGACGTGGTTCCATGGCGGCAGCCACGCGTCGGAGTTGGAGTAGTGCGCGAGCGCAAGGCAGGGGACAACGGGGGAGCTCGGGGGAGGGGATTCCACGACGGGGAGCTCGCGGGGGTGGTGGCTTGGTGGGCGGATGGCACAGCGCGGTGGGCGGAGCAGGAGCGGCATAGCTTGTTAGGCCCGATCCAGCGGCGCAGGGCATCGCCGGGAGCCGTGACTGCCCGGATTTGGTTGCGTGGGGTCAGCGGCATCTCGGATCCAATGGTGGGATGGCAGGGGGGTGGCCCGATGTGGGCGGTGGCGCACCGGAGTAGCGGGGGTAGGTGGTTGGTGGCAGAGGAAGGAGGTGGAGGGAGGTGGAAGGTGGAGGGGTGGTGTGAGGCGAGCTGCGGCGGCGCGGCGTGGCGGGGTACGGCGGCGGAGCAGGGTTCGGCGTCGGGGGCAGAGAAGATGAGCCGGGCCAGTCGGCTTGTGGACTTGTGGACGAGGGGTGTATGTCGGGAGGTGGTGGGGGGTTCGCTCGTTGCGTGCGGTTCGGTTGCTGCTGTTAGCAGAATAAGGCTAGGTGTTAGGAGAATAAGGTCTTAAGGGTGTTAGGAGAATAGACCCACCATATATATATATATATATATAAGCGCGAGCGCGGATGCTGGCCGCTCTTGCCATTCGTGCCGCCGCACCACCTGTAGCTCCGTCCTCTGCTCGCCGCCTTACCCCGCGCCCGTTTCCTCCTTCCCCAGCTAGCCCCGTCACCAGCCATGGTTCTGGCTCCTGCTGTTTGGCCTTCCACCTTGCTGCCGCCGTCGGAGAGCCACGCCATGACCACCCTATCCCCGAGCACCATCATCTTCGGTTGCACCACCACGACCCTTGACCGTAACACGGCCTCCGTGCACCTCCGCTCATGGATTTTGGGTCGTCAAGGCCCTCGGTTTGACCCTGTGTACGACTGCACAACGAGCTCCAAGTGCCACCGACGCCCGCCATGGTTTTGACAAGTACCTTGATGAACGATGCCAAGACCATCACGTATCTGTTGGATGCACGAGCCGCCAAGTACCTCTATTGCCGTCTCCGGATCGCCAAGTTCCACAAAACCCCAAGTTCGACTACCGCACCGGATACGCCAAGTTCGACTACGCAATGCGCCAAGTCCCCCGTGAGACCCACTTCGTCAAGTTCGACTACATGGCTACGACCTCGGATCGGAACCGCAAGCGCCAAACACCACTACGAACCGGGACGACCCCCGAAGAACTAGGATTCGTCAAGTTCCTCTCCAAACCATGAACCACTACTTCCACTACCAACGAACTCGAACCGTCCCGAACGCTTGCTTCGAAGGTATAACCGCCGAGACGACGACCCGTGGATGAATGCATGTTTCGTATGAGATGCTCGTGGTTGCACCGTGTCCGAATTGCTTCGTGCATGTTCCTCGTTTGCCTGGCCACCGACATGTGGAAACCCGGCTACCGGGATCACCCCACCAGCACTTCCATGTTCCACGCATCCGCACACTTGTTCTTTGCACCGGTATCTCAACGAGTTGCCGGATCCTTGGAATGTTGCCGTGGCACCATTTCTGTTTTCGCCGCCGTGGCACCCCTTTTCTTTCCGCCATGGCGACAAATGCTCCATATCATGCTTAATGTCAACATCTTCATAAAAATTGCATATAACTTGAATATGTCATCCGCATCATGATAATAACAATTAAAAATGCCTAAAATTGATGTTTGCATTAATTTGCATAAAGGACATGCTGAAATGGTTTATTCCATAACTAAATAATTGTAGCTCCGAATTAAATAAACTTTATATGTAAATGGGGTAGAAAAATGTGTAGCATATCATGATGCACTTTCTTTTGCTGTTTAACAATATTAAAATTGTGTTCTAGGCAGAACAGTACCAAATTCGAAAATTGTATATGGGGAATTTCCGGAATTGTTATGTGTTGTTTCCGGCCTCATTTAAATTGCCTAGATAGGTAGTTTTATTATGCTTCTCCTCTTGCCATGTTTAACAACATTTAATATTGATGAGTAGCATAAACGGGAGTGAACTAAACAATTGTTGTGAAGTTTCGTCAATATGCAACTCGTTGCATATTGAGCTTCACTTAACGTGTAGTATTTGTTTGTTGCACTCTTGCCATGACATGCCTCATTAAACCGGACATGCATCATACTTGGTTGTGCATTATGCCATGGTTATGTGATGTTTGTTTACCATGTTGTTTGCTTCTTTCCGGTTGTGCTTCTTCTCGATTGTCCGATTTCGTTTCGGAGTTGTGAGGATTCGTTCGTCTACGATTGTTCGACTACTTCATGGATTCGGTCTTCTTCCTAGCGGGATTTCAGGCAAGATGATCATTACCTTGGATATCACTACTATCGTTGCTTGCTAGTTGTCTTGATGCTATCGCTATGTCTCGCTACCTACCACTTGTATGTCAGCCTCCCATATACCATGATACAGCCTCTAACCTCCATTACCCAGCAAACCGTTGTTTGGCTATGTTACCGCTTTGCTCAGCCCTTTCTTATAGCGTTGCTAGTTGCAGGTTGTTCCATGTTGGGACATGGATATGTTGGGATATCACAATATCTCTTATTTAACTAATGCATCTATATACTTGGTTGTGGGTGGAAGGCTCGGCCCTTTGCCTAGTGTTTTGTTCCACTCATGCCGCCCTAGTTTCCGTAATACCAGTGTTATGTTCCTTGATGAGCGCTTCTAACACATGTGGGGCATCTGGGAACCCCCCTGATCACTTGTTTTAGGATAAGACTTCTCCAGCAAGGCCCAACATTGGTTTTAACATTTGCCAACATGAACCTAATAATTAAATGCATAGAGGGTCGCCATCTCGGGACTCTTTTAATTTCAACATAACTCGGGCCAGCGGCAAAACACAACCGTTGGTCCACGTACCTAGCAGCCTGCGGCGCCCCCTTGGCAACTTGGGTCTATTCTGCCCGTCTATTCTGCCAATATTGGCAGAATAGTTATTCTGCCCACATCCGAAGTGCACGCTCAACGCGAGGACACTGCACTTTCTGAAGCAAAGGTACTGCAATACAAACACTAGTGAACTTCTCGTCGAAAAAAACTGCACGTGGTGTTTTTCGGTACTGTTTTTGATCCAGTTTTTTAACCGTTCGTCGGAACAAGGCATGTAATACGCCGTTGGAAAGCAATAGATTAGACGCAACTTCGTCATGTTGAAATTTTTTCGAGATTCGTCACGGTTTAAGAGCAGTTTCGAAAATGGTGCGGCGCACGACGAGTGGCAGCGAGCGTATTTTCGCGATTTCTTCTAAACCGCTCGTCGAAATTAAGCAAATGATACGCCGTTGGAAAGATATCGTCGAGGCGCAACTTTTTCATTTATATTACATTTTCTAATTCGTTACAGTTTAATAGCAGTTTCAAATTTACTAAATCGCGGAATTCCGTTTTTTCAATTTTTTTGCAATTTTCGGTACTGTTTTCGCTCCAGTTTTTTAACCGTTTAGCGAAACAAGGCATTTGATACGCCGTTGGAAAGCTACGGACGAGGCGCAACTTTCATATGTAGAATTGTTTTTGAGATTCCTTACGGTTTAAAATTAATTTTGAAAATGGTGTGGCGGACGACGGGTGGCAGCGGCCCTTTTTTCGTGAAATTTTTACAAACCGCTGGTCAGAATGATTCAAATGATACGCCGTTAGAAAGATATCGACGAAACGCAACTTTTTCATGTAGAACACTCTCTCTAATTCCTTACGGTTTGAGAGCAGTTTTGATTTTACCGAAATGCGGGCACTCTGTTTTTCGCGACACCAAAATCGACGAGGGAACTGCATCGGACAGAACACCGCACTGCTTCAGACAGAAAACTGCACTGCATCGGACGGGCAAGCGAGCTACAGGATTTTTTTTGTTTTTTCCTAACTTTTTTTCTGTACGAGAGTGGACCGCAGAGACAAGGGCAAGTGAACCACATTAAGGGAAAAGTGAACCGCGACGCGTGTATAAGTGAACCGCGTAACTCTTTTTTGTCTTTGTTCTAACTTCATTTTAGGTTTACATGGACCACATGGTCAAGGTTAGTGAACTGCGTGGACAAGACTAGAGAACTGCACGTCTACTTCTAAAGAGAAGCTAACTTCTTGCGATGTCTTTTTCTCGTCTCTCAAAGTGAACCACCTAATATGTTGTTTGTTACAATGAACTGCATTTGTTTTACAAAGTGAACCAGCAACCACCACAAAATGGACATCATCATATTTTCTCAAAGTATACAACATGAAAAATCCCGTCCGACGACAAAATGAACTACATTGTCCACAAAATGTAGAACACCCTCTGTAAACAAATTCTTTTTCTTCACAAACGAACTGCATTTAGCCCGAGTGAAGTTCTACAGAGTTGGAAATATACTCAATAGATCTAGCGAACTCCCACACATATAAAAAGTGTACTGCATTTGTATTTCTTTTTTTAGCCATCATTTTTTATCATCTATACATTTTTTTCCTGAATCTGAACCTCACCAAACTCCCCTCTGAATTGCGGGCGCGGCCACAACGGACCGCATCAACGAGGATGAAGTGCACTCGACTGCTGGGGGAGGTTTGGCACAAAGCAAACTGCACGTCGCGTGCCACTGAACCGCCCCAGCGTCCGTTCGTGGACCTCGTCATGCGTATGCGAACTGCAGCGACAAGCTAGCTCCCCGAGCACTGCACATAGAGAAGAACAGAACTGAACTACAAGAACAAACAACAACAGCATGAAGTGCACTAGTCTTTTTAACTGTTCGCTGGCGACGCAGCAAAAATAATAAGCAAACTAAACAGCGAACTTCAGCCATCCAGCGGCAACTGAATCTCATGGGGCCATGGGGCTGCCGCCACCGCTACTCTGCAAGGCAGGGAGCCGTCACCACTGCAGGTCGACAAAAAGCTCGGAGGTGGTCGCGGCATGGCTGAGCTGCTGCTGTGGCATGCGAGCAGTGCACGCGCCACACAGCCAGCGGCATGCCCCGTGCCGCGGATTGGATCAGGACAGGTGCTGGAGGCGCACTGCAGCCCCGGGACAACCGAACCCCATCGATAAGCGGGGCGAACTACAACCGCGTGGGCCGCCGTCGTGGCTGGAGGCAGTGTCACCGGGCCCGAGCGGCCAGTAGCTCTCGTCCACGCGTCTCCCCGTCGCTGCCGTCGGCCATCCGCCCGGGCGCGGGGGCTATGCGGTGGCGGCGGCCATCGCAGTGCCTTTTTTATGGCCTATGTGATGCTGGGGAACAGAGAAGAATTCAGTGGACTGCACGGCCACCGGCGTGCACTGCAAACAAACAAGTAACCGAGCTGCAGACCGAGCTCCTTCCCGACACCGAGCTGCACGCGGGCGCCAACCTGTGTCGATGTGGACTGCACTGCATGAAGAGGAGGAAGGGGGTGGGTTGCAGATGTGGTGGCGGTTTGGGGATGGGGAGAGGCGGCCCCGTGCACTGGGAGGAAGGCGAGGAAGCGGTGGTGCGCGGGGAGCTCGTGGGAGGCGTCGGTCAGCCGGGCAGAGCACCACCACCATGAGGAAGCTAGGGGGCAGCCATGGCGTGGCGGTGGGGCAGATTGGTGGAGAAGTGGGGAGCGGCAGGTGCGCGTCGGGCTCAGAGCGGGGATGGATATGGTTGAGGGGATCGAGCGGGGATGGATGGTTGCTGGGGAGAGCCAGAGGGAGGCGAGACAGGCGAACGGTGGCGCGTTGGCGGTGGATCTCACCGGGGTCAGAGAAGACGCCCCCGTGTGCCAGAGACGGGGTGGGGCTGCCCGCGTCCACGGTGGTGCTCTGGTGCTCGGGGGCGGGGGCGGGGGCGCGATGGCGGCCTGGGGGTGGCGCGGCGCGGCGGGGGGCTGGGAAGGGGCGGCGCTCCGGCGGGCTTGGGAGGGGCGGCGCTCCGACGACCTGGGCGGGCCGGTAGAAGGTGGACGGGAGGAGGGTTGGCTGTGCGGTGGGTGGGAGGCATGTTCGTGGGTGAGGTGGGGGTGGGGAGAAGGTGATAAGGCACGACAGTTTTTTTTTGTTTCCCTGCGGTTCGGTTCTGCGCAGCCAGACAGATTGGTAGTATTGGCAGAATAAGCTCAAATGTTGGTAGAATAAGGTCTTAAGGGGGTTGGTAGAATAGACCCACCCTATATATAGGGATTGACTATTCGTCATCCTCGGTGATGAATAGTTATTCTTCACCCCCCCCCCCCCCTCTATTTTAACATCAATGCACCGTAATTTTACGTTTTGTAAATTTTGTCTTATTTCAGACGTAAAAAGAGAACGTAAGAAAATATATTATCGCCGTAAAAAATATTTTATGTTACGTAAAATTACAAATGTAAAAACATAGTGTAATATGTACATAAAATGTAATTTTTCTGGTCTTATGACCTATATTTTTTTTCCTTATGCCAAATTATACGCAGTGAATCTATATGAATGTAACTATTTGTATTTCAAATGTAATTTATTTATGAAATGATCGTAAGATTACCTCGGGTGAAAAATAACTTATTCTGCACCCTGGGTGATATATATATACTCCAAAGTGAGTTACATAAAATTTTTACAACTTGGCCCCTGATTTTTATTATATTTGTGAAATACGTACATATTTGTACGTAAAAAGAAGCATACTCAAAATATGATACATATTACCAAAAAATTAGTATATATACTATCTAAATATTCTTATATACTACCTACTACGCGTACATACTCCCCGATTTGATAAATACTACATTCAACATACAAAACGCAAGTGGTGGTAACTATAACTGGTGCTAGGAAAAATTTGTCAATGCATCGTATTTTTACATTTCATAAATTTTGTCTTATTTCATACGTAAAAAGAGAACATAAGAAAATGTATAATCACCGTAAAAAAAATTATGTTACATAAAATTATGAATGTAAAAACATAGTGTAAAATAAACATAAAATGCAATTTTTTTGGTTTTATGGCCTATATTTTTGTTTTCTTATGCCAAAGTTTACATAGTGAATCAATATGAATGTAACTATTTGTATACCATATGTAATTTATTTATGAAACGATCGTAAGGTTACCTCGGGTTTTGTATGTTTTATGTAGTATGTATCAAATCGGAGAGTATGCACGCGTAGTATGTAGTATATAACAATGTTTAGGTAGTATATACACTACTTTTTGGTAGTATGTATCGTATTTTGAGTATATTCCTTTTTACGTATAAATATATACGTATTTCATAAATATAATAAAAATCATGGGCCAACTTGCAATTTTTTCATGTAACTCACTTTGGAAAATCATATATATAGTGTGTGATCATAGTTATAATGATAAAATAGTATATATAATACCACATGGTAGTATATGAGACATGTGGGGTAACTACCCCTGGGTGGTAAGATGGATTTTTCCTATATATATATACAAAAACACTATTCTGATCACGGGATGAGAATAATATTCTGATAACTAGTTGACATGTCGCGGCAGTAGTAGTTGAACTTCATCTAGGGACAGGTTGAACTTCCGCAAACATTGTCCAAATGGGGCTTGCGATATACCGTTGGAAAGCTATGGACACGTGGATCACAACCTACGTTAAAGTTTTTGCAAAATCAACACGGTTTAACAACAGTTTTGCAAACCGTTTTTCTTCATACAAAAAAACGTGAAACGTATTTTCGAGCCCATTTCTAAACCGTTTATCAAAATGAGGCAAATGATACGGCTTTGGAAAGCTGCTGGAAATCTGCTCATTTCACATATATAAAGTTTTCCCTAATTCCATACGGTTAAAGAGTAATTTGAAAAATGGCGGATTTTCTCAAACCGAACAGTCAAGCTCGTGTTCTTGGCGTAATTTGAAAACGGCTTATCTGTTTGATGCAAATGATATGGCATTGGAAAGCTTATGAAAATGCGCTTCTTTTTCATATAGAAAGTTTGTTCCAATTTTGAATGGTTTAAAATTAATTTAGAAAACGGTCGAAGTCGGAATTCAGCAAGTGATACGGCGTTGGAAAGCTTGAACAAATGCGAAACTTTTATGTATAGAATGTTTCTGCCAATTCTTTACGGTTTTATGTCAATTTTGAAAATGGCTGAAATAGTTTTTTGGCCGTAATTTCGCAAACTTTATCGGAATGGGAAAAATAATATACCATTGGAAAGCTATTGAAAATGCGAAACTTTTTCATATAGATAGTTTTTTCTAATTCCCTGCCGTTTTTAAGTAATTTTGAAAACGGCGAGATCATCCGTTCTTCCTTCATCGCGAAAATAGAGTCTTCGGAAATGCACTGCATGAAGAAGTTGAACTTCTAGGGCATGTCTGTTTGAACTTCACTCTGTTTTTCACGTGCTGTTTTTTGCCCGTAACTCCCCAAACACTCATCAGAATTGAGCAAATGATATACCAATGGAAAGCTGTTGAAAACGCGCAACTTTCACGTATTGATCATTTTTTCATATTCACGACAGTTCAAAAGATTTTTTTGAATACGTAAAAACTTGTTTTTAACGGTATACATGAAACTTTTAAACCGTTCATCGGAATGTAGCATATAATATACCATTGGAAAGCTTATGAATAGGAGCAACTTTTTCATGTAGACAGTTGTTACAAATTCGTTATCGTTTGAGAGCAGTTTAAAAATGGCAAAACTAACGTTGTTTTTGCCTTTTCTTTAACATGTAAATGAAGGTCGGACGTCTCGCAATATAAATTTTGAACCGTGCAGGGAGGAGCATGTGAACTTCTTGCAACAAACCTTTTCGGATTTCAGTTTTGTATTCTTTTATTCTCATCTGAAACGCATCCCTTGTAGCATTTGAACTGCTCGTTATATTCACTTTCAAATTCTGTCAAGTGTTTTTGTTCATAATTCCTCACCCGTTTCGTTGCAGTTGCACAAATAATATACCATTAGAAACCCGCTGAAAAGACGCAATTTTTTCTTATACGGTTAAACTTTTCTTTTCGAACAACATACACCAATTTGTTTTAACCGTTTATTTTGGAATAAGAATATTATATACCCTTGGGAAGTTGTTGAATATGAGGAACTTTTTTCATGTAGAGCATTTCTGTTTCAAATTTATAATGGACCGAGAGAATTATTTTAAAAACACAAAAAACAACACTTTTTTGTGTTTTTGCACAAGTAAATACACGGTGAACCTCCTTTACAAGAATTTTTGAACTTCCTGGGCCGACAACGTGAACTTCTAGCAAAAGTCTTTTTAGACTTTGCCTTTTTATTCTTTTTTCTTATATGAAACACACTCCATATAGTTGTTGAACCACTAGTTGTTTTCACTTTGAACTTCTTTCTGCTTTTTTACGCATAACTCCTAAAAAACTCATTGAAATAGAGCAGAAGATATACCGTTAGAAAGCCATCGAAAAGGCGCAACTTTAAGTGTTGAGCACTTTTGCTAATTCGTGACGGTTTAGAAGCTTTTTTTAATATGTTAAAACTTATTTTATCTAATGATATTGACAAAAAATTTAAACCGTTTAACGGAATAGATCATATGATACCCTGTTGGAGAGAAACTTTGACATGTAGAGAGTTTTTTCTAAGTTGATCGCCGTTTATGAGTTGTCTTTAAAAATGCCCAAAATGATGTTGGTTTTTTGTTTTTGTTTTTTGAACTTGCAAATCCGAGATTTTAACAACCATTGAACTTCTGTGTTAATTTAATTTGAACTTCACATTTTTTTATTTTTTGAGCAAAGAATTGCTTTTTATTGTTAAATAAACATCGAATTTGACTGTTTTTTCAATTTGAACTTCATGTTGATTCTTCAATAACAATGGATATCTGAGTTTTTTAAAAAGGTAAAATCCTAGATTTCTAAATAAACATCGATCCACTTCGTTGTTTTAGTTTGAACTTCTATTTTTTTTAAAAAGGGGAAAATATTTTTTAAACTTCTTTTAGTTGTTCCTTTATTTTTATTGGAACTTTTTCATTTTACTCTTTAGTAACGAGAAAAAAATCTGATTTTTTATATACTTCGAACTTCCCTGTTATTTTAATTTGAAATTCTTTAGTCTTATTCTTAGAAAAAAATATGTTTTTAAATAAGCATCAAACATTTAAAAAAAATTGAACTTCATACTTTTATTATTCCTAGAAACGGAAAGAATTTTAGTTCTCCGTATCCATCGAACTACTCCTTTATTTTAATCTTAACTTCTTCAATTTTATTTTTCGGTAGCAAGGAAAACTAAGTTTTTTATAAATATCGAACCGCTCTATTTTTGTAATTTGGACTTCTTGGTTTATTTCTTTTAGTAACGGAAAAATCCTAGTTTTGTAATAAATATTGAACCGGTCCGTTATTTAAATTTGAACTTCTAGATTTTTTTTTATTTAGAAACGGTGATGAATTTTGAACTGCTCTTTAAAATTTTGAACTTCTTGTTTTTTTAGTTTTGAACTTCTTGTTTTTCATTCTGTAATAATGAGGAAAATCTGAATTTTGTATAAACATCGAACTGCTCTTTTTTTATTTGGACTTCTTGGGGCTTTTTCAATTATTTATTTTAACATAGAACCGCTCATATTTATTTATTCGAACTTAAACGAAAACTCAATTCTGTTTTAGACATCACAACAAACAGTAGAAATTGCAAAACTTTTCAGGTTGGTTACATGAGAATTATGTGTGCACAAACTGGATCTGGGGAGTAATACAAGAACTCTCACAGAAGTGATACACGAACTTCTTTTGTACATATTCTTTTTCTCTTGTTCACATGCACATTTTTTTCCCAAACAAATTAAAACACAAGCTCAGAAAATACAATTGGAAATAATACAACTCAAATCTCTCTTTTTTTTCTTGGTTTTCTCATTTGTTAAATAAACATCAAAGTGACCTTCTTCCACACAACATACTTACATTTAACATAGGGAACTACTAGGCATCAGACTACTGGTAATATGCATCCATCAGACTAGTCATGTGCCGTTGGATAGAATGGAAGATGGACGTCCGATCTGTTGCTAAGCCTCGCGCGAGATTAGTTATTCCCGTCCGCTAATTGAGTACTTCCTTCTACGCAAGTGTTCCAAAATTGATACTGGTTAAGGCTAATTACGTGAGATTTGTTATTAATTGCTTGCTGATTCCGTTTTTCCAAATTTTTAGGAAACTAAATTCGGGTTTAAGGAACCACATAACTCTTGAAAAATTAGATCCACGCCATGTAGTATGCTTCCTTATATTAAGCATTAAATAGTTTCCAAAAAATTCAATTTTGCTTCCATATGAAGAAATTTTGTTACTAATTGTGGCGAACTTTAATCAAGTGTATCTTATTTTTGCTTCCTACCAAGAACAGTTTGCTTATATAGAGGCTGCTTCGACGACAAAGGAACATTGCTTCCATCTAATATTTTGTTTCCAAAGTAGACAATATGTGCTTCGAACTTGTTTTGGAGGAGCATTAAATTGCTTCCGAGTGACAAATATCTATTTCCATCAATAGGGCTAGCTTCCAAACAAAATAGAGTTTGCTTCCAAAAAGCAAATATTTGTTTCTATCGCCATTGCTTCCAACAGAGAATTGAACTTGCTTCTACAGGGAAATAGCATTTTCTTCTAATGATGATCATAATTTTGCTTCCATATACAACACAAATATGTTACATGGTTAGGTTGTGCCGTCTAGACATAATGCCACTGTGGTCCAGCACAATAGCGCGACACATGCACGGGGGGACACGCCAGCGAGACCATATAACCATGCCCGACGGGTTGATGCATACTTGAACATGGGCATCGTCGAGTAGATGAATGTTTCCAAGGGGCAACATCTAGGAGATCGGAGGGTGGGTACGAGCAACGACGATAGTGTTGACGAGGAATGGCATGAGCTTGTTGATGACGGCGCCATCAACGTCCTGCTTGTAGGCAATTATCATGCGGTTGTAAATCATCTCCTGGAAGTACATAAGAAGACAAATACCTTTTTCATGTTTGTATTTTGGTTGCAGTGAGAAAGCAAAGGTACTACCGTGTGTGCAGATTGAACATATATGTTTATGAAAAATTAATGAAGCATATAAAATGAGGATGGAAGCATATCAGGACATAAGTAGAAGCGATTACTATGTAGTAACGAATCATTGAAATTTTATCAACGAAGAACCTAAAATACGTAGAGGTTGAATAGTTGAAGCATCATGTGAGATTATTTCAATCAACACATAAGACTATTTATAGGATAAATGCATGTAGCTCATAATGTTGAGGTAGAGCAGCAGTAAAACATTACATGTTTGGCATTGAAGCATCAAATGTACATAGATGCGAGTAGTTGAAGCTCTAGTTGTATAGGATTTGGGTGCATCAATTTTTGATCTATAAACAGAATCTCATCGGAACGCACACATGTATACCGGTAAAAAGGTCAAATGCATACATAAGCCCACCCAGCGCATAAGACAATATGTGTTCAAATCAACATTTGGCATTTTGAAACAATGATAAAATAGAATAGAAGCATTGAATTATAAGGAATAAATAATCTCTTGGCTATCTTGCATGTCACTAATCCGTTAGGAAGTCATGGAAATGGAAGCATATGGTTACATAAATTAAGAAGCATGGTTGTAGTGTGGCACACTAGTTATATATAAGAAGCACATATAGGAGACCTAGGAAGCATGGATTAATTCTGGAGCAAAAATATGTTGCTATCAGAACATAGTGTGACGTATTGGAAGCATCCTGTTATGAAACAAAATAGCATGTTTGCTTCCAAGACCCGGGTGCTGAAATTTGTGATGTACAAATAAATCTCGTCAACCTTATTGGGGTCATATGGGCTTACATGAACTAAATTTGTGCACAAACATGAAATCAGCACATGTCTATAGAAGCTTGGCTCAGCAACCATAGAAGCAAATTAAGTGTGATACCGAAACCTCCGTTTGCAGGATACATGCGAAAGAGGCTACGTATATGTGACATAAACGTGAGCTAAAATGGAAGCATGAAACAATGAAAATTGAAGCAAACTAGTATTGTGGAGACTGGAGAACAAGGGGATGGATGTTTTATGTCACCAAGAAACAAATAAATCGAGTTTGTATAACCTGTGGAAGCAAATTGTATAGAGTTTAGAAGCATTGATATTGCAATTTGGATGCTACATAACAAAGAAGCATGCAATGGTACCTCTGGAACAGAACTAGGCTTTGATCGAAGCATGGAAATTTGAAATTGTACAGAAAAGTAATATTACCACCAAGATTGGGATTCATATTATTATGAAACATATGCATAACATTATGGAAGCACAAATGGTTAAGAAGCATCGTCAACATGGTGTAGTTACGTACATACTAGTAATTGGAAGCATGGATATTTTTAAAAATCCCTAAAATATGTTGCCGCAAAAATTAGGAAGCACATGTCACTAGTAGGAAAACCCCCATTTGTCCCGGTTCGTAAGGGCCTTTAGTCCCGGTTCTGGAACCGGGACTAAAGGGTCGGGACTAAAGCCCAAAACCTTTAGTCCCAGTTCGCTTACGAACCGGGACCAAAGGCCCTCCACGTGGCGCTGCCTGGGGCGGGGGAGGGAGGACCTTTAGTCCCGGTTGGTAACACCAACCGGGACTAAAGGTCCTTGCCGGGGGCTGCCTTGCCGGGGGGAAAAATTGAATTTTTTTTTTGAATTTTTTTTTATTTATTTTTGATTATTTTTTTGATTTGTTTTTAAGTTTTAATCTCTAATCACCCCTCCTCACTGCTTCAGAATTTAATCTCTAGTCTCTAATCAGCACTCATTCCAAATCGTCTAACTTCCCGGCCGGTCACCCATCCTCTCACTACTCCAGCCCCAACACGCTTAACTTTCAGGTTCTATCTCCCCTAGTTTCCAAGTCTGCACTTGTTGTTTTCCTAACAATCTTAAGCTATCAATCCTGTTAACCCTTAGGTCTTGATGTCACATGATTTAATTTTTTGAATTCTAAACAATTATTAAAATAAACAAAATAAGTACTAATAATATTGAATTTCAATGAAAATAAAATAAGTAATAATATTATTTTATTAATTTTTTTTGCCATTTATTCATTTAATATGACATAATTAATATCTTTAAATCTGTAAATCGAAATTCGACAAATAATATATCCATTATTATCAGAAAAATGTGAGGAATCCAAATATGACATCATTTATTTATTTTAAATAAAATTAATTTTTAAAATTATTAAAATTATTATTTTTGATTTGAAATAACTTTTTTTACTTTTGGAATTTTGAGAATCTGAGAAAACTTCACCGGGTAAACCCGGGTGAAATCGAGTCCCAATTTTTCTCTAGTTTTTTTTGATATATTAAACTTTTTTTTTCGACGTCGTATGCAAAAGTTATGGCCGTTTTACATTTTTGTTCGTTTTTTTGCAAAAAAGGTCAAAATTCATATTTCAAAATTTCTATACCAACTAGACACTAAAACCTAACTACATCTCGAAGGATTTTGTTTTTTGAAGATTTTATCATTTTTGTTTATTTTCTACAAAACTAAAAAAGGCGATCCACGGGGGGGGGGGGGGTGTTAGAGTTTGAATTTTTTTTTAAACTTATTTCAACTCCAGACTTTTTGTGTGTGCACCATTCGAAGCCATGCCATCAATTTCCAACCCTTTCTGACTTCATTTGCTATTTTTCATGCATTTACTGATTTTTTTGAGCTAAATGACCCTGAAATTGAAAAGCACCACAAATGAACTCTCAAAAGGTTGAAAGTTGGCATGGTATCATCATTTCACCCACATAGCATGTGCTAAAAAGTTGAGAGGGTTACGGCAAAAACTGGATGCACTTCGTGAACAAAATGGACAATCTCTTTTGAAGTATCAGGGTTTCAGACGAAAACTCGTCTGTTACAAAGGCATTTCATTTTTTAAAACTTATTTCAACTCCAGATTTTTTGTGTGTTCATTATGCACCATTCAAAGACACATCCTCAAATTTCAACCCTTTCTGACTTCATTTGCTATTTTTCATGCATTTACTGATTTTTTGAGCTAAATGACCCTGAAATTGAAAAGCACTACAAATGAACTCTGAAAAGGTTGAAAGTTGGCATGGTATCATCATTTCACCCACATAGCATGTTCTAAAAAGTTGAGAGGGTTACGGCAAAAACTGGATGCACTTCGTGTACAAACTGTACCATCTCATTCGAAGTATCAAGGTTTCGGACAAAAACTCGTCTGTTACAAATGCATTTCATTTTTTAAACTTATTTCAACTCCAGATTTTGTGTGCATTCAATATGCACCATACTACAACATGTTAAAATCTACAGAAAGAACTAACTAAAAATAATAAAAAACAACAATTAAATGACTAAAACAACTATATAAGCAAAACAGTATTGTTTTAATTAAAATCCTAATTTAAATTATTCTAAAAATAACCAAATAAATCTTACTGTGACAACAATCTAACACGTGACTAGGAGCAAAAAGAATTAAATTAAAAACTATTTGTAAACTCAAGTTATTCACAATCTAGGGTTTGAAGCAAATTTGAACAAATTCAAATTTAAACCATTCAAATTTCAAAACTAATGGCACAAACGGAAACTAGACAAAATTTTGAATCTAATGCAAAAAGAATCACTCAAAAACATCAAATATCTTAAAAGATATAAGCAATTTAAAACAGAAACTAAAAACAGAAAACAAATGTAAAAACAGGAAAAAAAACTTTCAGAACCCCTTTAGTCCCGGTTGGTGTCTCCAACCGGGACTAAAGGTCCAACCCCTTTAGTCCCGGTTGGTGTTACCAACCGGGACTAAAGCCTCACCATTTGGTCCCGGTTCCAGCCACAAACCGGGACCAATGGCCCACGAGGCGCATTGGTCCCGGTTCGTGTCTGGAACCGGGACCAAAGGGGTCAGACGAGGCCCGGCCGGCGCCCTGGCCTCACGAACCGGGACCGATGCCCCCATGGGTCCCGGTTCGTGAGTGAACCGGGACTAATGGGCTTTTCAGGGTGGACCAAAGCCCTGTTTTGTACTAGTGTGTGCATCATGTATATAGAACATGCAAATATATTAGTCCATGATTCAGTCATACATTACACAATGGTGTGGACAAATTTGGACCAAGTGAAAGGGAATAGACCAAGATACGGACATAACGATGTCAAACAACACTCAGAACATATGAATATGTTAGAAATCAGAGAGGGGAATATCAAGATATTTAGGACTCGATACCTAGGTATGATGAAAACTGTGGCTACGCAGGAGGGGGGTCGAGGGAGGGGCGAATCCAGTAACTTTACTGGCGCAGTGACTTCGTTCGGCAACCGAGACGAAGCTCCACGGTAGTTGACCGGAGACCGCGGGGCTTGAAGCTAGACGGAGATCGCCGGGGAGTGATGGGGTTGCGAGCTTGTTGGTCGTGGGCGTCACCGTTCAGATCCACCTCCTGAGACGGCTCACCGGCGCGGTGCGTCTAACGGGCACAGGGGTGGGAGCTGGTTCATGCCGGAGAGCTGAGGGCAGCGAGGGATTGACGAGGTCGGCGGCGCGGGAGCCAGCGATGGAGATGAGAAGGAGCGACTGGTTGGGATTGGGGCAGGCGAGGTTAATGCGGGAGGGATTGTAGGAGAGGCTCATGGCAAGAAAATTGGATGGGCTTTTTTGAAAATGAGTCGAGCGTAAGAAGCACTCCGGGCCGTGAGATCTAAATCGAATCAATGGCGTGCGACTGGTCTGGCGAATTGGTTCCATCAGACGTCTGCCACGAAGCGTTTCCCTTTAACATGTGTGCTTACATTTAACATATGTGACCTTCTTCCACACAACATTGGATTTTTTTTTGTACTACAATATGTTCTTATTACAATTAACATACTTGACCTTCTGGAGCATAACATTTTGACCTTTGCACAAACAAATTTTTAAAAGTGATTTTTCTTGTAAATATGTTCTGTTACAATTAACATACTTGACGTTCTCCAAAAATGTAAATATGTTCAGCAAAACGTCAATTGATTCACCCCAAAACAGAGGGGAAAATACTCTAGTATTCTCAGCAATTTCAGAAAACCTACAACAAAAAAATTACAATATGTTCAGTTGAGTTAACATACTTGACCTTCCCGAACACAACATTTTGTCCTTTGCATAAACAAAAAATTAAAAGTCAATTTTTTTAGATACCGGAAAACCCTTTTTTGTAAACATTGGATTGCTCTGTTTTTAAGTTTGAACTTCTCAGGTTTAACATGAAAAAAAAATTGTACAAAGATTTTTGGTTGTCTTTTTTTGGTTTTCTCATTGTCTCCAATTTTTGTTCCTGACCTTCTCTTTGATTTTTAATCATTAACTTGACCTCCCCCCGGATCTTTTTTCCGTGGACTTGAATGTAGATACTGATCTATTTGAAACAACACTTACTTGTGAGAATATGCCCACTTAAATCTGAATCCAGTGAACAGTATTATTTTAATCTATCTTCTTCTCATCATTTAGTACTACTCTGCACATGGTTTCATAGGTGTTGTCGCTCACGGACATTAGCACAAGCACCTGATGTTCTAGTACAAGAAACGGCCAAATGAAAATCAACAAATTATTTCTAGCGCACACTTTATTGTATACCACTTACTTATCCACCAAGTAGCTTGAAACAGTACAAAAGAACCTGGACGAATGTTCATTAGCACAAACTGTAAAAATGAGGTGTCAAAAATACACACAGACGTTCAGTAGCAGTACGTGCAGTCGTCCAAGTACAGCCACAGCAGCAGCCATCCAAGTACAGCCACAGCAGCAGCCGTCGAGCAGACAAAGTGCAGTAGTAGCTCGCCTCCCATACAGTGAGCACACACACATCGAACTGAAGAGGCTGGCTGGACCAGACTTCACAAGCGGCACGGCCACACCATACGCGCTGCACCCGCATGAGCAAGAGGCGCCGCTGGGATCCCACGTGCCTCCTCCGCACCTCCTCTGCTGTGCTGGCATGCGCGGCCATGTTCCTGGGGCTGGCGCTGCAGACAACCTTCCGTTTGGGAAGGTCAGGTGGTCTTAGTGAGAAGGACGATTGCCGCTAAGTTCATTTTTTTGCAGCTGCTGCATTCTGATTGCTGTTACATCAAATCCTTTGGATCATACAATATAGAGAGCAGATCTTAGAACAAACAACTGCTGCTTGTCGCTGAGAAACGAGGGACAGAGAGAGATAGAGGTGAGATTGGAGCATGGGTGGAAGAAATGGGTGAGAGATGGAGCACGGCAGCCGTCGCCGTGCTGCAGCTCGTGGGGTTGTGGTGGAGAAGCGGTTGCAGGGCGCGAGATCCTAGCCGCAGGCAGCGACACGCAAGAGATGGGGGTGCGGGGGCGCCGAGCTGGGACGTGCGTGGGCGGAGGCACGCCGGAGATGGCGGCGCGGGGCACGGGATCCCGGCGCGGGGACGGTGGTGGGCGCGCGGGTACCATGGAGGCATGGGGAGGCGGTGCGGCGGCGGCTCGGCGCGCAGGGCCGGAGGTCGTCGAAGCTTTGTGGCGGCGCTGCAGCGCGCACGGCCAGAGGTCGTCGGGGCTAGTGGCGGCGGTGTGGCGCGCAGGGCCGGAGGTCGTCGGGGCCTGTGGCGGCAGCGCTGTGCGAAGGGCCGGTCGGTGGCGCAGGCTTGGGGCGGCGGCGCAAAGCACGCGGTAGGTGGGGATCGGGAGGTTGCGGGCGGGGTTGGGGTGGGTTTTTCGTTTTATTTTTCTGCGTGCCGGCTCGCTGTTTTTCTTCCAGAGTTCAGAATATATATTCTGCCAATATTGGCAGAATAGTTATTCTGCCCACACTTCTGAACTGCACGATCAATGCGAGGGCACTGCACTTTCTGAAGCAAACGCACTGCAGTACTAAGACTAGTGAACTTCTCGTCGAAAAAACTGTACGCGGTGTTTTTCGGTACTGTTTTCGCTCCAGTTTTTAAACCGTTTGTCCGAATGATGCATGTAATATACCTTTCGAAATCTATGGATTAGGCGCAACTTTGCCATGTTGAATTGTTTTTTAGATTCCTCGCGGTTTAAGAGCAGTTTCGAAAACGGTGAGCGCCCAACGAGTGGCAGCGAGCGTATTTTTGTGATTTTTTCTAAACCGCTTGTCGGAATGAAGCAAATGATACGCCGTTGGAAAGATATCATTGAGGCACAACTTTTTCATATATATTACTTTCTCTAATTCCTTACGGTTTAAGAACAGTTTCAAATTAATAAATCGCGGAATTCTGTTTTTTCAAATTTTTGTAATTTTTCGGTACTGTTTTCGCTCCAATTTTTTAACTGTTTGTCGAAACGAGGCGTGTGATACGCCATTGGAAACTTACGGACGAGGCGCAACTTTCATATGTAGAATTTGTTTTGAGATTCCTTACAGTTTTAAATTAATTTTGAAAATGGTGCGGCGGACGACGGGTGGCAGCGGACGTTTTTCCACGAATTTTTACAAACTGCGGGTCGGAATGAGTCAAATGATACGCCGCTGGAAAGATATCGACGAGACGCTACTTTTTCATGTAGAACACCCTCTCTAATTCCTTACGGTTTAAGAGCTGTTTTGAAATTACCGAAATGCGGACACTCTGTTTTTCGCGATACCAAAATCGACGAAGGAACTGCATCGGACAGAAAACCGCACTGCTTCAGACTGAAAACCGCACTGCATCAGACGAGCAAGCGAACTGCATGGGTTCCTTTGTCGGACGTAAATTTTCACAGACGAGGAAGTGGACCGCACTTCACGTCGGGACGTAAGTGAACCGCAACACTATTGAGTAGTGAACCGCATTACTTTGTTTTGTCGTTTCCGTAACAATTTTTCTGCACCTCACATTGGGCATAAGTGAACCGCGACACTATCAAAAGTGAACCGCATGAGTTTTTGTTGTTTTTTTTATAACTTTTTTATAAATGAGAGTGTACTGCAGAGACAGGGCAAGTGAACCGCAACAATGTCAAAAGTGAACCACACAATTTTTTTTGTCATTTCCTTAACATTTTTTTTGCACTTCACATCGGGTATAAGTGAACCTCAACACTACCGAAAATGAACCGCGACACACTCGAAAGTGAACCGCATTATTTTTTGCTCGTGGACTTCGAAACTTTTTTTTCAATCGTCGAAACAAAGTGCATTAGAAAAAGAAGTGAACCTCTCATCAGAATTTCTTTTTCTCTTTTTTCACAAAGTGAACCACTAACCACCACAAAATGAACCACACACATTTTTGTAAGAATGAACTACAAACCTCTCGATAATATAGAGAGGTACTGCATTGTAGCGCCCCTAGCCGAACTGCATCAAATGGCATTCAGAGCTTTTTTTTACAATGAATTACAATTTTCTTTTTTTTTCTTACAACTTCTTTGTATATCTGGAAAATCAACAAAAAAGAACTGCAACAGAACGCCCAGCCGAAGCGCACAGATGACTCGAGCGTAATGCAGTGTTGTGCACAAGCAAAATCTGGAAGAAAAAAATGTCCCGAACTGAACGCCGGCGATGCGCCGCACCGCATCGAGGGACCGAGGTGAACTGCACGCCGGCGACGCACTATCTGAACGTTAGTGACGTCAAACTGCAGCACACGCGATGGGGATAGAGCTCTTCGTTGACGTGCTCGTCTGGGAGGCAGTACCTCCTGCCTCCTTCCTCTTCTGGTCGCCAGCCCGGGGAGAGCAACCCCCGTCGCACATATTTATGATCTGCACCGAACTGCACTGCGCATTAAAATAAAAAAAACAAACAAACCGCACGGCGTGCCGCAAAACGAACTGCAAATCCTGCCGAAAAAGTGAACTGCACGCTACAATTTGTCGCCAGCATGGAGTAACCCAACGACGTGGACGCCCCTGCTCCGGCGTGGTGGAGAGGAGGAGCTAGATCTTGATCGAAGGTCAGGAAGGGCCATCGTCTGTGCAGTACAGCTCGTCACGCAGCGGACTGCTCCGCCCTACTGGCTGGAGTCAACGACCCCCCATGGAATGCTCCTGGAGCTGCTCGTCAGGGGGGAAGGAGCTGCATCAGCCCACCAACTGTACCACGAATCCGGCACTGACCTGGTGGAGCTGCTCGTCGGGCCCTGCCAGAGTGTAGTGGTCGAAATCGGCCTGGGTGACACACGCCCCCGGACTGCACGCATGCACGCCCCGCACTGCACCACACTCGCCAGAAACCGTGAGGGCCCATAAGGTGAACTGCATAGGAGCTGGGGAGGAGAGGGCCACGAGGGGCTCGCCGGATCTGTGGAGGAGAGGGCCACGATAATTTCGGCGCGGGGGAGGGGTGGTGCTGCCCCAGCGGTGAAGACGGCGCAGCTCCAAGTTGGAGGAGAGATGGGCGGTGCCGGGGTCGGGATGGGGGGCACCGGCAGGAGGTCGACTGGATCCGGCCGCGGCGGCGCAGCAGGAGGTCACCGGGGCCGGGGGTTGTGGATCCGGCCACCGCAGCGCAAAAGGAGGTCATCAGGGCGGCGGGGGGGTAGAGGTGGACGACGCCCACGGTGCTCGCGGGCAGGGGCGCGGCGGCGGCCTGGGGAGGGCTGGCGCAGCAACGACCTTGGGAGGGGCGGTGCGCGGTGGTTTGGGGTGGGGCGGCCGTGGCAGATCGGCTGCCGGCGCGCTGCGTGGTGGTGGGCGCGCGGCGAGGTAGGAGGTGGTGGCCGGGCGGTGGGCGGCGGCGGCATGGGGTGGTTGGGAATCGGGGAGAGGGGGGGTGGGGGATCGAGGAGAGGGTGGTGGGTACTGGGACGGTGGGTTTCGGGGGGTGGTTTGTGCGCTCATGTGGTCGCCCGGTGTTGGCAGAATAAGCGTTTTTTGGGTAGAATAAGGTCTTAAGGGGTTAGTAGAATAGACCCACCATATATACATACAGCCCGTCTATTCTGCCAATATTGGTATAATAGTTATTCTGTCCACACTTCCGAACTGCACGCTCAACACGAGGGCACTGCACTTTCTGAAGCAAACACACTGCAGTACTGAGACTAGTGAACTTCTCGTTGAAAAAACTGTACGCGGTGTTTTTCGGTACTGTTTTTGCTCCAGTTTTTAAACTGTTTGTCGGAATGAGGCGTGTAATATACCATTGGAAAGCTATGGATTAGGCGCAACTTCCCCATGTTGAAATTTTTTCGAGATTTCTCGCGGTTTAAGAGCAGTTTCGAAAACGGTGGGCGCCCGACGAGTGGCAGCGAGCGTATTTTCGCGTTTTTTTGCAAACCGCTTGTCGGAATGAAGCAAATGATACGCCGTTGGAAAGATATCGTTGAGGCGCAACTTTTTCTTATATATTATTTTCTCTAATTCCTTACGGTTTAAGAGAAGTTTCAAATTTACTAAATCGTGGAATTCTGTTTTTTCAAATTTTTACAATTTTTCGGTACTGTTTTCGCTCCAGTTTTTTAACCGTTTGTCGAAACGAGGCGTGTGCTACGCCATTGGAAAGCTACGGACGAGGTGCAACTTTCATATGTAGAAATGTTTTTGAGATTCCTTACGGTTTTAAATTAATTTTGAAAATGGTGCGGCGGACGACGGGTGGCAGCGGACGTTTTTCCGCGAATTTTTACAAACCGCTGGTCGGAATGATTCAAATGATACGCCGTTGGAAAGATATCGACGAGACACAACTTTTTCATGTAGAACACCCTCTCTAATCCTTACAGTTTAAGAGCAGTTTTGAAATTGCCGAAATGCGGACACTCTGTTTTTCGCGACACCAAAATCGACGAGTGAACCGCATCGGACAGAAAACCGCACTGCTTCAGACTGTAAACCGCACTGCATCAGACGGGCAAACGAACTGCTTGGTTTCTTTTTTGTGAGACGTAAATTTTCTCACACGAAGAAGTGCAATGCGGTGCACATCGGGCGTAAGTTAACCGCAAACACTATTAAGAAGTGAACCGTATTACTTTTTTTTGTCGTTTCCGTAACATTTTTTCTACTCTTCACATTGAGCGTAAGTGAACCGCGACAGTATCGAAAGTGAACCGCGACACTACCGAAAGTGAACCGCATGAGTTTTTGTTGTGTTTTTTCATACTTCTAATTTTGGCCTTCTCTTTTTTCCAATGAACGGTGTTCCTAGTGCAAGGTGAGCTTCTCGACGACTGAAATACTGAACTTCTCAACACACACATAAATTTTCTTAGAAAGGCTTACAATCGAACTGCACCAAACAGATAACTTTGATACTGGGTGTAGTCAACCTCTTTTTTTAATGTTCTCCCTCGCTGTAAAAGAAGTGAACGTCAACCTCTCTTTTTTGTCACTGCAAATCCTGGATGCAATCAAACTACGCCAAACAAAGAACTTCAACCTCTTTTTTTTTAAAATCCATGGATAAATCGAACTACATCTAAAAAAGGAGTGAACTTTATCGTAATTTTTTCTCTCTCTTTTTCACAGAGTGAACCACGGAATGAACTGCATCCATTGTAAAAAAGAATACAAACATTTCACTACAAATTTATGCTACATAGCAAGCACCACAAACTGTGCCTAACACTAGTCAACTGCACTGCGCCAAGCGGGAGTTCGAACTGCATGGGAGCTCGCCGGAGATCAGGGCGTTGTTGTCGTCGTCGCTGGTGTGCCCACGAACTACACCTACACGAGCACCGAACCGCACGTCCACGGTGGCTGGACTGCACCACAGACACCCAAACTGCGCGTAAGGTGAGGCGTCTCGAAACAGAGGTAGATGTCGCTGTTGGGGAACGTTGCATGGGAAACAAAAATTTTCCTACGCACACACAAGATCTATCCATGGTGATGAGCATCTACGAGAGGGAGAGTGAATCTACATACCCTTGTAGATCGCTAAGCGGAAGCGTTAAGAAACGCGGTTGATGTAGTCGAACGTCTCCGCGATCCAAATCGCAAGTCGTCCCTCGATCCGATCACGAACTAGTGCCGAACGGACGGCACCTCCGCGTTCAACACACGTACGGCTTGATGACGCCTTCACCTCCTCGATCCAGCGAGCGATGGTGAAGTAGTAGATGAGTTCCGGCAGCACGATGGCGTGGTGATGGTGGTGAGGAACAATCTCTGCAGGGCTTCGCCAAGCACTACGGAGATTATGACGGGAGAACTAGAGGGTTAGGGTTGCCGACACACGGCTTGGGAAATCTTAATGTATCCCGTGTGCTAGCCCTGCCCCTCTATTTATATGTTGAGCCTTGGGGTCTAAACTTGGAGTAAAAGCCTCCTCCAGGTCGGTTTTGCCCGCACAAGGTCGGTTTGGCCCGCAGGAAAAGAGTCCAACTCGGATCCCTGCAGTACCGCGCACAAGCGGTAGTACCGCTTACGATAAGCGGTAGTACCGCCTGTAGCGGTAGTACCGCTTACGATAAGCGGTAGTACCGCCCGTAGCGGTAGTACCGCTTACGATAAGCGGTAGTACCGCCCCAGACGCCAGCAAAACTTCCTTCTGCACTTTCCAATACCTCGTGGGCTTTACCTCTTTGGCTCATATAAAGTGTTGCTGCACCCGAACACTTCGGTAAACATCCGGAACCCCTTCCGGTGAATTCCGGAACCCTTCCGGAGATCAAAACACTATTATCACATATATCAATCTTTACCTCCGGACTATTCCGGAGATCCTCGTCATGTCCGGGATCTTATCCGGGACTCCGAACAACCTTCGGTCACCAACACAATAACTCAACTATACTAATCGTCACCAAACGTTAAGTGTGTAGACCCTGCGGGTTCGAGAACTATGTAGACATGACCGAGACACCTCTACGATCAATAACCAATAGCGGGACCTGGATGCCCATATTGGCTCCTACATATTCTACGAAGATCTTTATCGGTCGAACCTCTATGTCAAGGATTCAGTTAATCTCGTATACTGTTCCCTTTGTTCTTCGGTATGTTACTTGCCCGAGATTCGATCGTCGGTATCTCTATACCTAGTTCAATCTCGTTACCGGCAAGTCTCTTTACTCGTTCCGTAATACAAGATCTCGTGGCTAACACTTTAGTCACATTGCTTGGAAGGCTCATTGTGATGTTGTATTACCGAGTGGGCCCTGAGATACCTCTCCGTCACACGGAGTAACAAATCCCAGTCTTGATCCATGCCAACCCAACAGACACCCTCGGAGATACCTGTAGAGCACCTTTATAGTCACCCAGTTAAATTGCGACGTTTGATACACACAAGGTATTCCTCCGATGTCAGGGAGTTGCACGATCTCATGGTCATAGGAACAGATACTTGACATGCAGAAAACAATAGCAATAAACTGACACGATCATATGCTATGTTCGTAGTTTGGGTCTTGTCCATCACATCATTCTCCTAATGATGTGATCCCGTTATCAAATGACATCTTATGTCAATGGCTAGGAAACCTTAACCATCTTTGATCAACGAGCTAGTCAACTAGAGGCTTACTAGGGACACAGTGTTGTCTATGTACCCACACATGTATTTGAGTTTCCAATCAATACAATTATAGCATGGATAATAAACGATTATCATGAACAAGGAAATATAATAATAACCAATTTATTATTGCCTCTAGGGCATATTTCCAACAGTCTCCCACTTGCACTAGAGTCAATAATCTAGTTCACATCACTATGTGTTTACATTGTAATGAATCGAACACCCATGCAGTTCTGGTGTTGTTCATGTTTAGCCCTTGGAAGAGGTTTAGTCATCGGATCTGCAACATTTAGATCCGTGTGTACTTTGCAAATATTTATGTCGTCCTCCTTGATGTAATCGCGGATGGAATTGAAACGTCGCTTTATGTGTCTGGTCCTCTTGTGAAATCTTGGTTCCTTGGCTAGAGCAATGGCACCAGTATTATCACAAAACAGAGCCATTGGGTTAAGCGCACTAGGCACTACTCCAAGATCTGTCATGAAATCCTTCATCCAGACACCTTCCTTCGCCGCCTCCGAGGCAGCGATGTACTCCGCTTCGCATGTAGAATCAGCTACCACGCTTTGCTTGGAACTGCACCAGCTAACCGCACCCCCATTAAGAATAAATACGTATCCGGTTTGAGACTTAGAGTCATCCGGATCAGTGTCAAAGCTTGCATCGACGTAACCCTTTACGACGAGCTCTTGATCACCTCCATAAACAAGAAACATGTCCTTAGTCCTTTTCAGGTACTTCAGGATATTCTTGACCGCCGTCCAGTGTTCCATTCCTGGATCACTTTGAAACCTTCCGACCATACTTATGGCAAGGCTGACATCGGGTCTTGTGCACAACATTGCATACATAATAGAGCCTATGGCTGAAGCATAGGGGATGACACTCATCTTTTCTCCATCTTCTGCAGTCACTGGGCATTGAGTCTTACTCAACTTCACACCTTGCAAAACAGGCAAGAACCCCTTCTTGGACTGATCCATTTTGAACTTCTTCAAAATCTTATCAAGGTATGTGCTTTGTGAAAGTCCTATTAAGCGTCTTGATCTATCTCTATAGATCTTGATGCCTAATATGAAAGCAGCTTCTCCTAGGTCCTTCATTGAAAAACTCTTGTTCAAATATTCCTTCACGCTTTCCAACATTTCTATATTGTTTCCAATCAGCAATATGTCATCCACATATAATATTAGAAACGCTATAGAGCTCCCACTCACTTTCTTGTAAATACAAGCTTCTCCGTAAACTTGTATAAACTCGAACGCTTTGATCACCTCATCAAAGCGAAGATTCCAACTCCGAGATGCTTGCACCAGTCCATAAATGGATCGCTGGAGTTTGCAAACTTTGTCAGCATTCTCTGAATCGACAAAACCTTCTGGTTGCATCATATACAACTCTTCCTTAAGGAAACCGTTAAGGAACGCTGTTTTGACATCCATCTGCCAAATTTCATAATCGAAAAAGGCAGCTATTGCTAACATGATTCTGACGGACTTAAGCATCGCTACGGGTGAGAAGGTCTCATCGTAGTCAACTCCTTGAACTTGTGAAAAACCCTTTGCCACAAGTCGAGCTTTATAGACGGTGACATTACCGTCCGCGTCCGTCTTCCTCTTAAAGATCCATTTGTTCTGAATGGCCTTACGCCCTTCAGGTAATACTTCCAAAGTCCACACTTTGTTTTCATACATGGATCCCATCTCGGATTTCATGGCCTCTAACCACTTCTTGGAATCTGGGCCCATCATCGCTTCTCCATAGCTCGTAGGTTCATCGTTGTCCAACAACATGACCTCTAAGACAGGGTTGCCGTACCACTCAGGAGCAGTACGCGTCCTTGTCGACATACGAGGTTCGATAGCAACTTGATCCAAAGCTTTATGATCATCATCATTAACTTCCTCTTCAGCTGATGTAGGCTCTACAGAAACATCTTTCTGCGCTGCGCTACTTTCAGGTTGAAGTAAAGGTTCAACAACCTCATCAAGTTCTATCTTCCTCCCACTCAATTCTTTCGAGAGAAACTCTTTCTCAAGAAATGTTCCATTTTTAGCGACAAACACTTTGCCTTCGGATCTGAGGTAGAAGGTATACCCAACTGTCTCTTTTGGGTATCCTATGAAGACGCATTTCTCCGCTTTGGGTTCCAGCTTTTCAGGCTGAGGCTTTTTGACATAAGCATCACATCCCCAAACTTTAAGAAACGACAGCTTTGGCTTCTTTCCAAACCAAAGTTCATATGGCGTCGTCTCAACGGATTTCGATGGTGCCCTATTTAAAGTGAATGCAGCTGTCTCTAATGCATAACCCCAAAACGATAGTGGCAAATCGGCAAGAGACATCATAGATCGCACCATATCCAATAAGGTTCGATTACGACGTTCGGACACACCATTACGCTGTGGTGTTCCAGGCGGTGTCAGTTGTGAAACAATTCCACATTGTCTTAAGTGACTGCCAAACTCATAACTCAGATATTCTCCTCCTCGATCAGATCGTAGGAATTTAATCTTCTTGTTACGATGATTCTCAACTTCACTCTGAAATTGTTTGAACTTTTCAAATGTTTCAGACTTGTGTTTCATTAAGTAAATATACCCATATCTACTTAAGTCATCAGTGAAGGTGAGAAAGTAACGATAACCACCGCGCGCCTCAATACTCATCGGACCGCACACATCAGTATGTATGATTTCCAATAAGTCACTTGCCCGTTCCATTGTACCAGAGAACGGCGTTTTAGTCATCTTGCCCATGAGGCATGGCTCACATGTGTCAAGTGATTCAAAATCAAGTGACTCCAAAAGTCCACCAGCATGGAGCTTCCTCAAGCGTTTTACGCCAATATGACCTAAACGGCAGTGCCACAAGAAAGTGGTATTATCATTATCAATTCTACATCTTTTGGCATCGATGTTATGAACATGTGTATCATTACTATCGAGATTCAATAAGAATAAACCCCTCACATTGGGTGCATGACCATAAAAGATGTTACTCATATAAATAGAACAACCATTATTCTCTGATTTAAATGAGTAACCGTCTCGCAATAAACAAGATCCAGATATAATGTTCATGCTTAACGCAGGCACTAAATAACAATTATTCAGGTTTATCACTAATCCCGATGGTAATCGAAGAGCGAGCGTGCCGACGGTGATCACATCAACCTTGGAACCATTTCCCACGCGCATCGTCACTTCGTCCTTTGCCAGCCTCCGTCTATTCCGCAGTTCCTGTTTTGAGTTGCAAATATGAGCAACCGCACCGGTATCAAATACCCAAGCACTACAACGAGAGTTGGTAAGGTACACATCAATAACATGTATATCATATATACCTTGTTTGTTGTTTGCCGCCTTCTTGTCAGCCAAATACTTGGGGCAGTTCCGCTTCCAGTGTCCAGTTCCCTTGCAATGAAAACACATAGTTTCTGGTTTGGGTCCAGCCTTGGGTTTCTTCACGAGAGGAGCAACTGCTTTGCCACTCTTCTTGGAGTTACCCTTCTTACCCTTGCCATTTTTCTTGAAACTAGTGGTTTTATTGACCATCAACACTTGATGCTCCTTCTGAATTTCAGACTCAGCGACTTTCAGCATCGCAAACAGCTCGGCGACTGACTTGTTCATCCCGTGCATGTTATAGTTCAACACGAAGCTCTTGTAGCTAGGTGGCAATGATTGAAGAACTCTGTCAGTGATAGCCTCTGGCGGAAGGGGCATCCCCAATTCAGCCAGACGGGTGGAGTACCCAGACATTCTGAGTATGTGATCACTAACAGACCCGTTCTCCTCCATCTTGCAAGCATAGAACTTATCGGAGGTCTCATACCTCTCGATCCGGGCATTCTTCTGAAAGATAAACTTCAACTCCTGGAACATCTCATATGCTCCATGACGTTCAAAACGTCTTTGAAGTCCCGGTTCTAAGCCATACAACATTGCACATTGAACTATTGAGTAATCATCAGAACGAGCCTGCCAGGCGTTCACAACGTCTAGAGACTCAACTGGAGCGGGTGGATCACCAAGCGGTGCATCAAGGACATAAGCCTTCTGGGAAGCCGTAAGGATAATCCTTAGATTACGGGCCCAGTCCACAAAGTTACTTCCATCATCTTTCAACTTAGCTTTCTCTAGGAACGCATTAAAATTCAGGGGTGCTACTGCGCGAGCCATGATCTACAACATAAATATAGCAAAGACAACTTAGACTATTGTTCTAGATAATGAGTTTAGTTAATCATATTACTTAAAAACTCCCACTCAAATTGACATCCCTCCGGTCATTCGAGTGTAACATGATCCAAATCCACCAACTCAAGTCCGATCATCACGTGAGTTGAGGTGGTTTCAATGGTGAACATCTTCATGTTGATCATATCTACTATATGACTCATGTTCGACCTTTCGGTCTCTTGTGTTCTGAGGCCATGTCTGTACATGCTAGGCTCGTCAAGTTTAACCCGAGTGTTCCGCACGTGCAACATGGCTTACACCCGTTGTATGTGAACGTAGAGTCTATCACACCCGATCATCACGGCGTGTCTCGAAACGACGAACTTTCGCAACGGTGCACACTCGGGGAGAACACAATTTTATCTTGAAATTTAAGTGAGGGATCACCTTATAATGCTACCGTCGTCCTAAGCAAAATAAGATGCATAAAAGGATTAACATCACATGCAAATCATAAGTGACATGATATGGCCATGAACTTGTGCTTTTGATCTCCATCTCCAAAGCACCGGCATGATCTCCATCGTCACCGGCATGACACCATGATCTCCATCATCTTGATCTCCATCAACGTGTCGCCATGAGGTTGTCGCGCCGACTGTTGCTTCCACGACTATTGCTAACGTTTAGCGATAAAGTAAAGCATTACATAGCGCTTAATGATTGACACGCAGGTCATACAATAATTAAAGACAACTCTATGGCTCCTGCCAGTTGCCGTACTCATCGACATGCAAGTCGTGATATTCTATACAACACATGATCATCTCATACATCACATATATCTCATCATGTAATTGGCCATATCACATCACAACATACCCTGCCAAAACAAGTTAGACGTCCTCTAATTGTTGTTGCAAATTTTACGTGGCTGCTACGGGTTTGCAAGAACCGTTCTTACCTACGCAAAACCACAACGTGGTGTAGTGATTGCTTTTTGATCTTCTAAAAGAACCCTCTTCATTGAAATCGATTCAACTAAAGTGAGAGAGACAGACACCCGCTAGCCATCTTTATGCAACGAAGTTACATGTCAGTTGAAGGAACCTGTCTCGCGTAAGCGTACGCGTAATGTCGGTCCGGGCCGCTTCATCTCACAATACCGCCGAATCAAGTATCAACTAGTAACGGCAAGCAATATGTATACACCCACGCCCACAACTCGTTTGTGTTCTACTCGAGATCTCATCTACGCATAGACCTAGCTCAGATCCCACTGTTGGGGAACGTTGCATGGGAAACAAAAATTTTCCTACGCACACACAAGATCTATCCATGGTGATGAGCATCTACGAGAGGGAGAGTGAATCTACATACCCTTGTAGATCGCTAAGCGGAAGCGTTAAGAAACGCGGTTGATGTAGTCGAACGTCTCCGCGATCCAAATCGCAAGTCGTCCCTCGATCCGATCACGAACTAGTGCCGAACGGACGGCACCTCCGCGTTCAACACACGTACGGCTTGATGACGCCTTCACCTCCTCGATCCAGCGAGCGATGGTGAAGTAGTAGATGAGTTCCAGCAGCACGATGGCGTGGTGATGGTGGTGAGGAACAATCTCTGCAGGGCTTCGCCAAGCACTACGGAGATTATGACGGGAGAACTAGAGGGTTAGGGTTGCCGACACACGGCTTGGGAAATCTTAATGTATCCCGTGTGCTAGCCCTGCCCCTCTATTTATATGTTGAGCCTTGGGGTCTAAACTTGGAGTAAAAGCCTCCTCCAGGTCGGTTTTGCCCGCACAAGGTCGGTTTGGCCCGCAGGGAAAGAGTCCAACTCGGATCCCTGCAGTACCGCGCACAAGCGGTAGTACCGCTTACGATAAGCGGTAGTACCGCCTGTAGCGGTAGTACCGCTTACGATAAGCGGTAGTACCGCCCGTAGCGGTAGTACCGCTTACGATAAGCGGTAGTCCCGCCCTAGACGCCAGCAAAACTTCCTTCTGCACTTTCCAATACCTCGTGGGCTTTACCTCTTTGGCTCATATAAAGTGTTGTTGCACCCGAACACTTCGGTAAACATCCGGAACCCCTTCCGGTGAATTCCGGAACCCTTCCGGAGATCAAAACACTATTATCACATATATCAATCTTTACCTCCGGACTATTCCGGAGATCCTCGTCATGTCCGGGATCTTATCCGGGACTCCGAACAACCTTCGGTCACCAACACAATAACTCAACTATACTAATCGTCACCAAACGTTAAGTGTGTAGACCCTGCGGGTTCGAGAACTATGTAGACATGACCGAGACACCTCTACGATCAATAACCAATAGCGGGACCTGGATGCCCATATTGGCTCCTACATATTCTACGAAGATCTTTATCGGTCGAACCTCTATGTCAAGGATTCAGTTAATCCCGTATACTGTTCCCTTTGTTCTTCGGTATGTTACTTGCCCGAGATTCGATCGTCGGTATCTCTATACCTAGTTCAATCTCGTTACCGGCAAGTCTCTTTACTCGTTCCGTAATACAAGATCTCGTGGCTAACACCTTAGTCACATTGCTTGCAAGGCTCATTGTGATGTTGTATTACCGAGTGGGCCCTGAGATACCTCTCCGTCACACGGAGTAACAAATCCCAGTCTTGATCCATGCCAACCCAACAGACACCCTCGGAGATACCTGTAGAGCACCTTTATAGTCACCCAGTTACGTTGCGACGTTTGATACACACAAGGTATTCCTCCGATGTCAGGGAGTTGCACGATCTCATGGTCATAGGAACAGATACTTGACATGCAGAAAACAATAGCAATAAACTGACACGATCATATGCTATGTTCGTAGTTTGGGTATTGTCCATCACATCATTCTCCTAATGATGTGATCCCGTTATCAAATGACATCTTATGTCAATGGCTAGGAAACCTTAACCATCTTTGATCAACGAGCTAGTCAACTAGAGGCTTACTAGGGACACAGTGTTGTCTATGTACCCACACATGTATTTGAGTTTCCAATCAATACAATTATAGCATGGATAATAAACGATTATCATGAACAAGGAAATATAATAATAACCAATTTATTATTGCCTCTAGGGCATATTTCCAACAGTCGCCAGGAGGAGAGGTGGTGGTAGCTCGGACCAGTAGCAGCCCCGTCAGGCGCGCGCCCATGAGCGATAGAAGTGCATCTCGTCTGTGGAGTAGAGAGGTTAGGGAAGGGAGGGGATCCGCGGTGGCAGTGGATGAACCACACGAAGGCGCGGGGCGCACTGCTCGTGGGATCTGGCTGCATTGCACATCCAAAATCCAAAAAAAGATGAAAAAGCCCCTTATGAACTGCACGGGGGTCGTCGCCGGCACTGACCTTCATCCCCATGGAATCCCAAGCAAGAGGGGAGGAGGCAGAAGGCACCACTGTCGCGACTGCGCTCGAGCACCACGACGGTGAAGAGAGGGGGAAGAGCACCCGCGGGATCTGCCTCGAGCACCATCCATGATCTCACTCTACATGGCGGCGCGGCGACGTGCGGGGGTCGAGGAAGGTGGGGTGGCCTGCGGCCTCTGTGGATCCAGCGGTGGGGGACGGAGAAGGTGGCTAGCGGCGGCGGGGCTAGATCCAGCCGAATTCTTCGCAGGGGAGGCGCCGGGGGACCCGGGGCTGGATCCAGCCGGATTCTTCGCAGGGGTGGCGCCGGGGGACCGGGAGGCGCGGCGGGAGAGTTCCTGACGGTGCGCGGTGGATCCGGTGGGAAGGCGGGGGAGGAGGAAGGCTCTTACGGTGGGGGATCGAGGAGGAAGGCTCGATCCAGATCGTGGATGGGTAGCGGATCCGGGCGTGGGGGTGGAATCCACCTGCGGCGAAGGTGGATCTCGATGCTGAGGGCACCGGAGATGCAGGGCAGGGGCGGCATGACCCCAGGCCGGCGGCGGGGTGGGTCGACGGCCGGCAAGGAGGTGCGGTGGGAGGTGGGAGGCCGCGGGACGGCGCGAGCGCAGGCCGGCGGCGCACCGTGCGCAGGAAGGAGGTCAGGGCGTGGGTTGGAGTGGGGTGCGGGGAAGAAGGTGGGAGGAGGGAGGTCGTGCCGTGGGTGGGTGAGGGGGTGCGGGGAAGAAGGTGGTTAGGGGGGTGCGGGTGTTGGCAGAATAAGGAGATTGATGGTACAATAAGGTTTTAAGGGGGTTGGTAGAATAGACCCACCCTATATACATATATATACAGCCCGTCTATTCTGCTAATATTGGCAGAATATTTATTCTGCCAACACTTCAGAACTGCACGCCGAACGCGAGTACACTGCACTTTCTGAAGCAAGCGCACTGCAGTACCGAGACGAGTGAACTTCTCTTCGGAAAAAACTGGACGTGGTGTTTTTTCGGTACTGTTTTTGATCTAATTTTTTAACCGTTTGTCGGAACGAGGCGTGTAATACGCCGTTGGAAAGCTATGGATTAGGCGCACATTCTCCATGTTGAAATTTTTTCGAAATTCCTCGCGGTTTAAGAGCAGTTTCGAAAATGGTGGGCGCCCGACGAGTGATAGCGAGCGTATTTTCGCGTTTTTTCGCAAACCGCTTATCGGAATGAAGCAAATGATACACCGTTGGAAAGATATCGTCGAGGCGCAACATTTTCATATATATTACATTTTCTAATTCCTTACGGTTTAAGAGCAGTTTCAAATTTACTAAATCGCGGATTTTTTTTTTTAAATTTGCAATTTTCGGTACTGTTTTCGCTCCAGTTTTTTAACCGTTTGTCGAAACGACGCGTGTGATACGCCGTTGGAAAGCTACGGACGAGGCGCAACTTTCATATGTAGAAAGGTTTTTGAGATTCCTTACGGTTTTAATTTAATTTTGAAAATGGTGCGGCGGACGACGGGTGGCAGCGGACGTTTTTCCGCAAATTTTTACAAACCGCTGGTCGGAATGATTCAAATGATACGCCGTTGGAAAGATATCGACGAATCGCAACTTTTTCATGTAGAACACTCTCTCTAATTCCTTACGGTTTGAGAGCAGTTTTGATTTTACCGGAATGCGGGCACTCTGTTTTTTCGCAACACCAAAATCAACAAGTGAACCGCATCGAACCGAAAACCGCACTGCTTCGTACTGAAAACCGCACTGCATCAGACGGGCAAGCGAACTTCATGGTTTCTTTTATCTTTTCTCTAACTTTTATGAACGAGAGTGGACCGCTGAGATGAGGGCAAGTGAACCACATCAAGGAGAAATGAACCGTGACAAAAGTCTAAGTGAACCGCATGACTTTGTTGTTGTTTTGTACTTTTTTCATAGGCTTAAGTGGACCACAAGGTCAATGTTAGTGTATTGTATCATTTTTTAAATGCATCAGAATTGCGTGGTCGAGACTAGAGAACTGCATTTTTTTGGACAGCAAAAGTGAACCGTGAAAAACAAAACTAGTGAACTACATCTAAAATGAAGTGAACTTCTCCTGATGTTTTTCCTTTTTATGGTTTTTACAAAGCGAAGCATAATAGAGGTTTACACTGAACCACAAAAGATGTTTACACTGGGCTCCAGTGCGCCGACGAACTGCATAATTTCTATAATTGTGTTTCTTTTCTTGCACATCCAACAACAAAGTGAACTTCTTGAGTAAACTGCAGACGATGCAAAAAACATATCTAAAAAGCACATGTGCACTGCACCGCGTCAGTGAACCGCACGAGTAGTCAGGTGCACATCCAAAATCCAACTGCACGGCCACGTGGGCCGAACCGCATTGCGTGCCCGGCGCACTGCAAGCCCAGGATGCCTGCACTGCAAGGGGTGGAGGGGCATCTCGTCTGAACTTTTTGTCCCTGAATTTTTTGCACAACAGCCCTGAAATCGAATTGAAACTAAACTGAAATCCACTCCGACTGATGGATTCAGCGACCTTCTCATCTGCATCAGGTGAATGAAACTAAAAAAACACAAAGAACCAACCGGCGGATGAACTACATGTCCACGGCCGCCGAATCATAGTGGACACACAAGAGAACTGCATAACCATCGGCCGTGAACCATTTTCAGAGCACAAACATATGAATTTTGCAACAAAAATTAACAGGAATCTCCTTGGTGGAGCCCGTGCTCCGGTTAACCACATGTAGAGGAGCAGCGAACTGCACTTGGCGCGCCGCCGAGCTGCACGGAGAGAAAAGGCGATGGGGTCAGCAGGATGTGGCACTTCGGCGGGGTGAAGAAACCACCGACGTGAGATGGGCTGCCGGTAATGGGGGGTTAGGAGAAGTGCTGGGACGGATTCCATGACCTGGCAAAAGGAGGTGCGCCTGGAGAGGCCCCCTGTACGGCCAATTTTTGCATGACCACACCCACGGCGATGGTGCTCACCCACGCATGTGCTCGTGCGAGGCCCACGGTGCTCGCGTGCGGCAGCCGCCCTCGAGGTGGAGGGAGGTCCCGCTCATCTCGCCCATGGCCTACTCCCTTGGCCGCCGGCTGGAGAAGGGAGGAGGGGAGGCCGAATCCATGGCCGGAGAGCGGCCGGATCGCTGGTGAACTGCACCGCGTCGCTGCCGTCGACCAGATGGGAGGGTCGGGCGTTGCGCGGGACGGTGGCGCTGGCCGGCACTGGAGGGAGGGCGGGCGGCGATGTGAAGCGGGACAGGGGCAGGGTGGACGGGGGAGGGAGGGGCGGTGCGGCCTGGATCCGGTGGCGGGGCGTCGCGGGGAGCCGCGTGGTCGCCACAGGAGAGGCGCAGTCGGAGGTGACCGGGGGTCAGGGCGGCGAGGGAGGTGGGGGTTGGGAGGGAGGTGGGGCCGTGGGGGCGGCAGGCGAGGGGGGGCGGAGGAGTTGGCTGGGGCTGGTAGCCAGGGCTGGGGGGGAGGTGGGGGCGGCGTGGCGATCCAGCAGGCCCGCTGGCCGGCGGTGGAGGGAGGTGGTAGGAGGCGGCGTCGGGGGAGGGGGTTGTGGCTGGGGAAGAAGGTGGTCGGGATGGGGGTGTGGGGAGGTGCGAATGGATAAGGTCAGAACGTGGGGTGGTGTGGTTTTTTTCTTTCTTGGGGCGGTTCGGTTTGTAGGTGGGCGCAGCGTGGGTGTTGGCAGAATAAGCAAAAAATGGTAGAATAAGGTCTTAAGGGGGTTGGTAGAATAGACCTATATATATATATATATATATATATATATATATATATATATATATATATATATATATATATATATATTGGCAATACTTGTGTGCGGATACAAATTGAACGTTATTTGGATGACTCACCACGTAGAATGTGCAAACTTCTATAAGAATAGGTGTTTGATTGTTTCGTCGTGAGTACAAAAGCTGCACTTCTTACTTCCTGCCAGTGCGACCAGCCAGGTTGTCTTTGGTTGGCACAATTTTCCTTTGAAGATAACATATAAAAAAAAATGGTGGTATCCTCAACTTCCGTTTTTTATAATTATTATCAACTGGAATCTTTGAGTGCATGAGCACACCATACATGAAGTCGACAATCAATGACCCAGATGTAACAAGTTTCCAACGGAACTCGTCCTGACCACTAGCTACTTGACTAATGTTTTCAAAAAATTGCACACCATCTATGCATGATCAACAACAGACGACAGCAAGAATTGAAGCTAATTGAACTTAGCATCAGCCCAGTTCTCACAGCCATACCTTTAGTAAAAGACTGATAGAAAAACAAGCATAAGGCAAATTTTAACATGGTCCCTCTTGCCTTCTCTTTTTTACATGTGAGGTAGTAAGAAGGTAAGAGTTAATCAGGCCACTAATTAATGAGATCTATTTTATATTTTTACCTTTCATGTGAAATTAAAACTGCTCGAAGTATAACCCTTGTATGCGCAAACTCTGGATGGCAAGCAGAGCCGCTGGAGACGGCAAGCGCCACGTCGGGGCGGCGGAGGGATAGGCAGTGACTACTGGAGTAGCGTGGCCCGGATATCTCTGTCACCAGTAGGTGCGGCGGCTCGAGCCGAGGTCGGAAGCCAAGCGGGCACGTCAGCGGAGGCCGGAGGCGGCGGGTGGCGTGTTGCCTGCCGGTTGTGCTGGAGGGTCCGAGCGAATTGGGGATGATGAGTGGAGGGGAACCAGGGAGAGGGCAGCTTTGCCGCCGGAGCCATGGCACCGATAGTACAGGAGCCAAGGTACATGACTAACAGCCCAACGGCGACCGCCAAGTGCGCACGCGAGACGGCTATCGATCGTCGCTCATTAATAGTCCAGCTCACGAATCGTGAAGCACTAACGAACCGCACAGATATGGGAAGCATATGCGCCTGTCTTCCCAGTCGTGGGGTTATGTGTGTGTACGGGAGCTTGTATCCATCTTCTATAAAATACTCGGAGAGCATGCCTTGTTCGTCAATTCCATCCGTCCACCTTGCAAAGCTATCTGCAAAAACCCAATTCGCTGCGACTTATATCTGATTCACTCAAGCAGAAAACAAGTGTAAGACCTCCCTCCCTCCCACTCCCCCTTCCCCATCTCTCTTTCTTTCTCTCTAACAAAGTGAAGTTCTATGTGTCGTATTATATATAGTATTTTTTCGGTAATATATACTCTCTCCGTTTACAAGTCCCCTCGTATTTTGATCCTAACTTTGACCATCAATTTAACCAACAAGATATAACTAAGCTGGTCCGGATGAAGTAACCGACAAACCTCAAAGTTAGTAATTATTTTACAAACAATGTTACTTTTCAGTCAACTGATTTCAATTTGCTTTCACTCGAATTTTCTCATCGCTCAATCTCGCGTTGACGCTTTAAGTCGGTTTTTTTTTTCTTTGCCTCCATTCGAATTTATGGGTGTTTGATTATGTGTAGCCAGGGCTATATCATTTCACTCTTATTTTTTCGAAAAGGAGGATAACCCTTGGACACTGCATCGGGCGATGAACATAGCCATATATTATTCATTATTTCAAATCTAGCAGCTGAATAAAGTCGATCCCAAAAACATAACCCGAGGCCGCATGCCTCACGATAATAACTTCACCAGACAACCACTAACCCTATAGTTAAAAGACTAAAACAAAACAAAAAATACACTGCTCCTAACCTAAGCCTTCAAGAAGGAATCGCCGACGTGCACCGATGATGCTGAGTCCAACCCTAGGTCGGTCTCGGGATTTTCATGCCGGACACCAAGCTTCAAGCCACCACCTTCAGCAAGGAAACAATACAATCGCGTGTCAACATAGCCTAATTAGAGATCTAGTGTTTTCACCGGAGTGCGCCTGCTCGTCGTTGAAGCCGCCTCTACCATCATCACTTGTCTAGCTACCGACACCTCACTAGCCAGATATTGTGGAAGGAGATACCGGAAGAAAAAGATGTCTCATACCGCCTCGCCTTTAATCACCGTCGCAACACCTTTGATCCAGCAACACAGGCGAAATATGACACCTCTGCCAAAGCCACCATCCATCACCAGACAGCAGCAGGCATGACTTGACGTCTCTGCATGAGACATCGCGCATAGCACCTTCCGGCGACAGGCATGACTCGATGCCTCCGGAAGAGACACATGTGTCACCTGCCGAGCCGCATCAAACCGGATATGTTGGTGGAAGGGGCGTCCCATACCACTGCCAGTCTCAGAAAGACGTCACCACCTCGTGGCCCAGGCCCAGCCACCGCATCGTCCAGACGACCACGGACGCCGCTGCTGTCGAAGAACCACAGCCGCCACCCCAAATGCCTAAATCCCGCGCCGCCATCGGATGACGCCACAGCGAGAAGATAGCAGCAAAATCTGCCGCCGCTTGAACGACTACTGGCTATCGCACTGCCACGTAGAAGCAGTTGTAGGCAGCCACCACCCGCCACATGATGTTGTAGACCGTGCTCTGTAGGCCTAGCCACCACCGAAGGATCCCAGGGCCACCGCCCCCGCGTCTGTGGTGCGCCACATGTGGCTGTCGTCAAGGGCCAACCGCCGCGAGCCAGCGGAGGCCTCCCACTGTGAGAAGAGATGAGGGGACGAGGACCCTCCGACCGCCATCCACCGCGCGGAGCTTTACCCGTCGGCTTCCTCCTGCAGCGGCGGGTGGTTAGATAAGTGGTGGGGGCGGCATGTAGAGTTTCTCCCGAGCCGCCCCCCGGGAGCGATGCGAGCGTTTCCTGTCATCTTAGAGAACTAAGGGGGCACACCAAGAATGTCTTGTGCTCCTGCATTTTGAAACTTTATATGTTGGGTTATATCATTTCCCCTCTAGCCATCTTTTTTCTTCTACTTACTTTTGGGTATGTCTATGCTTGAGACTTCTTTTTTCCATTTATGTTCTGAATTTAGGTTTTTTTTATGATTCATTCTTGTTATCCTCGAATTATTATTGTCAATATAGTTTTTACAGTTCCAGGTACTGAAGTTACAATTTATATTGTTGTCATCAACTTGAATTACTATAGAAATTATTTTCATGTTAGCCTGGAAATTTTGATGATCCATTTTTCTCCCAGAATTATTATCGTCGGTCCAACTAAAAAAATTCGTAATTTTAACTGTTCCAATGAACTATGTTACTGTTATAGTTGATGTATACTTGATGTACTATTGGAATTTTTTTGCATTCTAGCCTTAATTTTTTTTTATGATTCATTCTTGATCCCCAAGAATTAATTAGATGGAAGTTTGTGAGTGATGCTGAATTTGTCAAATGTGAATTTGGTTTCATGCATACAACTATCATGCTTTTACTGGCTGAAAAAATTGAGTGAAGTTCAATTTGTTTTCAGTTGAATGTGAAATAGACACTTATTCTAACCCTCATCACTACTAATTAATTCCTTTTTGTTAAGCAGATCGATTTCCACTACACAATCAGTGCCGCATATGCATGTGGACATGGATCAAACCACAATCGGTATGGCAGCCTTCTTCACCATAACATTTGTGTTTCTCACCACCATCATCTCCAAGATGATTGCAAAAATCAGAACCGTTCATCCTATGTGCAAAGGAAAAAGATCATCATTTACTTGGCTGCAGCCACATGTGGTGAGCGGAGGTCCTCTAATGACAGCTCTGCTCACACTTGTAACGCCCAAGAAAGGTTTACACGCTGCAATCCATGACCTACACATGAAGATGGGCAGTGTGTTTACAGTAAACATTTTCGGGCTGAAGAAGGTCACCTTAATTTTAACTTCCAATATAATTTAATAGAACTACTAATTAATTTTAAAAATATATATCTCACACATGATCAATTTGAAGGTGACATTTTTGGTTGGGCCAGAGGTCACTGCTCATTTCTTCAGAGGGTCGCCATCCGAGATCGACCTTGGGGATACTGTTAAGGTCATTGTACCTGTCCTTGGTCGAGGAGTTCTCTATGACGTAGACATAGCTACCAGGAATGAGCAGCTTCGGTTTTGTACCAAGGCCATAAATCCGGCGAGCTTGCGGAGAGATGTTCATTCCATGGCTCATGAAGTGGAGGTAATTGTTTTTGGGATAATACATGTTTTATATCTCCATCAGCTTCATTCCATGATGAGTTCATGATTATCAGTTTTATGATTATTAGCTGTTGGTCTTGTTGTTGATCGGATATACATATATATTTTTTGTACCTAGGACTACTTTGCAAAATGGGAACACCACGGCACGGTCGATCTAAAGCATGAGTTGGGGCAGCTAATCATGTTGATGGTCAACAGATTCTTGCTTGGCAATGAGATCAAAGATGGAAAATTGAAAGAAGTCTCCACACTCCTCGATGAACTATTCGAAAACAGCTTCCATGTGGTCAACTTACTCTTCCCACACCTTCCGATACCGTCGAACCGCAGACGCGATGAAACTCGTGCAAGGCTGGGAGAGATGCTCCCAGACATTGTCACATCACATAGAAGAACTAGCTCAGCCCAAGCCGCTGACATCAATAACAGCAATGAAGGCGATGTGCTTCAAAGCTTCATAGACTCAAAATATAGCGACGGTCGACCCTTGACAGAGAAAGAGATCGTCGGGCTACTGGTTGCAATCTTTTTCGCAGGGCAGCAGACGTGCTCGAGTACTGTCACCTGGACAGGAGCTTGCCTGCTAAGCCATAAGAAGTTCATGGCAGCTGCCACGTCAGAGCAAAAGCATATCATTGAGCAAAATGGAGAATTCATAGACTACAACATCTTGTCAAAGATGGGCACCTTGCATTGCTGCATCAAAGAGGCGCTGAGGCTCTACTCTCCAACACCAATACTACTCCGACATGCACATAAGAGCTTCGTTGTGCAAACTAGAGATGGCAAGGAATATGAGATCCCAGAAGGGCACGCCTTAGCGTGCTCCATTGCGGTTAGCAACAAGCTTCCTTACATCTACAAGAACCCTAATGTGTATGATCCATGCCGGTTTAGTCCGGGGAGAGAGGAGGACAAAACGGGTGACTTGTTCTCTTACATATCATTTGGTTCCGGGAAGCATGCTTGCTTGGGAAAGAATTTTGCTTTCATGCAAATGAAGGTGATATGGAGCTATTTGCTGAGGAACTTTGAGCTTGAGTTGATCTCTCCTTTCCCCGAGCAAGAGCATGACAAGATATTGCCAGGGCCTAGAGGAAAAGTGATGGTTAGTTACAGGAGAAGATCACTAGTTAATTAGCATGTATGTACCTACAATAATGATCTTTTAAGCTCATTGGGTGCTATTTGTGTCATTTTGTCCTTTGGGCAATAAATATGCTAAATATGTGCTGAAAAGGGGAGAATACATAGAGGTGTGTGCATGTGTTTGCCAGACAAATCATGCTGTAGAAATAAAGAACTTGTTGTATGTAACTTATGTCTGTATAACTGATAATTTGCCTGATTCAATGATTTTCCTAGTGCGGACGGCACGGTTGGGTCAGGTTTTTTACTGCTGCTTGCCGTCGTGTGTGCCCACGCTGCTGCTGCTCTTCTGCATGCGCTACTGCTGCTCTTGCTGGTGTATATTGACATTGAATATGCGATGTTGTGTGATGGTGTATATGTTGAGTTTAGAAAAGGTTTCAAGATGAACTGATAAAACAGTGGTTGCTTGACCTTCAAACCTGACCCGTTACATTTCAAAACCCAGATTCCTTCTCAGAGATGGTCCGATTTTTAAATAGTATACGTCACATCTTTTGTGAAACTTTCTTGATTTTTTATCACAGTCTATAGATCATATAATGACAGCATGTCATGTTTCATGTTTTTCAGACTTTGTTTAAAAGGGCAGCCCGGTGCATGTAGCTCCCGCTTGCGCAGGGTCCGGGGAAGGGTCCGACCACTTTGGGTCTATTATACGCAGCCTTTCCCTACATTTCCGTAAGAGGCTGTTTCCAGGACTTGAACCCGTGACCTCATGGTCACAAGGCAGCAGCTTTACCACTGCGCCAAGTTTCATGTTTTTCAGACTTTGTTTGCATTTTTTAAATTAAAAAACAATAAGCTTAATGTTTGGAGTTGAGTCTTGGCAGTCTGGTGTTTGTATTTTTTTTTACTCTGATAAGTCCTCAACATAGATTCATTAACACAAATAGGATATTTCAAACCAGTTTTTCCAACTTTGGATAAGATCTTAACACAGATGCAAAGCACCTCCCGCCTGCCCCATGCCGGTGTTGGTTTCCTGGAGTTGGGGACATCGGACCACCGTAAGACCTCTCGACATTGATAATCCTCTCTGCGTGGTCAATCTGGAAAGCCCGTAACGCGTGCATCTTCAATGCCGAGCGACCATCCACGCCACGCCTGACCCAGACCGTCCAAGACGAGGCTCGACAATGGGCATGCGCCGGGGCCAGCGGCCTAAACTCCATCCTGCCTGAGGTGTAGCCTTACAGTAATATAGGGCGCCCCCTAGGCCGCGGTGCACCCTCATGTGCACGCCATTCATTTGTGTACGCGTCATTTGGGTGGACATTGTACTTGTACTCTCCCCTTCTATCAATGCAATGATACGCAAATCTTTTGCATATTCATGAAAAAAAAGGATCTAGAAAAGTTGTGGCGTGCACTGATTGGAAACTGGAACTATTCGAGGAAGAATCGTGGTTTCGAGATTGAATGGATCGGGTTTGAAGGCGAAGCAACTGTCTTCATCTTTGACCTTGAAACATTTTTTGGTATCAACATACACCATCACATGTTTCATGTTAGAATTTGACATTTTGGGGGATTCGTTTGCTATATTTAAGTCGTTTCGTGCCTTTCCAGGCATTTAACCAAATAATTCAAATTTAAACTATGGGTGTATGAAAAAGTTGGAAAAGGGGTTTGAAAAATCCTGTTTTGTTAATGAACCTAAGTTAGATTTCATCCAAGAAAAAGAAAAACATCACACTGCCAAGACACGATCCGAACATGAAGCTTATTGTTTTTTAATTTAAAAGATGCATACAAAGTCTGAAAACCATGAAACATGGCATTGGTGTCATTATATGATTCATAGAGGCTGTGATAAAAAAAAATCGGATGGGAGGTCGATCTGCATCTATGACTGTGCCTTGATCGCCTTGGCATACTTCTAGAGTGCAACTTGATATGGATGCTTCCCAAGTCGCCTTGCCAGAGTGAAAATGCCATCTCCACATACCTGGCAGCACCGACGACGAAAATGATGATGGACGCTAGGATCAAAGAACCCCCGCCGTCACCACTGCCGATGTACACATGCTTGTACATGACATAGCTGGCTCCCCCAATCCGCGAGGCGACCGTCAGCACTTCGCGCCTAGAGAGGGCATTGTCCTCCAGGGAGAGGGCACTGATGTTGTCCTGACCACCAAGATGGCACTACTAGAAAACAGGGCTTTCGTTCTAGCCGGATCGGAGCAATAGTCCCGGTCGCGTTATGAACCGGGACTAATGTGAGCATTAGTCCCGGTTCGAGCGGCTAGGACGCCGGACGGGGCTCGGCAGGCATCAGTCCCGGTTCGAATGGGACCTTTAGTCCCTGTTGCAGACACCAACCGGGACTAAAGTGGTTGCGGCAGGCACGATACCCTTTCGTCCCGGTTGGTGTCTCCAACCGGGACTAAAGGTCTGTCTTCAGTCCCGGTTTTAGACCCCAACCGGGACTAAAAATTTGCCTATATATATCCTCGCCCCTGCTCGCCCTCTCCTCTGTTTTTTCCTCATAGAAGGTGGGAGGTGTGTGCTAGTTTGTTTTCCCTTCCTATGCACCAGAGGTGTTCGATGAAATGCCTGAGAGCATGATGCCACTTGAGTTCACACAAAACAAACATGATATGAGGTGCCCGAGCCACACTTAAGCTTTCTCCTCTTTCTTGCCCGAGCCACACAATCCATTCTTCTCCTCTGTTCTTCCTCCAAGCTCGACCTCCAAGCTCCATTTTCCCCAAGATTTGTCTAGATTTGGCGGTGCACCAACTATCCAAGTGTTCTAAAAGGTTAGCAACTTCATCCTTTCATCTCTCATTGCTAGTTTAGCTCATTTCATGCTCTAGAAGTAGAGTGATTTGTGGGTTTTGGTGGAGGAGTGTATGTGGGAGTTTATTTGATTTAGATGCAATTTGAGCTCAAATTAACTTCTTAGTTTGCACATGTGTAGGGTGCCGTCCCGTCCCCGTCCCCGTCCTCACCGCCGTCGATCGCCCGCGCCGATCTCATCGCCGGCACCACCGTGGTGAGCCTCTTGTTCTTATCTTTAAAAAAAAATTCTTACTTGTATGATTTAGATAGTTACTTGTATAATTTTCTTACTTGTATTATTGTTTGTTATTATATAGTGCCATGGTTTTGATATCCGCCCCCGTCGGCTCTCGTCCGGTCTATGATTCGGATGTGGTATATTATCTTTTATAACTATTTGTTTCATTTAGTGTTTATGACAATTATGCCGACCAACTTGACATAGATATTTTTATCTAGGAGGTATGTGAACCGGAAATTCCAACCGACCCTCTTGTCGAGAGGTTAAATTTAGTTGAAAAAGAAAACAATTATTTGAAAGAAAAATTGAAAAGAATTGAAGAAGAGAAGATGAAATTGGAGTTGCATGTTGCCGATGTCGTCGATCTACACAAGATCCAGATGGATGCAATGCGCTTGAAGATTAGAAAGATTAGAAAATATGCCATTGATAAAGAGGCTTGGTATCATTATGCTGTTGGATCAATTGTTACCTTAGTTGCGATTTTGATCGCATTTGTTGTTGCATTTAAATGTTTTACATAGTTGTATGTTAGTTTCAATGTATGTTTTAGATGCTCTTGATAGTTGTGTGTTGTTTTATGAGAACTATGTATGAACTTTATGTATTTATTTTTGCAGTAATAACATTTGATCACTACTGTACTTTGGTTTTAATGTGATGAACTTGTATTAATTTGGTCATTTCTCTATTCATGATGTTCTGTAATGGTTTTTGATATACTTAATTATATAATGTAGATGAACCGGTAATGGATGTACAGTGACCGACGCACTGCCGAGTACATTACGGGCCTGCATAATTTTATCGGTGTGGCTCAGGCAAACAGTCTGAATTGTTTTATGTGTTGTCCATGTGTTGACTGTCGGAATGACAAGGATTACTCTTCCTCGAAAATCCTTCACACCCACCTGATTAAGTCCGGTTTCATGCCCAGCTATAATTGTTGGACCAAGCACGGAGAAAGAAGGGTTATGATGGAAGACAATGAAAAAGAAGAGGATGATGACAACTATTCTATGTTCCCTGAATACGGTGATACTGCAACGGGGGAAGCTGAAGATCAAGAGGCACCAGATGTGCCCGCTGATGATCTTCGCCGGGCCATTGTTGATGCACAGAGAGAATGCGAAAGTGAAAAGGAGAAGTTGAAGTTGGAGCGCATGTTAGAGGATCACAAAAAAAAATTGTACCCAAATTGCGAAGATGGCAACACAAAGCTCGGTACCACACTGGAATTGCTGCAATGGAAGGCAGAGAATGGTTTATCTGACAAGGGATTTGAGAAGTTACTGAAAATAATGAAGAAGAAGCTTCCAAAGGATAACGAACTGCCTGGCAGTACGTACGAAGCAAAGAAGGTTCTCTGCCCTCTAGGATTAGAGGTGCAGAAGATACATGCATGCCCTAATGACTGCATCCTCTACCGCGGTGAGGAGTACGAGAATTTGAATGCATGCCCGGTATGCGGTGCATTGCGGTATAAGATCAGACGAGATGACCCTGGTGATGTTGAGGGCGAGCGCCCCAGGAAGAGGGTTCCTGCCAAGGTGATGTGGTATGCTCCTATAATACCACGGTTGAAACGTCTGTTCAGAAACAAAGAGCATGCCAAGTTGTTGCGATGGCACAAAGAAGACCGTAAGAAAGACGCGATGTTGAGAGTACCCGCTGATGGGTCGCAGTGGAGAAAAATCGAGAGAGAGTGGCCGGAGTTTGCAGATGACGCAAGGAACTTATGGTTTGGTATAAGTACAGATGGCATGAATCCTTTTGGGGAGCAGAGCAGCAGTCATAGCACCTGGCCTGTGACTCTATGTATCTATAACCTTTCTCCTTGGTTGTGCATGAAGCGGAAGTTCATTATGATGCCAGTGCTCATCCAAGGCCCTAAGCAACCCGGCAACGACATTGATGTGTACCTAAGGCCATTAGTTAAAGAACTTTTACAGTTGTGGGATATAAAAGGTGTGCGTGTGTGGGATGAGCACAAACAGGAGGAATTTGACCTACGAGCGTTGCTGTTTGTAACCATCAATGATTGGCCTGCTCTTAGTAACCTTTCAGGACAGACAAACAAGGGATACAATGCATGCACACACTGTTTAGATGAGACTGAAAGTATATATTTGGATAAATGTAAGAAGAATGTGTACCCGGGACATCGTGGATTTCTTCCGACCAGGCATCCCTTAAGAAAGAAAGGCAAGCATTTCAAAGGTGAGGCAGATCGCCGGAAGAAGCCTGCCCACCGTACTGGTGATGATATATTTGATATGGTCAAGGATTTAAAAGTAATCTTTGGAAAGGGTCCTGGTGGACAATCTGTTCCGAATGATGCTAACGGACACGCACCCATGTGGAAGAAGAAATCTATATTTTGGGAGCTACCCTATTGGAAAGTCCTAGAGGTCCGCTCTGCAATCGACGTGATGCACGTGACGAAGAATCTTTGCGTGAACCTGCTAGGCTTCTTGGGCGTGTATGGGAAGACAAAAGATACACCGGAGGCACGGGAGGACCAGCAACGTATGAGCGAAAAAGACAGCATGCATCCAGAGCAGTATCAAGGTCGTGCCAGCTACGCTCTTACCAAAGTAGAGAAGGAAATCTTTTTTGAATGCCTGATCAGTATCAAGGTCCCGTCTGGCTTCTCGTCGAATATAAAGGGAATAATAAATATGGCAGAGAAAAAAATTCCAAAACCTAAAGTCTCATGACTGCCACGTGATTATGACGCAATTGCTTCCGGTTGCATTGAGGGGGCTTCTACCAGAAAATGTTTGATTAGCCATTGTGAAGCTATGTGCATTCCTCAATGAAATTTCTCAGAAGGTAATCAATCCAGAAATCCTACCAAGGTTACAGAATGATTTGGTCCAATGTCTTGTCAGTTTCGAGTTGGTGTTCCCACCATCCTTCTTCAATATTATGACGCACGTCCTAGTTCACCTAGTCGAAGAGATTGCCATTCTGGGTCCTGTATTTCTACACAATATGTGCCCCTTTGAGAGGTTCATGGGAGTCTTAAAGAAATATGTTCATAACCGTGCTAGGCCAGAAGGAAGCATATCCAAGGGCCATGAAACAGAGGAGGTTATTGAGTTTTGTGTTGACTTTATTCCTGACCTTAAGCCGATTGGTGTTCCTCAATCGCGGCATGAGGGGAGACTGAGTGGAAAAGGCACGCTAGAAAAGAATTCAGTAATATGTAGGGACAGGCATTCTTTCACTCAAGCACACTACGCAGTTCTACAAAGTTCTACCTTGGTGGCCCCATATATCGAGGAACACATGGATATTGTACGCTCCAAGAACCCGGGGCAGTCTGACGACTGGATTACACGTGCACACATGGCGACTTTCGGTGGTTGGTTGCAAACACATCTCACGAATAACACCACTGTTGGAGATCAGTTGTACTTGTTGGCCAGGACACCATCTTCGACTGTATTGACTTTCCAAGGGTACGAGATAAATGGGAATACATTTTACACGATCGCCCAAGATAAAAAGAGCACCAACCAAAACAGTGGTGTCCGCTTTGATGCAACAAACACCAATGGGGAAAAGGACACATATTATGGTTACATAGAGGAGATATGGGAATTTGACTATGGACCTTCTTTTAAGGTCCCTTTGTTTCGGTGCAAATGGGTCAATCTGACAGGAGGCGGGGTAAAGGTAGACCCGCAGTACAGAATGACAACAGTGGATCTCAACAATCTTGGGTACACAGACGAACCATTCGTCCTAGCCAATGATGTGGCGCAGGTTTTCTATGTGAAGGACATGTCTACCAAACCGAGAAAAAGAAAAGATAAGAAAGCGAATACATCATACGATGAGCCAAAGCGCCACATAGTTCTTTCAGGGAAAAGAAACATCGTGGGAGTGGAGGACAAGATAGACATGTCAGAAGATTATGAAAAGTTTGATGAAATTTCTCCCTTCACAGTGAAGACTGACCCAAGCATCCTATTAAATGATGAAGATTCTCCATGGTTACGGCGCAATCATAAGCAAGGGACACACGCGAAGAAAAAGTTTGATACCCCAAGATCCCACTCTGGGATGTGATCACCGGCTTCACCGTCATCACTTCCTCTCTAGTGAGTTTCCGGACTTATAGCTGGAAAGTCCCACTTCGGACAAACCAGAGGGAATCTTTGTAAGAGTTAGGGTATATATGTGTTTTGGCATTTGAAACATGATTTTTGAATAATTATTTATTAAGTTATGAATTTTCAATTACTCCTATCCTTTTAGTATTTTAATTATACAGAGGAGTTAATCAATGCAATTATGTTCAAACAAAATATGAATGTCTTCTGAGCATTCCAGATAAGTCGCTTGAGGTTGACAGGCATAGGCCATACACCCTCACCAGTTGTAGTGATTTCAGTCCCAAGTTTTGCAAGATTCCACCCCTAGCTATCACCGGTCATGCCACCCGTTTTGACCGCATTTTGAAATCGGCATAAACAATTCAAAAAAAAAAGTCATGTATTTTTCTGATTTGTAATTATTTCACTATGTATTTTTCAAGGTTTCTGATCTAAAGTAAAGTTAATAGAAAGTAAAATTTATCCAACTAAAATTTTCATAAAGTATTTTTTGTTAAAAACTTTAATAGCAAAAAGAATTAAATCAAAACTAGGAATGTATGCTACTGTTTTTGAATCTGTCTAAAACAAAACTAAAATAATTTTATAAATTAAATTCCTTTAAACCACTGGACAATCAATTTCATTAGAAACCATCATACGCGGTTAATCCCGGTTGGTGGCTCCAACCGGGACTAAAGGCCTAACCTTCCCGCTCTTTCGGCCGCGGCCAAAATAGCATTAGTCCCGGTTGGTGACTCCAACCGGGACTAAAGGCCTAACCTTCCCGCCCTTTCGGCCGCGGACAAAAATAGCTTTAGTCCTGGTTGGTGGCTCCAACCGGAACTAAAGGCAGACCTTTAGTCTCGGTTGAAGCCACCAACCGGGACTAAACACCCTTTCGTCCCGGTTGGTGGCTCCAACCGGGACTAAAGGCCTCGCGGTATTTAACCGCCCCCTTCTCCCTCCCCCTATCTTCCTCCATTTTCACGCGAAACAGATCGAGCCGCCGGCCTCCACGCGCCGCCTGACCCGCCGGCGCCGCTCTCCTCCGCGTGCCGCCCGAGCCCGCGCTGGCGCTCCTCCACGCGCGCGCGCCCTCGACGTCCGCTCCCGCCGCCGGCCTCCACGCGCCGCCCGAACCCGCTGGCGCCGCACTCCTCCACGCGCCACCCGAGCCCGCGCCGGCGCTCCTCCCCGAGCTCCCCGGAGGCCGCGGCCTCCTCCTCCCCGAGCTCCCCACCGCACAGCCGCCCTCCTCCATCCCTCTGCCCCGAGCCCAAGGTTTACTCCCCTGCCTATCTTCTCTGGTTTTTTTTTACTAATTAGGGTTCGATGATCTACTAAAAGTGCTTGATGATGAAATTTGCTATGTTGTGCTTGATGATGAAAATTGAAAGTTAAAAATTGAAAGAAAAGGAAAAGTGAAAAAATGATGAAAATTGAAAGTAAAAGATTGTGCTCGATGTATTGCAATGATGAAAATTGAAAGTAAAAGTGTGTGAGCTAGTGAGGCAGAGAGAGGTTTGTTCCTCTCTTTTTTTTTTACTTTTTTCTGTTTTATATATGTTGCTCATGTATGGATGCTATGGTTGTATGCTAAAGAAATTGAAAAGAAAAAAGTGGATATGTTTGCAAATTTTGCTGGATATAGCATTTTTGTATAGATATAGGTCAATGTAGTAGAGTTTAGCAATATTGATAAAAGAAATAAAAGAAAAGGAAAGAGAAAGAAAATGAAAGGAAATTAAAAAAGAAAAATAAGTTAGTAGTAAAAATGTGCTATCTTTTGTTAAAATGTGGATATGTGTGGAAATATTTACAAATGGAGTAGTTATTTGATAGGTGTATAAAAAATATAGACATGTGGTGAGAGAAAAAAAAGAAAAATTAAAGAAATCTGATGCAAACAATGAAATAAAGGTGAGCCGGAGCAACGTCTCACAATGAACGAGAAATATACCTGATTTGTTTTCATAGGAATTTGTTCTCGGCGACGATGCCCGGCCCGCATCCTCGTCGTCGACTCGGCGGCGACAACCAGTTTGAGAGGCGCCATGTCCGGGACTGGGCTCCGCCGGGCTGGCATTGGGAGGTGCTACCTTCCGGGGCGCGCAGCTTGGTGAGGAATTGGGGTCTCGTCGTCGCCCCAGAGCTTCTTTGGTGGCGGTCGCGTGGGCCACTATCGGTGCAGAGGGAGCCGGCCCCCGAGGAGGTGGTACGTCGCCGTGTCAGGGAGGAGGACGAGCACGTCCGTCGCTACATGGTTGCGTTGGACGTCAGGTTCTCCAATACTTGGCAGTTTCTTCTGGGATCTCACCCGAGCTATGATCATGTGATGGTTCCTTCTCTTTGGGTGTTCACCGCCCGCGGCTCAGGAACCGCGAGTCGACGTCCAGTTTGATTGGGCGAGATGTATTAGTGATATTATGTGATATTATTGTTGCATTAACTGGATTATTCGAGATTTATTAGTGATATTATATGATAATATTATTGTTGCAACTGGATTATTCGAGATGTATTAGTGATATTATGTGAATTTGTTTTAATAATGTGATTTTTTTAATCGAGATGCAAATAGACATGGAAATGTGAATTTGTTTTAATAATTTGTTTATAGCATTGAAATAACTTGCAAGTCTTTGCAGAAACTATGGAACACGGCAGAGACGAAGAACAAGAAGACATGTTGGGGGAAATAATCCGCGACGGAGATGATATCACCTCACAGTTTCTGAACGACTCCGATGAGGGAATGGAGGGAGAAGATGACGGCTCCGGTGAGGGAATGGAGGGAGAAGATGACGGCTCCGGTGTTGGAACCTTAATTATTACAAAGTCCGGCGAGGTATATTAATTAAGCCTCTGCTGACTAGATGCATTAATTGATTTGTATATACATATATTAACGCTTCTTTCTTCTTTTATCCCTCCGGATCGAGCCAATCTTCTATAAAGAAACGAGGCCCGAAAAAAAGGTTGGGCGATAATGAAAGGTTCAAGATCGAAGAAGTCGCTGAAGATGGCAAACAGATTGGTCCCTCGCAGAACGCAAAAGCATTTGTAAGTCAGTGCAGAGTTATTGTTAGGGACAGCATCCCGATCACCATTCGAGAATGGAATAAGCCAAAGGCGGATGGAGTTACTTATGTCGACGATAGATCCAAAGAAATGCTTTGGAATATGCTCATGACAAATTTCACCCTACCGCCAGAGGTGGATCCAAATAACAAAGTTATAGAGCGAAAAGTCAAGGCGTGGACTCTTAAGAAGATGGCCGCACAATTCTGCAACTGGAATAAAAGATTGCACCAAGACTATGTCCTTGAAAACAAGACTCCAACATTCACCGGAGCATATGAGAAGATAAAAGATCACTGGGATGCATTTGTGGAGTACAAGACATCGGATGAAGCTAAGAAAAGGTCAAAAATAAATAAGCAAAATGTTGCAAAGAAGGAATATCACCATGTTATGGGGTCAGGTGGCTACAAGGTTGCCAGGCCTAAGTGGGGGAAAACTGAGAACGACCTGATTGATAACGGGATCGATCCAGAGACATTGGAGTGGGCTGAACGGGCAAAGGCTTGGTTCTACGGGCATGGGGGAAAGTTGGACCCAGAAACAGGGAAGTGTATTTTTACAAAAGATCAACTTGCAACACCCCTCAAAGCCCTTAAAGCTGCAATGAAGGACGTGCAGGACGGGAAGTTCAATCCCGACAGAGAGAACGACGAGCTGACACGCGCCCTCGGGAATGCTGAACACAGTGGACGAACACGAGGCACATCAGGCTCCGTTCCGTGGAAGATTGGGTTTCCCGACTGCAGTGACACTTATAGAAGCCGATGGAGAAAAAAGAAACAGCATGCAGACCTGCTGCAGCAGATAGAAGAAAAATTAGCGTGGCAGCAGAAGCAAATAGAGGCACTTACCAGCCAGCAAGCTACCGGCCCATCTCAGCGGCACGAAGATCCTGCATTCGATACTGCCGGCCCACCATCTCAGCGGAAAAGCAGCGTGGCTTCCACGGAGCTCGTTCGGCCCATAGATGATATCACGGCTCCTCGCTACCCCGTGGATGATATCACACAGAGGGAAAATTGTGAGCTACATGTGAAATGCATGAACATATCCGTGAAGGTGGCGGTCGGCTTTGCCTTACTTCCTGTACGTAATGGAACTTACCATTGCTCTGCGATTCCAGATGGCTATGCTGTTGTCGGGGTGGATGAAGTTATCAAGGGATTTGAGCAGCTGGAGCTTGACTTCCCTACAGGTGAAGGGGAGACTGAACTGGGAGATGCCAGAAAAAGTACCATTCTATGGAAAAAGGAACACATCGTGCTTCCACATTGGACGCCAAGGCTATCGACTCCTCAGAGTAGCAATCCAGCTCTATCTCCGCCGCCTCAGCCGTCTCCGCCGCGTTAGCAGACTCCGCCGCCTCCGCCGCCTCAGCCCCGGGTGGATATACGAAAGAGAACCGCCGCTCCGGTGGCTAGTACTACAACTGCGAAGAAATCCAGAGCAGGTACAAGGAACAGCGTCAAGGAGGCTCCTGCCAAGTTACCATACGAACTGACTGATGAGGAAACTAAGAAGGTCGTGGATGCCGATGTGAAACACCAGCTTGCACCGAAACGGCCCGAGCCAAAGGAGAAAATAGATCCGACAAAAGCGAAGCAGTTTCTGGAAAACCTTACGCGACCACCGCCTTCGCTGCCATCAAACTATGACCGCTCTATTATGAAGTCACATAAAGAACATCGGTAGCGGTCGGGAAGTAGTAGTGCAAGGGGGAAAACAATTCCCCAGCTCGGAGAACAGAAAAACAAATCGTGCCCCCCGCTCAACGTGTTTTCCGATATCGATTATGATCCGGAGGTAGCGGCCCATGATCTTGGTTTCACTCTTGCTCAATACTTAGGCCAGCAGGTAGAGTTCCCCACGGCTGATTTAGCATACAGATACTAGCACGGGAAGCCTCTCGTCAGACCTGAGGAGGTCCGGCTTCTACCAACACAAATGCGAAGATTGCATGAGTGGTACATGGAAGCCTCAAAGGAAGGGAGCAACTGGCTCATGGTGGGAATTAGAGATGAGCATTACTTCAGGGGAAACGACGAGATAAACATTGAATTTGATGAATTATTTCAGTTATACAATCCAGACGCCATCGACAAATCTATCGTCAATTGCTATTGTCTGTAAGTATTGTTTCTGTAATTAAGTCTCTAACTCAGCTTGTTCATTGCATGTATAATTATCCTCACTATATTATGCAGAATGAAGATTCTCGAATGCAAAAGAGGACAAATCTATGACATTGGGTTCATTAACCCAAATAACATACATGAATATACGGTAAAAAACAACGCCAAGGAAACAGAGGATAACTTGCTAACGGCGTTAATTAAACAACAAACCAGAAGGGAAATACTATTTCCTTACAACTTCAGGTGAGTGTTACTGTTTTGTACACATTCTGTTTCGCTTACTCGATGTTAAGTGTAATTGATGAGTTATGCGTGCGCAAGTTCCACTTTATTCTGCTAGTCATTCAGGTTGACGCAGGAGTAGTACTTGTCATGGACTCGAAACGTAAAGACCCTAAGATGTGGGCGGACCTGAGTGAACTGCTCCAGAGGTAATTTCAATCATTATCGCACTATATCGGCAACTTTCGTTCATTTCCTGATATCAAGTAATTAATAACTCATTTATTCATTTTCTTTGCCGGGCAGGGTTTGGAAACGGTTCACCAAGAAGGTTAGGGGTGAATGGAAAAAGGAGCTGCAATTTCGACAACTCAATGTAAGTAGTACTAGCTAGGTCCGCACATCTCTTTGATTCTAGTTTCAATACCATTATCATGCTTCATTATTATTTTGATTGAACTCTATTCTCGTAAAGTGCTTGAGGCAGGGAGACGGGAATAATTTATGTGGATACTACGTTTGCGAGTTCATTCGCCAGACGACATGTGAGAAGGGCAGAATTTTAGAAAAACTTGAAGTACGTAAACAATATTCACAATTTTATTTTATTACCATCAATTGTGTTGAGTTTCATTCATATATATTGACCCCCTTCTTTAAATTAGATCGAACGGATGCGGGACGATCTCCTACCAAAGGATCGCGTAAAGGCAATTCAAGAGGAATTGGCGGGATTCTTACTTGAAGAGGTCATATCTAAAACCGGAGAATACCATCGGGAATTGGTAGGGAATTTTGGTAATTAGATATTAGAGATCGTAAGAGATATTATATTGTATATATGCATGAACGTGTACTATATATAGTAGCGTCGAATATATATACGAAAACTTGTTGTTCGACCAAGCACGGAGAAAGAGGTCACTTCTCTATATTCATGACGATGTTGTGTAATGGTTCCTTCATTGCTATATGTAGTAGCGTCGAGTTGAATGGAAAACATAAAATGAAAACCCTAAATGAAAAAGAATTGAATGGTAAACACAAAAAGAAAAGGGAAACACAAAATGAAACCCCTAAACCCTCCAAAACCCTAAACCCCAGCGCTTGGCAGCGCCTGACGCGTGAAGGCCTTTAGTCCCGGTTGGTGTTACCAACCGGGACTAAAGGGGCTTCACGTGGAGCCCCTTTAGTCCCGGTTCGTAACACAACCGGGACTAAAAACGGGGGGCCTTTAGTCCCGATTCCTTAGTCCCGGTTGCCCAACCGGGACTAAAGGCTCTTACGAACCGGGACTAATGACCCTTTTTCTACTAGTGTGGTGCAGGAGAAACGGCGCCCAGAATGCAATGAGCTGTTGCCTCGGTGACGGGTCGCACATGGACAGATTGCTGAGGGCATAGGGTGCGACCCAGCTGGCCAGCTGGTACGCCAGCCAAAGGACGAGCATCAGCATGCCGGAAGCTTTACGCCGACGGATATTGGCGAAGATGCGCGGCGAAGCTCAAAGCAGAGCAATGAAAAGGAACTAAAATTAAAACTAAAACCATCTCCCATAAATTGAACAACTGCGCCATCCAGTTCGCCCATCCTTGTGCCATTGATTGGTTGATCGATCTCCTGAAATCAGCATCAATCATATCATCATATCGAATACTCAATGCATCTTCAGCTGCTATAGCTAGCTAGTTGATTAATGTTGCATGCGTGAGAGATGAGGTCCAAGATAACGTACCGGCCGCTGCGCAGGTTGGCTCATCGATCAATGAATTAACCTCGCACAGTAAGGAGGTCGTCTATGTACCATGAAGCTATAGCGGCTACCATAAACAGAGGAGATGACAACGCGTCACATGCAAACGTTATAGTTAATGCTTTAATTCTAAACTGCTCAATTAGTGGCTTAATTCTAAACTGCTCAACTAGCTCTGAAGCATTCAATAATCACTACCTAGTGCATGTGCAAGCATGTGCAGGTAGAGCTAGCTGCTTACTGAATCTACTCCCTCCGTTCACTATTATAAGATGTTTTGGATGTTTTAATATGGACTACATACGAACTGAAATTAGTGAACAAACACACTAAAACGTGTCTACATATATCCGATTTAGAAAGAAGTTAGAACATCTTATAATAGTGGACGGAGGGAGTAATTTGTTAGGGGGTGAGGTGTTCTTTCTCTATCTTCGTGGGCAGACTGTAGTTTAAGCAACCGTGAAAACGATCCAGCTAATAACAGTCAACTGCAATTGCACATCTTTTCTGCTACAACTGCACATGCAACTTTAGTAAAAAAAAGGTAGGTGCGCAATTCTGCTTTGTTATTGCTACAAGGATTGTAAAAAAAAAATTGGAGGGGTACCACCACTAATATTATAATATCTGCATTTGTATTTTTTTGTTAGGTTTATCCATGCTAAGCTTGGAAACTAACTGTTCAGCATGGCTGGAAAGGAGGCGACCACTACCACACCCAAAAAGAATTAGGATAAGGGCATCCACAATGTGAGCTTTTGCTGCCTCTAAAGCTGCCTCCAAGGCTATAGCGCTTGCCTCTATACACTGCACTCTCAGCCTCTAAGGCAAAAAAGCTTGGCGACGCCTCCAAGCTTAGCGCCTGCCTCTAACTCTTCTTGCTGAATAAAATATTCTAGTGTCCCCACCTGTCAGCCAGTTAGTTGTAGGAGGAAGATGTGGGTTGATTGATAAAGGCAGCATATATTATTCAATTGTAGGTCCAGCTTTGACACTAAAACTAGAGGCTACACATTGCGTTGTTTTCCTCTGAGATTAGAGGCAGGCCCATGGGTCCCACATTAGTTATCAAACCTGTACATAGTCACTGGGATTGCAGAAAAGGTTCAGTTGCCTGAGAACTCGCAGAAACATTACTACTGTCACGTTAGAAAACAAGTGCCCTGTGCCTTGCTGGGTGCCGTACTTGTCCACATGGTCATGCATTTCATCGCACGTACTATACCGCAGCAGAAAACTCGACGATCATGATTTGGTGGAGAAGATGTGCAAGCTGTTGCGCCTCTTGACAACCTTGCTCGTGGCCATGACATACCCAGCCGACTAGCTGAGCTGACCCCTCCGAGTGGTTCTATTCTTCACAGCGGCCATTACCATCATGGTTCTCCCCGTGAGGCTGAATTTGTACAGGCTAACCATACAAAGCTGTGCGCTGACCTTTTTTTGCACCGCGGCAGGCTTGTTCCGTCTGATGGCAGTGGCGGCGCCAGGTTTTAGAGGGTGGGTATTCATTTTGGAGGAGGGTATTCATTTTGCCAAAAGCATCACAGTTTTGCAAAAAAAAAATCGTCTGTTTTATATAAAATTTCAATGGTTTGTCAAAATCTTGGGTATTCAGCCGAATACCCAAGAATACCCCTGGCGCCGCCCCTGTCTGATGGGCAACCTATTCCAACGAGAGCACACAACATCAGACATCCATGGATCTTCGTGGCATTCTTGATTACAGTCACAATGCTCATAACATTTTTGGTGATGCAACTGAGAAGTAAAAAACAGATGGATGACAATTCTGACGAAACGGTATAAGAACAGGGCACACTGCAGTCATAAGTGATGCCCTGCTACTCTGCTAGGTGCTAGCAGATGGATGACAATTCTGACGAGACGATATAAGAACAGGGCACACTACAATTCTGACGAAACTTCTAGATGCCAACGCAAATACCTGATGTTGCTAGAAGTCATATTGGCGATTGCCTCGATCCCCTCTAGGCGGAGTTTGGCAGAGCAACGACGGGCAGCCCGGTCATTCAGGACAGCAGGAGGCAGCCGCACCTTGCCTTGTTCTACAGCAACTCTGCTTCCAAGTTCCCTGCATTGCCTGAAATGCATTGTCACTGCAGCAGAAGAAATAGTAATCAGAACCTCATGTTGTTTTTTCCCACTCAATAAAAAGCCTGATACTGCAGTGCTTTATTACATAGCTACAGACATGTTACACTAAAGAGTACTAGATGATTGCATAACCTGGAAGCCAGCAGTCCAGCACAAAACCAACATATAGATGATGATCAGTTCCATTTCCCAAGAAAAAAAAATCAAGAGTACTCAAAAATCAATCAGCAGGTCATAGAATTTGAACCCGGTTTCACAATGTTTCTCTTCGGCAAGTTATCAGTAGTTATCGGTTAAGTACTCTTATCGGATTATTGTGGCCCAGGCCCAGCAACGAAATGAAGATATCTTCTATTGGTGGTACAACAATATTCCAAGCATGACTAAAAACCAAGCACCACACCTCTGAAGTTCACCATTTCTATTTATGTTCAGAGAGGTGACAATTTCCTTCAAAACAAAATGAAATCTAACAATTGCCTTGAGCTCAAACCATCAGAGAAGCTTATTCTGAAAGTTACTTTCAGATCAAACCTCCTGATCGTTACCACCTTTTCATTTCGCTACAAAGCAGCTCTAAAAGTGAATAGCAAGAGAAGCATTCCCAAACCACAGGTCCTCCAAAGACTTGGTACACCTAGGGTCAGCATTCCATCTGCAGCAAGCTAAGTAATAAACTAACTACTTCTAACAATTAATTACAGATTAGATGGTGGGACATTTACGTGGGTGCTCATTGCACTGACATGGCAACAAGAGCACGTTGTGCTGCCCCATGGTGCCTGACCACCTCCTCGAGCTTCCTGTCATCATCATCTTGCCAGTCCAGGACCAGCGAAGAGAAAAAATGTGCGCCGTAGCTGATGCCATCGCTCAACTCCTATGCATTGCCTGCACCTGAAGCTCCTCCCCCCATCACTGTCAGTAGAGGAACTTCGTCAGAACCTGCTAGTTCACACAACACCAATTGGACATGACTTTGTGCTGCTGTCAATAAATCGTAAGTGATATGCACATACTGCACTGCCCACAACTAAGACCCCCGGACCTGCATCTATTTTTGAACTTGTTCGCATCGTTGCAACTAAAAACCCTGTACAAACACAATGGGTTCACTAAATCATTGCTGGGCTAGCGAGCATGTCAATTGACGTTCTATGCTCCAATGTATTCATCATAGGAAACTGAGCAAGAAGTGCTGAAATGAAGAAAGATACGCTTACAAAGTACAAAGTGAAGATATTTCAGGATATTTATTAAAGTACACTGAATTATTCATGGTTCAGCCCCTTTCTTCTGCCTTCCCATTTCTTCTGCCTTCTTTTACTTGGTGGAGGTGTTCTAGATCAAGCCACATGATAGTCAGCAACTCACCGCCGCTGCTGAGTTTCCTCGCATGCGCCTCCCTGTTGCACCGCTTGGCTGCGTAGGCCAGGAAGTCCAACCACAGCATCAGCAGCGCGTGAACCACATCCTCCCTACGAAGCAGCGTTTCAGCAATGAAACATGCATAATTGAGCCGGGGATTTTCAGAGTTAGTAGGTCCCTCCTTCTTCAGTATAGCACTGGCGATCTTCTTCTCAAGTTCAGAAGGTTTCCAGTCACGGTGATGGTGTGGTCGGAACAAGTTAATGAGCACAGTGCAAACACTGTTGCTAGGAGAACTGGTAACGTGTTCACATATCGTGTCCAGTTGTTTGCAGGTTTGCTCGTACAGCCAGTTTTGGGGAAGGCCTGGTAGCATGTCGAGGGAGTCCACGAGGAGGAACATCATGTAGTTGGACAGTACACTGACCACCTCCACATCGTCGTTGCCCCATTGATCTTTTTTAGCAAGGATTAAGTCGGTGGCGATGTGCCAGCAGATGACGCTCTAATGGAAGTCAACTACTTATAATACTCCAACTCCTTCAAGAACCCAGGGTACTTCTTGTCATTCAGTGCCAGTTCACCCCATTTAGTCCTCCGCAGACCCATTGTATTCATATCACCTGTTGAGACCATCCACTCCCCTGCACACTTCTTGACCTTCTCAGAGACATCGATGGTCCACAAGTGCCTCCTGTCCCACCACTCTCCGAGTCTCAGCATCTTGAATAGATGGCCGGGCCGGCGACTCATCAGATCCACCTGTCCAGCACGAAACTGCAACATGTTGTGCTGACCTATGGTGCCTGACCACCTCCTTGAGCTTCCTGTCATGATCATCTTGCCACGCCAGGACCGGCGAAGAGAAAGAAGTGCACGCCGTAGCTGATACCATCTTCCAGTGCACAGAGCAGAATGCCGGAGCCAATCCAATCGCGTGGCGCACAAGAAGCCAAGCACCCAGCTCGACCCTAGTGCGCCAAGGAGTGATTTCGTCTCTAGGACCATGGCACTACCCAACAAGGTATACGTAATGGCAACATGGACTCGGCTGTAACCATCTTTGTTGCTCAAGTGCAACAACACGAGTGAGGCGATGACAGCGATCGGCGAGATGATATGGCAGTAGCCAACCCAAAGTTGGACACGTGATGACCGCTGGTGACTCCTGACTTTCCGCGCCTAAAAGATGAATATAGTAAATGTTTGCCGAGTTTTTCGTTAGAGGGAACTCGGCAAAGAGAGCCCCGCCGTCACTGAGCAGTCTTCTGGTCTACGTGGGACCGCTCGGTCAGATCTTTGCTGAGTCTTTTTGACCGCGTTCTCGCCAAAGGTTTGGTTTCGCCGAGTTCTGTATTGTTGCCGAGTTGTGTTTCTTCCTGAACTAGGCAAACCATCCTCATCGCCGAGTTTTGTGGGTTTGCCAAGTTTTGGTTTCCTCAAACTCAACAGTGGCTTCCATTGCCAAGCACCCGATAGAAAGAACTCGGCAAAGTTTCGGCAGTAGGCAACTTTGCAGATTCCAGTAGTGAACTGCAGTTGACTGTTTTCAAATGGACCGTTCTCATAGTGTGGCTGGAAGCCTGGAACTAGTACGAAGATAAACGAAAGAATAGCCCCTGCCCCCCTAACAAACGCTACTTGCACATGCACTTACCTTCACTGCTAGTTGAGCAGTTTAGAACTAGTCGTTAACTATGCAGTATCCCATGTGATGCCCATCTCCCCCAGTTTAAGGTGTAAGGTTGTAGCTGTGCTATGGCTTCATGGTACGCGGACGTATTCATTACTTTGCAAGGCTAACTCATCAATCGACCAACCAACCTGCGCTGCAGCCGGTACGTACGTAATCCTGGATCTCAGCCTGTCGTCCTGATCTCTCTCCCTCTCACGAATGCAACATTTATAAGCTAGCTACTAGTTGGAGTTTTGGTGATGGATATGCATTTCGATATGATCATGTGATCGATGCTGCTTTCAGGAGATCAGTCGTCCAACCAATGGAACCAGGATGGATGAAGCGGATGGCGCGGTTGTTCAATTTATGGGAGATCCGGGCAGCGGTCCTCTCAAGCTTCCTGGCGCATCTTTACCTCCTCCGCTTTGCAGTGACCCGTCGGCGTAAAGCCGACGGCCGTCGCGTGTTCTTCCTTGGGCTTGCGTACCAGCTGGCCAGCTGGGTCGCGCCCTACGCCCTCAGCAATCTGTCTCTCTGCAATCCGTCGCCGAGGCAGCAGCTGATCGCATTCTGGGCGCCGTTCCTCCTGCACCACCTTGGCGGCCCCGACAACATCAGCGCCCTCTCCCTGGAGGATAATGCGCTCTCTGGGCGCGAAGCGCTCACAGCCATTTTCCGGATAGGGGGAGCTAGCTATGTCCTGTACAAGCACGTGTACATCGATGGTGGTGGCGGGGGAACTTTAGTCCCGGCGTCCATCATCATTTTCATCGTCGGTGCTGCCAAGAATTTTGAGAGGGCATTTTCTCTTTGGCGAGCTGACTTGGGCAACATCCGGAGCTCCAGCAACAAGAAGCAAGCAACTGAGGGAGAGAAGAAGAAGGAACAAAGAACCACATCCTGCTCGGACTTGTTGTTCGAAATGGGATGCCATCGTCTGCTGGTGGATGAGGAAGCCTTGATTGTCGCACATGACATGCTCCCTCTCTGCAAGCGTGCGATGTCTGATTCTTCGATCAACGCGGACGACCATGACGTTCGTAAAGGCAGAAAGATATTCACTTTGTGGCCGGAGAATATGTGCAGTGTGATCGAGATGGAGCTCTCACTCATGTACGACATCCTCTACACCAAGGCGGCCGTCATCCACACCTGGCATGGTTACACCATCCGTTTTGTCACGCCGCTCGCCATGGCGGTTGCAGTCGTGCTGTTTGGATTCTACAACATAGAAGGCCAGGCCATGCCAGACGTCATTATCACCTACGCCTTGTTGTTAGGTACCTTCCTCCTGGATGCGGGATGGCTGTTGACGGCACTTGGTTCCACCTGGATGCACGCTTCCCTACAGGCCAGCATCCTCCTCCGTGCGGTTTTTGGCATCAGGAGTTGGCACTGGCTCCGCCGTGTCATGGTCAGCGTATCTCTGGACAATGGCCGACTCTGCATATGCCGCACCGGGCCTCCACCGGCAAGTTTAAGCAGCTACAGAAGGTGGTCAGGCACCGTTGGAAAGCTCAGCTTGCTGCACGAGTGCACTCGGAAGAGTGGCACATGCGGCACAGCGGCCAAGGCGATCGGATTGAAAGAGGTTTGGAATGAACACAAGTTACACAAGGAGTCCAGAGGACATAAGCTTTCACCGGATGTGAAAGCTTTTGTGTTTGATCGTGTACAGAAGATACTCCGATCAACATATGAGGAGGACGGTGAGTATGACGGCTACTCTAGGAAGGACATCACGACGTCCTGGGGTCAGGTAGCAACCAAGAAGCGTCATGAGAAACTGAAAAAATTTGGTCTGGCATTTGGCCATGAGTTCCAGGAGGATATCCTTGTGTGGCACATCGCCACTAAAGTTTTCCTCATCTGCCGTGATCAACCGGAGATCGATGACGAGAGTGCAGCGACACATGCCAAGGCGATAGAGGCAATGTCGGAGCACCTCATGTTCCTCATGGTCGTGCGCCCGTACATGCTACCTGGCCTTGAGCTCCGCAGCCTGTACGAAGCAACCCTTGAATACTTGCACAAGGTATGGAAGGATCATGAGGAAGCAGACATTAGTTCCAGTTGGAGAACTAGAGAGGAGAAGCTTGCTAGGACCCTGGTCAACAAAAAGAAGGAAAACCCCAAGTGGGGTTTCGATAATAATACAATTCGTCTCGTCTCGGACGGGGCTTATATTGCCGTGGAGCTGCTCAAAGGTGATTGTTCGCAGATGCTGAAACTGATGGAGCTTGTCTTCAACATTTGGGTGGACAAGCTGCTCTATGCAGCCACCCGATGCAGCAGGGAATCCCATGCCAGGCAGCTCGGCCGTGGCGGTGACCTCACGACCATCATCTGGATTATGGCAGAACATGCTGGCCCGTTTGAGATCGGCGAATATGGTCCTGGTGATGAAGAGTCCGCTCAGGACCTGAAGGCTGAATCCGGCGATGGTGGAGAGTTGGGCGATCTGGCATTTGGCCCTCTGCCATTACCGGTAGGTGCCCCCGACTATCCAGCCATGCACCTTGGAATCTTCACGCTGTTTGATGATTTCGATGATGACGGACATATGTGGCCTCAATGTCCTCCACCACTATGGTATCCACCAGTGGAGGAGGGTCCAGCCCCGGGCCCTGCAGACATCCTACCAGCGGAGGCATTCGGTGAACGTGTAGACGCCAAACCTACAGGCCGTCGCAGGAGGCCTGGAAGGTATGCTACCCTGTATCCAGTGGACTGACACACCGACCGTTTCTCACACGAACACTATATATGTATCTCCTCCCTTAATTTGCTATGCTACTCATTCCTATTTTGTTTTTTTTGGTGCACCCAGACCAATTATCTGCCTTATTTTGAATTTATGATGTATTTTAGTACCCCCTCAATTCCAAATTATTGTCGTGGTTTTAGTTCAAATTGTGTATGTCAAGGTCTATATATGGCTCAACTTTCTGTGTCTAGCTACCTTGTGCTGCCAAAGAAACCTTCCAAGGCCACATGGAAATTTGGAAATGTTTCGTACCATCAGGAAAAAAAAGTACTGGTACCTCCGCAGTTATTGTATTTCTTTTTTTTAGAACAGTTATTGTATTTCTTAGCTTTGACTAGAGAAGGATCTAGAACCAACACAACTTTGAGGTAAAAGACAACTCCCCTATCAACACCTTAACTACCACAACAAAACTAAAGTCTAGCTACCAGCACAAGTAAACCAATGCAAAGACTGGACCAGCAGCCCATCTGGAACCACTATGCTTGTTTATTGACTAACTACCTACCTCGAAATGAAGTAACTAACCTTGTTGCGTCTGTCGCAAGATCCATGACGATAAGTACTCCATTTAAACTGACAGCTGCCTGCTGGCATGCATGCGCCAAAACCTTCATTTCGAGGTAGGTAATTAGTCAATTAACAAGCTACTTTCCACTGATCCAGATCTGGAGATGCATTTAATTAACAAGTTAGTTTCTTACTGATGCAGATCCGGAGATGCAGTTCAGTTGAGATGGTGGGCGACAAATCAAGCTAACCATACCTTTTTCAATCTATGTTAGCTATAGGCCACTGAAATATTGGCTCTTCGTTGTCCTACCCTGAATTTGCTACCCTGACTGATCCGCGGGTACTTTCAATCTCATCTGTTCCCCAGGCTGAATCGAGAGCATCTTAACTCCCCAAGTAAATTATGTTAAGCATGTACTACATAACACTGTTTTTTGAACTATTATGTCCTCACTCGTTAGTCAAATAAATCTGCCTCGGTGTTGGTGTAATTGAGTCTCTCGGATGTGCTCAGAGGGATAGGATGTGTGTGCGTGCATTCATAGGGGTGAGTGTATGTGCGTATATATGAGCGTCTGTAGTGTGTTAAAAAAAAAGAAAATATAACTGACAGAGCCACTAAAATATATATCATGTGAGCGTACTTTATTTTTTGCCTGGCTTTCAATTGTATCAAGGGTGGACGGACCGAGGGGGCCAAAAAGACCGCTCGCGGCTTGCTCCGGACCGGCCCGACCGAGCCTGGCCCGCCAACTATGTCGAACAAGCCGAGCTTGTCTAGGTGGTGATGCATGTTATCTTTGACCCAATGTATCATGGCAGAAACCTCGAGGATTATGAGCTGGTGCAGAGGACGCGCAAGCTGTTGCACCTCTTGAAAACCTTTGGCCATTTTTTTTTTTTTGAAAAGCAGGTCAAGACCCCCTGCCTCTGCATCAATTGATGCATACAGCCATTTTTATTACTTATTCAGCAAAGTTCTGACAAGAACATACATCAAGCCACCCGAAGCAACCACTCACACCTACAAAACGCGATAATGTGGAGTGCTCTCACTCCCCATATCTAAAACCGGTGTCGTCGCCGATCCATCCACATAACGTATCGGAACCAACAGGCGGTGCAGCAGACCTAAAGCGTACACCACATGCACACGTTTTAAAAGCCGTCATCATCATCGAACCGCTGACCCATCTTCAGGAGAGAGATCCGCATCATCCTTGCCAGTCCGGCCATCCGTCGACGCCACCACGGCGCCCAACGGCACCACCTCCCTGCGCTCGTCCATCCAGACGCGAAGACTCTGGAAGATCTGTCGTGCGTAGCACCTGCCGAATAGGCATGACAAAGCGTAGCACCTGTCGGCCAGGCATGACTTGACATCACCACCGAAGCTCCGTGCAAGACGAAGACACTCCACCTCCTGCCTCTGTCTTCCAGCGCTGCTCCACAAACGATGCTCCCAAGAGAGAAACGACACCGCAGTGCCGCCATCGTCCGATCTGGAAAACCAGATCCTAGGGTTTCCCCCGGAGCAGCAAGAGTGGGTCGACGGTAGTTACAGGACGAAGCCTTCATCAAGGTAACGGCGCAGAACGCCGCCATCGTCCGCCGTCGGCTCGGTTTTCACCGGCAACTATGTCTCCCCGACTCACAGCCAGGACTAGATGACAGATCTGGAGATCCGATCACCCGGCCTCAGGCCGACCACCTCCGACGTAGGAGATGACCACCACCGCCATAATCCTCGTGATGCGATGCAGACCCGGAGTGCCTCCGCGAGCCGTCGCCGAAGCTGATGAGATGCAGCAGATCGAGGACGAAACGGCAACCGCCCGCCTAGACCCGAAGGTCCTAGATCGAGCCCGGGACGCGCCCCGGCCACCGCTGCCGTCATCTCCTACCAATCCCGCCGACTGCAGCAGATCCCCCCCCCCCCCCCCCCCCCCGACGCGCCCCGGCCGCCGCTGCTCGCCATCCTCGTCGCAAGGAGGTCTAGGACAAGCCGCCGCCGCCTCAGATCCCAGGACGACAGAGGAGGTCTGCCGCCGCCGCGCCACAGGGCCTTCGCCCGGCAACGTTGCCGGCAGCGGCGGAGGGATGGGGGTGCGCGGGGGTCGAGGGGAGATTGGGTGGTGGCCGCCCGGTGCGGCCCGGCGGCGGCCGCACGGGGTCGGGAGCTAACAATAATGAACATGACATACCAAGCCAGGTTGACCATGGCCATGACATACCAAGCCAGGTTGACCGGACGGAGCGGTTTTAATGTAAGTCTGCAACTCGGAAGTTTCATGGCATCCATCACCATCACGTTTCTCTTCGTGGGCCTGAATCTCTAGTTCTGTACATGATACTCATACGAAGCTTAAAAAAAAAAAAAAAACTTACTCATACGAAGCTGTGTGCTAACCTTTTGCACTGTGTGGGGCTTGTTCGGTCTGAGGTGCCGCCTATGTATGCCGCTGGGAGCACACAACATCAGGCAACATCCATCGGCGTCCTCGTGCCGGTAGCTGTGGCATTCTTGATTCTAGTCACACTGCTCGCAGCATTTTTGGTGGCACAGCTGAAAAGCGGAAAAAAAGAGGCATGCCAATTCTGATAAGACGGCAGATTAACAGGGAGTGCACTGCAGTCATAAGTGATGCCGAGGAGCAAAGAAAGCTCTAGATGCCGAGCACAAATACCTGATCGGTTGATCCTGATGTTGTTGCGAACCATGTTGGCCCGTGTAATGTTCCAGGCCGGCCTAGATCTGGCAGGCGGAGTTTGGCAGCGTGATGGGCATGCCGCAGGCAGCCTGGTCGGTCATGCAGGACAGCAGAATGAAGCGGTTACCTTTGCCTTCATCTACAGCAACTCCACCTCCTTCGCGGCATCCGTTGTTTTCATCCTGTTGCTGCTACAGAAGGAGCCATGGACACACGATCTGGTGCCTGCACTTTGCCAGACTCATCTTTTTGAAGCAAACAGAAGCAGTTGATCCAAGTCCACTGCATTCGCCGAAACAATGTCGGTGCAGAAGACGAAACAGCAATCATAAGTAGCAGACAACACACAAGTCCAGAGTTTTCCAGGTAGCTAGGGTCTGTTTTTGTTTCAGAACAATAACCCAAGGAAGGAAGCTGCAGATAAACATTCATGGAGGTGCTGGCCAAGGTTGAGTTGTGACACACCAATGTTTAGACTTGCAGATTAGGTTCCACGTTCAGATTAGATAACTAGATTGGAAAGCTCTGGATGCCAAGCACAAATACCTGATGTTGCTAGGAATCCTGTTGGCCGGTGTCATGTTCCACGCTGGCCTAGATCCGCCAGCCATAATTTGGCAACACGATGGACACGGTGCAGGCAGGCCAGGCAGCCCGGTCATGAACGGCAGCAGTACACCTCCACTACCTTTGTATCTTCCACTGTTCTCATCTTGCTGCTGCTGCTGCTGCTGCAGTGGCCGCAGAGGGAGCCATGGACACACACAATTTGGTGGCACCTCCAGCTCCTGACCATTGACATGACACTTCGCCAGGCTCATCTTTTTGAAGCAAACAGACCCACTTGGTTCAAGTTCCCTGCGTTCGCTGAAATGCAATGTCAGTGCAGAAGACAATTCAGTAATCAGAACTGCATGATGTTTTTTTCTCACAACACAAGGCCTGATACTGTAGTACGTATTTCCTAACTAGCACACACGCTACACTAAACAGTATCAGAAAACCTGGCAGCCACCACAGAACCAAAATATAGGTGATGAACAGTACATGTGGCAATGGACATGTGCAAGTCTCTTTGATATCATGGGACCGGATAAAAGCATCACCATTAGCTAGAAAGGTTGTTCAAAACAAAAGCAAAGCTAACAATTGCCTTGAGCTCACACCATCTACTGATATATAGACATCAGAGAAGGTTTTTCTGAAAGTTAATTTCAGATCGTTCCATCCCAAACCTCCCTCATGGTTAATTACCACCTTTTCGTTTCACCACAAAACACACAGTGACGAACTAACTAGTGTAGTAAATAGCAAGGGAAGCATTTCCGTCTTGCTTCACACACAGTCCATTTACAACCCGGTTTAGCTGCCTGAGCGGTCATGACCAGTGCAGAGGCCACTGCTAGCTAGCAAGTACTCATTTTTAGCAAAGTTAAGTAACAAACTAACTACAATCAACAATTAATTACAGATCAGATAGTGAGAGATTAATTACGTGGTCCTCATTGCGCTGACATGGCATCAAGAGCATCTTGCAGACCAACTCATCATTTGGAAGCTTGTTAACACTACATTTAGAAGGAATCATGGGGATTAGTTAGATAAAATACAGTCTCAACCATGTGCTTACTTGCCAATTTCATGTCAATCAAGTCCCCAGCTTGTTCCAGATCTGCATCGAATGATTGCATTTTACTTACTGGGCATAATATGAACATGCAGGCAATGAAGTGTTGCACTCTTCTTCTCTATCCATGGATCCTTGGTAATAAGCTTAAACAATTACACAAGCAAATACATGGAAGAACAGCTATGCCATTTTTCTTACAACTAAAACCAAAGTTGATTCATAAACAAGACAAGACACTATTTGCTACAGACTCGCAGCTAAATTATTAAGTTCAATGAAATAGGAATCCTAATTGGACGAGAGTGATAATATTCGTGCCAGCTAAATGCCTTGTTTTAGTTCTTCCTTCTGTAGTTCTCGGTTATGCTTGACCAGTTGGTGGAGGTGCTCGGTAAGAAGCCACAGGATGGTTGTGAGCTCACCTCCACTGCTGAGCTTCTTGGCATGGGACTCCCTGCTGCACTTATTAGCACCATGGACCAGGAAATCCATCCACACATAGAAGAGCACCTGCAATGAGTTGTACTTGCCCTTTACTTGCTCGTCATTCTTGAGCAGTCGTTGGGCAACGACGATTGCATAAGAGACACGGGGAACTTCATCGGTGGGATATGGACTCTCTTCTTGCACCATGTCCGCAAGCTTCTTCCTGTCCCGGAGACTGGTGCGGGAATTAGGGTCATCATACATGCGGAACAAGTCGCCGCAGCTGGGAGCAGGGTGCTCTTGGCCTTTTTTGGACCATATGCTGACCAGATTCTCGCAGGTTCGTTGGTACAATTTGCTCTGAGAAAGGCCCGGTAACATGTTAGGGGCGTTCCACCAGGAGGAACATCATGTAATTGGACATCACCCTGACAGACTCCTCATAGAATGCTTCATCTTCCATGGGCTCTTCCGTTGCTTTCTTCCGATTCTCGCGGAGGAGGAAGAGGTTGGTGGCGATGTGCCAGATAATGACGCCCTCTTGGAACTCAACGCCTAGATTCTTTTTAAGAGTTTCAAACAGTTTTTCAGGCAGATTACAAGCCTTGAGTGCCTCCTCACCCCATTTCTCCCTGATAATGCCCTGTGTGCTCACTTTCCCATCGCCGACCAATTTCGCTATGTACAGCATCAACCTCTGTTTCAGCTCCTCTGGAAACTTGACGGTCCACGAGTGATGCTCCCTGTCCCACCACTCCTGGGCTCCCAGCATGTTGGCAAATCTACCCAGTAGAGGACTGCTCCTCTTGCTGGGACGACTGCACAAGTGCAACATGTTATACTGCCCCACAGTGCCCGACCACCTCCTTTCCGGCCTCAACCATGTGCTAAGTCCCATGACCTTTATGAGCCGGTGAAGAGATACAATCCAACGACGAAGCCGATCCCATCCCCCTCCACAGAGAACTTCATGTTGAAGCCAACTCCATCTTGTGCCACAAAGGAAGGGGAGTGTCCAACTCGACCCAAGTGCACTCAGCAGAGATCTCATCTCCAGGAGTAAGGCACTGCCCAGTAAGATGTAGGTGATCAGAACATCCACTCTGCTGTGACCAGCTTTGCCACTGAACTGGAACACCAAAAGCGAGGCAGCAGCGGCAGCAGGTGAGACTATGCAAACACAGTAACCAAATAAATTGTGGACGACGGCTGCCTTGATGTAGAGGATGTCATACATCAGGGAAAGCTCCAACTCCATCAACACATACCTCTGTTCATATGTGAGGTGTTCAAGTACTTTGATCTCACGGTTGTCTTCACCCATGCCGCTTGACGAATCAACAGCTGCGTGCTTGCAGATGTGGAACAGGGAGTGAGCATGCCGCATGAGGAATTCTGTTTCTTCGATCTTCCCCTTGAATCCCCCTTGGGGGGGTCTATCATCGAGGTAAAAATGACATTTGGCACGTGGTTCCTTCTTAAGGGAGCTCCGGATGCTGTCCATGTTGCTGCCCTTCAGTGCTGCTGTCCTCTCTCCGTACTTGAGAACACCGACGATGAACATCAAGATGACAGCAAGCACGAACATGTCCTGAGTGCCGATGTAATGTTTGTAGAGGACGTAGACAGCTCCCACAACCTGCAGACCAAGAGTTAGCAAGTGTCGCAGCCAGAGTCTGTTGTCCTCGAGTGAGTAGGCGGTGATGTTGTCTGGGCCGCCAAGGTGCAGCAAGAGAAACGGTGCCCAAAACGCGACGAGACGATGCTCGCGACGTGTGGCACCGTCGAAAGAGAGGTGACCAAGAGCATATATTGCAGTGGCATCAGCCAGCTGGTATGCCAACCAGAGGATGGACCTGAACAGCCGCCAGGATGTTTCACGCCGACGTGTCCCGGCTAACAAGAGCAGGAGGACTTGCAGAGTGAGGCTCACCAGCACCAGGCTCTGAACCGCCCACGCATTCCAGAAGTCTATAGGCCCTCCAGCCATTGATCTTGTCCTGCATGCACTGCATGAAATCAATTTTCACCACAGGATCGGCGTAGCTGTTTCATTAAACATAAGAACCTAATTAAGGCAGCTAAACTAGATCATCTCAACCAGAAAATCACAAGCAATTTGTTTACACATACCAAGTGATAGCACAATTGCAGCGAGCAGCACAGGTTCAGACTCAGGCAAGTGTCTGGCCAGCACTGAAACAGGAAGTACAAGTAGACTGAACAAGGTGGCTAACTACTGAAACATGAAACTAAGAAGACAGACGTTAGCCATACTATATATAGGCCATCATCTCATAGTTCTCATTGGCATTTGTTATTGTTGAGACCGCCCAACTCTGAAGAAAGCGGCATCTAATAATTCCCTGTTATTAAAGCATTAGTTGATACCTCCCAACTCTGAAGAAAGTGATCACCTGCACTACAGAGTACTATGACACTGCTATACCTAGCATAACTACAGAGCAAGCGATCAAGTACTAGTACACAGTCAAGTCAACATACATGCAATTTTTATTTTCACGCCACAGGAGCTAGCCAACTAGCTGTCCACTTTCAACAGGTAGCCAAAGAATCAAGAAATTAAGAACAGTGATAACGGTGAGGAATCACATGTGAAGGTACGTGCTGGATGTGTCCATCAGGCCAACTCATCATTTGTTAGCTTGTCCATACTAAATTAGGAAGGAAAGGACGAATTAGGTGGATAAATACAGTCTCAAGCATGTGCCTACATGTGATTCCTCATGCGGGTTTTTTATTGTTGAGACCATACAGTGCACAAGCTGCATTCAATCAACCAACAATACTGTACTCCCAGAGCATGTTATGGCAACCAGGAGGTAGTAAAACGCCTGGCTGGGCTGAGCCACACGGCAGGGAGTCGACTAGGCTCTGTGACCTGGAGCAGGAGCGTGGCTGCAGTGGGAAAGTGGGTCCCACGAAGAAGATCGGTAGAAACTAATGGATTTACCGCAATATTTTTATGACTAATAATAAAAGATATGCTCGTTAGACAGGTCAAAATAAGTGGCATAGATACAATCAATAATCAAAATGCATATATACGTGTGCAGTGAAATACTCAGCGCGATACCTGTAATAGTAGCATTTACTACTAGCTGTACCAAAGTCCAAGCATGAAGTAGCGCAGAGAGAGATGGCGGCGATTAGAACAGTGCCTGGCTGGTACTTAAATACTAGAATTCCAAATTGGGATAGTATGCACCCTTTTTTCTTTATTACAAAAAAGGTGATGGGCATGGAAGCCTCTAACCATGCTTAATTAAAAGTAATTTCACAGTGTATCTTAATTAATTAATTAATTAAGACATTCACCAGTCACTCACTTTTGCTACATTGTACTCAGTAGAGAAGATACCTCCAACAGCGCTAGGTTATGAATTATAGCATGAGCATACCTCGGTTTGCATCCAAATCTATTTCTCATCGGAGAGAATATAATCAGGATAAACATGTCCCCAGTTTCCAGAAAAACCTCCCCAGTGTCTTGTATCTCTAGTTTCAGTGTTTCACCACCCAGTACTCAGAACTCATGCCCAATTCCCTCTAAAGAAAAACCACTCCAGTATCTTATATCTCTAGAATCTTGTATCTCCAGTTTCAGTGTTTCACCACCAAATACTCAGATTGCACGCCTGCAAAAACCAACAAAAATTAGGAATCTACCATCAGAAATAATTTCTCAACAAACGACTCTGCCCTCCAGTTTTTTTTTTCAAACCGATTCCTGTTGGGTATTTCTGTTCCCAACAGAGGGGCCCAACCAACAATACTATATGCAGAAATATAATTATTCACTCTGGGGGAGCATGGTTTGGATATAAGAAGTAATCATGATTGTCATGAGCATTTGTTATTATTGAGACCATGCGATGCAAGGACCAACCAACAATATTACCTGTGTAATCTTTAAGGTTCTATCCAATCAGCTAATGCTTTAATTCTAGATCACACAATGCCTACTGTACAAGGAGGCGGGTGGCACTAAAAAGTGGAGTGTAGCAGGTGTGCCAAGTGCAGATCTTTCCTGTGTTTTTCCTTGAAAGAATAACAAAAAAAAGTTGTACATATGCATTTCTTCCTCAATGGATTGCATGAAAAGTGATTGACAAATTGCTAGGCTGAAACTACCAATGTGCTGGGCTAAACTTGTAGACTACAGCACATTTTCATTTCCAGGTTTTGATTAGATTAAGAAAAGTGCTACATCCGCAGCAAGATCACACGTATTGCCTTCCCAAAAGGAGTACTTTTTTGTGAAAATACATAAACTGAATTAGCAGGCTTTTTTTTGCATAAATACATAAACTGAAACAAGTTCAGATTCAAATACTGAAATCAAGACTGTCATGAGCGTTTGCTATTATTAAGACCATGCAAGGACCGACCAACAATATTATATGTATGTAATCTTTAACGTTCTATCCATTATCCAATCAACTAACGCTTTAATTCTACATCATGCAATGCCTGCTTTATGAGGAGGTGGATGGCACAGGTACTAGTACATTGGAGTAGCAGGCATGCCAAATGCAGAGCTTTTGTCAGGATCCGAACCTGAAACCTGAAGAATCAACAGTTAACTCTGAAGAATGGTAGACACAGCTCTTTTTGTTACAGCATCATGTACAACTTACCGATTCGCGCCGCTGGGCAATCTCACTGCGATCGGGGATCATGCATCTGATGACTACCGGCTTCCTAAACATCAGTGTTGACTTTTCAACAACAGCCTAACTGCACATTAGCTTTACTTTTACCATTTTCTTTTACCTCCAGTTGTAAGCTTTATGGGTTGGGAGCAGCACTGGGCATTTATCTTTGTATTTGTTTGAATCCTGGCCGCCACTTGTAGCGGTTCGGCCTCAACTTTCCTCTGTAATCGAATTTATCTCAGTAAAATCACTCCCAAAGTTTTCTATTTTCTCTGTGCTATCGTCTGAATCCTACAGCTAGAATCTAATCTGAAATTCAATTGCGAAAATACAGAAACAGGAAGCAGTTCAGATAAAAATACCGGAAAGGGAGAACTCACATGGAGCACCGCATCGCGGGGTGAGCACCAGCCTTCGCGCCTCCCCTCCCTCCACACGCAGCTGCAGCGACGACGACCGCCGTCGGCCAACCACAGGCTCCACGCAGCACGTAGCCACAGCGTTGGAAGGAGGGCCAGGATTGATCCGTGGCAGCCGACATGGGTAGGTCTCCTCTGCAGCCTCAAGCAAGAGCAGTAGAGCGCCTCGTGGTTGGAGCAAGAAACACTTCTTCCCGAGAACGAACGAGATTGGGGATCAGTTCTTACTACTGAGAGCAGGCACTGAATGCTGGGTCCCACAGAAATACTCCTTGCTTCCAAAAAAAATGCATGTTTGACTTGTCACCGTCTCTAAAGTTACTTGACGCACTGTAGAATCCGAAAGGTCTCACTCTTGAAGTTGTCATGGCTCTTGGTTTCGTTTTTCTTTTTCAGATGTGGATGCAGACTTGACTTCAAACTCTGTGGCAATCTGCGGTCTATTTTGTCAAAAAGCAAAAATAAACAAACAATGAATTGACCGTTAATATCATGATATCACCTAGTAAAACTTTAGTATTAGCAGGACATCTTTGCCTCGTCCTGTGGTATCATGGAAATTGGAAAAGATTAGGTGGACAAATGGAAACAGTCAAAGAAACTTGTATGGCTTCTCACTGGTCAGTACACATGATAAAAAAAAAACAGAGGTACCTGGCTAATATCACCAACCCGAAGAAACTTCCCAAACTTCTGACCCATACAGTGTGCCTAATTGCTTATTACTTACAAGTGGAATATAAAAATTAATAGTAAAATTTGTACTATTTCAGAGTTGTCCAAAAAGAAGAGAAAATATGGTATTTCAGAAAGGAGAACAGTCTCAGGCTCTCAGCTCACAATCTGTACCTACTCTGCTTGCTTCTCTTCAAGTTTTTGTGAACCATGAACCATGCATGAGCTTCGAGTGTTGGATAGAAGACTAGACAATTAATCAGCCACTACTCTTCTGAAAACGCTTGTTACTTGTGACCATGCGATGTGGCCTCTGTACCTCACAGCGAACGATGTAGCTGTAGTGAGGCGGCAGGTGGGATGTCCATGCATGGACCTTGAATTTCCCTCGAAGCCTCACATTTCCAAAGAGAAGATCTTGCGCGCTCATCATCCTGAGAGCTTCAGGTCCAGTTTCAGCAGAACATGTCTCGTAGTCAAGAAACAACACGACACATTCAGAAGAACTTTTATTCACCCTCCTGAGATATGTTGGCTCCACCATCTGCCAAGGACGAGTGAAACGATCCCCATACACTGAGATGTTTGTCTGCTTCAAATTCCTGAGGGCTGCAAGGGCCATGCTCCAGAATTGGGGGTTAAAATTTGCTTTCAGTATTCCACTGAAGATGTTTGCAGACATGAAGCACCCACTCGTCAAATTGGCCATCTCCATGGCCATTGATGCGAGTTTCGGGTGGTCCTCTGCTCTCGTGCTCCCAAAGGAACGCACCTTGAAGAAGTACCAGTATGTTTCTTGAGTTAAGAACTGTAATCTGAGGGGTTCTGTGGTTCCAAAGCTTGCGATCTTGTCAGAGCGGCTCACAATTATCATCTTACTTCCACTCATGATGCGACTTTTCGCAGCTGAATACAACCTCTTCCATACAGGCTCCTCAATATCCAGAAGTAGCTCAATGATGATCAATGTCCTTCCACCGCCCATCCCATGGTTTTGATGCTTGATTCTACCTCCATCTCTTAGGGTCTCTACACTTGCATCTTTAAGATCATCTCCACTTAAAAACAAAATTTGAGAGAAGTGGTTGCGGACCCTTTCATCGTTGCACACATGCTCGATCAGGGTGCTCTTTCCAACTTTCCTGGGACCGACGATTGGCAAGACAGCCAGATAATCAGCGGCGCCAGGATCAGTCTCTGCTTGCAACAGGAAGTTCATCACGAGTTCCATCTCCATTTGGCGTCCGAACATGCATTTGTCCAGCAGCAGATACATGATGTACGGTTGACGGTGCAGACGTGGGTAACTGTTTAGAAATATGACGAACTCACTCACATCTTCAATGGTGTTCCGCAAGCTGCCAATAACTTGCTCCAGCAGCTCAGCCTGTGCTGCACCTTCACTGTTGCCACTGCAGAAACATACACGCTTTGCAGGGTTGAACTTAGATGGGGCAAAAGAGTAATCTTTTGTCCTGTCATCTTCATGGGCTCGGCAACTGAAGATATCGAGGGTGTAATACCCCCTGTACATCTCCTGTCTCATTATGCTGAGTTGATGCAGCATGGCCTTGTTTGTGATGAGCCGGTCATCTGCCTCCTCGACGATGACATGAAGCCGCAGTAGCAGCCGTTGCAGGCTGTGCAGCCTCTCCTCCTCGGTTGTCGCCGCTGTCCGCTGCTTCAGGTATCTGTCCACCAGGAAAGATATGGATCTACTGGCAAGCTCACCCATAGCAGCAGAAAATATTACCTCCATGTATGTGTGTTTGAGAACCCCCTGGCCTTTGTGCCTCTTGAGAAATACAGGACTGCAATGGATCAATTGCTAAAGCTGGGTGAAGCTATATATATCTGAAACTTCTCAAAGGACTCGCCCAAGGACACTGTGAGTCTTCATCTTATCTCTCCATTGAAGCCGTGTTATTCTTTTCTTTGATCAAAGAGTTGAATATGAGGTTGTATAAACCGAAAGAGACGTGTGCAGAAGTTTGTGTCTTGTCTTTTCTGGCTTGGAAGAAATTTGGAAATGGTCATCTAGTGACCTCTACTAATCTAGAAGGAGCAGAAAAAAATGAAGAGCTGGTGTGAAGCCAAGACTTAACTGTTCTGAACTTTATATCCCTGGACTGGACGCCCTTCCTTTTCTGCAGTTGCTACTCTACCTTCCACCAGACAGTGTACATCCCTTTCCTGCCTGGCAAACATTTCTAAGCATGAAAGTGACCCTGCGATGACTTTGCAAACCCGGAGTGATGACTGAGCCAAGTTCTGGGCTGCTTGATAGCCGCCCATCATGAAGCACAAAATATTCAGAATTTTCTCCTGTTTGTAGTCTTGACAGATAACGGTGTTTCACGACCTGCCATGGATCAACAAACTGCTTGCTTCTTCTGCTAGACTCTCCAGTGTTCCAACATTGACCTCTTTTTTGAGTCTGCTATAACAATTGACTAATACAAGAACTAGCACGGCTGTGGTGTCCGCTGAAGAGATGGTTGCCTTTATGCACGGAGAGGTGGACTGTGTCGATGCAGCAATGCTTGCTTGCTGCCGACTGAGAGAAAAGCGAAGGCAGTCCCAGCGCTTACAGCTGCTGAAGAACTAAGTTGGAGTTGGCCGCGAACACCTGGAGCCCCCGATACCAATGCGCCGTCTAGCACCATCGATGTCAACTCCTTGATGCCAAGCCCCTGTTTTCTACTGTGCTGGTTTTCTGTCCTGAGCTGCCGCTAGCAAGATATGCTGCAGTAGTTTTTGATGCATGCCACACTGACACTGCTCTTCTATGTTCAGCCAGATTTAATTGGGCTTAAGCTGCTGTGACGACTTGTTTCATTTCAGTGAAGATGGAACAGCGCAGAGAGCCTGTTGATCTAAACACAAAGACGAACAAATTACAACGAGAAGCAGATCATAGCAAATTCCAAGTACATTTGCTTCTTCTCCCAGAAGAAATGGAATCGTATGGTCCGCTGAAATTCAAATAGTACTGGATTTTCGGAAACTCACTGAGGCACCGCGGCGTGGTCGGCCCTCCTCCGGCCGCGTGGGCGGCTCGTGGGAGAGGCGCTGAGGCACTCTGAGCCGACCTAGTCGTCTCTCCTCCCATCCCTGCGCAGTCCACGGACGGTCGGTCGTCGGCGACCAACCACGGGGACGTCACACGAACAATGCAGGGGGGCTCAGCGACGCGGGCCGGGGGGGTTCCGAACCACGGCGAGGCAGGCACCGAGGGTTGGTCGCCAGTCGGTCTCCGCCATGGGAGGTTTCGGGGAGGAGATTGGGGATCTATTCCTACTTTTTTTTTTTTTTTTGAGGATCATCTATTCCTACATAGAGTGGCGCTGACGACTGGGTCCCATGACTCAGCCCAAATTTCAAGAACCCCCTACAATTCTGACGTCAGCCCAAATGTCATGCTTGCTCAAGCAAATTGCTAGTCTCGCGACATGAATTTGTCATAAAAACATTCGCTGTGCCATGCTTAAAAATCTGATGTCTAATTTTTAGCATTATATTTATTATCAAATCAGAGTAACAATAGATATATCATAAAATATATTTTCAAAGTATATTTATTTCATATTTCAGATGTTGACATTTTCGTATAAAGTTAGTCAAAGTTTTAAAATAAATTGACTTAAACACATTCCAAATTCCATCTAGGACCATATGATTTAAAGACAGAGGGAGTATTTGGTTCATGCACGTAGGGGTAGAATTTAAGTTGAGTCGAGCCAGATCATGCGCGTAGGGGTAGAATTCAAGTTGAATCGAGCCAGATCGGCTTGATTAGTTAGAGTTCGTTAGAGCTCGTTATGATAACGAGTTAGTCTAGATTGACCCGTTAACATAACGAGCTCAAATTCAAACTTGACTTGACTCGTGTAACTCGTGAGCTAACTCGTTAATTCGTTAAGCTTGTTATAGGCATGAATACCAAGATATACATATTATGTATACAATTAATAAAAAAAATGTAGAAACATACTTTTCTTCGCAAATCGTAACGCCCAAGAGGCGGTCCTATCCTCAACAAAGACTTTGCAATCCTCGCTAAGGATAGAAGTGCATTTTGATCGCCCCATCTCCGCCTAACCAGAACCATAGCTCATCGCCACCTCAACCGGCTGACCGGCGAGAGCTCCAGCTACATGACAAGAGACCTACGAGGAAGCGAGAAGCTTCGCCAGGCCTGCGGTCCCCGTCACTGGTGGCTCCGGCCATCCAACTGGCGATGCTATGGCACTCGTACTCATCTATCTCGATCGAGAGGAGGTGGATACCGGGGGAAAAACTAGTAGGCCGAGGAGTGTTACCAAAACGGGAGACTACAGGTGTAAGGGCATCTTCAATGCCGATCCTCGAAACGACACGGTATCTGCCCGCAGACTGGTCCGAGTCCGCATGCGGGAGCCGGCCAAACCAACCGTGGCCGCATACCGATGGATATCGCGCTGGATGACAAAATACAGACCGCACGGTCTTGATTTGAGGGTCGGCGTTACAGGGAAAAGGGTGTATAATTTACAACTCAACACTAGTAGAGAAACCCCTTATAGGATTTTACTAGTAACAGCGTTTTGCTGAAAAAGAACGCAGCCACTAACTTCACTAACTACCAGCAGCATCCACAATAAAAAATGAACCCTGCAGACGTGAAGAAATTAGCGCCATTCTCATGGAGAAAACGCTGCATGCCGGGTACATGAAACTAGCCATTGTACCACAAATAAGTAGAAGTGTGCGGGACCACCGCACACCGCCAGTGTCACCCTAGGTTGCAACGTGTACTATTTGGCTGAACGCTAGTACTTCTTGTTGGGAAACGTAGTAGGAAACAAAAAAAATTGCCCTATGGTCACCCAGGAACAATATGAAGATGCATAAAAGGTTTAGATCACTCGGTGTAGATCATACTTGGAGTCCCTCGAACCGTAGATGAATGATCCCGCGAACCGCTCACGAACGATCCCTCGAACGGAAGACCTAAAGCACGACCACTCTACTTGGTGGCAAGTGTACGGTCTTCACGATCCGGCAGCGCTTCGCCGTCCAGAGCTAATCGTCGCCGGAGAATTAGAGGGAGGAGATTAGAACCTCACTGGGCTTCTAATTATGAGGATTAGAGGATTTTGGTCAAGCTCTAATTGATCAACTAGGACCAACTAAAACTAGAACTAGATGAAGCTCCAAAACTTGTGTGTCCAAATAGCACCAAAGCCTCTAGTATATATATAGGTTGAAGGGGAGAGGAGGGACGCCACACAAGGGGGGGGGGGGGGAAGGATTCCCCCCTTTCGCCGACCAAGAGGGGGAGGAGGAATCCTTCCCCAAGTCCAATTCAGCCTCCCCTATAGGAAAGGGGTGGCGCCTCCCTTGTTGGGCCCTTGTGGCCCAAGTTTCTTTCCACCACTTGGCCTTTTAAAGCCCATTGATATTTAATTAATTACAAAAGCCTCCTAACCATTACTAGAGCCTTTTATTATTAATTTAACACCACCGTAAACATTTTCCACCTATATATTATTTATCGGTAATACCTGGTATTGCCCGATAAACTCCAAAACCCTTTCGGTGACCCCGAAACGCTTCTGGTTCCTCTCAAAACTATTTCGTATATTAATGAAACAATTCCACAAATAAATCCTCGATACTCCCGTCCTACTAACACTCAACGGATCGTGATTACCTTAAGCTTGTGACCCCGTAGGTTCAGTAAAACATAGACATGTACGAAACCCCTTCGTTCAATGACCGATAGCGGAACCGTGGACGTCCATATCGATCCCTATGATTACACGACATTCGAGTGAACCTTTGGTTACCATGTGATGTTCCCTTTGCTTCGCGATACTTTACAAAACCCGAGGTGCATCGGTATCCTCCTGAGTCATACACATGCTCACTATACCGTTGTCCTCGTTGCCGGTTTTGTTCTTCTTTCTTGTTGGAGTGTTCCGGCATCCCCGTGACATAGTCACCTGTGTCTGGCCAGACGATGATGGATGTCGTCACACCGAGAGGGCCCTAAGAATATATTTCCATCATCGGAGGAGAATATGCCACTCTCGAGCTATCTAGTCCCTTGTCAAACCTTCCGATAAACCTGTAAGTTGTCGTTATGATCACCGTGTTATAGATGACGTTTGAGCAATCCCAAAGCTCATCGTACGGTAGGAAGTGACTACGATACTCTCATGGTCTAAGGAAGTAAAACACATGTTAACACTCCGTGTTATAACAATGGATTTCAGACGATATTATCTCAAAGTATAACAAACAAGTTTGGGTCGATTCAATATGACTGTTCTTCTAACATCATACTCTCAATATTGTTTTAGGACTATCTTTACACTTAACGATACCCTAAGATCCGGAAAACATGATCACCAACAACACTTGAGCAATTCTTAGAGGCAAGACTAGGAACCTATTCTTTACCGTTTATCATTCCACACGTGCATATGAGTTTTCCGCTGAATCACATATTCCAGGATCATAGCAGTTATAGCATGAAATATCAACTCTTAATTATGAAAATGGAAATATAGTAATACAATAATATTGCCTCTAGGGCATATTTCCAACAGTATCCCACTTGCACTAGAGTCAATAATCTAGTTGCATAGTCTACTTTAACACCTATGCTTATCCGGTGTTGCTCATGCCTTGCTTGTGGTAGAGTCTTCGTCATCGGTTTTGAAACATTCAAAACCATTTAATATTTTTGTTAGTCATGTTGGATCTAGATTCCTTTTGTTTTAAGTAATAGCACTATTATTCATAATACAATGCCATTGGTTTCATTACACTTGGGATCACACCAACTATATCAAGACACTTCTTGATTCAGACTACTTTGAAACATCTGATGCTTTCAACATATTCTTCTTACGTTATAGAATCCACAATATTGTTCATGCTTGAAAACTATTCCAAACAATTATTTTAACATAGCCCAATAATAATTTATATCAGTCATGAAGCCGGTTGCTACTTGAAGTCTGCGTTGGTATTTCCCCGAAGAGGAGAGGATGATGCAGTACAGTAGAGATAAGTATTTCCCTCAGTTAAGAACCAAGGTTATCAATCCAGTAGGAAAACCAAGCAAAATTCCGTTAAGTGCACCTGCACACACAAGAGCAAACACTTGCACCCAACGCAAATAAGAGGGTTGTCAATCCTCTTAGCGGTTATTTGCAAGGATTAAATCTTATCGACGTAAATAGATAAACTAAACTACTAATTAAAATAAAAGTAAATAAATTGCAGAAAGGTATTTTTAGGTTTTTTATATAATAAAGATAGACCCGGGGACCATAGTTTTCACTAGAGGCTTCTCTCTTGAGCACATAAACATACGGTGGGTAAACAAATTACTGTTGGGCAATTGATAGAAAAGCAAATAATTATGAAGGATTCATGGCAATGATCATGTATATAGGCATCACGTCCGAGACAAGTAGACCGACTCCTGCCTGCATCTACTACTATTACTCCACCCATCGACCGCTATCCAGCATGCATCTAGGGTATTAAGTATGAAACTGAGTAACGCCTTAAGCAAGATGACATGATGTAGAGAAGCAAATTCAAGCAATATGAATAAACCCCATCTTTTTATCCTTAATGGCAACAATACAAATATGTGTCATGTCCCTTTCTGTCACTGGGATTGAGCACCGCAAGATTAAACCCATCACAAAGCACCTCTCCCATTGCAAGATAAATCAATCTAGTAGGCCAAACTAAACCGATAGATCGGAGAGAAATACAAAGCTATAACAATTATGCATAAAAGAGTTCAGAGAAGACTCAAATATTTCTCATGAATAATCTGATCATAAACTCACAATTCATCGGATCCCAACAAACACACCGCAAAAGAAGATTACATCGGATAGAACTCCAAGAACATCGAGGAGAACATTGTATTGAAGATCAAAGAGAGAGAAGAAGCCATCTAGCTACTAGCTATGGACCCGTAGGTCTGTGGTAAACTACTCACACATTATCGGAAGGGCAGCAAGGTTGATGTAGAAGCCCTCCGTGATCGATTCCCCCTCCGGCAGAGTATCGGAAAAGGCCTCCAGATGGGATCGCGGAAGAATAGAGGCTTGCGGCGGTGGAAAGGTTTTCTCTTCTGGCTCTATGGGGGTTTTCCAATATTTGTGAATTTATAGAAGTGGAATTAGGTCAAACGGAGTCACGTGGGCCCCACAAGGTAACACGGCGCGCCCCCCCGGGGCACGCCCTAGTGTCTTGTGAAGCCTCCGTGAGGCTTCTAGCCTCCTCCCGAAGCTTCCCAGGTTAAAAAAATCTCCAAAAAGTTTCGTGGCATTTGTACTTCATTTGGTACTGTTTCTCTGAAAAGCCAAAAACAAGCAGAAAACAGCAACTGACACTAGGCACTGGGTTAATAGGTTAGTCCCAAAAAATGATATATAATTGCATACAATTGCATATAAAGACATCCAAGATTGATACTATAATAGCATGGAACAATAAAAAATTATAGATACGTTGGAGACGTATCAAGCATCCCCAAGCTTAATTCCTGCTCGTCCTCGAGTAGGTAAATGATAAAAACAGAATTTTTGATGTGGAATGCTACCTATCATGTTTCATCATGTAATCTCTCTCTTATGGTATGAATAATAAGATCTAAATGATTCAAAGCAATAGTCTATAATTTGATATAAAGACATCAATACTCAGGCATACTAGCAAACAATCATGTCTTTCAAAATAAAAATGCTAAAGAACGTTATCCCTACAAAATCATATAATCCTGTCATGCTCCATCTTCTTCACACAAAGTATTTATCATGAACAACCCCGGTTTTAGCCAAGCAATTGGTTCATACTTTTTAACGTGCTTCAGCTTTTTCAACTCCCACTCAATACATGAGCGCAAGCCATGGATATAGCACTATGGGTGGAATAGAGTATGGTGATTGAGATAAATAGGAGAAGTCAAAAATGGAGAAAGTCTCACATCAACAAGGCTAATCAACGGGCTATGGAGATGCCCATCAATTGATGTCAATGCGAGGAGTAGGGATTGCCATGCAACGGATGCACTAAGAGCTATAAGTGTATGAAAGCTCGACATGAAAACTAAGTGAGTGTGCATCCAACTTGCTTGCTCATGAAGACCTCGGGCATTTGAGGAAGCCCATCATCGGAATATACAAGCCAAGTTCTATAATGAAAAATTCCCACTAGTATATGAAAGTGACAAAATAGGAGACTCTCTATATGAAAAACATGGTGCTACTCTGAAGCACAAGTGTGGAAAAATATAGTAGCATTGCCCCTTCTCTCTTTTTCTCTCATTTATTTTATTTTTCATTTTCATTTTTCTCTTTTTCCCTTTTTTTTATATTTTTTTCTTTTTTTCGTCCGGAGTCTCATCCTGACTTGTGGGGGAATCATAGCCACCATCATCCTTTCCTCACCGGGACAATGCTCTAATAATGATGCTCATCACACCTCTATTTACTTACATCTCAAAATTACAACTCGATACTAGAACAAAAATATGACTCTATATGAATGCCTCTGGCAGTGTACTAGGATGTGCAATGATGCTAGCGTAACTTGTATGAAAATGATGAACGGTGGCTGAGCCACAAATACTATGTCAGCTATATGATCATGCAAAGCAATATGACAATGACGATGTGTGTCATAAAAACGGAACGGTGGAAGTTGCATGGCAATATATCTCGGAATGGCTATGCCATGATAGGTTGGTATGGTGGCTGTTTTGAGGAAGATATAAAGAGGCTTATGTGTGATAGAGCGTATCATATCACGGGGTTTGGATGCACCGGCGAAGTTTGCACCAACTCTTGATGTGAGAAAGGGCAATGCACGGTACCGAAGAGGCTAGCAAATTGCGGAAGGGTGAGAGTGCGTATAATCCATGGACTCACATTAGTCATAAAGAACTCACATACTTATTGCGAAAGTTTATTAGCCCTCGAAGCAAAGTACTACTACGCATGCCCCTAGGGGGGAGGTTGGTAGGAGTTAACCATCGCGCGCCCCCAACCGCCACACAAAGGAAGACAATCAAGAATAAATCATGCTCCAACTTCTTAGCATAATGACAGATCAAACGTGCATGCTTCGGGAATCACAAACCTTAACACAATTATTCTTACTAAACCACAATTATCTACTAATACCTCCCTATATTACCATCTTAATATCGCAAAACTATTGCAAGGAATCAAATTTATCATATTCAGTGATCTACATGAAAGTTTTTATTATATCCCTCTTGAATACCTATCATATCAGGACCAAATTCATAACCCGTGCATATTACCATTGCTATCACGAGACTCTCAAAAAGATATAAGTGAAGCATGAGAGTGAAACTATTTCTTTAAAATATCATCACCGCCGTGCTCTAAAAGATATAAGTGAAGCACTAGAGCAACTGCCTAGCTCAAAAGATATAAGTGAAGCACATAGAGCATTCTAACAAATCACGAATAATGTGTGTCCCTCTCAAAAAGGCGTGTTCAGCAAAGATGATTGTGACAAACTAAAAAGCAAACAAAAGCAAACAACCTATTTCACAAGATGCTCTAAGTAAAACACATATCATGTGATGAATAAAAATATAGCTCCAAGTGAGTTACCGATAGATTGTAGACGAAAGAGGGGATGCCTTCCGGGGCATCCCCAAGCTTAGACGCTTGAGTCTTCCTTGAATATTACCTTGGGGTGCCTTGGGCATCCCCAAGCTTAGTCTCTTGCCACTCCTTATTCCTTTGTCGATCGTAGTCTCACCCAAAACTTGAAAACTTCAGCACACAAAACTCAACAGAAACCTCGTGAGATCCGTTAGTATAACAAACAAATCTTTAACTTTAGGTACTGTAGTAAATTGATTCATATTTAATATTGGCATAATGCTACAGTACTCCAACTTCTCCATGACTCATACCCCCCGATACGATTCATAGATTCATCAAAATAAGCAAACTATGCAACAAAAACAGAATCTGTCTAAAACAGAACAGTCTGTAAAGATCTATTTAAAAGCCATACTTCTGTAGCTCCAAAAATTCTAAAAATTTGGACAACGTGGGCAATTCATATACCAATACTATGTAAAAAATTTAGATTTTTCTAACGCTCCAGTACCGAATTAAAATTCCAGCACTGGACGCAAAACTTTTTGTTTTCCAAACAGCATCAATTATACTATCTTCCAAATCATCCCAAAGGCATTACTTGGCACAAACACTAATTAAAACATAAAAACATAATCATAACAAAAGCTATAATCATGCAAACACTCAAGAACAGAATAAAAAATTTATTGGGTTGTCTTCCAACAAGCTCTTTCTTTAAAACCATTAAGATAGGCTCGAGATTTTAATGATGCTCACATGAAAGATAGTAATTGAAACACGAAGAGAGCATCATGAAACATGTGAAAAACACATTTAAGTCTAACATACTTCCTATGCATAGGCATTTTATAGGAAAACAAATTATCAAGACAAGCAATATCTAGCATATGCAAATAGGAAGAATGAAGCATTAAAAATTTCAACACAAAGAGAGGTAATTTAGTGACATGAAATTTTTTATAACCATATTTTCCTCTCTCATAATAATTACATGTAGGATCATAATCAAATTCAACAATATAGCTATCATATACAATTTTATCTTCATGATCCACATGCATAAAAGTTTTATAATCTTCCAAGATAGTGGGATTAACATCAACTAAAGTCATGACCTCTCCAAACCCACTTTTATCAAAATTTTCATAAGATTGATAATTCTCCAAAGTAGTGGGATCATTATTACCTAAAGTTGACGCTCTTCCAAACCCACTTTTAATAGTATTGCAAACATTATTATCAATAACATATTCATCATGAGGCTTAAATAGATTTTCAAGATCATAAGAAGCATTATCACCCCAATCATGATCATTGCAATAAGTAGTGGACATAATAAAATTATCATCCCCAAGCTTGTAGTTTTGCATATTATTAGCACAATTCACATTAATAGAATTTATAGTAACATCATTGCAATCATGCTTTTCAAACAAGGAGCTATCATGAATCACTTTATAAATTTCTTCTTCTAACACTTCATCACAATTTTCAGATTCATGATTTTCAAGCAAAACTTCATAGAGAAAATCAAGAGCACTCAAATCACTAGCAATTGGTTCATTATAATTGGATCTTTTGAAAATATTGGCAAGTGGATGAGGATCCATAGTGATCTTAAATTTTTGTTTTACTTACTGTTCTTGAGTGTTTTCATGGCAATAAAAGCAAGCAAGCAAGCAAACAAACAAAATATTTTTTGTGTTTTTGTAAAAAAAAATTAGAAGTGGGGGAGATGAAAACGAGAGGCAAATGCAAATAAAAGGCAAATAAAGTAAATGCAAGTGAATGATAATTTGTGCGAAGGTACTTGGTAATTTTGATGATGTCTCCCCGGCAACGGCACCATAAATTCTTCCTGCTACTTGTAGTCTGCGTTGGTATTTCCCCGAAGAGGAGAGGATGATGCAGTATAATAGAGATAATTATTTCCCTCAGTTAAGAACCAAGGTTATCAATCTAGTAGGAGAACCAAGCAAAATTTCGTTAAGCGCACCTGCACACACAAGAGCAAACACTTGCACCCAACGCAAATAAGAGGGTTGTCAATCCTCTTAGCGGTTATTTGCAAGGCTTAAATCTTATCGAGGTAAATAGATAAACTAAACTACTAATTAAAATAAAAGTAGATAAATTGCAGCAAGGTATTTTTAGGTTTTTTATATAATAAAGATAGACCCGGGGACCATAGTTTTCACTAGAGGCTTCTCTCTTGAGCACATAACATACGGTGTGTAAACAAATTACTGTTGGGCAATTGATAGAAAAGCAAATAATTATGACGGATTCATGGCAATGATCATGTATATAGGCATCATGTCCGAGACAAGTAGACCGACTCTTGCCTGCATCTACTACTATTACTCCACCCATCGACCGCTATCCAGCATGCATCTAGGGTATTAAGTATGAAACAGAGTAACGCCTTAAGCAAGATGACATGATGTAGAGAAGCAAATTCAAGCAATATGAATAAACCCCATCTTTTTATCCTTAATGGCAACAATACAAATACGTGTCATGTCCCTTTCTGTCACTGCGATTGAGCACCGCAAGATTGAACCCATCACAAAGCACCTCTCCCATTGCTAGATAAATCAATCTAGTAGGCCAAACGAAACCGATAGATCGAAGAGAAATACAAAGCTATAACAATCATGCATAAAAGAGTTCAAAGAAGACTCAAATATTTCTCATGAATAATCTGATCATAAACTCACAATTCATCGGATCCCAACAAACACACCGCAAAAGAAGATTACATCGGATAGAACTCCAAGAACATCGAGGAGAACATTGTATTGAAGATAAAAGAGAGAGAAGAAGCCATCTAGCTACTAGCTATGGACCCATAGGTCTGTGGTAAACTACTCACACATCATCGGAAGGGCAGCATGGTTGATGTAGAAGCCCTCCGTGATTGATTCCCCCTCCGGTAGAGTACCGGAAAAGGCCTCCAGATGGGATCGCGAAAGAACAGAGGCTTGCGGTGGCGGAAAGGTTTTCTCTTCTGGCTCTCTGGGGGTTTCCCAATATTTGTGAATTTATAGAAGTGGAATTAGGTCAAACGGAGTCACGTGGGCCCCACAAGGTACCAAGGCGCGCCCCCCCGGGGTGCGCCCTTGTGCCTTGTGAAGCCTCCGTGAGGCTTCTGGCCTCCTCCCGAAGCTTCCCAGGTTTCTTTTGTCCAGAAAAAAAATCTCCAAAAAGTTTCGTGGCATTTGGACTTCATTTGGTATTGTTTCTCTGAATTGGCACTAGGCACTAGGCACTGGGTTAATAGGTTTGTCCCAAAAAAATGATATATAATTGCATACAATTGCATATAAAAACATCCAAGATTGATACTATAATAGCATGGACCAATCAAAAATTATAGATACGTTGGAGACGTATCACCGGTGTTCATGTAACCATTTATAACAAACTTCTTCATCTCCTCTATAGACAAGAAGCAAGTCCTTTGTCCTTCTAAGGTACTTAATTATATTGATAATTACCTAGTGAGCCAATTCAGGATCACTTTGGTACCTGCTACTAACATTTAGTGCATAAAAATATTTTGCTTTATTCATATCATAACATTCATGATGGATTCAATAATCCACTCATCTGTACATGCTTATCAACTTGTCATAGGACATTGATTTCATGATGGATTCAATAATCCACTTATCTGTACATGCTTATCAACTGTCATAGGACATTAATTTCTACTAAGCATTTATGTTATGTGACATTGGGAGAAAACCCATTCTCCATTTTAAATCTTTTAAAACCTTGTCAATGTATTAAATTCAGCTTAGCGCAATCAGACGTCTTGACCTATCTATATAGATCTTTATGTCCAATAATTTGCTTTGCCTTAGTATTACATTGGAAACACATTCTTTAAAATTTTATTGTGCTTAGAAACTTTATATTATTTCCAATCTACAATATGTCATTTGCATATAAGATTAGAAATTCTATATAGCCCCCACTAAACTTCATATATACACAAGTTTCTTCATCATTCTATCAAAATCAGTTTTTTGACTATTTCATTAAATTGTTGATTCCAGCTCCTTGATACTTACTTCAAACATATAAAGTCTTTTGAAGTTTGCACACTCATCCGGTATCCTGAGGATCTACAAAACTTTCTGGTTGTATCATTCATACATCCTTTCCATTTAGGAAACTAGTTTTGGCATCCATTCCATTTACTTCATTCCTTCTGAAGGATCAACCAAGTTCCAAACTTAATTGTTGTATATTAACTCTACACCTTCTGGAATATCAACCAAGTTCCAAACTTAATTTCATATAAACTCCATTCCGATGTGCATGTCTATAAGCTATTCCTTTGAGCTGGGCGCCGCCATCGCTTCCTTGTAGTGGGCAAGTTCATCTTCCTCTAAGATGAATATTTCATTGTGAAACCACTTAGGAGGTTCGATAACTCTTCCTGACCTACGCGGTTCAGTTAGAAGCTTTAACTAGAGTTTCTACATCAGGTGTAGAAACATTCGGCTTAGTTTTGTGGACAACTTTTGGAACAACTTCTGATTTGTTAATTCTGCTTACTTTTGCCAGAGATTCAATAATCTTATTAAGCTACATTGTCCTCCCACTTACTTCTTTAGCGGGAAAACTCCTTCTCGAGATAGCCTTCATTCTTTGTGGCAAACATTTTGTCCTTGAACTTTTGGTAGAAGGAATACCAAATTACATCTTTGGGATAACCTACAATTTAACATTTGTCTAGATCATGTACTCCATAACTCATATGGTGCCGTCTTGCCAGACTATTAGACGGTTCTCTGTTTAGTGTGTATGTTGCTGTTTCAAGTGCATATTCCCCAAATTAATAAAAGCAGATTGTTAAGAAATAATTCCACAATTATTCGAGTATTTTGCTAAACTCATGACTTAGATAATTTTCTTCATGATTGAAGAACCTTTTATCTTTTGTCATAATGATTCTTATCTTCATTCTGAATTTCTTTGAGCCTTTCAAATATTTCATTCTGAATTTCTTTGAGCCTTTCAAGTATTTCATTCTGAATTTCTTTGAACCTTTCAAGTATTTCAGATTTATATCAAGTAAATCATATTTACTCAAATCATTAATGAAGCATAATTATTCACCGCACCCAAGTTTGCTCATCGGATCCTATACATCACTATGTATTTTGTCAATTGATTCAAAATCAAAACACTTCAATACTTCATCTAGAAGGGTGGGCGCGCTTTGCTGCGCCATTGGTGTTGTTGGTTTCTTAAAAAATAATCATTCTCTTTCAAAATACAAGGTGTATTGCTTTTTTGAAAAGTCAAACCTTTTAAGTTTGATCAAATTTGTAGAGAAATATATCAAAATTCATAAATATCAAATCGGTATTTTTGAATTCATCACGAAACGAATTCCCATACTTTTTTTGTTGGAAATATGCCCTAGAGGCAATAATAAATTGGTTATTATCATATTTTACTTGTTCATGATCAACGTTTATTATTCATGCTAGAATTGTATTGACCGGAAACTTAAATACATGTGTGAATACATAGACAACACTGTGTCCCTAGTAAGCCTCTACTAGACTAGCTCGTTGATCAAAGATGGTTAAGGTTTCCTAACCATAGACATGAGTTGTCATTTGATAACGGGATCACATCATTAGGAGAATGATGTGATGGACAAGACCCAACCGTAAGCTTAGCATCAGATTGTTTTGTTATTTGCTACAACTTTCTTCATGTCAAGTATCTGTTCCTTAGACCATGAGATCATGTCACTCCCGGATACCGGAGGAATACTTTGTGTGCTATCAAACGTCACTTCGTAATAGGGTGATCATAAAAATGCTCTACAGGTATCTCCGAAGGTGTCTGTTGGGTTGCATGGATCGAGACTGGGATTTGTCGCTCCGTATGACGGAGAGATATCTCTGGGCCCTCTCGGTAATACAACATCGTAAAGAGCTTGCAAGCAATGTGGCTAATGAGTTAGTCACGGGATCTTGTATTACGGAATGAGTAAAGAAACTTGCCGGTAACGAGATTGAACTAGGTATGGAGATACCGACGATCGAATCTCGGGCAAGTAACATATCGCCGGACAAAGGGAATTACATACGGGATTAATTGAATCCTTGACATCGTGGTTCAACTGATAAAGATCTTCGTAGAATATGTAGAAACCAATATGGGCATCCAGGTCCCGCTATTGGTTATTGACCGGAGAGGTGTCTCGGTCATGTCTACATGATTCTCGAACCCGCAGGGTCCGCACGCTTAACGTTCAGTGACGCTAGAGTAGTATTGGGATATGTGCGTTGGTGACCGAATGTTGTTCGGAGTCCCGGATGAGATCCCGAACATCACAAGGAGCTCCGGAATGGTCCGTAGGTAAAGATTTATATATAGGAAGTCCTATTTTGGTCACCGGAAAAGTTTCGGGTATTACCGGCTGTGTACCGGGAGTGCCGAAAGGGGTCCGGGGGTCCACCGGGGGGGTCCACCTGCCCCGGGGGCCCACATGGGCTGTATGGGGTGCGCCTTGGCCTATATGGGCTAGGGGCATGATACGTCTCCAACGTATCTATAATTTTTGATTGTTCCATACTATTATAGTATCAATCTTGGATGTTTTATATACATTTACAAGCAATTATATATGATTTTTTGGGACTAACCTATTAACTTAGTGCCCAATGCCAGATGCTGTTTTTTTCCTGTTTTTGGTTTTTCAGAATATCAGTACCAAACTAAGTCCAAATGCCACGAAACTTTTTGGAGATTTTTTTTCTGGACATAAGAGACACTAGAAGCTTCGGGAGAGGGCCAGAAGACAGAGGTGTAGGAGATATGCCCTAGAGGCAATAATAAATGCTATTATTTATCTCCATGTTCATAATTATGTTTATGTTCCATGCTATAACTGCTATGGTTCTCGAGTCTACAATAACCACGAGGCTCGGAGGGAAACTCATATGCACGTATGGAATAGTAAACGGTAAAATGTATACCTAGTTTGGCCTCTAAGACTAGCTCAAGTGTTGCATGATGGTTCTATTTTCCTGATCATGGGCATGACTATGCCGGCAACTTTGAGGGCACAATGTTAGGAGAACACTTGTGTTGAATCGACCCGATTGATGTTATGCTATGAGATACATTCGTCACAAGTTAATGATTAATAACACAGAGAAAGTTAACGTTTGCACAATTCCTTAGACCATGAGAGTATCGAGTTTCTTCATGCTTGCTTCATGAACATTGGGGTTTGTTAAACGTCATCCGTAAATGGGTGGCTATTACGGCGGCTTACGGGTTCATGGAAAAGTATGTCAAGGGACTTGATAGCTCAAGATTGGGATTTGCTCCTCCAACGATGGAGAGATATTCTTTGGGCCTTCTCGGTGTTACGGTATCCATCATCGTCTGGCCAGACACATTGTGATTTGATCACAGGGATGCCGGAACACGGGAACGAGAAAAGAGAACAAAACCGGTAACGAGGTAACTGGCATAGTGGACAAGTTGTTGATCCACGGGGATGCCGATAAATCTCACCTCGGGTGTTTGTAACATATCGCGAAGCAACAGGAATAGCACACGGCAACTGGAGGTTCACTCGAATATTTATTCGTGTGGGTATAGGGGTCAATATGGGTGTCCCCGGCTCCGATGTTGATCATTGATCGGAAAGTGTTCCGGTCATGTCTATACTTCACCGAACCTATAGGGTCACACGCTTAAGGGTCATCTATCTGCCGAATAAAAGACAGGGAGTCTACGAGAAAGGTGGTGCCCCCCCCCAAAGGAGGCAGCACCAAATTTCGTCCATGGTGGTGGGGGAGGGCCCCCTTGGGGTTTCCTTCCACCTCATGGTGGATATGTTCTACACACACCCTTATGTGGCATTTGGGTGAAAAGATCTTGAGCCCCTTTTGGTATTTTCACCCCTTGCCTCTACCCCTTGCTCCTCCTATATATAGAGGTGGAGAGGGCTCTCCAAAATCAAAAATTATCTCATACACAATGCCATGCAATGATCTGGCTTCTTCTCTCCCTCACACGAAATAGTTTCATAGAGCCGAAAGGCTGTCTGGGTTCCGGTGGGAACTAGTTCTGGATGGCGAAGCCCTACCGGATAGATGACACCGTATGTGTGCAACCCCGTAGAGAGGTCGTAAGTTCGATCTTTTTTGCCCGAGGGGTTGTTTGAGAGTTCCTCCCGAAGGGCTGTCCGAGTGACCGTCCGAGTTTCTGTGAGTGCCTCCCGAAGGGCTGTCCGTGACACCGTCCGGGGAATTGTCCGACCGCCTCCCGAAGGGCTGTCCGTGGGACTGTCCGAGGGGCTGACGAGGGAGTACATCCTCACGGTTGGGAGGTTGTAAATCCTAGTTGCGGGGATCTGCACCGACGATCTACATCGACTCTACTTCCGCTGCGCTACGAGTTGGTAACGATCAGATCAAAAACCTTGTATGCATCTCCATAGTGATCCTGGGCATGCTCGCAGTACCGAATTTTTTTGTTTTCTGTCGCTTTCCCCTACAGTGTCATCATGAGCCGTGCTATGCGTAGATGCAGGTTATGATCTAGAATACATAGAGATGTATGGGTGTTGCACAATATAAGTTGTAGTAGATGAGTTCTATTATTGAAAATTATTTGTGCGGGTAGCAGATGAAATCTGTTACCCGATGTTCTTGTTGCTTCCTTGAAATTTGTGTATTTCTGATCTTGATAACGGCATGGTGGAGTTTCGAAGTTCTGGCAATCCGCGATCCTGATTGATCAACGAAGTGCTAACAGTTCATTGAATTCCACCATAGTTAAAAGAAAGATGAAATTTCGCAGACAAAAGGGTAATGCAGATATGATCTGCACGGGGGTCATGCTTATGACGAAGTTCAGTATGGGGCTCGAGATTTTATTATCTCGTGTTTCATACGCCCCGCAAATTTAATCTAGCGACTTGAATAATCATGCTTGATGATAAACGTTGGTAGCTGCGGTTTGGTTGAAACCTTAGAAGCCACGTAAAATAATTTTTTGCATAAACCGATTAGAGGCGTCTAACTTGGTTTTGCAGGATGACATGAGATGTGCATGAGATGTGGTATAGTCTTCATCATATTTAATTTGATTATGTATGAGATGAGTATATAATGTAAATTAACATGACCTGCGTGTCATGATTCGGCATGATGGCTGGAGCCATACGATTCACTTTAATGACCTGCGTGTGAACCTTATGTAATGCACTTATTTTATTAGCTATAGAGATAGCAATATTATCTGGTGCATTGACAAGGTGGTGGCAATCTTCGCGAAGGTGATCACCGACGCAAATGCCGAAGACGAAGAAATTAAAGACTTCTCCGTCAGAAAGGGCTATACCATATCATGCTATTATGAATTGCCTGAGATGTTTATCCCTTATGATGCACCCTTCTTGATTGCGCGGTAGTCACTTTTTATTAGGGTGATCTCTCACTTAAAATATCAAGTAGTTAGTGTACTCCCAAGTGTAGCACCGTCTACAACACGTATCTTTTCGGGGTGCGCCATGTACACATGAGCACGAACGATTAGAGAGGTGTAAGGAGGGTGAAGGTCAGACCTCACTGCGTGATCACTTGGTTGTCTTGACGTTCAAGCAGGACAATCCTGAGCTCGGAACACGTGGATCGAAAGATGGACAAGAGTCACATAGAGATGTGATTGGCAAGCTGGCCTACCGATTAAAATTCGCGTCATCAGTGATGAACCCGTCAATGGCATTCAATTGAAATGCGGGTCTTGAATCGCTCACAATAAATTATGAGAGATATTGATTTGAGTGGGAGCGCACTTTAGAATTAACTTGTTTAATTCTTAGTGCAATTAATTATGGACACTGTCTAAGTGTTATTTGCATAATAGTTATAGAATAATGGCTCGCGTTTCCACCTTCCCTATTAAAATTGAATAGCTGTTAAATATCTGGTTAAAACTTTACGGTTGGTAACGTAATGTGAGGATTGTCCTCAAAAGTGCTGAGAAGGACTTTGTCCTATCGCATGCTTTCGGTATCCTCCCGCTAATGCTATGGATGATGTGACTCTCGTCCTTTGATCCAAAAGCTAGAATTCCGTTACGGTCAAGTGCAATATGTTTGCTTTCATGAGACCCGAACTTCAAAAGTTTGGGATAGTTATATGATATTCATGGAATTGAAAATTATTTTCAGATGCAGACAAAGGCTAAAAGATATGAGATATCCAAAGAAATGTTTGTTTGCAAAGTATTAGTAAAATGTTTACTCGGCATTTGACTGAAGAGAGAGGGATCCAGAAGAACGCCTGTCATGTAATGAAGGTGAATAAAACAACAACTTAAAGAGAAAGGAAATGTCCAAAGGGTGTTAGTGTGACTTACACGCTTAGGAAGTCCAGGGCTAACGCCACTCTTAAAGTTGGGTGCTTCTTCTGAGAGTAGGAGAAATACTGAAAGTTAAACTGTTAGAAGTATAAAGGCAAAAAGAAAGAAGACTGGAATGTCCAGCTCATGTATGAATGTCATACGAGTTATTGATATATAGAAGGCTGGTCAAAGATATAATTCTTGGGAATTATGGTTAAACATGTTAATCACTGAATCTTGGGTATTACAACAATTGTTCTTTCATGAACAACCCTTTTGCAACAAAACATTATGCAATGGGCTAGAGTGTGTAAAACTCTAAAATGAATTATGAAAGTAAACATTATTAATATTCATAACATACATCTCATTCATAATGAAAGTATGGCCCTTATGTTATTCATAACACCGAACATCAAAAGTTCTCTTATGAACAACCTTCTTGCAACATACTTTATGCAATGGGCTAGAGTGTATAAAACTCTAAATGAATTATGAAAATAAATACAGATGGTAATACACCGATGGAAGGTATAGTAACATTTACTATGTTCCTAGCGCGTATCTAAGCCTCATTCCTGGCAAGTCTTTTAGGCCATAGTAGTTCTTGCATCGAATTGCAACGGAAAGCAATCGAGCGGGTATTCCGGTGATCAACTTTCAATCACAATACCCAAGAATCAGTGATTAACATGTTTAATCATAATTCCCAAAAACTATTTCTTTGACCAGCCTTCTATACATCAATAACTTATATGACATTCATACATGAGCTGGATATTTCAGTCTTCTCTCTTTTTGCCTTTATACTTCTAACAGTTTAACTTTTAGTATTTCTCCCACTCTCAGAAGAAGCACCCAATTTTAAGAGTGGCGTTAGCCCCGGATTTCCTAGGTGTGTAAGTCACACTAACACCCTTTGGACATTTCCTTTCTCTTTAAGTTGTTGTTTTATTCACCTTTCATCATATGACAGGTGTTCTTCTGGATCCCTCTCTTATCAGTCTAATGCATAGTAAACACTTTACTAATAATTTGCAAAACTAACATTGCTTTGGATATCCCATATCTTCTAGCCTTTGTTTGTATCTGAAACTAATTTTCAGTTCCATGAATATCACATAGCTATCCCAAACTTTTGAAGTTCGGGTCTCATGGAAGCAAACATATTGCACTTGACCGTAACGGAATTCTAGCTTTTGGATCGAAGGACGAGAGTCACATCATCCATAGCATTAGCGGGAGAATACCAAAAGCATGCGATAGGACAAAGTCCTTCTCGGCACTCTTGAGGACAATCCTCACATTACGTTACCAACCATAAAGTTTTAACCAGATAAATAATAGCTTATTCAATTTTAATAGGGAAGGTGGAAACGCGAGCCAATATTCTACAACTATTATGCAAATCACACTTAGACAGTGTTCATAATTAATTGCACTGAGAATTAAGCAAGTTAATTCTACAGTGCGCTCCCACTCAAATCAATATCTCTCATAATTGATTGTGAGTGATGCAAGATCCGCATTTCCATTCAACGCCATTGTTCGAGATGAACACTGATGGCTCCAACTTCAATCGGTAGGCAAACTTGCCGATCACATCTCTATGTGACTCTTGTTCATCTTTCGATGCGTGTGTTCCGAGCTCAGGACGATCCTGCCATGAACGTCAAGGCAACCAAGTGATCTCGCTGCGAGGTCTGACCTCACCCGCCTTACACCCGTACAATCGTTCGTACCCATGTAGATCATGGCGCACCCCGAAAGGAAAGATGCTGTGACGGTGCTACACTTGGGAGAACACTAACTACTTGATATTTTAAGTGAGAGATCACCCTAATAAAAAGCGACTACCACGCAATCAAAAGGGTGCATCATAAGGGATAAACATCTCAGGCAATTCAAAATGGCATGATATGGTATAGCCCTTTCTGACGGAGAAGTCTTTAATTTCTTCGTCTTCGGCATTTGCGTCGGTGTTCACCTTCGCGAAGTTTGCCGCCACCTTGTCGATGCAATAAATAATACTGCTATCTCTATAGCATAATAAAATAAAGCATTATGACAAGGTTGACACGCAGGTCATTAAAGTGACAATCATATGGCTCCAGCCATCATGCCGAATCATGACACGCAGGTCATGTTAATTTACATTATATAGTCATCTCATACATAATCAAATTAAATATGAGAACTGCTATACCACATCACTTGCACATCCTGCAAAACCAAGTTAGACGCCTCTAATCGGTTTATGCAAAATTTTATTTTACGTGGCTTCTAAGGTTTCAACCAAACCGTAGCTACCAACATTTATCATCAAGCATGATAATTCAAGTCACTAGATTAACTTTGTGGGGCGTATGAAATATGAGATAATAAAATCTCGAGCCCCATACTAAACTTCGTCATACGCATGACCCCCGTGCAGATCATATCTGCATTGCCCTTTTGTCTGTGAAATTTCATCTTTCTTTTAACTATGGTGGAATTCAACGAACTGTTAGCACTTCGTTGATCAATCAGGATCGCGGATTGCCAGAACTTTGAAACTCTACCATTCCGTTATCAAGATCAGAAATACGCAAATTTCAGGGAAGCAACAAGAACATCGGGTAACAGATTTCATCTGCTACCCGCACAAATAATTTTCAGTAATAGAATTCATATACTACAAATTATATTGTGCAACACTCATACATCACTATGTATTCTAGATCGTAACCTGCATCTACGCATAGCACGGCTCATGATGCCACTGTAGGGGAACGCGACAGAAAACAAAAAATTTCGATACAGCGAGCACGCCCAGGATCACTATGGAGATGCATACAAGGTTTGATTTGATCATTACCGACTCGTAGCGCGGCGGAAGTAGAGTCGATATAGATCGTCGGTGCAGATACCCGCAGCTAGGATTTACAATCTCCCAACCGCGAGGATGTACTTCCTCGTCTGCCCCTCGGACAGCCCTCCGGGAGGCGGCCGGACAGTCCCCCGGACGATGTCACGGACAGCCCTTCGGGAGGACCCTCGAAACACGGACAGTAACTCGGACAGCCCTTCGGGAGGACCCTCGAACAGCCCCTCGGGCAAAAGATCAAACCTACGACCTCTCTACGGGGTTGCACACATACAGTGTCATCTATCCGGCAGGGCTTTGCCGTCCAGAACTAGTTCCCACCGGAACCCAGACAGCCTTTCGGTTCTACGAAACTATTTCGCTGGGAGGGAGAGAGAAAGCCAGATCATGCATGGCATGTGTATGTGAGAAAGAGTGAGTGTGGAGAGTGCCTCTCCACCTCTATTTATAGGAGAACCCAAGGGGTAGGGTGGCTCTCATCCATCCATGTCATCCCTAAGATATTTTGGGACAAAGCCCAAAAAGGTGGTTTTCCATAAAGTGATTTTCACTATTCATGGAAACATTTTTCCGCGACCGTTAAATCTGAAAATATTTCTGTACGTCTCAGAACATTTCTAGTACCCACTAAAATAATTTTGGACGCATTCCGAAACAATTCAGGATTAGTGATTTTCATCTGCGAAAAGCAACCAAAGCGGTTCCGGCAGCTCCGGAACATTTCCGGGTTTTTTCTCCGGAAAAATCCCAGAAGTTCCCAGAACAATTCTGGCACCCTCCAAGAATTTCCAGGCGTGTGCCGAAACCAATTTGACTTAATGGTATACCCCGAAACAACTTTTCAGTTTTACCAAAACTCTTCTGGTGTTCTCTCTCCGGAACTCTTCTGTTGTCTCCGAAACTTTTCCGGTGACTTTCTCTAAGACTCCCTGTCTAGCATTCAGCAGATAGATGACCCTTAAGCGTGTGACCCTATAGGTTCGGTGAAGTATAGACATGACCGGAACACTTTCCGATCAATGATCAACATCAGAGCCGTGGACACCCATATTGACCCCTATACCCACACGAATAAAAATTCTAGTGAACCTCCAGTTGCCGTGTGCTATTCCTGTTGCTTCGCGATATGTTACAAATACCCGAGGTGAGATTTATTGGCATCCCCGTGAATCAACAACTTGTCCACTATGCCAGTTACCTCGTTACCGGTTTTGTTCTCTTTTCTCGTTCCCGTGTTCCGGTATCCCTGTGATCAAATCACAATGTGTCTGGCCAGACGATGATGGATACCGTAACACCGAGAGGGCCCAAAGAGTATCTCTCCATCGTCGGAGGAGCAAATCCCAATCTTGAGCTATCAAGTCCCTTGACATACTTTTCCATGAACTCGTAAGCCGCTGTAATAGCCACCCATTTACGGATGACGTTTAACAAACCCCAAAGTTCATGAAGCAAGCGTGAAGAAACTCGATACTCTCATGGTCTAAGGAATTATGTAAACATTAACTTTCTCTGTGTTATTAACCATTAACTTGTGACGAATGTATCTCATAGCATAACATCAATCGGGTCGATTCAACACAAGTGTTCTCCTAACATTGTGCCCTCAAAGTTGCCGGCATAGACATGCTCATGATTAGGAAAACGTGATCATCATGCAATACTTGAGCCAGTCTTAGAGGCTTGACTAGGAATACTTTTTACCGTTTATTATTCCACACGTGCACATGGGTTTTCCTCAGAGCCTTTATGGATATACGGGCTCGGGAACCATAGTAGTTATAGCATGGAACATAAACTTAATTAGGAACATGGATATAAATAATAACATTTATTATTGCCTCTAGGGCATATCTCCTATAGCCTCTACATGAGATGTATGGACTTCGGTCGAACTTGCAGCTGAACCACGTAGGCAAAACTCGTGCAAACCTCTCAGGTGCGCAGACGAGATATTGTTGCTAGACAACAGTATACCTACGATACACAAGGAAGCGTTGATGGGCCCTGACTCCGGAATTGGCTAAATGCCAATATAATCCGAGGTAGTTTCCATATAAATGATTCAAGATTTGATCTTGATAAACCCTTCGGAAGACTTGAAGTCTAACGAATATTAATGGAACTATAAACTGATACGGATAAAAATGTTTTATCCATAAAGCTAGACTTGTTGCTTATAACAAATTCAAGGAATTAACTGCGATGAGATTGTCTCACCGTAGCGATGCTTAAAGTCGGTTCGGGTTAAACTAGCAATTAATACATATTTCAATGATGAGATATGATACTTGGATGCTAAAAGGATTTCCATGTGATGGAAATGCTACCTAGGACTTGCATGTGATACAGTCCAAGGTATTTTGTCTATCCAGAGGATGCTAGTGAGTATGCAGACTTCAGAGTTCCAGCAATGGACAGAAGAGAGCAAAATGGAGTTGGAATCTTCGTTTTTGATGAAATAGTCAAAAGAGTTTGATTTCATCAATGGATAACGAAGATGCTTGTGGTTACAAGAAAGTAAGTGGGAGCATAATAATATTTCTAAAAACCTTGTGTGCTTGACACATTGTTGATTGGAAATAATATAAATTTCCTTACACAAATTAGGACTTCATTGAAAATTAGTTTTTCGATGAAGTACTTGGGATGAGTAGCCTTGATATTAGGCATATTTATCTACGGAGATAGAATTGCCTAATAGGGCTAAGCAAAAATACATATTGACAAGATGCTGAAACAGTTTAGCATTAAAAACGCCAAGGAGTGATTCTTGCCGAAGTCACATGGAAAGAGTTTTTGCAAGACTCGGTGTCCCAAAACACTAATGAGCAAAATACATGATGGAGATTCCACACACTCTTGTGTTTGGATTAATCATGTATTCCATGGTATGTAAAACAACCAGATATGTCCGATACTCCCAAGTTGTTGCGAGTATAGATACCAAAGTGATCAAAGTACCGATCATGGGACAACAGTGAAAAATGCCATTGAGTACTAAAGTAGCACTGATGACATGTTTTCTCGCAAGCAGAGATTATGAAGTGCTCGTTGTAAGTAATTACATCGATACGGTCTTCATCAATGCTCCATGTGATTTTCGATTTAAGTTAAGGGTTTTGTATAATACATGATATGGTGACACAGTAAGTTGGAATTGTTCCAAACAGGTTACTGTGGCGAATTCTATAACAAAGGCTAAAGTATGTTGACGCTTTAGAAGCGACAAAGAAGATGTTGAATCATATAGTTCATTCATGAACTTAGTATGGTTCCAAGATGGCTTTGGTCAATGGGACACTATTGTAGATAGTTGCTCCATAGCTCAGTCTGAGGAATCAAGGTTCGACCAGTGATTCACACATATACAAAGCCAAGTCCACACAAAATATGAATTTTGTGAAAGCATGAAAACGCGAGGACATGCAAAGATACACACGGAACTGAAGTTGTCAGATCCGTTGGACATCAGACTATACCACAAGTGAAGCATATTTTACACCAGTATGCCATAGGTGTAATGTGCATTAGCATTGACTAGATTATTGACTCTAGTGCAAGTGGGAGTCTGTAGGAGATATGCCCTAGAGGCAATAATAAATGCTATTATTTATCTCCATGTTCATAATTATGTTTATGTTCCATGCTATAACTGCTATGGTTCTCGAGTCTACAATAACCACGATGCTCAGAGGGAAACTCATATGCACGTGTGGAAAATTAAACGGTAAAATGTATTCCTAGTTTGGCCTCTAAGACTAGCTCAAGTGTTGCATGATGGTTCTGTTTTCCTGATCATGGGCATGACTTTGCCGGCAACTTTGAGGGCACAATTTAGGAGAACACTTGTGTTGAATCGACCCGATTGATGTTATGCTATGAGATACATTCGTCACAAGTTAATGGTTAATAACACAGAGAAAGTTAACGTTTGCATAATTCCTTAGACCATGAGAGTATCGAGTTTCTTCATGCTTGCTTCATGAACTTTGGGGTTTGTTAAACGTCATCCGTAAATGGGTGGCTATTACGGCGGCTTACGGGTTCATGGAAAAGTATGTCAAGGGACTTGATAGCTCAAGATTGGGATTTGCTCCTCCGACGATGGACAGATATTCTTTGGGCCCTCTCGGTGTTACGGTATCCATCATCGTCTGGCTAGACACATTATGATTTGATCACAGGGATGCCGGAACACGGGAATGAGAAAAGAGAACAAAACTGGTAACGAGGTAACTGGCATAGTGGACAAGTTGTTGATCCATGGGGATGCCAATAAATCTCACCTCGGGTGTTTGTAACATATCGCAAAGCAACAGGAATAGCACACGGCAACTGGAGGTTCACTCGAATATTTATTCGTGTGGGTATAGGGGTCAATATGGGTGTCCACGGCTCCGATGTTGATCATTGATCGGAAAGTGTTCCGGTCATGTCTATACTTCACCAAACCTATAGGGTCACACGCTTAAGGGTCATCTATCTGCTGAATACTAGACAGGGAGTCTGAGAGAAAGTCACCGGAAAAGTTTCGGAGACAACGGAAGAGTTCCGGAGAGAGAACACCAGAAGAGTTTCGGTAAAACCGAAAAGTTGTTTCGGAGTATACCATTAAGTCAAAATGGTTTCGGCACATGCCTGGAAATTCTTGGAGGGTGCCAGAATTGTTCTGGAAACTTCTGGGATTTTTCCGGAGAAAAAAACCGGAAATGTTCCGGAGCTGCCGGAACCGCTTTGGTTGTTTTTCGCTGATGAAAATCACTGATCCGGAATTGTTTTGGAACGCGTCCAAAATTATTTTAGGGGGTACTAGAAATGTTTTAGGCCCACATAAATAATTTTGGATTTAACGGACGCAGAAAAATGTCTTCATAAATAGTGAAAAGCACTTTATGGGTTGGTTTCCAAATGGGTTTTTCTTCTATAAGGAAATCACTTTTGGTGAGAGAGAAAGGTGTGTGAAAGGTGGTGGGCCCCCCCAAAGGGGGCAGCACCAAATTTCGTCCATGGTGGTGGGGGAGGGCCCCCTTGGGGTTTCCTTCCACCTCATGGTGGATATGTTCTACACACACCCTTATGTGGCATTTGGGTGAAAAGATCTTGAGCCCCTTTTGGTCTTTTCACCCCTTGCCTCTACCCCTTGCTCCTCCTATATATAGAGGTGGAGCGGGCTCTCCAAAATCAGAAATTCTCTCATACACAGTGCCATGCAATGATCTGGCTTCTTCTCTCCCTCACACGATATAGTTTCATAGAGCCGAAAGGCTGTCTGGGTTCCGGTGGGAACTAGTTCTGGACGGCAAAGCCCTGCCGGATAGATGACACCGTATGTGTGAAACCCTGTAGAGAGGTCGTAGGTTCGATCTTTTTTGCCCGAGGGGCTGTTCGAGAGTGCCTCCCTAAGGTCTGACCGAGTGACCGTCCGAGTTTCTGTGAGTGCCTCCCGAAGGGCTGTCCGTGACACTGTTCGGGGAACTGTCCGAACGCCTCTCGAAGGGCTGTCTGTGGGACAGTCCAAGGGGCTGACGAGGGAGTACATCATCGCGGTTGGGAGGATATAAGTCCTAGCTGCGGGGATCTGCACCGACGATCTACATCGACTCTACTTCCGCTGCGCTACGAGTCGGTAACGATCAGATCAAAAACCTTGTATGCATCTCCAGAGTGATCCTGGGCGTGCTCGCAGTACTGAAATTTTTTGTTTTCTGTCGCGTTCCCCTACAAGAGGAGGTGGCCACGAGCCACCAGGGCGCGCCCCAGGGGGGGTGGCGCACCCTGGTGCCTCGTGTGCTCACCTCTACTCCGTTTGACCTAATTACACCTCTATAAATACTCTAAAATCGTGAAACCAACAGGGGAGTCCACGAAATACTTTTTCCGCCGCCACAAGTTCCTGTTCTCGAGAGATCCCATCTGGAGGCCTTTTCCGGCACTCTGCCGTAAGGGGATTCGATCACGGAGGGGCTCTCCATCAACCTTGCTGCCCTTCCGATGATGCGTGAGTAGTTTACCACAGACCTTCGGGTCCATAGTTAGTAGCTAGATGGCTTCTTCTCTCTTTTTGATCTTCAATACAATGTTCTCCACGATGTTCTTGGAGTTCTATCCGATGTAATCACTTTTTGCGGTGTGTTTGTTGGGATCGGATGAATTGTGAGTTTATGATCAGATTATCCATGAATATTATTTGACTCTTCTCTGAACTCTTTTATGCATGATTGTTATAGCTTCGTATTTCTCTCCGGTCTATTGATTTGGTTTGGCCAACTAGATTGATTTATCTTGCAATGGGAGAGGTGCTTTGTAATGGGTTCGATCTTGCGGTGCTCAATCCCAGTGACAGAAAGGGACATGACACATATGTATCGTTGCTATTAAGGGTGAAAAGATGGGGTTTATTCATGCATGAGTTTACTTTGTCTACATCATGTCATCTTGCTTAAGGCCTTACTCCGTTCTTTATGAACTTAATACTCTAGATGCATGATGGATAGCAGTCGATGTGTGGAGTAATAGTAGTAGATGCAGAGTCGTTTCGGTCTACTTGTCTCGGACGTGATGCCTATATCCATGATCATTGTCTTGGATATCGTCATGATTATTTGCTTTGCTTTCAATTGCCCAACAGTAATTTGTTTACCCTCCGTATGCTATTTTCAAGAGAGAAGCCTCTAGTGAAAACTATGGCCCCCGGGTCTACTCTTATCTTATATTAAAAATCCCAAAAATGCCTTGCTGCAATTTTACTTTATTTATTTTATTTTGTATTTTTGTTCGATCTATTTATCTATCACCATACAATTTAATCTTGCAATTAACCGCCAAGGGATTGACAACCCCTTGTTCGCGTTGGGTGCGAGGATTTGTTATTTCGTGTGCAGGTACTACTAACGAGTTGTTGCGTGATTCTCCTACTGGATTGATAACCTTGGTTTCATAACTGAGGGAAATACTTATCTCTACTGTACTGCATCATCCCCTCCTCTTCGGAGAAATCCCAACGCAGCTCACAAGTAGCAGGAAGAATTTCTGGCGCCGTTGCCGGGGAGACATCATCAACATCTATCAAGTACCTATGCATAAACTTTCATCTCCTTGCATTTATTTTATTTGCCTTTGCCTCTCATTTTCATCTCCCCCACTTCTAAAAAGTTTTTACAAAAATACAAAAATATTTTCCGTTTGCCTTTTTGCGTGTTTTCTTGTTCGCTTCCTTGAAGTTGTTATCATGAGTGATTTTGGCATGGCAGAAACTGATGATGGTAGAACTCCTAAAATTGGAAGTTCTACCAATCTTGATGCTAAAACTTTTGTGTTGGGACATGGGAATGTTATAGGAAAAAGTGTCATCCAAGAATTCTTTAATTGCAATGGGACCTTGGCTCGTGATGATGCTCCTATACTTAAAGAAACCAAAAATTATGCCGAAGCTATTTCCGCACTTGTTCTTAAACTTGAAAGAAGATTTATTCGCGCCCATCCTACTTTGCAAAGATTGTTTTATGAGTTACCGGTTATAAAAGATCCTATAGCTGAGAAAATAGCTACCCTTGTCCTAATGAATGAATTTGATCACATAGTGCGAGAAGCTAGGGAGATTTTTTATTTCTATGGTATGAACCATGAAAAACCGGTAATAGATGAGATACTTTATAATAGTGATTACTTGTTGAGGTATTTGTTCCGCAATGATCACATCTTTTATGAGAATATTAAAAAAGAAGTTCCTCCTTTGAATATAATCCAACAAGTTTTCAACAGTGTTAATAGACAATACTCTTGGATTGTAGCCGGTAATCAAGAGGGATTTGCAGATGGACAACTTGCTAATGCTAAAATTTCTATGGATGATGTGTTTCATATTACCTTTGAAAAACCTTCTGATGAAAGTACATCTTTGGATAATAAGAAGAAGGATGATAATACTTGAAACTATGCAATATGCCTAGCTAGGGGCATAAAACAATAGCGCTTGTTGGGAGGCAACCCAATGAATAAAATAAATTTTTGCTTTTTATTTCTGTTCTTGTGTGTTTACACAATTATGCTACTGTTATGATTGTGTTTTTATGTTTTAATTAGTGTTTGTGCCAAGTAAAGCCTTTCGGATGATTTGGAAGATAGTATAATTGATGCTGTTTGGAAAACACAAAGTTTTGCGTCCAGTGCTGGAATTTTAATTCTGTACTGGAGCGTCAGAAAAATCTGAAATTTTTACACAGCATTGATATATGAATTTCCCACGTTTTCCTAATTTTTCAGAATTTTTGGAGTTACAGAAGTATGACTTTTAAATATATCTCTACAGACTATTCTGTTTTTGACAGATTCTGTTTTTGATGCATTGTTTTGCTTGTTTTGATGAAACTATGGATTGTATCGGGGGGTATAAGCCATGGAGAAGTTAGAATACAGTAGGTATAATGCAAAAATAAAATATGCATGGGTTTGCAACAGTACTTAAAGTAGTGATTTGTTTGTTATACTAACGGATCTCACGAAGGTTTTGTTGAGTTTTGTGTGATTGAAGTTTTCAAGTTTGAGTGAGATCACGATAGATGAAAGAATAAGGAGTGGCAAGAGCTTAAGCTTGGGGATGCCCAAGGCACCCAAGGTAATATTCAAGGAAGACTCAAGCGTCTAAGCTTGGGGATGCCCCGGAAGGCATCCCCTCTTTCTTCTACCAACTATCGGTAATTTTACTTGGAGCTATATTTTTATTCGTCACATGATATGAGTTTTGCTTGGAGCGTCCTGTATTATATGAGTCTTTGCTTTGTTTGCTTTTTAGTTTGTCACAATCATCTTTGCTGGACACACCTATTTGAGAGAGCCACACGTTTATCATGATTTATTAGAATGCTCTATGTTCTTCACTTAAATCTTTTGAGCTACGCAGTTGCTCTAGTGCTTCACTTAAATCTTTTTTAGCACAGCGGTGGCTATATTTTGAAGAAATATTTGCACTCTCATGCTTCACTTATATTATTTTGAGAGTTGATAAGATTAAATTTTGAAGAAATATTTGCACTCTCATGCTTCACTTATATCTTTTTGAGAGTTGATAATAGTAATGGTAATTTGCACAAGATATGAATTTGGTCCCAAAGTGATGAATATTCAAGAGGGATATAATAAAAACTTTCATGAAAGATCATTGGATATGATAAGTTTGATTCCTTGCAATAGTTTTGCGATATGGAGATGATAATATGTGAGTCATGTTAGTGAGTAATTGTGATTTAGTAAGAATATTGGTGTTAAGGTTTGTGATTCCCTATGCATGCACATAAAGTCAATAGTTATGCAATGAAATTATATCCTACTTATGGTGCATTATTCGGTGTTAGTTATGTTCAATGCATGTTTATGACCGTTTCGCTTTTTGGTTGGTCGCTTCTCAATCTATTTGCTAGCCTTCATTTGTACTAAGCGGGAATGCTGCTTGTGCATCCAACTCTTTAAACCCGAAGTTGTGCCAAATGAGTCCACCATACCTACCTATATGCGGTATTTCCTTGCCGTTCCAAGTAAATTTGCATGTGCCAACTCTAATTTTCAAAATAATTTTCCATTTTGTGTGCCCGTACCGCTCATGAAGCGGCAGGGGGTGGCCAATATTTTCCATGCTAGGTGTGTTATTCTCACGATGAGTGTTTATTCACTTGTCATTGCACGAGAGAGTGGCAGGTAATAGGGATGCCCAGTCCCGAAATGAAAAAAAAAATGTTGATAATAATAAATTCCTTGGAAAGTGTTGGTATGGAAGGCACCCATGGATACGGCTAGCCGTGGATTGTGAAAGAATGGTGGAAAAGAAATGAACTTTATTTTCTGTTTGGGAACCGCCTATAATGTGTCTAGCATGGAAGATATTGGGAATTCTCGGTCGTTTTCGTTGACAGGAAAAGCATGCCTCTCAAAATAATTTTATCTCTCTAATTTTAGCCTTGAGCTCTGGCACCTCTGCAAATCTCTGCTTCCCTCTGTGAAGGGCCTATCTATTTACTTTTATGCAATTTTATTTTTATTTTTAGTCTCCATCTTCTCTTATAAAGCACTAACTAGAGAGCACTATTGTCATACTTGTGCATTGTGTGTAGCTAATATTGAGTGTGTTTCATGAATGGATCAATGATTGAGCATAATGGGCTAGGGATAACTTTCTTTAGCGTTGATATTTTGAAAGACATGATTGCTTGTTAGTATGCTTGAGTATTTATGTCTTCATGTCAAACTATAGACTATTGCTTTGAATCATTCAAGTCCAAATGTCCATGCTTCAAAAGAAAAGAGTATATGATGAATATGATAGGTAGCATTCCACATCAAAAATTCTGTTTTTATCATTTACCTACTCGAGGACGAGCAGGAATTAAGCTTGGGGATGCTTGATACGTCTCCAACGTATCTATAATTTTTGATTGTTCCATGCTATTATAGTATCAATCTTGGATGTTTTATATACATTTACAAGCAATTATATATCATTTTTTGGGACTAACCTATTAACTTAGTGCCCAGTGTCAGTTGCTGTTTTTTTGCCTATTTTTGGTTTTTTAGAATATCAGTACCAAACGAAGTCCAAATGCCACGAAACTTTTTAGAGATTTTTTTCTGGACATAAGAGACACTAGAAGCTTCGGGAGAGGGCCAGAAGACAGAGGAGGTGGCCACGAGCCACCAGGGCGCGCCCCAGGGGGGTGGCGCACCCTGGTGCCTCGTGGGCCCACCTCTGCTCGGTTTGACCTAATTCCACCTCTATAAATACTCTAAAATCAGGAAACCAACAGGGGAGTCCATGAAATACTTTTTCCGCTGCTGCAAGTTCCTGTTCTCGAGAGATCCCATCTGGAGGCCTTTTCCGGCACTCTGCCGGAGGGGGATTCGATCACGGAGGGGCTCTCCATCAACCTTGTTATCCTTCCGATGATGCGTGAGTAGTTTACCACAGACCTTCGGGTCCATAGTTAGTAGCTAGATGGCTTCTTCTCTCTTTTTGATCTTCAATACAATGTTCTCCTCGATGTTCTTGGAGTTCTATTCGATGTAATCACTTTTTGCGGTGTGTTTGTTGGGATCGGATGAATTGTGAGTTTATGATCAGATTATCCATGAATATTATTTGAGTCTTCTCTGAACTCTTTTATACATGATTGTTATAGCTTTGTATTTCTCTCCGATCTATTGATTTGGTTTGGCCAATTAGATTGATTTATCTTGCAATGGGAGAGGTGCTTTGTAATGGGTTCGATCTTGCGGTGCTCAATCCCAGTGACAGAAAGGGACATGACACATATGTATCATTGCTATTAAGGGTAAAAAGATGGGGTTTATTCATGCGTGAGTTTACTTTGTCTACATCATGTCATCTTGCTTAAGGCGTTACTCCGTTCTTTATGAACTTAATACTCTAGATGCATGCTGGATAGCGGTCAATGTGTGGAGTAATAGTAGTAGATATCGATGCAGAATCATTTCGGTCTACTTGTCTCAGACGTGATGCCTATATACATGATCATTGTCTTGGATATCGTCATGATTATTTGCTTTTCTATCAATTGCCCAATAGTAATTTGTTTACCCACCGTATGCTATTTTCAAGAGAGAAGCCTCTAGTGAAAACTATGGCCCCCGGGTCTACTTTTATCTTATATTAAAAATCCCAAAAATACCTTGCTGCAATTTTACTTTATTTATTTTATTTTGTATTTTTGTTCGATCTATCTATCTATCACCATACAATTTAATCTTGCAATTAACCGCCAAGGGATTGACAACCCCTTGTTCGCGTTGGGTGCGAGGATTTGTTATTTTGTGTGCAGGTACTGCTAACGAGTTGTTGCGTGATTCTCCTACTGGATTGATAACCTTGGTTTCATAACTGAGGGAAATACTTATCTCTACTGTACTGCATCATCCCCTCCTCTTCGGGGAAATCCCAATGCAACTCACAAGTAGCAGGGCACCAGCCCTAAGAGGCCCATGCGCCAAGGAGAGGTGGAAGAGGAAGAGTCCTAAGGGGGGAAGGCACCCCCCTAGGTGCCTTGGGGAGGGAGGAAACCTCCCTAGGTCGGCGCCCCCTCCTTGGAGGAGGGGCTAGGGCTGCGCCCCAGCCCTCCCCCTTGCCTCCTATATATAGTGGGGGAGAGGAAGGGGCTGGACACACCAATTCCCACGCCCCGGCGGCAGCCCTACCTCTCCCATAACTCCGTTTTCTCCTCAGATTGGTTCCGCAACGTTTGGCGATGCCCTGCCGGCACTGCACCACCACCATCTCCACCACGCCGTCGTGCTGGTTGAGATCCCATCTACTTCTCCTCTCTTGCTTGCTGGATCAAGAAGGAGGAGACGTCACCGAGGCGCACATGTGCTAAACTCGGAGGTGCCGTCCGTTCGGCACTAGATCGGTTGGATCGTGATTGGATCGCGAAGAGTACGACTACATCAACCGCGTTTTATATGCTTCCGCTTTCGGTCTACAAGGGTATTTAGGCACACTCCCCTCTTGTTGCTATGCATCTCCTAGATTAGATCTTGGGTGTTCGTAGGAATTTTTTTGATTTTCATGCAACGTTCCCCATCAGTGGCATCATGAGCTAGGTCTATGCGCAGATGTATTTGCACGACTAGAACACAAAGAAGTTGTGGGCGTTGATGTTCAAATTGCTTACTTCCTTTGTCTTATTTGGATTCAGCGGTATTGTGGGATGAAGCGGCTCGGACCAACCTTACTTGTCCACGCACAAGAGACCGGTTCCACTGACTGACATGCGACTTGTATTGTATAAAAGTGGCTTTGCGGGTGTCTGTCTCTCCGACTTTAGTTGAATCTCATTTGACGAGGCGGTCCTCGTAGAAGATTAAAAGGCAACATGCATATCACCGTTGTGGTTTTGCATAGATAAGAATGGTTCTTATAGTTTGCCCTAGCAGCCAAGTAAAAATTGCAACAACAAAGTAGAGGACGTCTAACTTGTTTTTGCAGGGCATGTTGTGATGTGGTATGGCCAAAACGTGATGTGATATATGTTGATGTATGAGATGATCATGTTTTGTAATAGGTTCATGACTTGCATGTCGATGAGTACGGCAACCGGCAGGAGCCATAGGGTTGTCTTTAATTTATTGTATGACCTGCGTGTCAATCATTAAACGCCATGTAATTGCTTTACTTTATCGCTATGCGTTAGCAATAGTTGGCGAGACAACCACGTGACGACACGATGATGGAGATCATGGTGTCATGTCGGTGACGATGGAGATCATGCCGGTGCTTTGGAGATGGAGATCAAAAGCACAAAGATGATGATGGCCATATCATGTCACATATTGATTGCATGTGATGTTTATCTTTTTATGCATCTTATTTTGCTTAGGACGACGGTAGCATTATAAGATGATCCCTTCACTTAATTTCAAGATAAAAGTGTTCTCCCTAAGTATGCACCGTTGCGAAAGTTTGTCGTTTCGAAGCCCACGTGATGATCGGGTGTGATAGACTCTACGTTCACATACAACGGGTGTAAGCCAGTTTTACACATGCAGAATACTTGGGTTAAACTTGACGAGCCTAGCATGTACAGACATGTCCTCGGAACATAGGAGACCGAAAGGTCGAACATGAGTCATATAGTAGATATGATCAACATGGAGATGTTCACCATTAATGACTGCCTCATCTCACGTGATGATCGGACATGGGTCCGTTGATATGGATCATGTAACACTTAGACAACTTGAGGGATGTTGATTTAAGTGGGAGTTCTTAAGTAATTTGATTAGAAGAACCAATTATCATGAACTTAGTCTAATTGTCTTTGCAAATTAATGTTGTAGATCAATGGCTCGCGCTGTAGCTCCCCTGAATTTTAATGCGTTCCTAGAGAAAGAAAAGTTGAAAGATGATGGTAACAACTATGCGGACTGGGTCTGTAATCTGAGGAATATCCTCACTGCTGCACAGAAAGTTTATGTCCTTGATGCACCGCTTGGTGATGCACCCCCTCAAGATGCGCCTGCAGATGTTATGAACGTCTGGCGGGCACGTTCTGATGACTACTCGATAGTTTAGTGCGCCATGCTTTACGGCTTAGAACCGGGGCTCCAAAGACGTTTTGAGCACCACGGAGCATATGAGATGTTCCAAGAGCTGAAATTGGTATTTCAGGCTCACGCCCGGGTCGAGAGGTATGACACCTCCGACAAGTTCTTTAGCTGCAAGATGGAGGAGAACGGCTCCATTAGTGAGCATGTACTCAAAATGTCTGGGTACTTCAACCGCTTGAATCAGTTGGGAGTTAATCTTCCGGATGAAGTAGCGATTGACAGAGTTCTTCAGTCACTGCCACTGAGCTACAAAGGCTTTGTGATGAACTATAATATGCAAGGGATGGAGAAGACGATCCCTGAGCTCTTCGCGATGCTTAAGGCCGCGGAAGTAGAAATCAAGAAAGAGCATCAAGTGTTGATGGTCAACAAGACCACCAGTTTCAAGAAGAAGGGCAAGGGAAAGAAAGGGAACTTCAAGAAGAATGGCAAGCCAGTTGCCGCTCCCGTGAAGAAACCCAAGGTTGGACCCAAACCTGAGACTGAGTGCTTCTATTGGAAGGGGAATGGTCACTGGATGCAGAACTGCCCCAAGTACTTGGCAGATAAGAAGGTTGGCAACGTCAACAAAGGTATATTTGATATACATGTTATTGATGTGTACCTTACTAGTGCTCGTAGTAGCGCCTGGGTATTTGATACTGGTTCGGTTGCTAATATTTTGTAACGCCCCGGACACACCCGCCGGTGGTCGTTACTCCTGGCGGGATCTAGACTGGCCCCACAGATCAATACTAGTCTTTCCTGCGCACTTTGTCCTCACTCGTGCGCACCCGGGACCAACTTCCCGGTCGGTCACCCATCCTGAAATTACTCCAAGCTGAGCACGCTTAACTTTGGAGTTCTTTCCGAATGGGCTCCCAGAAAAGAAGGAATTCCTTATTGATATGAGTAGTCTATCATCCCTATTATGCGAGGCTATCACATACACCCCCACTCAGAGGAACCGACGTCCTCGTCGGGCCACAGTAACGTTCCCTCTTGGCACATACGTCTGTGCATTCAGTCCGGCACATGTGCCATGCCGTGTGCCATGACGGGTCACAAACGTCATGCACAACATGACCGCGCACCTGTCCGCAAACATCCGTGTAACCGCAAGGGTCGGCTCTGATACCAACCTGTAACGCCCCGGACACACCCGCCGGTGGTCGTTACTCCTGGTGGGATCTAGACTGGCCCCATAGATCAATACTAGTCTTTCCTGCGCACTTTGTCCTCACTCGTGCGCACCCGAGACCAACTTTCCGGTCGGTCACCCATCTTGAAATTACTCCAAGCTGAGCACGCTTAACTTTGGGGTTCTTTCCGAATGGGCTCCCGGAAAAAAAGGAATTCCTTATTGATATGAGTAGTCTATCATCCCTATTATGCCAGGCTATCACATATTTGTAACTCGAAACAGGAGCTGCGGAATAAACGAACACTAGCTAAGGACGAGGTGACGATGCACGTTGGAAATGGTTCCAAGGTTGATGTGATCGCCGTCGGCACGCTCCCTCTACGTTTACCTTCGGGATTAGTTATGAAGCTGAATAATTGTTATTTGGTGCCTGCGTTAAGCATGAACATTATATCTGGATCTTGTTTATTGCGAGACGATTATTCATTTAAGTCAGAGAATAATGGTTGTTCTATTTATATGGATAATATCTTTTATGGTCATGCACCCTTGGTGAATGGTTTATTTCTGTTGAATCTCGATCGTAGTAATACACATGTTCACAATATCGATGCCAAAAGATGCAAAGTTAATGATGATAGTACCACATACTTGTGGCACTCCCGCTTAGGTCATATTGGTGTAAAGCACATGAAGAAACTCCATGCTGATGGACTTTTGGAATCTCTTGATTATGAATCATTTGAGACATGTGAACCATGCCTCATGGGCAAGATGACTAAAACCCCGTTTTCCGGTACAATGGAGCGGGCAAGTGACTTGTTGGAAATAATACATACCGATGTATGCGGTCCGATGAGTGTTGAAGCACGCGGTGGATATCGTTATTTTCTTACCTTCACAGATGATTTGAGTAGATATGGGTATATTTACTTAATGAGACACAAGTCTGAAACATTTGAAAAGTTTAAGGAGTTTCAGAGTGAAGTGGAGAATCATCGTAATAAGAAAATTAAATTTCTATGATCTGATCATGGAGGTGAATATTTGAGTTATGAGTTTGGTATGCATTTGAGACAATGTGGAATTGTTTCACAGCTCACGCCACCTGGAACACCACAGCGTAATGGTGTATCCAAACGTCGTAATCGTACTCTATTGGATATGGTGCGTTCTATGATGTCTCTTACCGATTTGCCACTGTCATTGTGGGGTTATGCATTAGAGACAGCCGCATTCACTTTAAATAGGGCACCGTCTAAATCCGTTGAGACGACACCGTATGAGTTATGGTTTGGCAAGAAACCTAAGCTGTCGTTTCTTAAAGTTTGGGGATGCGACGCTAATGTCAAGAGGCTTCAGTCTGATAAGCTCGAACCCAAAGCGGAGAAGTGCGTCTTCATAGGATACCCTAAAGAGACCATTGGGTATACCTTCTACCACAGATCCGAGGGCAAAATCTTTGTTGCTAAGAATGGGTCCTTTCTAGAGAAGGAGTTTCTCTCGAAAGATGTGAGTGGGAGGAAAGTAGAACTTGATGAGGTAATTGTATCTTCTCTCGAATTGGAAAGTAGCACATCACAGAAAGAAGTTCCCGTGATGTCTACACCAAACGGAGAGGAAGCTAATGATGATGATCATGAAACTTCGGATCAAGTTACTACTAAACTTCGTAGGTCGACCAGGGTACGTTCCGCACCAGAGTGGAACGGTAATCCTGTCCTGGAAGTCATGTTGTTAGACAACGGCGAACCTATGAACTATGAAGAAGCAATGATGAGCCCGGATTCGGACAAATGGCTTGAAGCCATGAAATCCGAGATAGGATCCATGTATGAGAACAAAGTATGGACTTTGGTGGAATTGCCCAATGATCGGCAGGCCATTGAGAATAAATGGATCCTTAAGAAGAAGACAGACGATGATGGTAATGTCACCGTTTATAAAGCTCGACTTGTCGCAAAGGGTTTCCGACAAATTGAAGGAGTTGACTACGATGAGACTTTCTCACCCATAGCGATGCTTAAGTCTGTTAGAATTATGTTAGCAATTGCCGCATTTTATGATTATGAGATCTGGCAGATGGATGTCAAAACAGCGTTCCTTAACGGGCTTCTTAAGGAAGAGTTGTATATGATGCAACCGAAAGGTTTTGTCGATCCTAAGGATGCTAACAAAGTATGCAAGCTCCAGCGATCCATCTATGGACTGGTGCAACCATCTCGGAGTTGGAATATACGCTTTGATGAGGTGATCAAAGCTTTTGGTTTTATACAAACTTACGGAGAAGCTTGTATTTACAAGAAAGTGAGTGGGAGCTCTGTAGCATTTCTAATATTATATGTGGATGACATATTGTTGATTGGAAATGATATAGAATTTCTAGAAAGCATAAAAGGTTATTTGAACAAGAGTTTTTCAATGAAAGACCTGGGTGAAGCTGCTTACATATTGGGCATCAAGATCTATAGAGATAGATCGAGACGCCTGATAGGACTTTCACAGAGCACATACCTTGACAAGATTTTGAAGAAGTTCAAAATGGACCAGTCAAAGAAGGGGTTCTTGCCTGTGTTGCAAGGTGTGAAGTTGAGTAAGACTCAAAGCCCACCACGGCAGAAGAAAGAGAAAGGATGAAAGTCATCCCCTATGCCTCAGCCATAGGCTCTATAATGTATGCCATGCTGTGTACCAGACCTGATGTGTGCCATGCCATAAGTCTGGCAGGGAGGTACCAAAATGATCCAGGAGTAGATCACTGGACAGCGGTCAAGAATATCCTTAAGTACCTGAAGAGGACTAAGGACGTGTTTCTCGTTTATGGAGGTGACGAAGAGCTCGTCATAAAGGGCTACGTCAATGCTAGCTTCGACACATATCCGGATGACTCTAAGTCTCAAACTAGATATGTATTTATATTGAATGGTGGAGCAGTCAGTTGGTGCAGTTCCTAGCAAAGCGTCGTAGCCGGATCTACATGTGAAGTGGAATATATAGCTTCTTCGGAAGCAGCGCAAGAAGGAGTCTGGATGAAGGAGTCCATATCCGATCTAGGAGTAATACCTAGTGCATCGGATCCAATGACTATCTTCTGTGACAACACTGGAGCTATTGGCATTTCCAAGGAGCCCAGATTTCACAAGAAGACCAAGCACATCAAGCGCCGCTTCAACTCCATTTGTAATTACATTAAGGATCGAGACATAGAACCTTGCAAAGTACAAACGGATCTGAATGTTGCAGACCCATTGACTAAACCTCTTCCACGAGCAAAACATGATCAGCACCAGGACTCCATGGGTGTTAGATTCATTACGATGTAAACTAGATAATTGACTCTAGTGCAAGTGGGAGATTGTTGGAAATATGCCCTAGAGGTAATAATAAATTGGTTATTATCATATTTCCTTGTTCATGACAAATGTTTATTATTCATGCTAGAATTGTATTGACCGTAAACTTACATACATGTGTGAATACATAGACAACATTGTGTCCCTAGTAAGCCTCTACTAGACTAGCTCGTTGATCAAAGATGGTTAAGGTTTCCTAACCATAGACATGAGTTATCATTTGATAACGGGATCACATCATTAGGAGAATGATGTGATGGACAAGACCCAACCGTAAGCTTAGCATCAGATCGTTTTGTTATTTGCTACAGCTTTCTTCATGTCAAGTATCTGTTGCTTAGACCATGAGATCATGTCACTCCCAGATACCAGAGGAATACTTTGTGTGCAATCAAATGTCACTTCATAACAGGGTGATCATAAAGATGCTCTACAGGTATCTCCGAAGGTGTCTGTTGGGTTGCATGGATCGAGACTGGGATTTGTCGCTCCGTATGATGGAGAGATATCTCTGGGCCCTCTCGGTAATACAACATCGTAAAGAGCTTGCAATCAATGTGGCTAATGAGTTAGTCACGGGATCTTGTATTACGGAACGAGTAAAGAAACTTGCCGGTAACGAGATTGAACTAGGTATGGAGATACCGACGATCGAATCTCGGGCAAGTAACATATCGCCGGACAAAGGGAATTACATACGGGATTAATTGAATCCTTGACATCGTGGTTCAACCGATAAAGATCTTCGTAGAATATGTAGGAACCAATATGGGCATCCAGGTCCCGCTATTGGTTATTGACCGGAGAGGTGTCTCGGTCATGTCTACATGATTCTCGAACCCGCAGGGTCCGCACGCTTAACGTTCGGTGACGCTAGAGTAGTATTGGGATATGTGCGTTGGTGACCGAATGTTGTTCGGAGTCCCGGATGAGATCCCGGATGTCACGAGGAGCTCCGGAATGGTCCGGAGGTAAAGATTTATATATAGGAAGTCCTATTTTGGTCGTCGGAAAAGTTTCGGATATTACCGGCAGTTTACCGGGAGTGCCGAAAGGGGTTCGGGGGTCCACCTGCCCCGGGGGCCCACATGGGCTGTATGGGGTGCGCCTTGGCCTATATGGGCCAGGGGCACCAGCCCTAAGAGACCCATGTGCCAAGGAGAGGTGGAGGAGGAAGAGTCCTAAGGGGGGAAGGCACCCTCCTAGGTGCCTTGGGGAGGGAGGAAACCTCCCTAGGCCGGCGCCCCCTCTTTGGAGGAGGGGCTAGGGCTGCGCCCCAGCCCTCCCCCTTGCCTCCTATATATAGTGAGGAGAGGGAGGGGCTGGACACACCAATTCCCACGCCCCGGCGGCAGCCCTACCTCTCCCATAACTCCGTTTTCTCCTCAGATTGGTTCCGGCAGCGTTTGGCGAAGCCCTGCCGGCATTGCACCGCCACCATCTCCAACACACTGTCGTGCTGGTTGAGATCCCATCTAGTTCTCCTATCTTGCTTGCTGGATCAAGAAGGAGGAGACGTTACCGAGGCGCACATGTGTTAAACTCGGAGGTGCCGTACGTTCGGCGCTAGATCGGTTGGATCGTGATTGGATCGCGAAGAGTACGACTACATCAACCGCGTTTTATACGCTTCCGCTTTCGGTCTACAAGGGTATGTAGACACACTGCCCTCTCGTTGTTATGCATCTCCTAGATTAGATCTTGGGTGTTCGTAGGAATTTTTTTGATTTTCATGCAACGTTCCCCATCATTTTTTGTTTAATATTGTGGATGTCGATATTTTTGCTCTGAACTTGGTCAAAGTTAAAGAAATTTGACTTTCTACTAAACTAATACCCCTTATATTTTGGAACTGATGAAATATTTAGTTTGACGGGTGGGGGAGATGATAGAGTGTGTTTTATTTTTATTTATAATGCGGTGATTTGGTGGGCCTTCATGGTGCGATTCTGTGTTATCCACTAACCAACCTATATTTATGTGAGAAATTTTTCTGTCGGTGGTCATATGTACTACTATATTGGTGCTACAATATCACATGGTGGTGCTTCTTTTTTCCAAGTGGTGGGAGGGTGCGCGGGATTGATATGTCTTTGTAAGCCAGTTGTTGCTAATTGATTTGAAAAATCATTGGCCCGGTCAAAATCGTAAATCAAATCCAAAATTGAATACCTCAATTGAATGAAAGAGTTTCAAAATTAGGAAACATGGTGAATTAAAAGAATTGAATGGAAGAGTTTGAGAAAGTGTTGACTCGGTCAAAATCGGTTGACCCAATTCTAAATTAAATACCTCAATTAATTGTGAGGCCTGAAAAATTAGGAAGCATAGTGTATAGTATAAAAAGAATTGAATGAGAGAGCTTTGAGAAATTGTTGACCCGGTCAAAATTGGGTGATCCAATTTTAATTAAAGACCTCAATTGAATGTGGGATTTTTAAAACTAAGGAGCTTAGTGTTATAGAGGATTACGCAATCCCGAGTGGGAGCATCTATATCTTGCTTCAAGCGAGACAGGTGGACGACACGCCTAAAGCAACGTTGTAGTGGGCTGGCCCATTAGTTGTTACTGTTAAGGATTAATTAAATTCTAATAATCCATGCTTAAGTCGATTGTAGTTATCGATATTGTAACTCTAACTGCCTTGTAATGAGGGTATAAATACCCTGTCTTCCATCTCTGAGAGATATGGTTCGATCATTTGCTTTCATTCTTTAAACACGTTATCAGCACGCTCCCGGCTGAGCGATTCCAGTGTGGAGAGCCCTTCCCGGGCGGCGGCGGCCGAGGCCACGGCTCTCATCCGGCCCTCTGCAGCGACTCCCTCCGGTGCGCGCCCGGTGAGAAAACAGGACAGAACGCAACTCTCCCGAGAGAGGCCACGCGAGAAGAACAGGGCAAATAGCAACGTCCCCGACGGAGAGCGGCAGCAGCTCCGGCGATTTTCAGCTCCAACAAACTCCAAGAGAGGAAAATCCAGAGGGGGAGAAGAAATGAATCGAAGACTCGAGTCAAGCACCACGCAAATACCAACTTCATCTAATTGCTACAGAGAAACAAGGTGCTACTTTTCCAATTTTCTTCATGGCTACACAAATTTGCTTTACCACAAACAAAATCTTGCCTTGACGCTGGACGACGGACGAACACATCGACGGAATGAGGCATCGCCTGGCTTCAGTCCTGCACTGGACCAAGATGCCGGCTCCAGCGGCTTCGTCCCCGCTGCGCCGCCGAATCAGACCACCAGCCTGGCTGGTAGTGGGACAAGGCAAGGCAGCATGGCGGCGACCGCAGACGCAGCCTGTTGGCGGCGCACCATCCGGAACGGCAAACGACGTCTCCATCCAGCTTGCGGCACAGCGGCGAGTCTCCAACTTCCTTATCTATTTTGGCTATTTCATGGGCGGCGCCACGGCGACAGTTTCTGCAGAAACATGTTTAGGCACCACGCTCGTTGTTCGCAGCGAGTAGTAGTTCTCTTGTACTTATCTCTGTCTTCTATAAAGCTATATACGCCTAGGCGTACTCTCGAAAAGATTGGGGATTCTTATCCATTGGGCTAATTATTGATTTAGCCCTCTAACTTTATGTTAATTCTGCGAAAGTCCATGTATTTCTATATCAGCCCTCTAGCTTGCAGTATTTTACAATCAAATCATCAAGTCTATTGGACTTTGTAGTTTAGCCCTCAGGCTTACTATTTTAACACTTTAACCCTTTGGTTATTATTATTTCTATTCTAAGCTCTTGGCTTTAGAAAAATATATGTGGGAGAACCACAGGTCACCTAAATTACGTACAACATAATTATACACCATTTTACAATGGGTAAAAATCTCATTCAAAGACCTCATGTCTTATATATTTACATAAGTATGTAATTTTTTTTCACCACCGATATGTATTACCACAGTAATACTAATACAAAAGAATGTTTTGCGTAAATTTATTCCTTCAGAATTTAAGACATTATATATGTCTTTGCCGCAAACATTTCCTAAGGCATACGTTTTAGGAGAACAACTATAATTTTTGAAAAAAAAAATCTTGCCAATTTAAATGCAATTCAAACATGAATTATGAAGTGTTTATTTGTGAATCACAAGGTAATGGTGCCATCTACTGCACAATTTACAGATTATCCATCAATACTGTGAGGTCTATGTCTTGCCACTTTGACAAGATGACTACCTTCAACGTGCTCTTCCGAATATTAATATTAGATGTGACTACCTCAAGATATCATAAGGTAATACTGGCATCTACTGCAAAATTTTGCAGACTATCCACTATTACTGCAAGGTCTACATCATGTCCCTCTGACAGATGATTACCTTCATAGTGATTTCATACATTTAGCATAACATAAGGTAATAGAATTATGAACATCTACTGACAAAAGTTAGACTATGTTTTCTATTACTGCGAGATCTACACCATATTGGTGATTATCTTCAAAGTGTTAACCTATAAATTGAGGTCTACACATATGGTTATAAAGCATCAGCTATTCTAAAATTTGCTCCTCTGAGGAAATTGGTGTTGTTGTTCACTAAAATTATTTACTCTCATAGTATATATTATTCATGTGCAATCACTATATGCCGAAATGGTAATCTTGTGCTAATTAAAGCCTCACTTTGCTTGAATATGTCATAGAAAATTACGCAAATATTTGCATGCCCCGGTGATTACCTTCTATTGCATTGGTAAAATACATGGCAGTGGAGCCTATGTCACTATTTCTCATTATAGTGTCGTCCATCCATCAAGATGGATACCATAATTTATAGCAAGTGTCTCAAACACTTTTGTAATGTCCACATCACATTGTGGTTATACTTTCATAGTGACTAACCAATGTTAAACATGCAATGTCTATGTTTTTGGCAATGACTCTAAAGTTGCATATTTCCTCGAGAATGAAGTCCAAAATGTTAGCACTGATTTCATCACATGCGTTGTATTGACGGATACACCCAGGTTCACCAAGGATCACCTTGGACATGATTGTTCTCAAACAAATCTTTTTATCCATATATAGATCTTACTCCTAGAAGTAAATTAAATAAATGCATGAGCATTTTCATGTAACACGTGGCTGACCTTTCCAAATGCACTAAATTCATTTTAGGTGGGAGTGTTTATTTTTAGATGATTCATGACATCAGTCATTGTATCCATCTAGGGCATTGTGGCCACTATAACTCCACCTTCAGAAAATGTGTCATGGCTATTCTCTTAATAGTTAAGTATGTCCATATGCATTTTATCTGTCACCAATTTCACTTAGTTCTAAAACTAGGTACACGATGGATGAATATTTATTCACCTCGAATATTTCCCTTAAGAGAAGCATGCTGCCATGAGCACATCGCGAATGATCAGCCATTCATTTTTCAAGACCTCAAGTCTATCGAAGCTCACTATTCTGTCACTTAATCAACTTCAAGTTGAGATCTCATGATCAAATATTTTCATATGCGGATCCGGTTGAAAAGCCCTCAATACGCTTTACATCTCCTTATGATGGTACTACCATTTTTCATGGTAAAGAAACATAAAATTTCTTAAAATCATCAGATTCACCCAACGGGTGCTATGCCATTATTTGAAATTCTTGTTAGTACTGAGAATACTAAGCAAGTTAGTGGTCACAAAATAGAACCATGAGGAATTCAAAGTAAAGTGGAGGCTAAATGACAACCAAAGATAGAATTGCCTCTTAATAGGGAATAGATCGTTTCAAATGATCACAAAGACAACTCTCAAGTTTGTCAAATGTGTGGTTATAAAAATATTATACCTATGATTTCCAAACCTTCAAACATATGGTTTAACCACACCACAAATTTACTGAAAGGCAAAATAAGTACATTGGGATAAATTTGAAAATTTGCAAACATACAACCAGAAAATATTCTGGTAAACGATTATTCTCGAATCCTCATCAGAAAGAGAACCAAAATCTAATGTAGTGGAAGGATGATGAAATCCTTTGCACTAAGGATATGTTTGCGAAAAAAAATCAATATATGTTCGAGACCTCAGGTAATCTCTTATTTGTCCCAAAATATCATTAGCCCATACTTGTACTACTACATGTAGTAGGATGTCTAATATCCTATCCCTCGGATACACTATTTGATAAATTTGAATGTATGGTTCAATTCATACATAATGTTGTTGCGGACATAATAATTTTCTAAATCTTAATAAATTCAATATTTGGTTGCATAACCCTAGTCATCCTGGTTTGGGGATGTTTAGAAAATTATTGACAATTCTGTTGGTCACAACTTATCAAGTTATAAATTTTTCCAAATCATCAGATTTTATGTGCACTGGATGTGCCATAGGGGAAACCAGTTTTAAGGCACTCTCACCTTAAAATTCTAAATGAGCCACTCATTCTTCCTTCACACATTTAGAAGATATTTGTGGATTACTTAATCATTATGTGGTATTATTTAGATACTTCATGGTACTCAAAGAAACATTTATAAAATGATTTCATGTGTGTCTCTTGTCACACACAACCATACATGATCTTACTAAATTAATTGCTCAACTTATCAAAGTAAGAGCAAATTATCCTAAACAGAAGATAAATCCATTCGAATGGACAACTTCGTTGAACTCATTTCACGAGCAATGTCTGATTACATACCCAGAATGGATTAGTTAAATATCTTATCAAAGATAGTGAAATTAATTACATGACCAATCTTATAGAATTGTAATTTACTAGCCTCTTGCTGGACAAATACGGCCTTACACACCGTAAGTATGATCTAAATCATACCAACTGCATATCATTACTTTCCCCTTGTAGTAAGTACGTGGAAATCAAAAAGTATTTCCTATCTGCGATAATTCGGTTACATACTGATATCACCACTCCAGCATACATAAATGGACTCTCACAGAAAATTAGGGATGTATGTGAGGAATAACAATTTACCCGTCAATCAAAATATTCGTAGCACTAAATTTTATATTCCTGCAGTAAAGTGTCAGAAAGAGTGGAGGTACCTCATAAACCACTCTTCTCTCCAAATGAGAGCAACGGGGGGAGAATCTGACCACACGCGATATAATCTCTCATATGCTTCCGTGGAAATAGAGGAAATCAGATCCTTCACCTGTAAATGTAATTGAACATCAAGTTGAAAGACGCCTCATAGGATGCTCATCATCCAAAGCCCGACATAAGTGTGCACAAATGTTTTGGTGCCAGGATATCGAAACACCTTGCCTCCATTGTTGTAGGAAATCACAAGGGGTTAAAAGGAATAAATACATTTCCACAAATTTCATCGATTCCACCAGAATCATATAACATAAAGACTACATTTGTCGACATATATTTCTTCTCAAAATTGTTAAAACCTTGTAACATCCCAAAATTCTAAATTTTGGAATGTTATATTAATTAAATAAATATTGATTGTTTGTTTGATTGATTGATTGATTGAAAGTGAGTGAAATTTGAAACTTTTTGAAATTTTAATGAGAGGGAATAAAAGGACTTTCCCAAAACTTTCACTTTGCATTTTGATCCATGGGAATTCAAACTCATTTCATCACAAAACCATAGAGTGAAGATGATATGACTTCTTCCATTTAAAGAAATGAAAAACGGAATTTGAAAATGATTTGAATTCCATTTGAAATATTTTCCAACTAGAGACTTCATGCCACTCAAGGATTTTTGAAGAGGGAAGATAATATGACTTCTTCAATTACTGGAAATAGAGTGGGAAGTAAAAGGCCATTTCAAAATGGCATTTGAACTTGAAAGTTTCATTTGAATTCATTTAAAAATGGCATTTGAATTTTATTCAAAAATACCTAACAAAAATACTTTGATCAAAAAAAAAGTATGAGAGGAGGTAACATGACCCTCCAAAAAGTCAGAAGAAAACAATGCCAAAATATTTGAAAATCAAACTTGGATTTTATTTGAATTTTTCAAAAAAAATGATTTTTATAAAATATTTAGTTTGCCTCTGAAAAATAGTCATCTTTTAGGAATTATTTTGCTGATAATTTTGATATATAATATGTATATATTTTGCTTTTTTTTTATTTTATTTTTTTGTCTTTTCCTTCTGTTATTTTCAAAAAAAAACGTGTGCACGCACAGCCCACGCAGGCCCAGCCTTCTTCACATCGTCTTCAACCTTCAGTACGCACGCACGCAAGCAGCAGGCAGCACCCACCCCGCGCCCCACCCCCTTCCCTCCTTCCCCTTGCCCAAGAATCCAGCTGAATGGATCCACCTCCTTCCCCTGCACCTCCTCTCCCCATTAAAGAGGCCTTTAATGCCCCGGATTTTGCTCGCTGGAAAATCCGTGGTTGCCGGATTTTGTAGCCATGGTTGCACGCACCTGGACACCCCCTCGCACTATAAATACATGCCTTGTGTTTCCCTCTCTGCCCTCGCCCAAAGCCCTCTCCTACGGGAGCTTATCCTTCTCCCTATCCCGCATAATTGCTCGTCGGAGTTCATAAACTCCGGCGGCTTCTCCACCGCAGCCCGAGGATCGGTTGGCCCTGCCCCGGCCTCCCCTGAAGTTGATGAGATGTCCTATTCTCCGTCCCGTGCTCGCCTTCCTCCAGGAGCCACTGCAGCATTAGATCCGAGCTCCTCTTCCCCAACTCCGGCGACAAAACTCCGGTGAGCTCCAGGAAATTCCCGTAATTCCTTTTTTCAGAAAAATAGCAATCTTAGAAAAAAATCATATCTCCTAGTCTACAGATCCAAATGGAGTGATTCTTTTTTGCATTAGATCACAAATTTTATGTAGTTTCAGTAGATCCAAAAAGTTTTCATGTTTGAAAATTTTAAATTTGCATTTGAATAGATTTGCTTTAAACCCTAATTTGCTAATATCTTTTAATTAAAAATAGGTTTTTAGTTGATTCTTTTTGCAACTGTTTTCTTATTGATTTTTTTATCCAGTAGAATTTAGTGATTTATTTTTAGTTTATTTTAAATTAGGTTTATTGCAAAAACAGTACTGTTTGGGTATATTTTTGTTTTAGTTCATTTTCTTTTTGTTTTAATTGATTTTAATTATTTTCTTCTGTCATTTTTGACAAATTTAGTTAGGTTTCTATTAGTCATCAGTAGACCAAATTTTATACTTAGTTAAAATTATTTTTACTTTTGTTTTTTTTGGTTAAAAACTTGTATAGGTCATAATTTGAGTTTTATAAAAGCTTTTTAGTTGATTCCTTTTGCTAGGAAAAAAAACTATAAAATACTTTCTGTTTATTTATTAGTTTAGTGTTTGTCCTTGCTGTTAAATTTTAGTTAGGACAAAAGTTATTTTGTGTTGTTGTGTAGTTAAGTCATAGAGTTTTCTTTTGTTTTTCTTTGAAGTTTTCTTTGGGTTTTTCATTTGTATTTCTTTGACTTCATTATTGTTTCTTTATTTGCTTTATTTGGTGGTTGTAATTTTGATTGTTAGATTTGATTGCTAGATTGTTTGCTTATGTGTATGCAATATGTGACTATATAGATTTCCAACGGAGAGTGACGAGTAATTCTATCAAGTTATTTCTGAGAGCGATATTATCTTCATCAACTTACCAGGCAAGTTCACTTTGATCATGAATTTTATTTACCTATGTTTTATTGCATTAGTAGTTTTCCTTCCACCATGAGCAAGTAGGATATTGAGCTTGAACTTGAGGTAGTATCATGAGGTAGGAGAAAACCAAATACCCCCTGTTACCATTGCCCGGGAAGGGTCGATACTTTACCATTGCTACGCTCTAGTAGACGGGGGTTGGTTGTGTGATCTCAGGAGTGTTGTGAGGTTAAGTAATTCAAGACCTGCATGATGATCAAGACTTCAAGACTTCAAGGACTCAATATACCTCTGGGTGGAGTGGAATGCATCTGGCAGCCTGATATCTATCATGGTTATGCCTGGGAATCCTGGTATCTACCTGTGATCATCCCGACGGAATGCCACCCAGGCTCAAAGAGAAGGATGGATACTTCAAGGCCAGAAAGCTTATGTGTGCAACCGCAAGTCATTATGGGCTCTGGCTTGGTTGACCTTAGTTGTGACTCTGACTCGTCCAGTGCTACGAGATGTAGACGAACGGTAGGGTTGGATGGGCACTGGCAGTGTTCAGGGAAACTCTTTGGAAGATCATGTTTCGATCATCCCGTTCTCAAACACCCTGAAGTGCGAGGACTTAAAGGGAGGGATCGAATCTTGCGGGTGGTAAAGTGTACAAACCTCTGCAGAGTGTTAAACTAATCGATTAGCCGTGTCCCCGGTTACGGACATCTTGAGCACCGGAGATGATACTATCTGCCTATCTCAACACAATTAATTGGTAATGGGTGGGTATTATTAATAATAATTTGGGATATGAGAATTGGTTGGCGGAACCATCTCATTAACAACCAACTTTGTAGTAATATTTGCATATGACTAATTTTGTTGAAGGGAAAATCAGCATTTCGCAAAAATATAGCTTAAAGCCCCACCAGCCATATTTGCATATAGCACAGCCAATTTATTTATCAGTCTCTCTTGTGACTTGCCTGTACATTCAATGTACTGACCAACACGGCTGCAACGTATCATGTTGCAGATATTTTCTACGACGAGTAGGAGACGATATAGGGTTACGGTCTACACTCAACTTGCCGTTGGCATTGATGGGACTGCACACCCCTATTGCCATGTTTCCGTTGTGACATATATAAGGTATACTCTGGATCTACGGTATTTTTTTTACATGTGATGTTATGATATTGTAGGAGATATGCCCTGGAGGCAGTAATAACAGTTATTTTGTATCTCTGAGTTTGTAATGAATGTTTATGTTCTATGCCATTACTGCAATGGTTAATAACACAGAGATAGTTAATGTTTGCATAATTCCTTAGACCATGAGAGTATCGAGTTCATTCGTGCTTGCTTCGTGAACTTTGGGGTTTGTTAAACGTCATCCGTAACTGGGTGGCTATTACGGCGGCTTACGGGTTCACGGAAAAGTATGACAAGAAACGAGATAGCTCAAGATTGGGATTTGCTCCTCCGACGATGGAGAGATATTCTCGGGCCCTCTCGGTGTTACGGTATCCATCATCGTCTGGCCAGACACATTGTGATTTGATCACTGGGATGCCGGAACACAGAAACGAGAAAAGAGAACAAAACCGGTAACGAGGTAACTTGCATGGTGGACAAGTTGTTGATCCACGGGGATGCAATAAATCTCACCTCGGGTGTTTGTAACATATCGCGAAGCAACATGAATAGCACACGGCAACTGGAGGTTCACTCGAATATTCATTTGTGTGGGTATAGGGGTCAATATGGGTGTCCACGGCTCCGATGTTGATCATTGATCGGAAAGTGTTCCGGGTCATGTCTATACTTTACCGAACCTATAGGGTCACATGCTTAAGGGTCATCTATCTGTTGAATACTAGACGGGGAGTCTGAGAGAAAATCACCGGAAAAGTTTCGGATGAAACGGAAACGTTCCGAAGAGAACACCGGAATAGTTCCGGTAAAACTGAAAAGTTGTTTCAGGGGATACCATTAAGTCAAATTGGTTTTGGCACACGCCTGGAAATTCTTGGAGGGTGCCAGAAGTGTTCTGGAAACTTCTGGGAATTTTCCGGTTAAAAACTGGAAATGTTCCGGAGCTGCCGGAACCGCTTTGGTAGCTTTTCGCTGGAGAAAAACATTGTTCTAAAATTGTTTCGGAATGCGTTCAAAATTGTTTCAATGGGTACTGGAATTATTCTAGGCACACAGAAATAATTTGGGATTTAACGGACGCAGAAAAATGTCTTTGTGAATAGTGAAAGTGCTTTACGGATAGTTTTGGAAAGCACCTTTTGGGATATTTTCCAAAAGGCTTCTAGAAGGGCTTGGGGTGCCAAGGAAGCCCCTCATGGGGGCCCCCCAAGGGGTGGCCGGCCAAGGGAGGTGGAGATCCTTGGAGCTCCACATGCCATCCCTTTTTGCTTTATTCTTTTTATGTAAGACATAAAGTGGGGGTACTTTTGGTATTTTTGAATGACAACTTTACCCCTTGGCTTTCCTATAAATAGAGGTGGAGGGGTGCTCTCCAAACCCCATCCTTGCTCTCATACACATGCCATGCTCGTCTGGCTCTCTCTCTCTCCCTCCCAGCGAAATAGTTTCGTAGAGCCGAAAGGCTGTCTGGGTTCTGGCAGGAACTAGTTCTGGACGGCGAAGCCCTGCCGGATAGCTGACACCGTATGTGTGCAACCCCGTAGAGAGATTGTAGTTTTGATCTTTTGCCCGAAGGGCTGTCCGAGTTACCGTTTGGGTTTCGAGGGTCCTCCCGAAGGGCTGTCCGCGACATCGTTCGAGGGACTGTCCAACCGCCTCCCGAAGGGCTGTCCGACGAGGGAGTACATCCTCGCGGTTGGGAGGTTGTAAATCCTAGCTGCGGGGATCTGCACCGACGATCTACATCGACTCTTCTTCCGCTGCGCTATGAGTCGGTACGGATCAGATCAAACCCTGTATGCAGTCTCCATAGTGGTCCTGGGCGTGCTCGCTGTACCGTTTTTTTTTGTTTTCTGTCGCGTTCCCTACAGTGGCATCATGAGCCGTGCTATGCGTATATGCAGGTTACGATCTAGAATACATGGAGATGTATGGGTATTGCATAATATAATTTTGGAGTAGATGAGATCTATTGCTGAAAATTATTTATGCGGGTGGCAGATGAAATCTGTTACCCGATGTTCTTGTTGCTTCCCTAAAATTTGCGTATTTCTGATCTCGAGACAGCATGGTGGAATTTGACAAAGTTCTGGCAATCCGCGATCCTGATTGATCAACGAAGTGCTTTCAGTTCTTTGGGTTCCGCCATAGTCAAAAGAAAGATGAAATTCGCAGACGAAAGGGCAATGCAGATATGATCTGCACGGGGGTCATGCGTATGACGAAGTTTACTATGGGGCTTGAGATTTTATTATCTCGTGTTTCATACACCCCGAGATGTTAATCTAGTGACTTGAATAATCATACTTGATGATAAAACATTGGTAGCTGCGGTTTAAGTCAAAACCTTAGAAGCCACGTAAAATAAATTTTTGCATAAACCGATTAGAGGCGTCTAACTTGGTTCTGCAGGATGTGCATGTGATGTGGTATAGCAGTGCTCATATTAATTCGATTATGTATGAGATGACTATATGATGTAAATTTATTAACATGACCTGCGTGTCATGATTCGGCATGATGGCTGGAGCCATATGATTGTCACTTTAATGACCTGCGTGTCAACCTTTAGTAATGCACTTATTTTATTAGCTATAGAGATAGCAATATTATCTGGTGCATCGACAAGGTGGTGGCAATCTTCGCGAAGGTGAACACCGACGCAAATGCCGAAGACGGAGAAATACTTGACTTCTCCGTCAGAAAGGGCTATACCATATCATGCTATTATGAATTGCGTGAGATGTTTATCCCTTATGATGCACCCTTTTGATTGCGCGGTAGTTGCTTTTTATTAGGGTGATCTCTCACTTAAAAATATCAAGTAGTTAGTGTTCTCCCAAGTGTAGCACCGTCACGGTACCTATCTTTTCGGGGTACCACATGGATACATGGGTACGAACGATTGGAGAAGTGTGAGGCGGGTGAGTTGAGACCTCGCAGCAAGATCACTTGGTTGTCTTGACGTTCCGGAGGATCGTCCTGAGCTCGGAACACGCCCATCGAAAGATGAACAAGAGTCACATAGAGATGTGATTGGCAAGTTGGCCTACCGATTAAAATTCTCGTCACTTGAGATGGATACATCGTTGGCGTTGAATTATAATTTGGGTCTTGTATCACTCATAATCAATTTTGAGAGATATTGATTTGAGTGGGATCGCACTTTAGAATAAAATGATTTATTGACTAGTGCAAATCCATTATGAACAAAGTCTAAGTGAACTTGTGTTTACCGTTGTAGATCAAATGGCTCGCAACACCGCGTTCTTCTTAGCACCGATGTTAGAGAGAGTGAAGTTAGCTGCGACTGGAAACAACTATGCGGACTGGGTCCGTACCCTGAGGATTGTCCTCAGGAGCGCTAAGAAAGACTATGTGCTTGATCAACCTTTAGGTGATTCCCCCACGCCAGAAATGGCTCAGGATATCATCAACGTGTTTAATTCACGAAAGGATGATTTCAGTGTTGTCAAAAACCTTATGTTATCTTGCATGGATCCTGTGCTACAGAACCGTTTTGAACGACTTAGTACCTTCGAGATTATCGAGGCTCTAGATGTTCTGTATCACAAACAGGATTCAGCTGAAGTTCATAAGATGACTGAAGCTATGGAAGAATGCAATATAAATAAGGAATCTCTAGTTAATGAGCAGGGTGTCAGACTAGCAAACTGTTATGATGGTATTGCTGAAAGGGGAATTAATTTTCCAAAGACACCTGGTATGGATTTGATCCTTACTTCGCTTTATGAAGCGATGCTCAAAACAAATGAGATAAGAATGCAGAATCAGCAAAAGTTGCTGGTGAAGAAGACCGCCAGTTTCAAAAAGAAAGGCAAGCCTAAGGGCGGAGCCAAGAGTGAAACTGTGTGCCACTACTGCAAAGGCACTGGACACTGGAAGAGAAACTGCAAGAAGTATCTGGTAGATAAGAAGTCCGGGAAAACCGGAAAAGGTATAATTGTTATACAAGTTAATGTCATTGACGTTTTGCTTGCTAGCGAAAATTCTAAGTCTTGGGTATTTGATACCGGATCGGTTGCTCACATTTGCAACTCGATACAGGGACTTCAGAAGGTGCGCAAGCTAGCAAAGAATGAAGTCGTGATGCGCGTCGGGAACGGCGCTGGGATCACCGCTCAAGCCGTCGGCATTATGCCTCTACGTCTCCCTTCAGGATTTATCTTAGAACTAAATAACTGTTATTTTGTTCCACTATTGTGTAGAAACGTTATCTCCGGATCATGTTTAGTACACGATGGGTATTCGTACAAGTCTGAGAACAATGGTTGTTCACTTTATTGTAAGGATATGTTTTATGGATTTGCACCCATTGTTGGGGGCCTTTTCATACTAAATCTTGAATGTGGAAATGATGTCTTTAACGTGAATGCTAAACGCCTTAAGAAGGCTGATACCACCACCACTTACTTGTGGCACTGTCGGCTTGGCCACATCGGAAAGAAACGCATGCAAAGACTCCAGAGAGATGGAGTTTTACTGTCCTTTGATTTTGAATCATTTGACACATGTGAAGCTTGTCTGATGGGGAAAATGACCAAGACGCCGTTCACGGGTCATCCTGAACGGGCGGGTGAATTATTGGAAATAATACATAGTGATGTATGTGGTCCAATGAGCACAGCCGCACGGGGTGGGTATTTCTACTTCGTGACTTTTACTGATGATTTAAGTCGGTATGGCTATATCTACTTGATGAAGCATAAGTCGGAAACCTTTGAAAAGTTCAAAGAATTTCAGAATGAGGTAGAAAATCATCGTAACAAAAGGATTAAGTTTCTGCGGTCTGATCGCGGAGGCGAATATCTTAGTCATGATTTTGGCCAACATCTGAGTGACCGTGGAATCGTTTCACAGCTTACGCCTCCCGGAACTCCGCAGCGAAATGGAGTGTCGGAAAGACATAACCGAACCCTGTTAGACATGGTAAGGTCGATGATGTCTCTTACAGATCTGCCGATATCTTTTTGGGGTCACGCACTAGAAACTGCCGCTTATACATTAAACAGAGCACCGTCTAAGTCTGTTAATACGACACCACATGAGATGTGGCATGGGAAGATTCCTAGTGTGTCGCATCTTAAAATTTGGGGTTGTGAGGCGTACGTAAATCGTTTACAGCCAAGCAAACTCGATCCCAGATCAGACAAATGTTACTTTGTAGGTTATCCCAATAACACCATTGGGTATTCCTTCTACAACCAGTCCGAGGGCAAAGTGTTTGTCGCAAAAGTTGGACACTTTCTCGAGAAAGAATTTCTCGCTAAAGAACCAAGTGCGAGGATAGTACAACTTAATGAGATTAGTGAATCTTCGGCGACAGTTGATATGGCTGAGGAACCGGAGGTAATTCCGCAAATCATCCCTACAACCGAGCCGGAAGTTGTCGCATGTGATGCGGAAACTTCAGACAATGTTGTAACTGAACCGCGCAGATCAGGTAGGGCTATCCAGCCACCTGAGTGGTTTCATAACGAAATCTTCATTCTTGAAGACGATGAACCTGCGCACTACAAGGAAGCGATGGCGGGGCCCAGCTCAAGGGAATGGCACAAGGCCATGAAATCTGAGATGGAATCCATGTACGAAAACCAAGTTTGGAACTTGGAAGAACTTCCTGAAGGCGTAAAGCCCATTGGTTGTAAATGGATTTTCAAAAGAAAGACGGACGCGGATGGTAACATTACTATCCACAAAGCTAGACTTGTCGCGAAAGGGTTCACGCAAGTTCCAGGAGTGGACTATGACGAGACTTTCTCGCCCGTAGCTATGCTTAGGTCTGTTCGGATATTACTAGCAATTGCTGCTTATTTTGATTATGAAATATGGCAGATGGACGTCAAAACGGCTTTCCTAAATGGAAACCTCAAAGAGGATGTATACATGATACAGCCAGAAGGTTTTATCGTTCATAAGGATGCTGGAAAGGTATGCAAACTTCAGAAAGCCATTTATGGTCTGAAGCAAGCGTCAAGGAGCTGGAACATTCGTTTTGATGAAGTGGTCAAATAGTTTGGCTTCATTAGGAATGACGAAGAATCTTGTGTTTACAAGAAGTTTAGTGGGAGCGCAAAAGCATTTCTAATCTTGTATGTGGATGACATATTGTTGATTGGAAATGACGTAAAAAAATTTAGCGAAATAAAAGACTCATTGAAGAAAAGTTTTTCAATGAAAGACTTAGGCGAAGCGGCATATCTATTGGGCATTAGAATCTATAGAGATAGATCAAAACGCCTGATAGCGCTTAGCCAAAGCACGTACATTGACAAGGTGTTGAAAAGGTTCAACATGGAGAACTCCAAGAAAGGCCTACTCCCCATGTCACCTGGCACAGTGCTTTGCAAGAATCAGTGTCCTCGGACTCTCGATGAGCGAGTACAGATGAATGATGTTCCATATGCTTCGGCAGTTGGTTCTATTATGTATGCCATGCTATGTACAAGACCGGACGTTTCCTATGCGCTAAGTGTTAGCAGCCGGTACCAAAGTGGTCCAGGATTGGAACACTGGGCCGTAGTCAAGGGTATTCTTAAGTACCTCAGAAGGACCAAGGATTTACTCCTTGTGTACGGAGGTGATGAAGAGCTCATTGTAAGTGGTTACACTGATGCAGGCTTCATGACTGACCCAGATGACTTCAAATCTCAATCAGGCTATGTTTTCATATTGAACGGCGGCGCAGTTGATTGGAAAAGTTCCAAACAAAAGACTGTGGCGGATTCTACGACGGAGGCGGAATATGCTGCTACTTCAGAAGCCTCCAAGGAGGCGGTATGGATCAAGCAATTTCTTGAAGACCTTGGTGTGGTTCCAAGTGCTCTGGACCCGGTGGAGATCTATTGTGATAATAGTGGCGCCGTGGCTCAGGCAAGGGAGCCAAGTTCGCACCATAAGACAAGACATATTGAACGCAAATATAAACTCATTCGACATCATGTCGAAGTGGGTTTAGTGAAAGTACGCAAAGTTCACACGGATCTGAACGTGTCAGACCCGATGACAAAGCCTCTACCACGAGCATGAGCAGCACCGGATAGCCATTGGTGTTAGGGAAGCCATGTAACTGGATTATGACTCTAGTGCAAGTGGGAGTCTGTAGGAGATATGCCCTAGAGGCAGTAATAACAGTTATTTTGTATCTCCGAGTTTGTAATGAATGTTTTTGTTCCATGCTATAACTGCAATGATTCTCGAGTCTGCAATATCCACGAGGCTCGGAGGGAAACTCATGTGCACGTGTGGTATAATAAACGGTAAAATGTATTCCTGGTCATGCCTGTAAGACTGGCTCAAGTATTGCATGATGATCTTGTTTTCCTGATCATGGGCATGTCTATGCCGGCAATTTTGAGGGCACAATGTTAGTAGAACACTTGTGTTGAATCGACCCGAATTGATGTTATGCTATGAGATACATTCGTCACAAGTTAATGGTTAATAACAGAGAGATAGTTAATGTTTGCATAATTCCTTAGACCATGAGAGTATCGAGTTCCTTCGTGCTTGCTTCGTGAACTTTGGGGTTTGTTAAACGTCATCCGTAACTGGGTGGCTATTACGGCGGCTTACGGGTTCACGGAAAAGTATGACAAGAAACGAGATAGCTCAAGATTGGGATTTGCTCCTCCGACGATGGAGATATATTCTCGGGCCCTCTCGGTGTTACGGTATCCATCATCGTCTGGCCAGACACATTGTGATTTGATCACTGGGATGCCGTAACACAGAAACGAGAAAAGAGAACAAAACCGGTAACGAGGTAACTTGCATGGTGGACAAGTTGTTGATCCACGGGTATGCAATAAATCTCACCTCGGGTGTTTGTAACATATCGCGAAGCAACAGGAATAGCACACGGCAAGTGGAGGTTCACTCGAATATTCATTCGTGTGGGTATAGGGGTCAATATGGGTGTCCACGGCTCCGATGTTGATCATTGATCGGAAAGTGTTCCGGGTCATGTCTATACTTCACCGAACCTATAGGGTCACACACTTAAGGGTAATCTATCTGCTGAATACTAGACGGGGAGTCTGAGAGAAAATCACCGGAAAAGTTTCGGACGAAACGGAAACGTTCCGGAGAGAACACCGGAATAGTTCCGGTAAAACTGAAAAGTTGTTTCAGGGGATACCAATAAGTCAAATTGGTTTTGGCACACGCCTGGAAATTCTTGGAGGATGCCATAAGTGTTCTGGAAACTTCTCGGAATTTTTCGGGATAAAAACCGGAAATGTTCCGGAGCTGCCAGAACCGCTTTGGTAGCTTTTCGCTGGAGAAAAACATTGTTCTTAAATTGTTTCGGCATGCGTTCAAAATTCTTTCAGTGGGTACTGGAATTATTCTAGGCACACAGAAATAATTTGGGATTTAACGGACGCAGAAAAATGTCTTCGTGAATAGTGAAAGTGCTTTATGGATATGTTTGGAAAGCACCTTTTGGGATATTTTCCAAAAGGCTTCTAGAAGGGCTTGGGGGCCAAGGAAGCCCCTCATGGGGGGCCCCCAAGGGGTGGCCGGCCAAGGGAGGTGGAGCTCCTTGGAGCTCCACATGCCATCCCTTTTTGCTTTATTCTTTTTATGTAAGACATAAAGTGGGGGTACTTTTGGTATTTTTGAATGCCAACTTTACCCCTTGGCTTTCCTATAAATAGAGGTGGAGGGGTGCTCTCCAAACCTCATCCTTTCTCTCATACACATGCCATGCTCGTCTGGCTCTCTCTCTCTCCCTCCCAGCGAAATAGTTTCGTAGAGCCGAAAGGCTGTCTGGGTTCCGGCAGGAACTAGTTCTGGACGGTGAAGCCCTGCCGGATAGCTGACACCGTATGTGTGCAACCCCGTAGAGAGATTGTAGTTTCGATCTTTTGCCCAAAGGGCTGTCCGAGTTACCGTTCGGGTTTCGAGGGTCCTCCCGAAGGGCTGTCCGCGACATCGTTCGAGGGACTGTCTGACCGCCTCCCGAAGGGCTGTCCGACGAGGGAGTACATCCTTGCGGTTGGGAGGTTGTAAATCCTAGCTGCGGGGATCTGCACCAACGATCTACACCGACTCTTCTTCCGCTGCGCTACGAGTCGGTACGGATCAGATCAAACCCTGTATGCAGTCTCCATAGAGGTCCTGGGCGTGCTCGCTGTACCGAATTTTTTTGTTTTCTGTCGCGTACCCTACAGATATTTCATCAAAGTACTGTGTGTGCCAGCATACTGATTCAGGGATGGCACAGAAAGCACAGAGACTTGACCGTATTGGGTCGGGTCGCTACAAAGATGGTATCAGAGCACATGTTGACTGTAGGACGTGACCCTAGAAACTGGAAAGCCCTAGGACAGGATATCTCTAAAACTTTATTTTTCAAAAAGATCCGTTACTTCTCATCTTTTTCTGATTTTACCAAATACTCCCTCTTACCTCAAATAGTTAGAAAATACCCTTTCCCTTTTGACCACAAGGAGGATCAACTGAGGACCACTTAAGAATAAAGAAGATTTCACCATGCAATAGAAGAATTGCAGTTACAACAATTGAAGTCTCCGAAGACTCGAAGAAATTGAAGACCCAGAAGAATCCCAATGTTTATAAGACCTTTAGAAGACCAAAACCCCCTGTTGTATACTCACGTTAGACACGATGATTTGTGAGCTGTAATTTGTGTGTGTTTTCTGACAGCCACAAATAAAACCTATTTTCAAAACTATTGTTTGTACTGTGTGTATCTCTCTATCCCTCTCTCGTATCTCATCCCAAAACCCTTGAACCCAATAGATGATGAATGGAGATGGACTCGTATTTCCTGGATCGAGGACTCAGCTGGAGGTAGAACAGTGGATACAGAACATGGAAGATCACATGAAGGAATACGGTGTTGGAAGCGCGTATATGGTTCCCTACTCCCTACGGTACTTTACACAAGGTGCTTTAACATGGTGGAAGATGCATCAAGCTATAGAAGGATGGAATGGAGCAATAACTTGGGAGGAATTCAAGGAGACTCTGTTAAGATCCCGTCTTATCCGGAAGCACTGTAATAACCCGATGAAGAAACCTTGTGCTTGCAAGATATGCGGACAAATAGGACACACCCAGGAAGAACATAAGGATGGATGCCCTCATTGTGAAGAAAATCACCCAGAGGAAGAATGGCCAACTAGGCAGGTGACATGTTTCTTGTGTGAAGGAACTACGCACTACCCTGCTTAGTGCCAAATTTACCCCAAGGTACAAGTAGTCATCAAGCAACAGAAGGAAGCCATGAAGGAAGCTCTCAAGGAAAGTTCAGAAGACCCTGTGATGAAGGAAGATGTTGAAGACACAGATGAAGAAGGCCTAATCAGATTTTACTCCAATGCCTGCTATTCCTGTGGAGAAGAAGGACATTTTTCACAGAATTGTACGAAGGAAAGAAAGGAGTATCTGGGAAACTTCCCGACAGTAGAAGTGGAGTTTGATCCACAGGAAATAGAAGAATTGATTGGAACGAAGAAGTCCAGGGAGAGAAAGAGAATGTGTTCCCAGAACAACCCAATTTCTGCAGAGAAGGACTTGAGTCATATCATGTGTTTCAGGTGCAAGGATTTAGGTCACTACGCTGACCAATGCCCAGAAAAGAAGCCAAGAAACCCAGGAGCTTGCATAATCCCTAAAGAAGCCCCGAGATTTGTCAGAAATCATTTGTTTTTGTTGCAAGGAAGCAGGACATTACGCTAGCAAATGTCCAGACAAGAAGAAAGCTGGAGCTGAGTAGTTGAGATTTTGATATTGGTAATAAGTGTAGTGGAAAGCACTCCTATTTTCATGAGGATATGGAGTTGAGTTATGTAATGGAAGTCTCGAAGATTGTAATGATTCAGGAATAAATAAAGTTAATGTGTCTGGAATCTCCTATGTTGAAATGTTATGAGTTGTTTCCCTATAACCCAGATTGTGACCATTTTCGAGGATACGAGAAATATTGTCTACGGATTTGTGCATTACATTTTAAGGGTGGTAATACCCTGTGTGAACACTAGACCAATGGAAAGGAAAAATGTTGTTCCATAGAGTGGAGTTTGGACAAAATAAGTTGGAGTTTTATTTTCGTTATGATGGTTATCCCAAGAGTATGAAGGAATGAAGTATTATTGGATTTAAAGGAGTAACTCCAAGGATGAGTTAAATCCGTACAAGTATTGAAGTGAGCCCACAGGCCTAGGAATTAAAAAGGATTTGGAAGAAGCTGTGATTTCATGAGCAAACATTTCATAGGAGGTTATGCAAAAACCCCGAGAGTTGTGAAGAAAACGATAGATGTTTTGTTCAGCTTGCAGAATCAATGGATTTATCCGAACTTAGTTCGTCAACAAGAGGAATTCTGCAATGCTTGTGAGAATGCCCGAGTGTTAGAAATGCGAGATTTGCGAGACCTAATACAGAGTAATGATTTGGGTGCGACATGGCTTGGCCACCATGACGACTTACCCTTATCATTCGCTCTCGCTATTTGGAATGGAAAATCTGGAGTGAATTACCTATAATAGAGAGACGACGATCGTTGAGAACTCTGTTTCAGCCTTAGAATGGTATGTTAAGAAGCCCTTGTATAAGGCAGTTCTTGCCAAACGTAGGTTATATGGTGAGGTTCAACCCAGACTTGTGAAAACATTATTTGTTGACCACCATGAGATTAACAACCATTGTTTAGAATTGGCGTCAGATTTGTCAAGCCCCGGAAGAACTTATACAAGGAATCAAGACTTGTGAGAAGAAAGAAGTACCTGAGATTTGATGGACCCATGACTTGGATTTTAAGTGTGGTAGCACCCCAGACCTTTTCGATCAATGGATTTGCTAGAAGACCCCCAAACCCTAACCTTTTCTTGCTAGCCTCTCCGAATCTCGGGGACGAGATTCATTTTAAGTGTGGTAGGTTTGTAACATCCCAAAATTCTAAATTTTGGAATGTTATATTAATTAAATAAATATTGATTGTTTGTTTGATTGATTGATTGAAAGTGAGTGAAATTTGAAACTTTTTGAAATTTTAATGAGAGGGAATAAAAGGACTTTCCCAAAACTTTCACTTTGCATTTTGATCCATGGGAATTCAAACTCATTTCATCACAGAACCCTATAGTGAAGATGATATGACTTCTTCCATTTAAAGAAATGAAAAAGGGAATTTGAAAATGATTTGAATTCCATTTGAAATATTTTCCAACTAGAGACTTCATGCCACTCAAGGATTTTTCAAGAGGGAAGATAATATGACTTCTTCAATTACTGGAAATAGAGTGGGAAGTAAAAGGCCATTTCAAAATGGCATTTGAACTTGAAAGTTTCATTTGAATTCATTTAAAAATGGCATTTGAATTTTATTCAAAAATACCTAACAAAAATACTTTGATCAAAAAAAAGTATGAGAGGAGGTAACATGACCCTCCAAAAAGTCAGAAGAAAACATTGCCAAAATATTTGAAAATCAAACTTGGATTTTATTTGAATTTTTCCAAAAAAAATGATTTTTATAAAATATTTAGTTTGCCTCTGAAAAATATTCATCTTTTAGGAATTATTTTGCTGGTAATTTTGATATATAATATGTATATATTTTGTTTTGTTTTTATTTTATTTTTCTGTCTTTTCCTTCTGTTTTTTTCAAAAAAAAAAATGTGTGCACGCACAGCCCACGCAGGCCCAGCCTTCTTCACATCGTCTTCAACCTTCAGTACGCACGCACGCAAGCAGCAGGCAGCACCCACCCCGCGCCCCACCCCCTTCCCTCCTTCCCCTTGCCCAAGAATCCAGCTGAATGGATCCACCTCCTTCCCCTGCACTTCCTCTCCCCATTAAAGAGGCCTTTAATGCCCCGGATTTTGCTCGCTGGAAAATCCATGGTTGCCGGATTTTGTAGCCATGGTTGCACGCACCTGGACACCCCCTCGCACTATAAATACATGCCTCGTGTTTGCCTCTCTGCCCTCGCCCAAAGCCCTCTCCTATGGGAGCTTATCCTCCTCCCTATCCCGCATAATTGCTCGTCGGAGTTCGTAAACTCCGGCGGCTTCTCCACCGCCGCCCGAGGATCGGTTGGCCCTGCCCCGGCCTCCTCTGAGGTTGATGAGATGCCCTATTTTCCGTCCCATGCTCGCCTTCCTCCGGGAGCCACTGCAGCATCAGATCCGAGCTCCTCTTCCCCAACTCCGGTGACAAAACTCCGGTGAGCTCCAGGAAATTCCCGTAATTCCTTTTTTCAGAAAAATAGCAATCTTAGAAAAAATCATATCTCCTAGTATACAGAACCAAATGGAGTGATTCTTTTTGCATTAGATCACAAATTTTATGTAGTTTTAGTAGATCCAAAAAGTTTTCATGTTTGAAAATTTTAAATTTGCATTTGAATAGATTTGCGTTAAACCCTAATTTGCTAATATCTTTTAATTAAAAATAGGTTTTTAGTTGATTCTTTTTGCTACTGTTTTCTTATTGATTTTTTTATCCAGTAGAATTTAGTGATTTATGTTTAGTTTATTTTGAATTAGGTTTATTGCAAAAACAGTACTGTTTGGGTATATTTTTGTTTTAGTCCATTTTCTCTTTGTTTTAATTGATTTTAATTATTTTGTTTTGTGATTTTTGACAAATTTAGTTAGGTTTCTGTTAGTCATCAGTAGACCAAATTTTATACTTAGTTAAAATTATTTTTACTTTTGTTTTTTTTTTTGGTTAAAAACTTGTATAGGTCATAATTTGAGTTTTATAAAAGCTTTTTAGTTGATTCCTTTTGCCAGGAAAAAAAACTATAAAATACTTTCTGTTTATTTATTAGTTTAGTGTTTTTCCTTGCTGTTAAATTTTAGTTAGCACAAAAGTTATTTTGTGTTGTTGTGTAGTTAAGTCATAGAGTTTTCTTTAGTAGTTTTCTTTTGTTTTTCTTTGAAGTTTTCTTTGGGTTTTTCATTTGTATTTCTTTGAGTTCATTATTGTTTCTTTATTTGCTTTATTTGTTGGTTGTAATTTTGATTGTTAGAATTGATTGCTAGATTGTTTGCTTATGTGTATGCAATATGTGACTATATAGATTTCCAACGGAGAGTGACGAGTAATTCTATCAAGTTATTTCTGAGAGCGATATTATCTTCATCAACTTACCAGGCAAGTTCACTTTGATCATGAATTTTATTTACCTATGTTTTATTGCATTAGTAGTTTTCCTTCTACCATGAGCAAGTAGGATATTGAGCTTGAACTTGAGGTAGTATCATGAGGTAGGAGAAAACCCAATACCCCTGTTACCATTGCCCGGGAAGGGACGATACTTTACCATTGCAACACTCTAGTAGACGGGGGTTGGTTGTGTGATCTCAGGAGTGTTGTGAGGTTAAGTAATTCAAGACCTGCATGATGATCAAGACTTCAAGGACTCAATATACCTCTGGGTGGAGTGGAATGCATCTGGCAGCCTGATATCTATCATGGTTATGCCCGGGAATCCTAGTATCTACCTGTGATCATCCCAACGGAATGCCACCCAGGCTCAAAGAGAAGGATGGATACTTCATGGCCGGAAAGCTTACGTGTGCAACCGCAAGTCATTATGGGCTTTGGCTTGGTTGACCTTAGTTGTGACTCTGACTAGTCCAGTGCTACGAGATGTAGACGAACGGTAGGGTTGGATGGGCACTGGCAGTGGTCAGGGAAACTCTTTGGAAGATCATGTTTCGATCGTCCCGTTCTCAAACACCCTGAAGTGCGAGGACTTAAAGGGAGGGATCGAATCTTGCGGGTGGTAAAGTGTACAAACCTCTGCAGAGTGTTAAACTAATCGATTAGCCGTGTCCCCGGTTATGGGCAGCTTGAGCACCGGAGATGATACTATCTGCCTATCTCAACACAATTAATTGTTAATGAGTGGGTATTATTAATAATAATTTGGGATATGAGAATTGGTTGGCGGAACCATCTCATTAACAACCAACTTTGTAGTAATATTTGCATATGACTCCTTTTGTTGTAGGGAAAATCAACTTTTCGCAAAAATATAACTTAAAGCCCCACCAGCCATATTTGCATATAGCATAGCCATTTTATTTATCAGTTCTCTCTTGTGACTTGCCGGTACATTCAATGTACTGACCTACACGGCTGCAACGTATCATGTTGCAGATATTTTCTACGACGAGTAAGAGACGATATAGGGTTACGGTCTACACTCAACTTGCCATTGGCGTTGATGGGACTCCATACCCCTATTTCTATGTTTCCGTTGTGACATATATAAGGTATACTCTGGATCTATGGTATTTTTTTTACATGTGATGTTATGATATTTCATCGAAGTACTGTGTGTGCCAGCATACTGATCCAGGGATGGCACAGAAAGCACAGAGACTTGACCGAATTGGGTCGGGTCGCTACAAACCTTTTGGGCCCCGAACCAAAATCCATGGTAGAGTGCCTCTTGCACTCATATTGGTTCACATAAAAGGAAGCAAGTAATGAAGAATAACACTCGCTCAGCAAACGAGTGTATTTACCGCAGTAATACCTACTTCTCATAAGTATCTTCCATTAGGAATACTAGAAACTTCTGATTCATAGACAAAATCAATGAGGTGGTGAGAAAGCGAGGCTTGTAGCAAAAGGGTTCACGCAGAGACCCGACATCAATTATGATGTAACATACCCTCTTGGTATGCGTGGAATTATGTTTCGATACTAAATATCATTGGCAATACAAATAATATTATTCATGCAGTTAATGGATGCAGTGACTACATATTCATATGGGTCACTCGTTTCGGAAATCTATACTGAAGTCCCCGAAGGGCTTACAATTCCGTATCCAAAAATAAATCGCTACATTTTTGTGTAAAACTTCAGAAGTCAATCTATGACTCGAAATAGTCGGAAATCATATGGTACTACCGACTAAATGAGTTCCTTCTTAAAAAGGATTACTCGAATAATGATGATTTTTTATGTGGTTAATAAAGGAATCCCAAATTTGATTCCCTTGCATCACCTCAGTGTATATCGATGACCTCATCATCAATATCTACGCAAGACCTATGTTGGGGAACGTTGCATGGAAAACAAAAAAAATTCTATGCACACGCAAGATCTATCCATGGAGATGCATAGCTACGAGAGGGGGAGTGTGTCTACGTACCCTCGTAGACCGTAAGCGGAAGCGTTAGAACAACGCGGTTGATGTCGTCGAACAACTTCACGATCCAACCGACCGAGTACCGAACGTACGGCACCTCCGCGTTCAGCACACGTTCAGCTCGGTGACGTCCTCGACTTCTTGATCTAGCAAGGCGGCGTGGTAGTGGATGAGTTCCGGCAGCACGACGGCGTGGTGACGGTGATGGTAATGCTATCTCCGCAGGGCTTCGCCCAAGCACTGCGAAAATATGACCGAGGGACGGAACTGTGGAGGGGGGCGCCGCACACGGCTAAGACAATGTTGTGTCAACTTTGGGGCGCCCCCTCTCCTCTATTTATATATGTGTAGGGGCTTGGAGTAGAAGGAATAGTGCCACATGAACAGTAAACATTAATAGTACACACGTGGACTTGGACTCCAAAGTCCAATCCTATTCCTACTAGGACTCTCCCTTTTTCCTTCCCTAGCTGCGTGGGCTTTTGAGGACTTGGTGCGCCTGGCCCAATAAGGCCAGGGCGCCTCCCCTTAGCCCATGCCAGCCCTTGGGACGTGGTGGACCCACTTGTGGACTTCCGGACCCCTCCGGAATCCTCCGGAACCTTCTGGAAGCTTCCCGGTACAATACCGAAAAAAACTGCACCTTTTTCCGGAACCCAAAATATGACTTCCCATATATAAATCTTTACCTCTCGACCATTCCGAGACTCCTCGTGACGTCCGGGATCTCATCCAGGACTCCGAACAATATTCGGTTACCAATTCACATAACTCATATAACACTATATCGTCAACGAACGTTAAGCGTGCGGACCCTACGGGTTCGGGAATGATGTAGACATGACTGAGACGCCTCTCTGGTCAATAACCAATAGCGGAACCTGGATGCTCATATTGGTTCCTACATATTCCACGAAGATCTTATCGGTCGAACCGCAATGACAACATACGTAATTCCCTTTGTCCGTCGGTATGTTACTTGCCCGAGATTCGATCGTCGGTATCTCCATACCTAGTTCAATCTCGTTACCGGCAAGTCTCTTTACTCATTCCGTAATACATCATCCCGTAACTAACTCCTTAGTCACTTTGCTTGCAAGCTTCTTATGATGTGCATTACCGAGAGGGCCCAGAGATACCTCTCCGAAACACGGAGTGACAAATCCCAGTCTCGATCCATGCCAACTCAACGGACACCTTCGGAGATACCTGTAGAGCATCTTTATGATCACCCAGTTACGTTGTGATGTTTGATAGCACACAAGGTATTCCTCCGGTATCCGGGAGTTGCATGATCTCATGGTCTGAGGAACATGTATTTGACATTCAAGAAAGCAGTAGCAATAAACAGAACGATCATATGCTAAGCTAACGGATGGGTCTTGTCCATCACATCATTCTCCTAATGATGTGATCCCGTTATCAAATGACAACTCATGTCTATGGTTAGGAAACCTTAACCATCTTTGATCAACGAGCTAGTCTAGTAGAGGCTCACTAGGGACACGGTATTTGTTTATGTATTCACACATGTATTTAAGTTTCCGGTCAATACAATTCTAGCATGAATAATAAACCTTTATCATGAACAAGGAAATATAAAATAATAACAACTTTATTATTGCCTCTAGGGCATATTTCCATCAACCTATACATACACAAAATCATCTCAAGACGGAAAATTTGGACTCTACCAAATTTAGCTTAAGTTTACAACCTGAGCATTCTCTCAAGAATACATGTCAGTCTACATATATCCAAAACATATATGAGAAGTTCAATGCAGATATATCATACCAATAAAATACATGTATGGTCATACTGCCCTCATAGGGTACAAATCCATTCATACCTAGGGGTGGTAATGAAGTGACATCAGGACCTAAAGTTCTACATCTCACTAACGCCAAAGCACTCATATAATTGCAAACTACGCTAGGCCTGACACTATATTTGCTATCTTTGTTCGAAGTGCAACCCCCAACAAAAGGTATATGGTTGATATAAGAAATATCAACTTATATCTCAAGCTCACAATAAATCTTGGACAATTCCATCAGGAAAATCAAAATATGCCCATGATATGATGTAATGGTATTGGCTCTTTATTTGATCCCAACAATGCCATATCAATGACTGAATTCACTGGAATAGTCTTCTCATGAAAGTCATCCAAATAGACTCTAACGACTATTTCCACTAATCATTCTAACATAATTACTTAATCTAAAAGCATTGCAAAATATGCATGACTCAGTAGAATGATTAACCACACTCAAAATCATGTGGTTGAGATTCATCAGAATCGCATAACTTGATTTTATCAAGATTCTACCACTTGTGTTACTCAATATCTACAGGTTATATGAAGAGCAATATCATAAAGGACATTGCTCGAAAATCACTTATCGTCACGAATTAGAGAAAGTGAGGAAACAATTTGCAAACAAAATATTTGAAAATCCAACGGATTATTCATAACGTCATGATCATGTCAATGGAATTGGTATGACCCATCCTCCAGATTTGCAAAGTCCAGGGGGAGTAATCTCTCAAACTATAACCTGTTAACAATCATCAGATTGCATATATTGTACTCTTTTTACCTTCATGAGTTTTTCCCTAATGGTTTCTCATAAAAGGTTTTTAACGAGACAATATAAACACAAGTGTCCGTATATGCCATATCATTTTCTCCTTATATTTTCCCACTGGGTTTTAAAGGAGTTTTCAATGGCATATATAATCGCACTCTTTTCCCTTATGAGTTTTCTCTCAAAGTTTCTCATAACAGGTTTTAATGAGGCAATATCTTCATGAAGATCATATGTCATACTTTCAATTTTCCCTGTCGGGTTTTTTAAAGAACTCAAGACATATTTATTGTTCTCTAAACTCACATATGAGTTTTCTCCTTCTACAAAGGTTTTTCTCATATGAGTTATCAAGAGACAATAATTATTATATGTTGTATCATTTTCTCCTTATTTTTCCCACTGGGTTTAAAGAAGTTTTAACAACATATCAAATACTATTCTCCTCATATTTTTCCCACAGGGTTTTTGGAGGAGTCTTTCTCAAAATGAAGACGATGAACATTCTCAAGGCAAACACATACCGGGAGGAGTCTTTATCAAAATGATGCGTATTAGACTAGCATAGATTAGGGGGAGTGTTAAGGATTAATTAAATCCTAATAATCCATGCTTAAGTCGGTTGTTTAAGTCGGTTGTAGTTACCGACATTGTAACTCTAACTGCCTTGTAATGAGGGTATAAATACCCTGTCTTCCATCTATGAGAGATACTGTTCGATCATTTGCTTTCATTCTTTAAACAGTTACGAACGTTAGTTCGTTTGTTTCTGTGCCAATTTTTTTTTTTTATATTTTTAAATACTATAAATATATATATCAGGAAAACTAATGTACTTATATTTTATAAGTTCACTTCTCATTATAAAAATGTTCGTGCAATGCAAATTTTGGTCCTCTTAATTTTTTTAGAAAGTTTGTGTCATTTAAAAAATGTTCACATGTTTGAAATTCTGTTTTTTGTTATTTTAAAAAACTGTACATGAAAGTTTCTTGTAATTGCTATATAATGTTTGTACTACTCAAAAACAATTCATGAAATTTTAAAAATGTCCGTGCGTTTAAAAATATGTTTCATGACATTTTTTCAAAAGTCCATGAAATGAAATAAAAAATTTATCTCAATTTTAGAAAACATTTCATAAGATATAAAAAACATTTCAAAAATGTTCATGCTTTTAAAAATATGTTTCATGCCGTTTTAAAAAATGTACCAACACTTAAAAATCGGTTGCACATTTTAAAACTAATGGTCATGAAATTTTTGAAAAATGTTTAAAAATGTGTGCTTTGTACTTAAAAATGTTCGTTGTATTTAAAAATGTGGATTGTGTATTTTAAAAAACATCTTCAACACAACATTCAGATAAGTTTTCATCATGTATTTAAAAATGTTCAACATGTATCTAAAAAATGACCAACCTGCATAAAAAATTATCAACGTGTATTCAATCAATGTCAACATGTATTAAAAGTGAAAAAGAAAATAAAAATTAAATAAAAATGTAAAAAAACAAAAAGAACAAATAGAGAAAAGCATAAAAAGTAGAAGAAACCACGAGTGGAACCTTCCAAAAACCGGTCAAACCGGGCATACAGTTCAACGAAGTAGTCTAACCCACTTTTTGGGCCGGTCCACTTTCAAGCGAGGATATCGTGCATCTTGCAGCAAGCGAAATATAGCACCAGCGATCCCATGTTCCTAGCGAGCATTCCCAACCCACATGCATCATCGGCCTGCTACATGAGCATGTTAGCCCACCAATCAGGCCCACTCAAAGAGCAACATGAGCAAATAAGAGGCCTTGGGTCCTTTCCTCCTAAAAGACTAGTCTTATAGGAGAGGACTCACTCACCCTTATACGTCGTGTTCTGCCTCCTCCCACAACCGACGCTGGACTAAGCCCAATAGTGTTGAAGAAATGGACCTTATGGTAAGCAAATATCATGAATTTTTTTATGACAACCTATTTTTCTCCTATTAATTATCATGTGTACTCTCCTGCATGGTTCGAAAAAATATCACAAATATGGCTCTAAAGTGTATGCAGTCAAAACAAAGAGTGGTCTTATATCTGTTGTGTGCGTGCGTGCATGCGTGCGTGCATGTGTGTTGCAGACTATTTGTTCATCTTAGCCCATTGCAATATACTCCCTCCATCCGGAAATACTTGTCAGAGAAATGGATAAAAATGAATGTATCTAGAACTAAAATATGTCCTTATAACGTAATGTTCTTTATAAACTACTCCCTCCGTTCCTAAATATAAGACCTTTTAAAGATTCCAAAATGAACTAAATACGGAGCAAAATGAGTGAATCTACACTCTAAAACATGTCTATATACATCCGTATGTAGTCCGTATTGAAATCTCTATAAGGTCTTATATTTAGAAACAGAGGGAGTACTGAGGATGCAACTAGTCATGACAGACAAAAACCCAAATATGGACCATGTTCGGACATGTTAGTGCGTCTCCTTTAGCGTCAAAGAGAAAAATCTGTCCACTGACAGCTCCAACGCGTCTCCTTTAGTGTCCAAAAGGCTACCCAACGGGCTACCTCCAAAATCTGTCCACTGACAGCTCAAGTGGCCCATTTCTTCCCCAAATTTTGCCTAAAAAAAATTTCTTCCCCAAATTTGGGGCCAAAATGGGGGAGTTGGCACTGTGCACTTGTCCATCTCCACATCAGCACGGGGATAAATCTTATAATTAACAAATAAATTATTAAAAATATATTCCCATAGAACAGATTTTTGGCGTTATTTTGTAGGGTGATATACAATGCGTTCGCTGCAACAGATTAGGTGGACAAATTGTGAAATTCAATCTTAAACAGTTATTGAAACGTGCATGGCTTCTCACTAGCTAGCCAGTACATAGGATAAAAGAAATAGAGGTAGCCAGGTTGATATCGCCCACCCAAAGAAACTTCTGGCCCATACAGTGTGCTTAACTGCTTATACTTATTACAGCAGGAACAAGAACATAAATTCACAGCAAAGATTGTACTATTATTACACAGTTCTCCAAAAAGAAAAAAAGAAAAAAAAGGGTATGCCAGTACGGATGACAGTCGCAACTCACAATATCTATCTACTCTACTTGCATCATTTCAATTTGTTTGGAGCGCTGGATTAGTGCAATTCAAATCATCAGTTGAGAGAAGAAATGAAGACTAGACAATTAATCAGCCACAGTGCCTGGCTGATATCACCCTCCCAAAGAAATTTCCAAAACTTCTGGCCCATAAAGTGTTCTTAATTGCTTAATATACTTACAGCAGGAACAACAATAAAATAACATTGAAATTGCATAGTACAACCTTCATCCCAAATTACTTGTCTTAAATTTGTCTAGATATGGATGTATCTAACACTAAAATGTGTCTAGATACATCTGTAATATGTGTACTTCAGTAAAGAGAGCTGTCACCATTTTTTTTTTTTTTTGCGAGATAGAGCAGTCACCACTTTGCATCACTTCCTGTTGTTTGAGAACCGTCAACCATGCATAAGCTTTGAGTCTTGGCGTAGCACAATTCAAATCATGTTGACAGAAGAAATTGAAGACTAGGCAGCTAGTCAGCTGCTCCCATATATATATATATATATATATATTCTAATAGCGCTTGTTCCTGGCGACCAGACGCTGTGGTCTTTGAATCTCACAATGAAACATGTAACTGTAGTGAGGCTCCAGGTGAGATGTCCATGCATGGACCTTGAATTTCCCTCGAGGCCTCACGCTTCCAAAGAAAAGGTCTTGTACGCTAATCATCTCGGGATCTTCAGCTTCAGTTTCAGCAGAACATCTCTGGTAGTCACCAAAAATCATTAACCATTCAGATGAAGTTTTCTTTGCTCTCCTCACATATACTGGCTCCGCCATCTGCCAAGGGTCAGTGAAACGCTCCCCATACACTGAGATGTTCGTCTGCATAAAATTTCTGAGGGTTGCAAGGGCCATGCTCCAGAAACGGTGGTCAAAATTTGCTTTCAATAGTCCACTGAAGATGGTCGCAGCCATGAAGCACCCATTCGCCAGCCTGGCCATTTCCATGGCCATTGCTGCGAGCTTCGGGTAGTCCTCCGCGCTCGTGCTCCCAAACGTACGCACCTTGAAGAAGTACCAGTATGCTTCTTGAGTAAAGAATTGTAATCTGAGGGGTTCTGTGGTTCCAAAGTTTGCGATCTTGTCGGACCGGCTCGTGATTATGATCTTACTGCCGTTTCCGATGCAACTTCTCGCAGCTGAATACAACCTTTTCCATTCAGACTTGTTGATGTCCAGAAATAGCTCAATGATGATCAGTGTCCTTCCACCGCCCATGCCACGGTTTTGATGCTTGATTCTACCGCCATCTCTTAGGGTCTCTACACTTGCATCTTTTAGATCATCTCCACTGAAACACAAAATCTGAAAGAAGTGGTTGCGCACCCTTTCATCGTCACACACATGCTCGACCAGGGTGTTCTTTCCAACTTTCCCAGGACTGTGAGTCTTCATCTTACTTCTCCATTGAAGCCGTGTTATTCTATTCTTTGATCAAAGAGTTGAAATGTATAAAACGAAAGAGACATATGCGCAGAAGTTTGTGTCTTATCTTTTTCTGGCTTGGAAGAAATTTGGATTTTTTTTTGGAAATGGTCATCTAGTGACTTCTGCTAGTCTAGAAGGAGCATACAAAAACGAAGAGCTGGTGAGAAACCAAGACTTGACCGTTTTGAAATTTCGATCCCTTGACGCCCTCCTTTTCTGCAGTTGCTACTCAACCTTCCACCGGACAGTGTACATCCCTTTCCTGTCTGGCAAACATTTCTAAGCATGAAAGTGACCCTGCAAACCCGGAGTGAGGACTGAGCCAAGTTATGGGCTGCTTGATAGCTGTCATGAAGCACAGAATATTCAGAATTTTCTCCTGTTTGCAGTCTTCACAGATAACGGTGTTTCATGACCTGCCAAGGGTCAGGAAACTGCTTGCTTCTTCTGCTAGACTCTCCAGTGTTCCAACATTAACCTCTTTTTTGAGTCTGCTATAAGAATTGACTAATACAAGAACTAGCACGGCTGCAGTGTCCGCTGAAGAGATGGTTGCCTTTATGCACGGAGAGGTGGACTGCGTAGATGCAGCAAGGCTTGCTTGCTTGCTTCTGACTGAGAGAGAAGTGATGGGAGTCCCAGCGACGCACCATCGAAACCAACTCCTTGATGCCAGGCCCCTGCCGGTGGTTCAAGTGTTTTTCTGTCTTGAACACAATCGCTTTACAAAAGCTGCTCAAGAACTGAGAGAAGGCTGGGGATGCACTTGGAGTTCTCAAGAACTCCTTGATGTCAAGCCCCTGGTCTCCTATGCTGGTGGTTCAACTGTTTTTCTGTCTTGAACACAATCGCTTCAGCCAGATGTAAAGTGATTCATCACAATGGCAGAGAGCATGTTGATCTAAAAACAAAGACGAAATAAATACTACTGTCTACTAATTTCAACAAGAAGCAGAGCATAACAAATTCCAGTGCCTTTGGAATTCAAATAGTTCACTGGATTCTCCAAAACTCACTGAAGCACCGCGGCGTGTACGGCGTGGTCGGCCGCGGCAGGCCCTACTCCGGCCGCGGGGTCAGGGTCTTCCTAGGCGGCTCAACGGAGAGGCGCCGAGGTACTCGGATCTGAACTAGTCACTTCCCCTTCCAACCCCTGTGCTGCAAGTCCACGTCGGCCGCCGTCGATGACCAACAACTACGAGCAGCGACGGGGAGACTATAGGGGGGCTCGGCGGCCGGTCCGAACCACGGCAGGGAGGCGCCGAGGGTTGGTCGCCAGTCGGTCTCCGCCATGGGAGGTTCGGGAAGGAGGAGATTGGGGGATCGGTTCCTGCTTAGAGGCGCTGACGACTGGGTCCCACGAATCAGCCCAAATTTCCGAAGTATATTTATTTCGTATTCTGTATGTTGATAGTCAAAATTAAAAGAATTTGAGTCTTTTTCTCTCGGGTCGGGCAACTAGAAGCCCTAGCCGCCGCCAGGAGTTCCTTCCACCGCCTTGCTCCGACGACTCCCCTCCGTCGACGACCTCGGTCGTCAGTGGTGAGGGGGGTCGCCGGATCTACGCGTGTGAATCGTATAGCTTTAGGTTAGACCCTAGTAGCTTAAGTTTTTCGGTCGTTCATCGTCTTGGCTTCGGCGGCGACGATGGCGGCGCTGAAAAAAGAAGCTTCATATCCTTTCCCAACAAGGCGATCAGTTCTATGGTTGGGGATGGATTTGGAAACCAGTCTGTTCAAGTAAGGATGGCGTGGCGGCAATGGCATCCTCGTGGTGGACTCATGTCCTCGGGCTCCACCGTTGCGACGGCGTTTGCTCCAGCGCCGGCGCGGAGCTTGGAAGGTAGTCCAGGAGCGGATGCAGATTGTGGTTTGCATCGACGACATCTGGAAGACGGAACGTGTGCTGGGTTTGTGGTTGATGGCTGGCAGGTATGGTTTTCTCCTTCGGCGTCTTAGTCGTGATGGGGTGCCAGATCTGGAGTTCGATGGCGTGTCCAGGGTATTGCCCTAGTCTGATTCGTTCAACGGCAACGGCTTCGCCTTTGGTGAACCACCTTGGAGGTCCGCAAAGCTGCATATCAGCGATGGAGCCACGTCGAGCTCGGGTGAGGAGGTGATCCGTCATTTTTTCCTTTGGTGGTTGCTCTGGTAGTGCCAGAGGTAGGTGACGGGCGTTGATATCAAACCAAATGATTCTTCGGTCTTGATTGTATTTTTATTTCTTGGCTAGTAATCCTTTGCAAGCAAAGGCTAGCGTTCTGTTGTCTTTTCAGTTTTGTCATGTCGGTCATTACGTGGCTTATGCTATGATCTTTATGATATGAATGAGACATGTATTACCATGCAAAAAAAATGATAGAGCCAGAGGAAGTATTTTGTTTGTGCATGTAGGGATGCTAGCATCGAGAATCCGCGGCCAACATATATATATATATATCATTGTGTTTGGATGAAAAGTATTTTATATTGAAAGTAACAAGGATTGATATATAACATTCGACATAGAAATGATACAAGGAATTAAAATTCTCTAGAAGATATTTATAAAGCATTGTAAAATCAGTTCATAATTTATAAAAGCATCGGAGCCCGTCGAAAATGGCTGAAATCGGCCGGCGACAAGCAGCAACAGAAAGGGATCGAGAGAGGCTGAGAGAAAGCGCGGGCATAGAGAGGGGGAGATGGGGCGGAGGCGGTCGTTGCCCCTCCGTTTTGAGTGCTTCCGATGCACTATTGGGCTAGGCCAATAGACCAGTGAGACAGTAATTACAATTTTTTTAGTTTATTAAAACACATAAAATAATACTAGTATTTTAATAAAATTTAAAACAATAATTTTGCTTTTATAAAAACAATTAAAGAACTAAATATATTATATAAAAATGTCAGTATTTTCAATTCAAATATTATTACTTTCATAAAAGTAACTACAATATTTTTGACTACTATAATACAAAAATGTTCACCACCATTTACAAAAAAATAAAAAGGTAAGAAAATAAAAAGACTCAAACTATATTATAAAAATGTTACCATTTCGAGTTACAATATTTGAAATTTAATAAAAGTAATTACAATATAAATAAAAATGTTCACCATTTATAAAAAGTAAAAAGGTAAAAAATTAATAGTCTAAAACTATAATATAAAAATGTTCATCATTTACAAAATAATATTAGTAATTTAATAAACTTTAATCCTAGTTTTTGGGCTAAAATATTTAAGGATTACTTAAACACATTTTAATCAATTAAGAATAAATGATTACAAATAAAAGTAATTCCAAAAAATGGACCCCACATCATATAGTGCTGACGTGGCAACACATGACATGCCACAGGTAAACATAATAGTGCTGGCGTTCAATGTTATGCCACGTCACACTATATGACACCTTGTACCAACTGTGGGTCCCACCTACAAGTGGCGTTCAACAATTTTCCAACGCCAGCAGTAACCTAATAAAGTTGTCATACCAAATATGTCAACGCCACCACTACATGGAAAATATAGTGGTGGCGTTATTGAAAAAGGGGCGTCACCAACTAAAGTTGTGGCTAGCCATTTCTCTACTAGTGTAATAGTTGATCCATGGATCAATATGTTGCTCTTATTTGTCAGTAAGTAGAAATATTGTGACGCCCCCGACTTAATCGTGCACTAATCATATACGCAAATGCACACGATCAAGCCTAGGGACTCACTTGAAGATATCACAACACAACTCTACACAAAAATAAAAGTCATACAAGCTTTATATTACAAGCCAGGGGCCTCGAGGGCTCGAATACATAAGCTCGATGTCATACAAGTATCAGCGGAAGCATTAGATATCTGAGTACAGACATAAAAGAGAAAACAAGATAGGCCTTTAAGAAGGCGGGGCAAAATAAAAACACAGATCGAAAAGGCGCAGGCCTCCTGCCTGGGAGCCTCCTATCTACTCCTGGTCGTCGGCGGTCTCCACGTAGTAGTAGGCTCCTCTAGAGGGGTAGTAGTAGTCGTCGACTGGATCAGCTGGCTCAGGGGCTCCATCAACTGGTCGCAGCAATCAGGTATGGGGGAAAAAGGGAAGCAAAGCAACCGTGAGTACTCATCCAAGGTACTCGCAAGACTTACATTAGAACTATTCTACTTATGCATAGGTTTCAAAAGAAGGGATGTATCTGTGGACTAGACTGCAGAAATGCCAGAATAGAGAGAGGGCCTAGCCTAACGAAGATTAGCATCTTCAGCGTCTTGCAGCATTAGAAAAGTGTAGATTAGTACATAACATAAAGTAACAAACATGTTGTAATAAAGCCTAGAGATCCTTCCTCGACTCCCTGCGAGAAAGCGATCCCGGAGCTTCCAATTAATTAAAAGTATCCAGTTCAAGTAGTAGTAGATCGGGATACAACACTGAGCGTCCTGTTACCGTGGACACAACTATTCGAATAGATAATCTTCCCTGCAGGGGTGCACTACTGTTACCCAACACGCTCGATTAACTCTGGCCGGACACACTTTTCTGGGTCATGCCCGGCCTCGGCTGATCGACACACCGCAGCCCTACCTAGAGCTCAGCAAAGAGGTCCCCGCCGGTCTACATCCTAAGTGCTCAGGGTTCATGGGCCCATCCCCCTTTGCACTCCGGGTCGTTGTGCGCAGGGTGGATACTTGTATAACAGCGCCACCTCTACCTGGATGGCACGATCCGACCGTGCCACAATGCTGAACTGGACAGCTGACAAAGCTTTCGGCTGATACATACGGTGCCGAGGGTCCCATAACCATTATCCCATGTGGTGGTAGTGCGTATAGGGCCAACGACCCACTCAGACCAAATACCCAAATCCGTAGCGTATTATTAGGAGCTCGCGGTGACGATCAGTACTCCTGTCGCCCCGTCTCGAGGAAGTGCAACAAGGGTCAGGCCCATCCCTCTCTAGGGCGGTCTCTGCCTGCCCGGCCGCGCCTCGTAATTATCTCGCGGGTACCCTCCAGGTCAACCCGTCTTCCCAGGAGACTGTCGGGAACTCAGGTCCACCTCTACCGGGGTGGTACCGCCTGTCCCTTCAGTCCCGCAATAACAGTACAAGGGGGCAACAGTTAAATGTAACCGTGTGTCCGTAACATCAAGAGGGTAATCCGAGGAATCACCCTCGATGGATTCCCACTCGATGCTACCGTCAAGGTGAACCCGGAGGAATCACCCTCGATGGATTCACACTTGAGAGGTTGCACGACAGAAGCTTCATCGGAGGTGGTGGAAGAGGAATCACCCCCGTATCCCACAACCGACTAGCTGTACCATAGAGGCATATCCGGAGTGAGATAAGAGGTATCACCCTCGGCACTCGAGGATAACTCTGTGGAGTCGAACAACTTAGGGGGTGTGCAGTGGTGTGCTGGTCTCAGCCCTTCGATCACATCGATCAGGGCACTGGTAACTAAGCGGGGCAACTAGGACAAGGCAGAGGGGCCACAGATGGATTTCCATCCAACCTATACTAAGCATTTAGGATAGCAGATAAGGTATCAATAGTAGTCTACAAAAACAGGCTATGCATCAGAATAGGATCAAACAAATGCAGTAGCAAATTCTAATGCAAGCAGGAGAGAGAAAGAATAGGTGATATAGGCATGCGTCAAGGGGGGTTGCTTGCCTGGTTGCTCTGCGGCAAAAGAGGGATCGTCGGGGATGTAGTCGGTCTCCGGAGCTGCGTCGGTCTCGGGGGCTATCGGATAAGAAGAGGGGGAAGAAACAATAAATAAAGGCAAATAATGCAACACAGATGCATGGCATGATGGTATGCAGTGTTAGTGGTGACCTAATGCATGGCTACATGTTGCAGACGAAACGGAAAAATATCTGGGATATTTTCCCGGCGTTTAGGCTGATTTCGGAATACTGAACCGGAGAGGAAAGTTCCTTGTTTATATAGTTAGGAGTGATGGTCAAGCATTTTGACCACATATTCGGATTCGTCTCGTTTTTCTGATCAACTTTCATGTAGAAAGTTTTTCGATCCGAGCTACGGTTGAATTTCTACGAATTTTCAAAGATTTAAACAATTTCTGGAATTATTTTAATTAAATAAATCATATTATCCAGAACAGTTACAGGTGACGTCAGCATGACATCATCATGACGTCAGCAGTCAACCCAGCCGTTCCAGGTCAAACCTGACGGCTGGGACCCACCTGTCATACACAGTGGGTTTAACAGTGTTAATTTAAACTAATCCGGAGTTAATTAGGGAACGGGCCCCACATGTCAGTGACTATTTAGTCTAACAAATTAAGTTTTAATTAAAAAACGGGTTAATTAGTTAGTTAACAGAGGGGGGCCCACACGTCAGTGGCAGTAGCTGCCACGTCAGCGAGGTTGACCTGGTCAACTGGTCAACTGGGCCCGCGGGACCCAGCTGCCAGTGACCCAGGCACAGCCACGTGGCCGCCACGTCGGCGTCGGCGCCGGAATCGCTCCGGCGAGCTCCAGACGCGGCGGCGCGCGTCGGACGTCGTCGGAAAACCGCTGTGGTGGTCCATTTTGCGCGCGAGTGGGTTCTCTCGAACGTGCACTTCACCGCGCGTCGAATGGTGGCATCGGTGGGCGCGGGGTTGGCCGGAAACGTTGCCGGCGACGAGTGGAGGCGGCGGTGGCATTCGGGTGACGGTGAAATCGACGAGACAACGCGCGTTTGCTCGAACCAAAGAGGCAGGGGTGATCTACGTGGGCTTGCGAGCTCGATGGACAAGGTTGCGCGGGCGCGCGGTCACCGGATCATAGCCGGCGATGAGCTCGTGCGGCGGCGAGCTCGGCCTTGGTGAGAACGACGGCTACGGCTGCGGGATGGCGAAGAAGAAGAGGGGAGAGGGGAGGTGGAAGCTCACCGAGTGGCTACGGAAAGCCGGTGACAGATTAGGAGCGCAGGGGCCGCTGGAGTCGCCGGAGATCGCCGGTGACCGAAGAGAGAGGGGCGGCTCGATCCGCGGCCTGCAGCGCTCCCCGGCTCCAACGTCTTGGTGCGGCGACATAGTCGGGAACGACGGAGACGGCGGGCACGGTGAGGCTGCGAGGGAGGCACGGTGGCCACGGCAACGGTGAGGGCACGGCGGTGGGAGCGCTCGGGCGAGCCCCCGAACGAGAGGAAGAGAGCGAGGGGAGGAAGGAGGAGTGGCCAGGGGGAAGGGCTCGGGGCAGGTGAGCTCGGCCTTATCCGCCCCGGCGTCCCTGCAACACCACGCGGTGAGAAGCAGCGGCGCGGCGAGCTCCTGGCCATGGCGCGCCCGACACCGAGGCGGGGGCAGGTAGGCGAACAGTGGGGTGGGCTGGGCTGGCTCGGCCCAGTGCCAGGTAAGGCCTCGCCCATTTTCTTTTCTGTTTTCTCTTTTGTTTAATAACAAAGATAGAAAAAGAATTTGTAGGGCTACCAAAATACTTAGGAAAAACATGGGACTTGGCCCATTAAATCCAAAGCAGTTTTAGGCACTGTCACAAAAAGTTTTGGGAATATTTTGAATCCATTTGGAATTTTGATTAAATGAAAATGGACTAAATAAGCTGATTTAGGTACTGTCTTAAATAGACTAGGGACATTTTAATAATTCAGATAATGTTGGTTTCAATTTTATAATTTCTTATGGATTATTTGCAAAATCATGAACTATTTAGTTCTCATATTTGTGAAACTTTTACTTTGACTTGTAATTTGAATTTTGAATTTGAATTAGAATTTGTTTTGGATAATTTCTAAAGGCAATTTAATTATGATGATCAGGATGACATGGCAATTTAATTAGTTTAATGACAGGGTTGAGATCTGGGGATGTTACAAATATTTATGTAATTATAGTGGATTTGTGGACCCATACACTTCTCAAAGTAAGGTTAGAAGGAACAAGACGATGAAATCCACGGCGCAAACTATTACTTCATTATCATTCCTTAGTGCACCTCTATGAATTTATATATGCCTTTGTCTAAAAGGGCCCAAAATAGTACATCGCCATAAGTAGAGAAATACATCCATCCTTTCAACTACCATCATTGATCTATCATCGATCCTACCTGGTTGTCTCGCTTATTATAAGGAAAGTTCAATGAATGAATTCATGATCAATGCATACAGATCCCACTCTGCATGGGCCTGGTATCTAGACATGTTCCTTGATCCTTCACTATTACTTTGGGTTTCTAGACCAGGAGAAGACCGACTTGGACCAGGACCTACGAGCGTTGCTACGGACCATACCCTTCTATAATTTCCAGCTACCTACGATGCAATGCGTTTGAGTCAAGGAAAAAAATAGCGCGCTATACAAAATAGCGCCGCCCCTGAAAATATGCTATTAGCGTGCTATTAGCGAGAGATTGTACACTGATAAATTTAGCGAGACAATTTTCTATATGCTATAGCGTGGTATTAGCGGCGCTATAGCACGCTATTTTTTCTAGTGAGTAGAGATAATTACATTAACCCTTAACTTATCCATATATTATAGGTAGTAACTATGCCTACCAGTAGGAACCATGTTATCATAAACCGGATTACCCTTGTGTTTACTCATATTGTTTTCACATTGTGGACAAATACATAAGTGGCATACATATGGACAATAAAGATGCCCTTTGTTACAAACCTTGCCTGAAACAGGACAATGACTCACAATTGCCGGGGAAATATGGAAATTATCTAGCCCATGGATATGCCAAGCCCATAAGTGACCGGCTAGAGTTTGCTTACTCCTCAAAGTTGATACAATCGCACATCATTCGTCGTCGAGGTCTAGCCACATAATAAGCCAAATCAGTACATTGAATATACTTTGAAGAAACACTGCTTGGCTCCTACTGAGCACCATCCAAAAGCTCATTCATAAGGCCATCTTAGTTTACTTTTCGTTATGCATAAGACCATGCTTGCCTACAAGGAGTATACGACAATGTTGTGGCAGCTATATATATATATATATATATATATATATATATAGTATCGTACCAACTTGCAAAAATAAATGCTAGCTAGGGTATTGCACGTGGAAAAGGAACTTGCCAGGATGGTGCAGTGCAGATGGCCGCCGCCAGCTTACATTAAGCACCTCAGGTTAAGTTTTCCTCCAAGTAGTATTGTATATCCATTTCTTTGGTGAAGTCCAGGCTCATAGTTTCGGTCAATGGTCTGCTTCTAATAAACTAATATAAGGACTTTTCGCAAAAAAAAAAAACCCTAATATAAGGACTTGTTTGGAGCTACTTTTCATGTATTATTATAGTCTTGTCTGTTTTTGATACTTTACTTGCTAATCCCTTAACTGGTACCTGCATATAGAGTAGCATCATATATAGCATGCTTTCTCTATATGTTTGTATTCAGGATTATCGAAATAGTACTCCCTCCGTTCCATGATATAAGACGTTTTTGCAAGCTGTCTTGTAGTGTGGGACGGAGGGAGTAGTATTTAGAAAGGGCTGGGGTTGCCATTGGCAGCTTAGGAGTTGTAACTTATAAAGCGCACATATTCAGCAGGTGTGTGAAAAAATTAAATGGGTCAATCAATTTCCCAATCTAAATCTCGACCGTTGATAATTATCCAACAGCCCACCATCCATCTTCCTGCAATCAACCCTCATTGCTCCTCTTCCTCCTCCAGACGTGGACGTCTTTCTCTCTCCCCCACGTGTCACTGGTGTTCGCCTTGCCGCCCCGCCCTCCCCCCGTTGCTGCCCGCTACTCCTGCTCATCCCTCTAATCCTCACTGGCACCATATTTTCTCCGACGAGCCCGCACCCCGACTCGAACTGTCAATCATCGAACTCCCCTCCGCCCGGGACGCCGCTGCCGCTTCTTCCTTTGTTCCTGCTCGTGCCATCATCGTCGTCCCCGCGCCTTGCTGCCCTTGCTGCGGCGCCGGTGGCTTCGGGCCTGATCCGAGGAATAACAAACGTGTAGCTTATATCGATCCGAACTTAGTTAATTAGGTATCGTAACAGGTATGCACTTATTGGTTTTGATCAACTTGTTGGCACAGTTAATTGAGCAGTTTGAGACATTGAGTTCGTTGTTCCTTCATCATATGGCCGGCCTATCGTCACCCTCCCAGTCAACAACTACGTCAATCCCTGGTCAACATGCATGCACGCGTGCAATTCCCTGGTACGACCGTACGGTGCTTCATGCGTGCATCGATGGATGCATTGCATGAACGAATAATTGCATGAATGGCAAGGTAGTCTTAATTTGTTGTTTCCCTTTTGAGCAGCGAGATAGAGAGAGCACGAGGAGGTCGTCGGTCAGTTAGCTGAGACTTTTGACCGGGGTTATTGCGCCTGGATCCATCAAATATATCATATGCACCCATCTCTCCTGTACAGAGCCCCTGTAAAGTTGGAGAAATTAACAGAGGCAACATATATAAGGTTGGTGCGTGCAGCTTAACTCTACAGTCTAGTACTATACAATAGATTCCGCGCACAAGCAGATTGCATATGCATGGATAACAAGATGACGAGCAGCAGCATGATAGTCGTCCATGGCGGCTCGGAGATGGATGCGCTGCTTAGGCAGCAGCAGGAGCTCGTGATTCAGCTCCGAGCGCTCATCCTTCCGGCGCTTCGCGACGCCGACAGCAGGTCAGCCGACCTCGCTGTCGACCTCTTCGATGGCGCGATCGACTGCATCACCGGCGTCATATCCAGGCTCCAGGGTACTACAGGGGGTGGACCGGCGGCGGTCTTCAACCTCGGCGACGCTATCTCCAACGTCGCCGGCCGGGGACAAGAGGAGAAGCCTGTGATCAGCAACGCTGGTCAGAAGAGAAGGTTCTTGATTTGCCAATAAGACTCTTGATTATATCATTTCAAAAAGACTCTTGATTAATATTCTAGTCTCAATTCATTTGTTTTGCGCCATGATTTAGCTGGATTTCAAATTGCATCATCAGTTCATCACTAATACGCACTACGTACTATCACCAATGTCCGAATTATAAGACGTTTTGGATATTTTAATATGGACTACATACGGACTGAAATAAGCGAACAAACACAGTAAAACGCGTTTACATACATCTGATTCAGAAAAAAAAGTTAGAACATCTTATAATTCGGAACGTGAGGGGGTACGTAGTAGCGCTGCCTTTCTTCGATATATTGGTACTCTTTCATGTATCTCACTAATTAATTATTTGCCACTAATATATGTGTATGCATGCTATGTAGGAGGAACAACGAAAAGCGATCAAGATCACTTGTAACGATTGTTCCACATTACGATGGCCATCATTGGAGAAAATATGGGCAGAAGAACATCAACGGGAGGCAACATGCTAGGTATCTATACCACTCCTAAACAGTTCATTCAAGCATATATATCGTCACATTACTACTACATCGACCTACATTTCTACTACCCTTATCTGAGATGAGTGAGACTTATCGGTTCTGTTATGAAAAACACATTGGAGGCAATCGCCAGGGATATATATATGTATGTCGAACATCGGAGATGTATTATGACCCAGCGTAATCGTACATAGTTTTGAGGGGAAGGGGAGCCGTCGCGAGTAGCCACCCTACTCCAACAGGCCTAGTACACAGCCCAATAGCCGCTACGTCTCTTGCTACCATCTCTCTCCCTTCCCCACTCTCGGGGAATCCTAGCTGCATATGCTTTCTCTCCTCCCTCGTCATTCTATTTTGTTCAAACTTTCGTCAAGTCTCTTTGGATCTATGGAGAGCAGATGGCGAGGAGGATGAAGGGTAAGACTAGGCTTAGGCCATGGCAGTGAAGTTAGGCCCGTCATGTCCATGTCGCGCTCTTTCACGTTGCTAGCTTTCTCGCATGATGACCTAGTCAGTCGTTTGGATGTCTTTTCTTTTCAACCATTTTGGATAGGCCCCTTTCGCTAATTAAAGTAGTCATTATATCTACATGTTATGAAGCAACTAATTCTTCATTGTAAGGGAAATGATTAGGATCACCCGATGGATAACAACTCATGCGTCCGCCGCCACCGTGGCAATTGGATCTGATTTTAATATGGCTAGGAGCAACGTATTACTAGACTAAGTCTTGCAACTGAGTTGTTGTTGCAATCTTCCCGCCGCAACAATTGGTGTGTTGCGGGATCTAGATCTGGATTCCTCTGACACTAGTAGAAAACAGGGCTTTCGTTCTAGCCGGATCGGAGCAATAGTCCCGGTCGCGTTACGAACCGGGACTAATGTGAGCATTAGTCCCGGTTCGAGCGGCTAGGACGCCGGATGGGGCTCGGCAGACATCAGTCCCAATTCGAATGGGACCTTTAGTCCCGGTTGCAGACACCAACCGGTACTAAAGGGGTTGCGGCAGGCGCGATACCCTTTCATCCCGGTTGGTGTCTCCAACCGGGACTAAAGGTCTGTCTTCAGTCCCGGTTTTACACCCCAACCGGGACTAAAAATTTGCCTATATATATCCTCGCCCCTGCCCGCCCTCTCCTCTGTTTTTTCCTCGTAGAAGGTGGGAGGTGTGTGCTAGTTTGTTTTCCCTTCCTATGCACAAGAGGTGTTTGATGAAATGCCTGAGAGCATGATGCCACTTGAGTTCACACAAAACAAACATGATATGAGGTGCCCGAGCTACACTTAAGCTTTCTCCTCTTTCTTGCCCAAGCCACACAATCCATTCTTCTCCTCTGTTCTTCCTCCAAGCTCGACCTCCAAGCTCCATTTTCCCCAAGATTTGTCTAGATTTGGCGGTGCACCAACTATCCAAGTGTTCTAAAAGGTTAGCAATTTCATCCTTTCATCTCTCATTGCTAGTTTAGCTCATTTCATGCTCTAGAAGTAGAGTGCTTTGTGGGTTTTGGTGGAGGAGTGTATGTGGGAGTTTATTTGATTTAGATGCAATTTGAGCTCAAATTAACTTCTTAGTTTGCACACGTGTAGGGTGCCGTCCCGTCCCCGTCCCCGTCCTCACCGCCGTCGATCGCCCGCGCCGATCTCGTCGCCGGCACCACCGTGGTGAGCCTCTTGTTCTTATCTTTTAAAAAAAAAATTCTTACTTGTATGATTTAGATAGTTACTTGTATAATTTTCTTACTTGTATTATTGTTTGTTATTATATAGTGCCATGGTTTTGATATCCGCCCCCGTCGGCTCTCGTCCGGTCTATGATTCGGATGTGGTATATTATCTTTTATAACTATTTGTTTCATTTAGTGTTTATGACAATTATGCCGACCAACTTGACATAGATATTTTTATCTAGGAGGTATGTGAACCGGAAATTCCAACCGACCCTCTTGTCGAGAGGTTAAATTTAGTTGAAAAAGAAAACAATTATTTGAAAGAAAAATTGAAAAGAATTGAAGAAGAGAAGATAAAATTGGAATTGCATGTTGCCGATGTCGTCGATCTACACAAGATCCAGATGGATGCAATGCGCTTGAAGATTAGAAAGATTAGAAAATATGCCATTGATAAAGAGGCTTGGTATCATTATGCTGTTGGATCAATTGTTACCTTAGTTGCGATTTTGATCGCATTTGTTGTTGCATTTAAATGTTTTACATAGTTGTATGTTAGTTTCAATGTATGTTTTAGATGATCTAGATAGTTGTATGTTGTTTTATGAGAACTATGTATGAACTTTATCTATTTATTTTTGTAGTAATAACATTTGATCACTACTGTACTTTGGTTTTAATGTGATGAACTTGTATTAATTTGGTCATTTCTCTATTCATGATGTTCTGTAATGGTTTTTGATATACTTAATTATATAATGTAGATGAACCGGCAATGGATGTACGGTGACCGACGCACTGCCGAGTACATTACGGGCCTGCATAATTTTATCGGTGTGGCTCAGGCAAACAGTCTGAATGGTTTTATGTGTTGTCCATGTGTTGACTGTCGGAATGACAAGGATTACTCTTCCTCGAAAATCCTTCACACCCACCTGCTTAAGTCCGGTTTCATGCCCAGTTATAATTGTTGGACCAAGCACGGAGAAAGAGGGGTTATGATGGAAGACAATGAAGAAGAAGAGGATGATGACAACTATCCTATGTTCCCTGAATACGGTGATACTGCAACGGGGGAAGCTGAAGATCAAGAGGCACCAGATGTGCCCGCTGATGATCTTCGCCGGGCCATTGTTGATGCACAGAGAGAATGCGAAAGTGAAAAGGAGAAGTTGAAATTGGAGCGCATGTTAGAGGAACACAAAAAATTGTTGTACCCAAATTGCGAAGATGGCAACACAAAGCTTGGTACCACACTGGAATTGCTGCAATGGAAGGCAGAGAATGGTTTATCTGACAAGTGATTTGAGAAGTTACTGCAAATAATGAAGAAGAAGCTTCCAAAGGATAACGAATTGCCTGACAGTACGTACGAAGCAAAGAAGGTTCTCTGCCCTCTAGGATTAGAGGTGCAGAAGATACATGCATGCCCTAATGACTGCATCCTCTACCGCGGTAAGGAGTACGAGAATTTGAATGCATGCCCGGTATGCGGTGCATTGCGGTATAAGATTAGACGAGATGACCCTGGTGATGTTGAGGGCGAGCGCCCCAGGAAGAGGGTTCCTGCCAAGGTGATGTGGTATGCTCCTATAATACCACGGTTGAAACGTCTGTTCAGAAACAAAGAGCATGCCAAGTTGTTGCGATGGCACAAAGAAGACCGTAAGAAAGACGCGATGTTGAGAGTACCCGCTGATGGGTCGCAGTGGAGAAAAATCGAGAGAGAGTGGCCGGAGTTTGCAGATGATGCAAGGAACTTATGGTTTGGTATAAGTACAGATGGCATGAATCCTTTTGGGGAGCAGAGCAGCAGTCATAGCACCTGGCCTGTGACTCTATGTATCTATAACCTTCCTCCTTGGTTGTGCATGAAGCGGAAGTTCATTATGATGCCAGTGCTCATCCAAGGCCCTAAGCAACCCGGCAACGACATTGATGTGTACCTAAGGCCATTAGTTGAAGAACTTTTACAGTTGTGGGATATAAAAGGTGTACGTGTGTGGGATGAGCACAAACAGGAGGAATTTGACCTACGAGCGTTGATGTTTGTAACCATCAATGATTGGCCTGCTCTTAGTAACCTTTCAGGACAGACAAACAAGGGATACAATGCATGCACACACTGTTTAGATGAGACTGAAAGTATATATTTGGATAAATGTAAGAAGAATGTGTACCCGGGACATCGTGGATTTCTTCCGACCAGGCATCCCTTAAGAAAGAAAGGCAAGCATTTCAAAGGTGAGGCAGATCGCCGGAAGAAGCCTGCCCACCGTACTGGTGATGATATATTTGATATGGTCAAGGATTTAAAAGTAATCTTTGGAAAGGGTCCTGGCGGACAATCTGTTCCGAATGACGCTAACGGACACGCACCCATGTGGAAGAAGAAATCTATATTTTGGGAGCTACCCTATTGGAAAGTCCTAGAGGTCCGCTCTGCAATCGACGTGATGCACGTGACGAAGAATCTTTGCGTGAACCTGCTAGGCTTCTTGGGCGTGTATGGGAAGACAAAAGATACACCAGAGGCACGGGAGAACCAGCAACGTATGAACGAAAAAGACGGCATGCATCCAAAGCAGTATCAAGGTCCTGCCAGATACGCTCTTACCAAAGCAGAGAAGGAAATCTTTTTTGAATGCCTGAGCAATATCAAGGTCACGTCTGGCTTCTCGTCGAATATAAAGGTAATAATAAATATGGCAGAGAAAAAAATTCCAAAACCTAAAGTCTCATGACTGCCACGTGATTATGACGCAATTGCTTCCGGTTGCATTGAGGCGGCTTCTACCAGAAAATGTTCGATTAGCCATTGTGAAGCTATGTGCATTCCTCAATGCAATTTCTCAAAAGGTAATCGATCCAGAAATCCTATCAAGGTTACAGAATGATTTGGTCCAATGTCTTGTCAGTTTCGAGTTGGTGTTCCCACCATCCTTCTTCAATATTATGACGCACGTCCTAGTTCATCTAGTCGAAGAGATTGCCATTCTGGGTCCTGTATTTCTACACAATATGTTCCCCTTTGAGAGGTTTATGGGAGTCTTAAAGAAATATGTTCATAACCGTGCTAGGCCAGAAGGAAGCATCTCCAAGGGCCATGAAACAGAGGAGGTTATTGTGTTTTGTGTTGAATTTATTCCTGACCTTAAGCTGATTGGTGTTCCTCAATCACGGCATGAGGGGAGACTGAGTGGAAAAGGCACGCTAGGAAAGAATTCAGTAATATGTAGGGACGGGCATTCTTTCACTCAAGCACACTACACAGTTCTACAAAGTTCTACCTTGGTGGCCCCGTATATCGAGGAACACCTGGATATTATACGCTCCAAGAACCCGGGGCAGTTTGACGACTGGATTACACGTGCACACATGGCGACTTTCGGCGGTTGGTTGCAAACACATCTCACGAATAACACCACTGTTGGAGATCAGTTGTACTTGTTGGCCAGGACACCATCTTCGACTGTATTGACTTTCCAAGGGTACGAGATAAATGGGAATACATTTTACACGATCGCCCAAGATAAAAAGAGCACCAACCAAAACAGTGGTGTCCGCTTTGATGCAACAAACACCAATAGGGAAAAGGACACATATTATGGTTACATAGAGGAGATATGGGAACTTGACTATGGACCTTCTTTTAAGGTCCCTTTGTTTCGGTGCAAATGGGTCAATCTGACAGGAGGCGGGGTAAAGGTAGACCCGCAGTACGGAATGACAACAGTGGATCTCAACAATCTTGGGTACATAGACGAACCATTCGTCCTAGCCAATGATGTGGCATAGGTTTTCTATGTGAAGGACATGTCTACCAAACCGAGAAAAAGAAAAGATAAGGAAGCGAATACATCATACGATGAGCCAAAGCGCCACATAGTTCTTTTAGGGAAAAGAAACATCGTGGGAGTGGAGGACAAGACAGACATGTCAGAAGATTATGAAAAGTTTGATGAAATTCCTCCCTTCACAGTGAAGACTGACCCAAGCATCCTGTTAAATGATGAAGATTCTCCATGGTTACGGCGCAATCATAAGCAAGGGACACACGCGAAGAAAAAGTTTTATACCCCAAGATCCCACTCTGGGATGTGACCGGCTTCACCGTCATCACTTTCTCTCTAGTGAGTTTCCGGACTTATAGCTGAAAAGTCCCACTTCGGACAAACCAGAGGGAATCTTTGTAAGAGTTAGGGTATATATGTGTTTTGGCATTTGAAACATGATTTTTGAATAATTATTTATTAAGTTATGAATTTTCAATTATTCCTATCCTTTTAGTATTTTAATTATACAAAGGAGTTAATCAATGCAATTATGTCCAAACAAAATATGAATGTCTTCTGAGCATTCCAGATAAGCCGCTTGAGCTTGACAGGCATAGGCCATACACCCTCACCAGTTGTAGTGATTTCAGTCCCAAGTTTTGCAAGATTCCACCCCTAGCTATCACCGGTCATGCCCCCCATTTTGACAGCATTTTGAAATCGGCATAAACAATTCAAAAAAAAATCAAAAAACAAGGTTAATATAGACATGGCTTAAACGTCTTGACATAGATGAATACAGCAGAAGCATCGGAGATGATAAGAGAGAAACGTTGTATGACATAAAGTTGGAGCTACTGTGTGGTTTCTCTGATCGGAGGACCCCTTATGCCGAGCCAAGTCCAGATGAGGAGTTCTGGTTGCTTTCTGGTGAAACTGAGGACAACATATCAGATGGTAAGATTGTTCAAGTAACTGTTCGGCATATACAAGATAACAGAATAATTTGCACCTTTGTCACTCTCTGATGAAAATCTATATAATCAAACATTGCATTCATATAAGCATTCACTCTAGCAAGCATTCTAGCAATCAAAATACAATCAATGAATAAAGCAATAAAGAAAACAATAAGAAAAAGCAAATAGAAAGCAAAACAAAACTTCAAGGAAATCCAAATAAAAACTCCTAAGGGAACTGTAGGACTTAACTACAAATAACAAAAATAGTTTTTGTCCTAAATAGAACTTAGCAGCAAAGAAAAATACTAAACTAATAACTTAACAGGAAAGAAAATATAACATTATTAGGTTAACAAAAAGTATTTTATAATATTCTTCAATAGCAAAAAGAATCAACTAAAAAGCTTTTATAAAACTCTAGTTATGATCAAAATAATATTAACTTAGAATTAAATAAAAAAAAATTCAACTAATAATATTAATTGTTTCTGATCTAAAGTAAAGTTAATAGAAAGTAAAATTTATCCAACTAAAATTTTCATAAAGTATTTTTTGTTAAAAACTTTAATAGCAAAAAGAATTAAATCAAAACTAGGCATGTATGCTACTGTTTTTGAATCTGTTTAAAACAAAACTAAAATAGCTTTAGTCCCGGTTGGTGGCTCCAACCGGGACTAAAGGCCTAACCTTCGCGCCCTTTCGGCCGCGGCCAAAAATATCTTTAGTCCCGGTTGAAGCCACCAACCGGGACTAAACACCCTTTCGTTCCGGTTGGTGGCTCCAACCGGGAGTAAAGGCCTCGCGGTATTTAACCGCCCCCTTCTCCCTCCCCCAATCTTCCTCCATTTTCGCTCCGCCCCAGTCGCCGCCGCCAGGAGAACTCGCTCTCACGACGCCGTCAGGCTGCCCGACCGCGCCCTCGACGTCCGCTCCCGCCGCCGACCTCCACGCGCTCCAACCCCACGGCCCCCGCCTCCCGCCTCCAGTGCGCGTCGCCGCCCCCGCTCTCCCTCGCCGGGACATCGCGTTCCCTGCTGCTGCGACTCCGCCCCGCCCCAGTCGCCGGCCGTTGGGCTCCGAGGTACGAGGCTCTTCTCCATCCGACGATTCGTTAAATCCTACTGCCGTTCGCGATCTCTGGGTGCGCACCAATATCTGGGTTCGCGATCTCGTCTGATGTTGATAAATTTCGTGTTGCTGGCTGATAGGATGGTGTAGTTGTGATGATGTTCCTCATTATACTGTCTGATTCTAATTTCGGGGATAGATGCTAGTCTGATTTAGTGTCTAATCTGCATTGTGGGGAAGGAATGTTGCTAAAGTTTTGGAGGAAATAGCGAGCTTGTATAAAATGTCTAACAAGCATTCAAAAAAATTTCAATGATATTTATTTGAAAAAAGTTAATCACTTATATGTGTATAAAATGTTTTAGATGTATACAAAAATGTACAATGTGTATGAATAAAAATTGGTATTAAAACATATATTATAAAAAATGTGAATCGTGTATTTGATAGGTGTATATAAAATATAGACATGTGATGAGAGAAAAAAAGAAAAATTAAAGAAATCTGATGCAAACAATGAAATAAAGGCGAGCCGGAGCAACGTCTCACAATGAATGAGAAATAGACCTGATTTGTTTTCATAGGAATTTGTTCTCGGCGACGATGCCCTTCCCGCATCCTCGTCGTCGACTCGGCGGCGACAACCAGTTTGAGAGGCGCCATGTCCGGGACTGGGCTTCGCCGGGCTGGCACTGGGAGGTGCTACCTTCCGGGGTACGCATCTTGGTGAGGAATCGGGGTCTCGTCGTCGACCCGGAGCTTCTTTGGTGGCAGTCGCGTGGGCCACTATCGGTGCAGAGGGAGCCGGCCCCCGAGGAGGTGGTACGTCGCCGTGTCAGGGAGGAGGACGAGCACGTCCGTCGCTTCATGGTTGCGTTGGACGTCAGGTTCTCCAATACCTGGCAGTTTCTTCAGGGATCTCACCCGAGCTATGATCCTGTGATGGTTCCTTCTCTTTGGGTGTTCACCGCCCGCGGCTCAGGAACCGCGAGTCGACGTCCAGTTTGATTGGGCGAGATGTATTAGTGATATTATTGTTGCATTAACTGGATTATTCGAGATGTATTAGTGATATTATATGATAATATTATTCACTAGTGGAGAAACGGCCTTTAGTCCCGGTTGGGAAGGGCCTTTAGTCCCGGTTCACCAACCGGGACTAATTAATCGGGACTAAAGGCCACCACCCTTTAGTCCCGGTTGGCCATGACCCGGGACTAAATCCGTGCCACGTGGCCGACAGCGCGCGCCGGGGGCTGGGGACCTTTAGTCCCGGTTGATGACACCAACCGGGACTAAATCCCTGCCACTTTAGTCCCGGTTGGTGACACCAACCGGAACTAAAGGTTTAGGGGTTTAGGGGTTTAGGGTTTATTGTTCATTTTTCCTTTTCATTTTGTGTTTTCCATTTAATTCTTTTTCATTTCAAACATATTTTACGCTACTACATACTGTACACGTTATGCATATATAATAGAATTTCTTGTAGAACCAATCATATATCATAGAATTTCTCGTACGACCATGCATAAACATATATATATATACAATTTGGTATATACAATTTCTCCTACAATTTGCAGATCATTACATGCAGGCATTAGGTGAAATGGTATTCTCCGTCGGGAGATATGACCTGCTGAAGCAAAAATCCCGCCATTTCCTCTTGAAGTGCTCGTATGCGGTCCTTTGGTAGGAGCCTATCCCGCAGCTCCATCATCTTTAAAGAAGGAGATCAATATGAATATATTAGTTGTGTGTATATATATTAGATCATGATAAAAAAAATGTGAATAGTGTTTACGTACCCAAAGATATCTTTCATCTCTGCTCCTTTCGGTAATAGAGCGAATGTTCTCGAAAACGTAGTATGCACATACATTTGTCCCCTTTTCCTGCCTCATACACTTTACGAGAATAGAATTCAATCAGATAATAATCAAGCATGATAATGGTATTGAAACTAGAATTAAAGAGATGCGCGGACGTAGCTACTACTACTTAATTACCTTGGACCATCGCCATTTCAGCTGTGGTTCCCATTCACCGACAACCTCTTTGATGAACTTTTTCCAAACCCTGCCCGGCAAAGAAAATGAATAAAGGAGTTATTAGTTACTTGATATCAGGAAATGAACTAAAGAGGCCGACATAGTGCGATAATGATTGAAATTACCTGTTGAGCATCAAAAACAGGCTCCTGTATTCTTCATGGTCTTTACCTAGTGAGTCCAGTACTTCAACAGTTCCCTCGTCAACTCTAATGATTAGCAGGATCCAGTGGAATCTGCGCACACGTTTGTATAAGCGGGCATGCATAACTCATCAACTACACTTAACATCGAGTAAGCAAAAATAGAATTTGTAGTACAAGACAGTAACACTCACCTGAAGTTGTAAGGAAAAAGTATTTCTGGTCTGGTATTTAGTTCCTTCAAAAACATTAGCAAGCTATTCTCTGTGTCTTGTGGGTGGTTATTTAACACATTTTCATTAATGGTATTTGGGTCAATGAACCCAATGCCATAGACTCTATCTCTTTTCAATTCATAAATCTTCATTCTGCATATATAATACCACACAAAAGAATATAGTGAGGATAATTACAGGCAATGAACGAGCTGAGCTAGAGACTTAAATTACAGAAAGAAATCACTTACAGACAATAGCAACTGACGAGAGATTTGTCGAGTGCGTCTTGATTGAATAACTGAAAAATTTCTGGAAATTCAATCCTCACATCATTTCCATGGAAGTAATGCTCTGGCTTGACTTTCACCATGAGGCTCTCTCGCCCGGCCTTTACTTCTCTCAGGTACCAGTCATGCAATTTGCGCATTTGCGTTGGTAGAAGCTCCTCCTCGTCTGGCCTGACCAGAGGGTTCCCGGGGACATATTTCCATGCTAGTTCCTTCGGATCCATCGTGGGGAGTTCCTCGATGCCTAGGAGTTGTTCAACAGTGATACCCATCTCTCTAGCCGCCATCTCTGTATCAGCGTCGGTTACCGCCTTATCGGTACTCACCTTGAGCGGGGGGATCGATTGCACTGCCTGTTCTCTGAGCTGGGGAACAGTTTTCCCGCTTTTATTACTACCTGTAAGGCTCGACTGCTGATTTTTTTGTTGATGATATGACTTGCTAATAGAGCGTTCATAGTCTGATCGCCTTTTCTCCACAACCGGTTTAGCAAGATCCACAAAGTGTTGTACGACTTTCTCAGGTATTTTCTCCTTCGGCGGCGGGGGCGGTTTCGGTGCAAAATGGGCCTTCACTTGGGCATCCACGACCCGTTTGTTTTCCTCCTCAGTCATCTCATAAGCTAACTTCTTTTTGGCAGGAGGCTCGGGTTTCTTCTTTGGTGCTCTCTTCCGCTTTGGAGTCGGCCCACGCGGCGGAGATCGATATCGCGTACTCGCGCTGGGCTCCGTCTCGAGGTGGGGTGGATTCGGCTGACGCGGCGGAGATCGATATGGTGGCGGACTCGCGCCGCGCTCCGTCTCGAGGTGGGTTGGAGTCGGCTGACGCGGCGGACTTGGAGGAGGAGTCGGTGCCCTTGGCGTCGAGTTTGGAAAGACGATGCAATCCTTTCTCCATACAATGATACCACGTATGGCTTCTCCCAGTGTCTGCTCCCCTTGACCTCCAGGAAAGTCAAGCTATAGTGAGTCATATGCCGACAGAACTTCATCCACCCCGACACGAGCATAGCCAGGTGGAATCGGATTGCCGTGGAAGGTTGCTTCAGGGGGATTTGGTAACGCATAGCCGTCCGCCACCTTCATGGATATGTTCTTCACTTTCAAGTGTAGCTCACAACTTGTCGTCTCTTCGATATCATCCACGGGGTAGCGAGCCAGCAGTGCATCATCGGCTGGGACCCCCGTGGAACCCACGCTGCTTTTCAGCATAGATGGGACGGTGGTATCCAATGCTGGATCTGCTTGCTGCTGCCGCTGAGACGCCCTTTCCAGGCTAAGTGTGTCGATCTGCTCCTGCTACCGCATGAAAGCGCGTTCCAACTCCGCATGCTTTGATTCTACCTGTTGAAGCCGGTCTGCATCCTGCTTCTTCTTGTCTTCCTCCTGCTTCTTCTTTCTCGCACGGCTTCTGTAACTGACGTTCCAGTCCGCAAACCCCTCAACCCACGGAACAATGCCTTTGCCTCGTGTTCGTCCTGGGTGTTCAGGATTCCCGAGGGCGCGTGTAAGCTCGTCGTTCTCTCTCTCGGGCTGGAATGCCCCCGTTCGAGCCGCTTCTATTGCAACAAGTAAAGCGTCCGAGGCTTCTTTAAGACTTGCCTGCACCATAATCTCCCCTGTCTTTGGGTCCAACTTTCCCCCATGCGCATAAAACCAAGTCCTGCACCTGTCGGGCCAACCCAATGTTTTTGGAGTGACCCCTGCAGCAATCATCTTTTCCTCAGATTCATCCCACTTAGGCCGACCAGTCTTGTAGCCACCTGGCCCCAGAACATGGTGAAACTGTTTCTTCTCATCATTGATCTTGTTTTTCCTCGACCATTCCTTAGCTGCTTCCGATTCCTTGAACTCCACAAATAAGTCCCAGTGATCTTTTGCCTTCTCCTGTGCTCCAGTGAATTCTGGAGTCTGCTTTCCTGCTTCGACGTAGCAGGCCCATAATCTTTTCTTGTGGTTGCAGAATTGTGTGGCCATCTTCTGAAGAGCACTCTTCTTGACTTTCTCCCGTTCTGCATCTGTTAAATGCTCTGGTAGGGTGAAATGTGACATGAGCGTTTCCCAAAGCAGATCTTTTGCTCTTTCGTCGACAAAACTAACTCCTCGATCTCCCTTTGGCTTATTCCATTCTTGAACAGAGATTGGGATTTGGTCCCTGACAATAACTCCGCACTGACGAGTAAATTTGTCCGCATTCTTTTTAGGAGCAAGCGGTTCGCCATTTGGTTTGATCTCATCGATGTTGTACTTTATGCCAGCCTGTAACTTTTTGGCCGGGCCTCGTACTGCCCTGCTTGTAGAAGATTTGCTCGATCCGGAGGGCTAAAAGAAGAAAGATTCGTTAATATATATATATATATACAAATCAATTAATACATGTAATGATCACCAGAGGCCTTATATATACCTCGCCGGTCTTTGTTAATTGAAGATCATTTCCTTTGCCATCATTGTTTGTGTGGCCTTCGTCTGTTGGTTCTTCCTCAAATATTCCCTCCAAGGAATGGTTCAGATATTGCGAGTCATCATCTTCAGGTTCACCCTCTGGGTTTCGGATCATGTCGAACATGATATGCTCTTGATCATGGTCGTCTCTGCCGCTAGCGTCCATAGCTTAACTAATCCAGAAGAAAGATAAAACAATTTAGTATTCAAATTAGAATGCATCTCGAATAATATCAGTAATACATCTCGAATAATCCAGTTAATGAATCATTGAATATTATTGAATATAATCTCGAATACATCTCGAATATTATCACTAATACATCTCGAATAATCCAGTTAATGCATCATCGAATATTATCGAATATAATCTCGAATACATCTCGAGTATTATCATTAATACATCTCGAATATTATCATATAACATCACTAGCTAATACAGATCGAATACTATCGAATAATCCTGTTGACTCGCGGTTCCTGAGGCGCGGGCGGTGGACACCCAAAGAGAAGGAACCATCACAGGATCATAGCTCGGGTGAGATCCCTGAAGAACCTGCCAGGTATTGGAGAACCTGACGTCCAACGCAACCATGTAGCGACGGACGTGCTCGTCCTTCTCCCTGACACGGCGACGTACCACCTCCTCGGGGGCCGGCTGCCTCCGCACCGATAGTGGCCCACGCGACCGCCACCAAAGAAGCTCCGAGTCGACGATGGGAGCCCGGTTCCTCACCAAGCTGCGCGCCCCGGAAGGTAGCACCTCCCAGTGCCAGCCCGGCGGAGCCCAGTCCCGGACATGGCGCCTCTCAAGCAGGTAATTGTCGCCACCGAGTCGACGACGAGGATGCGGGCCGGGCATCGTCGACGCCAAAAATGTTTCTATGCAAATTTAACATTTTTTAAATGCTTGATTATGATTTTTGTAATTCTTGTTCACTTGATTTTGCAAATACATGACAAACTTTTGCAAATACAACATTAAGATATTAACATTTTCCAAATAAGATATTAACATGTTTTTGATCAATATTTTTAAGATACAACATTTAAATATTTTTATTACATGGTCAACTTTTTTCTATGCAACTTTTTTCTATGCAAATTTTTTCTATACTATACATGACACAACATTAAAAGTATAAAAAACTAAAAAACAGAAAAAAAAACTAGCTAGTGAAAAAAAAACAATCTATGCAAATTCCACCGTTCATCTACATACATACATACATTGTATACATACATACATATACTAAGCATTTACAACATCTAGTGAAAAAAAACAATCTATGAAAAAAAAAGATGAACAAAATTAAGGAGGGAGGCTCACCGGCCGGGATTGTCGGGGCGGAGGGAGGCGGGGAGGAGCGGCGTCGGCGCGGGCTCGGGCCGCGGCGGCTTGTGAAGGAGCGGTCGTCGATCGCGAGGCGGGCGCACGTGGAGGAGCGGCGGCGGCGGGCAGCGTGGCGGCGCCGGTGCGGGCTCGGGCGGCGCTTGGGAGCAGAGCGGCCGGACGGCGACGTCGAGGTCCGGCAGCCTGGCGGCGTCGTGGTCTTCGGCGCCGTCGGGGGAAACTAGATGAGTTTGGAAATTTTGCCAAGTGCTGCTTATATTCACATCGCTTTAGTCCCGGTTGGTGGCTCCAACCGGGACTAAAGGCCCCCCTTTAGTCCCGGTGCGAGCCACCAACCGGGACTAAAGGTGAATTTCACCAGGCCGAGCGGCGGGAAGCCCAGGCCTTTAGTCCCGGTTGGTGGCTCGCACCGGGACTAAAGGGGGGCCTTTAGTCCCGGTTGGAGCCACCAACCGGGACTAAAGGGTTGGTCCTGGCATGGTGGAAGTTTAGTCCCACCTTGCCAAGCGAGAGGCACTCGCACCTGTTTATAAGCCCCGCTGCGATATCCGTCCCGAGCTCCTCTCTAAAGCAGGCAGTGCATGCCTAACGTTCCTCTCTGCCCTCTGGGGCCTACTTGCCCTGCGGGCTTGCATCCTGGCCCATATATAGTTGGGTTTCTAGTCGTATGCAGGCCGTGGTGGCCTAGTAGGCGGGCATTTTTTTATTTTTTGCATATGTCAATTTTTTAGTCCCGGTTGGTGGCTCCAACCGGGACTAAAGGTCTTTTCCAGGTTTTTTTGTTTTTTGCTTTATTTTTTTTGTTTTGTTTCTACTTATAGACAAATATTTAGAGTTTTTGAGTGAATCTTTTTGGTTTAGGTCACAAAAATTATAAACTTTCTGTTAGTGCCAGTAGTTTTCAAATTTGAATAGTTTAAATTTGAATTCTTTGAAATTTGTGTGAATCACTAGTTTGTGAATAACTTTACTTTAAAAATAGATTTTTGAGTGATTCTTTTTCCTGCTGTTTAATATTAGTGTGTTTTATCAGTATGTTCAATTTGGTAATTTTTAGGCTATTTTAAATAGGTGTTTTAATCAAAAACAGATTCTGTTTAGCTCTTTTAGTTTTATAGCTAAAAAAAATCATTAAATGCATGAAAAATAGCGGATGAAGTCAGAAAGGGTTGAAAATTGATGATGTGGCTTTGAATGGTGCATGTTGAATTGACAAAAAGTCTGGAGTTAAAATAAGTTTAAAAAAAGGAAATGCGTTTGTAACAGATGAGTTTTTGTCCGAAACCCTGATACTTCGAAAGAGATTGTCCAGTTTGTACACGAAGTGCATCCATTTTTTGCCGTAACCCTCTCAACTTTTTAGCACATGCTATGTGGGTGAAATGATGATACCATGCCAAGTTTCAACCTTTTCAGAGTTCATTTGTAGTGCTTTTCAATTTCAGGGAAATGCATGAAAAATAGCAAATGAAGTCAGAAAGGGTTGAAAATTGATGACGTGGCTTTGAATGGTTCATATTGAATGCACAAAAAGTCTGGAGTTAAAATAAGTTTATAAAAATAAAATGCATTTGTAACAGATGAGTTTTCGTCCGAAACCTTGATACTTCGAAAGAGATTGTCCAGTTTGTACACGAAGTGCATCCAGTTTTTGCCGTAACCCTCTCAACTTTTTAGCACATGTTATGTGGGTGAAATGATGATACCATGCCAAGTTTCAACCTTTTCAGAGTTCATTTGTAGTGCTTTTCAATTTCAGGGTCATCTAGCTCAAAAAAATCAATAAATGCATGAAAAATAGCATTCCTTCGCGTTTCAAATGCCAAAACACATATATACCCTAACTATTACAAAGATTCCCTCCGGTTTGTCCGAAGTGGGACTTTCCAGATAAGTCCGGAAACTCACTAGAGAAGAAAGTGATGACGGTGAAGCTGGTCACATCCCAGAGTGGGATCTTGGGGTATAAAACTTTTTCTTCGCGTGTGTCCCTTTGCGCCGTAACCATGGACAATCTTCATCATTTAACAGGATGCTTGGGTCAGTCTTCACTGTGAAGGGAGCAATTTCATGAAACTTTTCATAATCTTCTGACATGTCTATCTTGTCCTCCACTCCCACGATGTTTCTTTTCCCTGAAAGAACTATGTGGCGCTTTGGCTCATCGTATGATGTATTCGCTTCCTTATCTTTTCTTTTTCTCGGCTTGGTAGACATGTCCTTCACATAGAAAACCTGCGCCACATCATTGGCTAGGACGAATGGTTCGTCTGTGTACCCAAGATTGTTGAGATCCACTGTTGTCATTCCGTACCGCGGGTCTTCCTTTACCCCGCCTCCAGTCAGATTGAACCATTTGCACCTGAAAGATCGTGGATGTCGCCTAGAGGGGGGGGGGGTGAATAGGCGCTTTAAAATAATTACGGTTTAGGCTTGAACAAATGCGGAATAAAACTAGCGTTTAATTTGTCAAGCACAAAACCTAAATCGACTAGGCTCACCTATGTGCACCAACAACTTATGCTAAGCAAGATAAACAACTAAGTGATAGCAAGATATATAACAAGATACAATATGGCTATCACAAAGTAAAGTGCATAAGTAAAGGGCTCGGGTAAGAGATAACCGAGGCACGCGGAGACGACGATGTATCCCGAAGTTCACACCCTTGCGGATGCTAATCTCCGTTTGGAGCGGTGTGGAGGCACAATGCTCCCCAACAATGCCACTAGGGCCACCGTATTCTCCTCACGCCCTCGCACAATGCAAGGTGCCGTGATTCCACTAAGGGACCCTTGAGGGCGGTCACCGAACACTTTGGCAACCCTTGGGGGCGGTCACCGGTACCCGTCAAATTGCTCGGGGCGATCTCCACAACCTAATTGGAGACCCCGACGCTTGCCCGGAGCTTTACACCACAATGATTGAGCTCCGAGGCACCACCAAGCCACCAAGCCGTCTAGGGCGCCAAGGCACCCAAGAGGAACAAGCTCTAGGGTGCCCAAACACCCAAGAGTAATAAGCTTCTCAACTACTAACTTCCACGAATCCCGCGGAGAACTCAAACCGATGCAACTAATGCAATGGCAAGGGCACACGGAGTGCCCAAGTCCTCCTCTCCCAAATCCCACCAAAGCAACAAAAGCTATGGAGGAAAATGAGAGGAAGAACGAAGAAGAACACGAAGAACTCCAAGAACTAGATCCAAGGGGTTCCCCTCACTTAGAGGAGAAAGTGATTGGTCGAAATGTGGATCTAGATCTCCTCTCTCTTTTCCCTCAAGAAGGAGCAAGAATCATTGGAGGGATTGAGAGTTAGCAAAGCTCTAGAGAGTCAACAATGGAGGAGAGAGAGCTTAGAAGAGATAAGAAAACCGTTGGGGAAGAAGACCCCTTTTATAGGGCCACCCCAAATCCAACCGTTACCCGTGCTGGACGCGTACAAGCGGTACTACCGCTCTTGAGAGCGGTACTACCGCTTAAGCGGTAGTTCCAGCCAGCAGCAGGCAATAACAAGAAACTGGAGCGGTAGTGCCGCACCAAGCGGTACTACCGTCCACCCAAGCGGTACTACCGCTAAACCGAAACGAGCAACAGAAACTTGCACACTCTGCGAAACACAAGCGGTAGAGCAGCGGTAGTGCAGGGCGGAAGTACCGCACCAAGCGGTACTACCGCCCAGCAGAGCGGTACTACCGCCCTGAGCGGTACTACCGCACTACTGCCGCACTACTACCGTTTAACAGAAAACGGCAACAGAGACGTGCACAGAAGGAAACCCCGCAAGCGGTAGTGGCGGCGGTAGTAAGGGCGGTAGTACCGCCAGAGCGGTACTACCGTGCTACTACCGCTCTACTACCATGAATGGCAAACTGGCAACAGAGAGTTGCACGCTCGGGGAAACCCCAAGCGGTAGTGCCACGGAAGTACCAGCGGTACTACCGCATAAGCGGTACTACCGTGGGCACCAGCGGTACTACCGCTTGCAAGCTACTGAAAATCCACAGAAAACAGAGGATACAAATAAAACCAGAACTGCCATAACTTCTGCAAATGAGCTCCGAATTGAGCAAACTCAAGCTTGTTGGATAGAAGACAACGAGTACTATCCAAACAGCAGGGGAGATATGCCTAACATATAGAGATGAGAAACCTCTATGAATGAAGAACCGGCATAAACTCCAACATCGAAAACATCATAGAAGATGCATATATGAACTCGAGCTTGTCATGAAGATGACCAAAAGCTCAAAGACTCACAAAGAGAAACACCAAACACAAACCAAGAAAGATGATGCAAGGATGCAATGGTTTGAGCTCTCTACGAATGATACGATAAAGCTACTCACTTGAGAGCCCCCCTTGATAGTACGGCTATCGATCCTAAAACCCGGTCTCCCAACTACCACCATGAGACCGGTAAAATAGAAAACCTATCAAGGGCAAACCTTTGCCTTGCGCATAGTCCACTTGAGCTAGATGATGACGATCTTGACCTCCTCAAGTTGGACCACCTTTCTTGATTGCGCCGGCTCGATGAAGACTAGTTGATTGCTCCCCCATACTCCACTATGGGTGAGCCACTCTTTGGCACATCTTCACAAGTCCATTGTCACCACAATGGACGGCAAGCTTCAAGCATGTGATCTCTTCGTGATGCTCCACTTGAACTTGCACACCGCAATGTTGATGACGATCACCACTTGATGTCATCCTCCATGGGTTGAATGAGATCTTCCTCTTGACGCAAGCCCATGGAAACATACCTAACCCCACATAAAACTCTCGCATAGAACATGGGTTAGTACACAAAGCGTAATGGACAATGCTTACCATACCGTGAGATCACTTGATCCCACTTGGTACATCTTCTACGCTTTGTGTGTTGATCAACATGACCAATCTTTGGATAACTCCATGAATAACCTTGGTCAACACATATTCTTCTTCTAATAACCTTGAAACCAACAAATGGTCTTCAAGCAATGCCTATGGACAAACCCTTCAAATATAACTCAAGGCAACCATTAGTCCATAGAGATTGTCATCAATTACCAAAACCAAACATGGGGGCAGCACATGTTCTTTCAGCACCGAAACAAAGGGACCTTCAAATCACGTCCATAGTCAAGTTCCCATATCTCCTCTATGTAACCATAATATGTATCCTTTGGCCTATTGGTGTTTGCTGCATCAAAGCGGACACCACTGTTTTGGTTGGTGCTCTTTTTATCTTGGGCGATCGTGTAAAATGTATTCCCATTTATCTCGTACCCTTTGAAAGTCGATATAGTCGAAGATGGTGACTTGGCCAGCAAGTACAGCTCATCTCCAACAGTGTCATCATGCATGAGACGTGTTTGCAACCAACCGCCGAATGACGCCATGTGTGTACGTTTGATCCAGGGCTCAGACTGCTCCGGGTTTTTGGAGCATACACTATCCAGGTGTTCCTCGATATACGAAGCCACCAAGCTGGAATTTTGTAGAACTGTGTAGTGTGCTTGCACCCAAGAATGCCCGTCCATACATATTACTGAATCCTTTCCTAGCGTGCCTTTTCCACCCAGTCTGCCCTCATGCCGCGATTCGGGAACACCAATCGGCTTAAGGTCAGGAATAAAGTCAACACAAAACTCAATGACCTCCTCTGTTTCATGGCCCTTGGAGATGCTTCCTTCTGGCCTAGCACGGTTATGAACATATTTGTTTAAGACTCCCATGAACCTCTCAAAGGGGAACATATTGTGTAGAAATACAGGACCCAGAATGGCAATCTCGTCGACTAGGTGAACTAGGACGTGCGTCATGATATTGAAGAAGGATGGTGGGAACACCAACTCGAAACTGACAAGACATTGCACCAAATCATTCTGTAACCTTGGTAGGATTTCTGGATCGATTACCTTCTGAGAGATTGCATTGAGGAAGCCCCCTCAATGCAACCGGAAGCAATTGCGTCATAATCACGTGGCAGTCATGAGACTTTAGGTTCTGGAACTTTTTCTCTGCCATATTTATTATTCCCTTTATATTCGACGAGAAGCCAGATGGGACCTTCATACTGAGTAGGCATTCAAAGAAGATTTCCTTCTCTTCTTTGGTAAGAGCGTAGCTGGCAGGACCTTGATACTGCTTTGGATGCATGCCGTCTTTTCCGTGCATACGTTGCTGGTCCTCCCGTGCCTCTGGTGTATCTTTTGTCTTCCCATACACGCCCAAGAAGCCTAGCAGGTTCACGCAAAGATTCTTCGTCACGTGCATCACGTCAATTGCAGAGCGGACCTCTAGGTCTTTCCAATAGGGTAGGTCCCAAAATATAGATTTCTTCTTCCACATGGGTGCGTGTCCGTCAGCGTCATTCGGAACAGATTGTCCGCCAGGACCCTTTCAAAAGATTACTTTTAAATCCTTGACCATATCAAGTATATCATCACCAGTACGGTGGCGAGGCTTCTTCCGGTGATCTGCATCACCTTTGAAATGCTTGCCTTTCTTTCTTAAGAGATGCTTGATCGAAAGAAATCGACGATGTCCCAGGTACACATTCTTCTTACATTTATCCAAATATATACTTTGGGTATCATCTAAACAGTGCGTGCATGTGTGGTATCCCTTGTTTGTCTATCCTGAAAGGTTACTAAGAGCAGGCCAATCATTGATGATTACAAATAGCAACGCTCGTAGGTCAAATTCCTGCTGTTTGTGCTCATCCCACACACGTACACCTTTTATGTCCCACAGCTGTAAAAGTTCTTCAACTAATGGCCTTAGGTACACATCAATGTCGTTGCCGGGTTGCTTGGGGCCTTGGATGAGCACTGGCATCATAATGAACTTCCGCTTCATGCACAACCAAGGAGGAAGGTTATAGATACATAGAGTCACAGGCCAGGTGCTATGATTGCTGCTCTGCTCCCCAAAAGGATTAATGCCATCTGCACTTATACCAAACCATAAGTTCCTTGCGTCACCTACAAACTCCGGCCACTTTCTCTCGATTTATCTCCACTGCGACCCGTCAGCGGGTACTCTCAACTTCCCGTCTTTCTTACGGTCTTCTTTGTGCCATCGCAACAACTTGGCATGCTCTTTGTTTTGGAACAACCGTTTCAACCGTGGTATTATAGGAGCATACCACATCACCTTGGCAGGAATCCTCTTCCTGGGGCGCTCGCCCTCAACATCATCACCAGGGTCATCGCGGCTGATCTTATAGCGCAATGCACCGCATACCGGGCATGCATTCAAATTCTCGTACTCCTCACCACGGTAGAGGATGCAGTCATTAGGGCATGCATGTATCTTCTGCACCTCTAATCCTAGAGGGCAGACAGCCTTCTTTGCTTCGTACGTACTGTCGGGCAATTCGTTGTCCTTTGGAAGCATCTTCTTTAACATTTTCAGCAACTTTTCAAATCCCTTGTCAGATACACCATTCTCTGCCTTCCATTGCAGCAATTCCAGTGTGGTACCCAGCTTTTTCTTGTCATCTTCGCAATTTGGGTACAACAATTTTTCTGATCCTCTAACATGCGCTGCAACTTCAACTTCTCCTTTTCACTTTCGCAGTTCCTCTTTGCATCAGCAATGGCCCGACCAAGATCATCAGCGGGCTCATCTGATGCCTCTTCTTCAGCTTCTTCTTCTTCATTCTCTTCCCCCATTGTAGTACCATCGTATTCAGGGAACTCAGGATAGTTGTCATCATCCTCTTCTTCTTCATTCTCTTCCATTAGAACCCCTCTTTCTCTTTGCTTGGTCCAACAGTTGTAGCCGGACATGAAACTGGACGTAAACAGGTGGACGTGAATGACTTTTGAGCTAGAGTAATTCCTATCATTCTTACAGACACCACATGGACAACACATAAAACCATTCCGCTTGTTTGCCTCAGCCGCACGCAGAAAACTATGCACGCCATTAATGAACTAGGGAGAGCGTCGGTCATCGTACATCCATTGCCGACTCATCTTCATTACACAACACCGAAAAGACCAAATTAATACAAGTTCATACATAAAGTTCATACACACTTATTCTCATAAAACAACATAAAACTATCTAGCTAAAGCATTTAAATGCAACAACAAATGCGATCAAAATCGCAACTAAGGTAATAATTGATCCAACAGCATAATGATACCAAGCCTCTTTATTAACGGCATATTTTCTAATCTTTCTAATCTTCAAGCGCATTGCATCCATCTTGATCTTGTGATCATCGACGACATCGGCAACATACAACTCCAATTTCATCTTCTCTTCTTCAATTCTTTTCAATTTTTCTTTCAAATACTCGTTTTCTTTTTCAACTAAATTTAACTTCTCGACAAGAGGGTCGGTTGCAATTTCCGGTTCACATACCTCCTAGATAAAAATATCTATGTCAACTTGATGGGCATAATTGTCATAAACACGAAATGCAACAAATAGTGATAAAAGAGAATATACCACATCCGAATCATAAACCGGACGAGGGCCGACGGGTACGGATATCAAAGTCATGGCACTATGTATAACAAACAATCATACAAGTAAGAAAATTATACAAGTAACTATCTAAATCATACAAATAAGATTTTTTTTTATAAAAAGGATAAGAACAAGAGGCTCACCAAGGTGGTGCCGGTGACGGTACAGTGCGGGCGATCGACGGTGGTTAGGATGGGCCCGGGAAGGCACTAAGTAAACCACACCTACACATATGCAAACTAAGAAGTTAATTTGAGCTCAAATTGCATATAAATCAAATAAACTCCCACATAATTACTCCCAAAATAAAACCCACAAATCACTATACTTATAGAGCATTGCACGAGCTAATCTAGCAATGAGAGATGAAAGGACAAAGTTGCTAACCTTTGTGAACACTTGGATAGATGGGGTGCCTTCAAATCTTGAGAAATCTTTGGCAAAAATGGAGGATGAGCTCGAGCAAGGGGAAGAACAAAGGAGAGAAAGGGGAAAACAGAGAGAATGGGCTCGGGTTGGACGAAGGGTTTATATAGGGACATCTTTAGTCCCGGTTGGTTATACAAAACGGGACTAAAGGTCCACCTCTAGTCCCGGTTTGTGATACAAACCGGGATTAAAGGGGCTCGTGGGGGCCCCAGCCTGACACCAGCCTGCCACCACCCCTTTAGTCCCGGTTTGTATCACAAACCGGGACTATAGGTAGAAAATGAACCGGGACTAATGATGCCCGTGCCCCCGACCGCTCCTAGCCGTTGGAACCGGAACTAATGGTCACAGTAGTCCCGGGCCGTAATCAAACCGGGACTAAAGGGGCGGACGAAAGGTCTGTTTTCTACTAGTGATTGTTGCAACTGGATTATTCGAGATGTATTAGTGATATTATGTGAATTTGTTTTAATAATGTGATTTTTTTAATCGAGATGCAAATAGACATGGAAATGTGAATTTGTTTTAATAATTTGTTTATAGCATTGAAATAACTTGCAAGTCTTTGCAGAAACTATGGAACACGGCAGAGACGAAGAACAAGAAGACATGTTGGGGGAAATAATCCGCGACGGAGATGATATCACCTCACAGTTTTTGAACGACTGCGATGAGGGAATGGAGGGAGAAGATGACGGCTCCGGTGAGGGAATGGAGGGAGGAGATGACGGCTCCGGTGTTGGAATCTTAATTATTACAAAGTCCGGCGAGGTATATTAATTAAGCCTCTGCTGACTAGATGCATTAATTGATTTGTATATACATATATTAACGCTTGTTTCTTCTTTTAGCCCTCTGGATCGAGCCAATCTTCTATAAAGAAACGAGGCCCGAAAAAAGGTTGGGCGATAATGAAAGGTTCAAGATCGAAGAAGTCGCTGAAGATGGCAAACCGATTGGTCCCGCGCAGAACGCAAAAGCATTTGTAAGTCAGTGCAGAGTTATTGTTAGGGACAGCATCCCGATCACCATTCGAGAATGGAATAAGCCAAAGGCGGATGGAGTTATTATGTCGACGATAGATCCAAAGAAATGCTTTGGAATTCGCTCATGACAAATTTCACCCTACCGCCAGAGGTGGATCCAAATAACAAAGTTATAGAGCGAAAAGTCAACGCGTGGACTCTTAAGAAGATGGCCGCACAATTCTGCAACTGGAAGAAAAGATTGCACCAAGACTATGTCCTTGAAAACAAGACTCCAACATTCACCGGAGCATATGTGAAGATAAAAGATCACTGGGACGCATTTGTGGAGTAAAAGATATCAGATGAAGCTAAGAAAAGGTCAAAACTAAATAAGCAAAATGCTGCAAAGAAGGAATATCACCATGTTATGGGGTCAGGTGGCTACAAGGTTGCCAGGCCTAAGTGGAAGAAAACTGAGAACGACCTGATTGATAAAGGGATCGATCCAGAGACATTGGAGTGGGCCGAACGGGCAAAGGCTTGGTTCTACGGGCATGGGGGAAAGTTGGACCCAGAAACAGGGAAGTGTATTTTTACAAAAGATCAACTTGCAACACCCCTCAAAGCCCTTAAAGCTGCAATGAAGGACGTGCAAGACGGGAAGTTCAATCCCGATAGAGAGAACAATGAGCTGACACGCGCCCTCGGGAATGTTGAACACAGTGGACGAACTCGAGGCACATCAGGCTCCGTTCCGTGGAAGATTGGGTTTCCCGACTGCAGTGACACTTATAGAAGCCGAGGGAGAAAAAAGAAACAGCATGCAGACCGGCTACAGCAGATAGAAGAAAAATTAGCGTGGCAGCAGAAGCAAATGGAGGCACTTACCAGCCAGCAAGCTACCGGCCCATCTCAGTAGCACGAACATCCTGCATTCGATACTGCCAGCCCACCATCTCAGCGGAAAAGCAGCATGGCTTCCACGGAGCTCGTTTGGCCCATAGATGATATCACGGCTCCTCGCTACCCCGAGGATGATATCACGCAGAGGGAAAATTGTGAGCTACATGTGAAATGCATGAACATATCCGTGAAGGTGGCGGTCGACTTTGCCTTACCTCCTGTATGTAATGGAACTTACCATTGCTCTCCGATTCCAGATGGCTATGCTGTTGTCGGGGTGGATGAAGTTATCAAGGGATTTGAGCAGCTGGAGCTTGACTTCCCTACAGGTGAAGGGGAGACTGAACTGGAAGATGCCAGAAAAAGTACCATTCTATGGAAAAAGGAACAAATCGTGCTTCCACATTGGACGCCAAGGCTATCGACTCCTCAGAGTAGCAATCCAGCTCTATCTCCGCCGCCTCAGCCGTCTCCGCCGCGTCAGCAGACTCCGCTGCCTCAGCCGTCTCCGCCGCGTCAGCAGACTCCGCCGCCTCAGCCCCGGGTGGATATACGGAAGAGAACCGCCGCTCCGGCGACTAGTACTACAACTGCGAAGAAATCCAGAGCAGGTACAAGGAACAGCGTCAAGGAGGCTCCTGCCAAGTTACCATACGAACTGACTGATGAGGAAACCAAGAAGGTCGTGGATGCCGATGTGAAACGCCAGCTTGCACCGAAACGGCCCGAGCCAAAGGAGAAAATAGATCCGACAAAAGCGAAGCAGTTTCTGGAAAACCTTACGCGACCACCGCCTTCGCTGCCATCAAACTATGACCGCTCTATTATGAAGTCACATAAAGAACATTGGCAGCGGTCGGGAAGTAGTAGTGCAAGGGGGAAAACAATTCAACAGCTCGGAGAACAGAAAAACCAATCGTGCCCCCCCGCTCAAAGTGTTTTCCGATATCGATTATGTTCCGGAGGTAGCGGCCCGTGATCTTGGTTTCACTCTTGGTCAATACTTAGGCGACATAGAGTTCCCCACGGCTGATTTAGCATACAGATACCAGCACGGGAAGCCTCTCGTCAGACCTGAGGAGGTTCGGCTTCTACCAACACAAATGCGAAGATTGCATGAGTGGTACATGGAAGCCTCAAAGGAAGGGAGCAACTGGCTCATGGTGGGAATTAGAGATGAGCATTACTTCAGTGGAAACGAGGAGATAAACATTGAATTTGAAGAATTATTTCAGTTATACAATCAAGATGCCATCGACAAATCTATCATCAGTTGCTATTGTCTGTAAGTATTATTTCTGTAATTAAGTCTCTAGCTCAGCTCGTTCATTGCATGTATAATTATCCTCACTATATTATGCAGACTGAAGATTCTCGAATGCAAAAGAGGACAAATCTATGATATTGGGTTCATTAACCCAAATAACATACATGAATATACGGTAAAAAACCACGCCAAGGACACAAAGGATAACTTGCTAACGGCGTTAATTAAACAACAAACCAGACGGGAAATACTATTTCCTTACAACTTCAGGTGAGTGTTACTGTCTTGTACACATTCTGTTTCGCTTACTCGATGTTAAGTGTAATTGATGAGTTATGCGCGCGCAGGTTCCACTTTATTCTGCTAGTCATTCAGGTTGACGCAGGAGTAGTACTTGTCATGGACTCGAAACGTAAAGACCCTAAGATGTGGGCGGACCTGAGTGAACTGCTCCAGAGGTAATTTCAATCATTATCGCACTATATCGGCAACTTTCATTCATTTCCTGATATCAAGTAATTAATAACTCCTTTATTCATTTTCTTTGCCGGGCCGGGTTTGGAAACGGTTCACCAAGAAGGTTAGGGGTGAATGGAAAAAGGAGCTGCAATTTCGACAACTCAATGTAAGTAGTACTAGCTAGGTCCGCGCATCTCTTTGATTCTAGTTTCAATACCATTATCATACTTGATTATTATTTTGATTGAACTCTATTCTCGTAAAGTGCTTGAGGCAGGGAGACGGGAATAATTTATGTGGATACTACGTTTGCGAGTTCATTCGCCAGGCGACCTGTGAGAAGGGCAGAATTTTAGAAAAACTTGAAGTACGTAAAAAATATTCACAATTTTATTTTATTACCATCAATTGTGTTGAGTTTCATTCATATATATTGACCCCCTTCTTTAAATTAAATCGAACGGATGCGGGACGATCTCCTACCAAAGGATCGCGTAGAGGCAATTCAAGAGGAATTGGCGGGATTCTTACTTGAAGAGGTCATATCTAAAACCGGAGAATACCATCGGGAATTGGTAGGGAATTTTGGTAATTAGATATTAGGGATCGTAAGAGATATTATATTGTATATATGCATGAACGTGTACTATATATAGTAGCGTCGAATATATATACGAAAACTTGTTGTTCGACCAAGCACGGAGAAAGAGGTCACTTCTCTATATTCATGACGATGTTGTGTAATGGTTCCTTCATTGCTATATGTAGTAGCGTCGAGTTGAATGGAAAACATAAAATAAAAATGAAAACCCTAAATGAAAAAGAATTGAATGGTAAACACAAAAAGAAAAGGGAAACACAAAATGAAACTCCTAAACCCTCCAAAACCCTAAACCCCAGTGCTTGGCAGCGCCTGACGCGTGGAGGCCTTTAGTCCCGGTTGGTGTTACCAACCGGGACTAAAGGTCCTCCTGCCTGAGCGCTCCACAGCGGCCACGTGGAGCCCCTTTAGTCCCGGTTCGTAACACAACCGGGACTAAAAACGGGGGCCTTTAGTCCCGATTCCTTAGTCCCCAACCAGGACTAAAGGCCCTTACGAACCGGGACTAATGTCCCTTTTTCTACTAGTGTGAGTGCAGTCGTCACCTATGCTCCTCCCGAGCTCCCTGTCAAGCCAACGCTTCCTCGTGCTGCTTCGACCGTCGCCACCGACGCTCACTGCCGGCAACATGCCGACGAGGTCGCCGGCGTGGGCGCCGCCGCTGCTGCCCACCTCCACCATGAGCATCGACCGTCGCGGTGCGCCCGAACTCAAGCTGCATCTGCCATCCTGGGGGAGCACCGGCGTCCGCGTCCACCGCGGGGAGCTGCGTCCACCATGACCCCGCCGTCCCAAGGGAGCACCGGCCTTTCTTTCGGCCGACGTGGTTGCTGCTTGCTGCTCACTATCCGCTACAACGAGTCTCTGCAACAAGGTCTTTGTTGCAAAAAAGCTATAAGAAGATCTCCGTTGCCAAAAAATATATATTCCAACAAGACCTTTGTTGCAAAAGTGTTAAATTGCAACAAGATCTCTGTTGCAAAAAAAAAAAAAACTGTTGCAAAAATTTCCATAACATAACCTGTGTCGCAGAAATTTTCTGCAACCCAACATGTGTTGCAATAATCCTCGGTCGGACGGCTCGCGAGGCGGCGGGTCTTTTATAAAGACCTGCCGGCCGACGCGTAGCAGGGCCCTCATTGTAATGCATAACTAATCCAACTTACAATTAAACAGGAGCTACTACAGATGCGCCTACATGGAACGGAACTGCTCAGCAACCAAGACAATCCAACAACAGGATCATAAAGGAACTCTTAATTGTGAAGATGAAACTGCAAAGTACATTGTTGTGTACTATGGTCATCACAGTTGTAGGAATGACATCACTAGAAATGCCGCAAACAACGACCCTAGTATGGACCTAATTCAAAGTGGCAAAATGGCCGGAGCAGCAACAGACTTTGAAAAATTTGACCAGGGGGACTTGGACGTGTCGTCTCTGATAGAGGTGTTCGACAACCCAGAGCTGAATTGGAACATCATTTGCTAGCTACACCGAAGATGTGGACATTCATTAGAAAACGGAAATATATAGCTCTATACAGTGGACATTTTGGCTGAATTTAGATAAGTTGATAATCATGTCTAGTTTACAAAAGTCTTGCGGATAGGCAGACTTCCCTTTTGTGTTTAAATGTATGTGCTTGTTTGTTTGATCTGATGTATTTTGCTTGTAACATCAATGAAGTCGGATCGGTTTGCTAAAATAATATATAATATTTTGGGGTGAAATGTGCGGGTTTTTTCTTCTAAATTAATTAGTGAATTCTAAATTTAATGAACAAGAGCGACGAGTTATAGAAAATTTAATGCTAAACTATCATGCATATTACAAATTTCATGATTTTTTTGATTTAAAAATGGAAATTATTCATGTACCAGTCGCGAACTATTGCCCCAACTGGATCACACAAAGAAATAGAGGAAGATGGGATTCGAGGACATACTACTAGTTCACATTTCGCACAATTTAGAAGTATCTGGTTATTCACCCCAAAACTAGTTAGTCTCGTGCTCTAGAAACCTCTATCATTTTCTTTCTAAATTCTAGCGAGAACTCTCGGTGCACCCACCTGCTAGCCTGGGGCGAGGCGGAGGAAAAGCGGTGGACGAGAAGGACGGAGGGTCATGCGAGAGCAGGACAGAGCCGTCCATCTCTGCGGTCTGCGCTCCTCCTACTAAGGACGACAATGATGGCGCCGTGGACCACCACGGTGAGAAGACAGAGCCGCAGTGTCATCCTGCAGGAGGTGAATAGAGGGAGGCGGCGGTGGCAAGGACGGATAGAGGAGTCGGAGAGGTGGCGCAGGCTAGAGACAAAGTGGGCATAATAGGAAGGGGAGAGTGGCTGCTGCGAGTCTAGGGTTCGTGCCCCTCCCTCTCCATCCAACGGGTGAGGTGTGTGGGTCGTCCAATCACGCCATGGAATCGAGCAAAATCGAGTGAACACAGCCGAAGGTTAGTGCTACTTGTAGTCTGCGTTGGTAGTTCCCCGAAGAGGAGAGGATGATGCAGTACAGCAGAGATAAGTATTTCCCTCAGTTAAGAACCAAGGTTATCAATCCAGTAGGAGAACCAAGCAAAATTCCGTTAAGCACACCTGCACACACAAGAGCAAACACTTGCACCCAACGCAAATAAGAGGGTTGTCAATCCTCTTAGCGGTTATTTGCAAGGATTAAATCTTATAGAGATAAATAGATGAACTAAAATACTAATTAAAATAAAAGTAAATAAATTGCAGCAAGGTATTTTTAGTTTTTTAATATATGATAAAGTAGACCCGGGGGCCATAGTTTTCACTAGAGACTTCTCTCTCGAACACATAGCATACGATGGGTAGACAAATTACTGTTGGGCAATTGATAGAAAAACAAATAATTATAATGGATTCATGGCAATGATCATGTATATAGGCATCACGTCCGAGACAAGTAGACCGACTCCTGCCTGCATCTACTACTATTACTCCACCCATCGACCGCTATCCAGCATGCATCTAGGGTATTAAGTATGAAACAGAGTAATGCCTTAAGCAAGATGACATGATGTAGACAAAGTAAACTCAAGCAATATGATTAAACCCTATATTTTTATCCTTAGTGGCAACAATACAAATACGTGTCATGTCCCCTTATGTCACTGGGATTGAGCACCGCAAGATTGAACCCATCACAAAGCACCTCTCCCATTGTAAGACAAATCAATCTAGTAGGCCAAACCAAATCGATAGATCAGAGAGAAATACAAAGCCATAACAATCATGCATAAAAGAGTTCAGACAAGACTCAAATATTTCTCATGAATAATCTGATCATAAACTCACAATTCATCGGATCCCAACAAACACACCGCAAAATAAGATTACATCGGATAGAACTCCAAGAACATCGAGGAGAACATGGTATTGAAGATCAAAGAGAGAGAAGAAGCCATCTAACTACTAGCTATGAACCCGTAGGTCTGTGGTAAACTAATCACACATCATCGGAAGGGCAACAAGGTTGATGAAGAAGCCCTCCGTGATCGATTCCCCCTCCGGCAGAGTACCGAAAAAGGCCTCCAGATGGGATCACGGAAGAACAGAGGCTTGCGGCGGCGGAAAGGTTTTCTCTTCTGGCTCTCTGTTAGTTTTGGAATATTTGGGAATTTATAGCGTTGGAATTAGGTCAAGAGGTGCCACGAGGGGCCCACAAGCCCGGGGGGCGTGCCCAACCCCACTGGGCGCGCCCTCCAAGCTTGCCGCCTCCTCGTGGCTCTTCTGGTCTTCTCCCGAAGCTTCCTGGGTCTCTTCTTGTCCAGAAAAAATTAATCCAAATTTGTTTTCTCGTTTGGACACTTTTTGATAATGATTTTCCGAAAAGACAAAAACAAGCAGAAAACAGCAACTGACACTGGGCACTGGGTTAATAGGTTAGTCCCAAAAAATGATATATAATGGCATATAATTGCATATAAAACATCCAAGATTGATATTATAATAGCATGGAACAATAAAAAATTATAGATACGTTGGAGACGTATCAAGCATCCCCAAGCTTAATAACTGCTCGTCCTTGAGTAGGTAAATGATAAAAACAGAATTCTTGATGTGGAATGCTACCTATCATGTTTCATCATGTAATCTCTCTTATGGTATGAATAATAAGATCCGAATGATTCAAAGCAATAGTCTATAATTTGATATAAAGACATCAATACTCAGGCATACTAATAAACAATCATGTCTTTAAAAAAAATGCTAAAGAACGTTATCCCTACAAAATCATATAATCTTGTCATGCTCCATCTTCTTAACACAAAGTATTTATCATGCACTACCCCGATGACAAGTAGAGCAATTGGTTCACTTTTTACCCCGGAATACATGAGCGCAAGCCATGGATATATCACTATGGGTGGAATAGAGTGTGGTGGTAGAGATAAATAAGAGAAATTATAAATAAGAAGATAGTCTCACATCGACGAGGCTAATCAACGGGCTATGGAGATGCCCATCAATTGATGTCAATGCGAGGAGTAGGGATTGCCATGCAACGGATGCACTAAGAGCTATAAGTGTACGAAAGCTGAACATGAAAACTAAGTGGGTGTGAATCCAACTTGCTTGCTCATGAAGACCTCGGGCATTTGAGGAAGCCCATCATCGGAATATACAAGCCAAGTTCTATAATGAAAAATTCCCACTAGTATATGAAAGTGACAAAATAGGAGACTCTCTATATGAAAAACATGGTGCTACTCTGAAGCACTGCTACTTGTAGTCTGCGTTGGTATTTCCCCGAAGAGGAGAGGATGATGCAGTACAGTAGAGATAAGTATTTCCCTCAGTTAAGAACCAAGGTTATCAATCCAGTAGGAGAACCAAGCAAAATTTCGTTAAGCGCACCTGCACACACAAGAGCAAACACTTGCACCCAACGCAAATAAGAGGGTTGTCAATCCTCTTAGCGGTTATTTGCAAGGATTAAATCTTATCGAGGTAAATAAATAAACTAAAATACTAATTAAAATAAAAGTAAATAAATTGCAGCAAGGTATTTTTAGGTTTTTTATATGATAAAGATAGACCCGGGGGCCATAGTTTTCACTAGAGGCTTCTCTCTTGAGCACAGAAACATACGGTGGGTAAACAAATTACTGTTGGGCAATTGATAGAAAAGCAAATAATTATGACGGATTCATGTCAATGATCATGTATATAGGCATCACGTCCGAGACAAGTAGACCGACTCCTGCCTGCATCTACTACTATTACTCCACTCATCGACCGCTATCCAGCATGCATCTAGAGTAGTAAGTTAATAAAAATAGAGTAACGCCTTAAGCAAGATGACATGATGTAGAGAAGCAAATTCAAGCAATATGAATAAACCCCATCTTTTTATCCTTAATGGCAACAATACAAATACATGTCATGTCCCCTTCTGTCACTGGGATTGAGCACCGCAAGATTGAACCCATCACAAAGCACCTCTCCCATTGCAAGATAAATCAATCTAGTAGGCCAAACCAAATCGATAGATCAGAGAGAAATACAAAGCTATAACAATCATGCATAAAAGAGTTCAGAGAAGACTCAAATATTTCTCATGAATAATCTGATCATAAACTCACAATTCATCGGATCCCAACAAACACACCGCAAAAGAAGATTACATCGGATAGAACTCCAAGAACATCGAGGAGAACATTGTATTGAAGATCAAAGAGAGAGAAAAAGCAATCTAGCTACTAGCTATGGACCCGTAGGTCTGTGCTAAACTACTCACACATCATCAGAAGGGCAGCAAGGTTGATGTAGAAGCCCTCCATGATCGATTCCCCATCCGACAGAGTACCGGAAAAGGCCTGCAGATGGGATCGCGGAAGAACAGAGGCTTGCGGTGGCGGACAGGTTTTTTCTTCTGGCTCTCTGGGGGTTTCCCAATATTGGTGAATTTATAGAAGTGTAATTAGGTCAAACGGAGTCACGTGGGCCCCACAAGGCAACACGGCGCGCCCCCCCGGGGCGCGCCCTGTTGCCTTGTGAAGCCTCCGTGAGGCTTGTGGCCTCCTCCTGAAGCTTCCAAGGTCTTCTTTTGTCCTGAAAAAAATCTCCAAAAAGTTTCATGGCATTTGGACTTCATTTGGTACTGTTTCTCTGAAAAGCCAAAAACATGTAGAAAGCAGCAACTGGCACTAGGCACTGGGTTAATAGGTTAGTCCCAAAAAATGATATATAATTGCATATAAAAACATCCAAGATTGATACTATAATAGCATGGAACAATCAAAAATTATAGATACGTTGGAGACGTATCAAGCATCCCCAAGCTTAATTCCTGCTCGTCCTCGAGTAGGTAAATGATAAAAACAGAATTTTTGATGTGGAATGCTACCTATCATGTTTCATCATGTAATCTCTCTCTTACGGTATGAATAATAAGGTCCAAATGATTCAAAGCAATAGTCTATAATTTAATATAAAGATATCAATACTCAGGCATACTAATAAACAATCATGTCTTTCAAAATAAAAATGCTAAAGAATGTTATCCCTACAAAATCATTTAATCCTGTCATGCTCCATCTTCTTCACACAAAGTATTTATCATGCACTACCCCGATGACAAGCCGAGCAATTGGTTCATACTTTTTAAGGCGCTTCAACTTTTTCAACTCCCACTCAATACATGAGCGCAAGCCATGGATATAGCACTATGGGTGGAATAGAGTATGATGGTAGAGATAAATAAGAGAAGTCAAAAATGGAGAAAGTCTCACATCGACGAGGCTAATCAACGGGCTATGGAGATGCCCATCAATTGATGTCAATGCGAGGAGTAGGGATTGCCATGCAACGGATGCACTAAGAGCTATAAGTGTATGAAAGCTCAACATGAAAACTAAGTGGGTGTGCATCCAACTTGCTTGCTCATGAAGACCTCGGACATTTGAGGAAGCCCGTCATCGGAATATACAAGCCAAGTTCTATAATGAAAAATTCCCACTAGTATATGAAAGTGACAAAATAGGAGACTCTTATATGAAAAACATGGTGCTACTCTGAAGCACAAGTGTGGAAAAGGATAGTAACATTGCCCCTTCTCTCTTTTTCTCTCATTTTTTTTTCATGGCTCTTTTTCGCCTTTTTTTAGAACGATCTCATGGACCTCATCCCCACTTTTTTGAGGACTCATTAGTCTCCATCATTCCTTCCTCACTGGGACAATGCTCTAATAATGATGATCATCACACCTCTATTTACTTACAACTCAACATTACAACTTGATACTAGAACAAAAATATGACTCTATATGAATGCCTCTGGCAGCGTACCAGGATGTGCAATGATGCTAGCGTAACATGTACAGCAATGATGAACGGTGGCTGGGCCACAAATACTATGTCAGCTATATGATCATGCAAAGCAATATGACAATGATGATGTATGTCATAAAAAACGGACCGATGGAAGTTGCATGGCAATATATCTCGGAATGGCTATGGAAATGCCATGATAGGTAGGTATGGTGGCTGTTTTGAGGAAGATATAAGGAGGCTTATGTGTGATAGAGCGTATCATATCACGGGGTTTGGATGCACCGGCGAAGTTTGCACCAACTCTCGATGTGAGAAAGGGCAATGCACGGTACCGAAGAGGCTAGCAAATTGCGGAAAGGTGAGAGTGCGTATAATCCATGGACTCACATTAGTCATAAAGAACTCACATACTTATTGCGAAAGTTTATTAGCCCTCGAAGCAAAGTACTACTACGCATGCCCCGAGAGGGATAGATTGGTAGGACAAGGTCCATCGCTCGTCCTCGACCGCCACTCATAAGGTAGACAATTAATAATAAATGATGCTCCAACTTCTTAGCATAACGACAGATCATACGTGCATGCTTCGGGAATCCCAAACCTTAACACAATTATTCTTACTAAACCACAATTATCTACTAATACCTCCCCCATATTACCATCTTAATATAACAAAACTATTGCAAGGAATCAAATTTATCATATTCAGTGATCTACATGAAAGTTTTTATTATATCCCTCTTGAATACCTATCATATCAGGACCAAATTCATAACCCGTGCATATTACCATTGCTATCATGAGACTCTCAAAAATATATAAGTGAAGCATGAGAGTGCAACTATTTATTTAAAATATAACCACCGCCGTGCTCTAAAAGATATAAGTGAAGCACTAGAGCAACTGCCTAGCTCAAAAGATATAAGTGAAGCACATAGAGTATTCTAACAAATCACGAATAATGTGTGTCCCTCTCAAAAAGGTGTGTTCAACAAAGATGATTTTGACAAACTAAAAATCAAACAAACTATATCACAAGACGCTCCAACTAAACACATATTATGTGATGAATGAAAATATAGCTCCAAGTGAGTTACCGATAGATTGTAGACGAAAGAGGGGATGCCTTCCGGGGCATCCCCAAACTTAGATGCTTGAGTCTTCCTTGAATATTACCTTAGTGTGCCTTGGGCATCCCCAAGCTTAGGCTCTTGCCGCCCCTTATTCCTTTATCCATCGTAGTCTCACCCAAAACTTGAAAACTTCAGCACACAAAACTCAACAAAAACCTCGTCAGATCCGTTAGTATAACAAACAAATCTTTAACTTTAGGTACTGTAGTAAATTGATTCATATTTAATATTGGCATAATGCTACTGTACTCAAACTTCTCCATGACTCATACCCCCCGATACGATCCATAGATTCATCAAAATAAGCAAACTATGCAATAAAAACAGAATCTGTCTAAAACAGAACAGTCTGTAAAGATCTATTTAAAAGCAATACTTCTATAACTCCAAAAATTCTGAAAAATTAGGAAAATGTAAAAATTCATATACCAGCACTGGACACTCCAGTACAGAATTAAAATTCCAGCACTGGACACAAATCTTTCTGTTTTCCAAACAGCATCAATTATACTATCATCAACATCATCCCAAAGGCATTACTTGGCACAAACACTAATTAAAAGATAAAAACACAATCACAACAGTAGCTATAATTGTGCAAACACTCAAAAACTTATTTTATTCATTGGGTTGTCTCCCAACAAGCTCTTTCTTTATAGCCATTAAGATAGGCTCGAGATTTCAATGATGCTGTCATGAAAGATAATAATAGAAACACAAAGAGAGCATCATGAAGCATATGAAAAACACACTTAAGTCTAACATACTTCCTATGCATAGCATTTTATAGGAGAACAAATTATCAAGACAAGCAATCTCTAGCATATGCAAATAGGAAGAATGAAGCATGAATAATTTCAACATCACGAGAGGCAGTAACATGAAGATTTCTATAACCATATTTTCCTCTCTCATAACAGTTACATGTAGGATCATAATCAAACTCAACAATATAGCTATCATAAACAGTCTTCTCTCTACGATCCATATGCATAAAAGTTTTATAATCTTCCAAAATAGTGGGATTATCACCAACTAAAGTCATGACCTCTCCAAACCCACTTTTATCAAAAATTTCATAAGATTGAACACTCTCCAAAGTAGTGGGATCATTATTACCTAAAGTTAACGCTTTTCCAAACCCACTTTTAATAGTATTGCAAATTTTATTATCAATAACATATTCATCATGAGGCTTAAATAAATTTTCAAGATCATAAGAAGCATTATCACCCCAATCATGATCATTGCAATAAGTAGTGGACATAACAAAATTTTCATCCTTGCACATAATTAGCATGATTGACATTAATAGAATTTATAATAACATCATTGCAATCATGCTTTTCATTCAAGGAGCTATCAAGTATGGGTGCTATAGCAATAATTTCATTTTTAACATAAGGAACTATAGCAAGTTGATCTCTATAAGCATCATTAATATTGGCATCATGGCCATAAGAATAGCAAGCATCACATTCATCAATAGGGGATATTTCAATCGAATCAACGGAATTATAATTACCTATGGATTCATGAATATCATTATTTTCTTCCAAAGTAGCAGACATCCTTTCAATAAATTCATTGACATAGGCATTAGGAGCAAATTCTTCATAGCAATATTTAAGTATGTCAAAATTTTCAGATTTGTAGAGAGTAATATCATACTTTTTAATTAAAGAAGCAACTTCATAAGCACCCTTAAAAGCAACAAATTCTTCAATTTGTTCGATATCATAGTAACTATAAACACCTTTAGCATAAGAAGATAAGATTTCATTATCATTAAACTCACATAGGTAGGGAAGGTGTTTTTTAGGGTTCTTAGAGCAACAAGTAAAATCATAAATTTCACATAGATTCCAAGCATAGCATAGCAAACAATTTATTTGATTCCATAAGAGTATCCCTTTTTGAGACAAATGGTGATGCACAAAATGAGCATGCTCATCTAATGATTTCCCCTCAACTAAACTAGTTGGGGTTTCAACACGAGCACAAATGGATCGAAGTTGATCCAAGTAGAAAACCTTAAGGTGATCCATAGTATCTTAAATTTTTGTTTTACTTTTTGTTCTTGAGTGTTTGACATGAAGGCAATAAAAGCAAGCAAGCAAGCAAACAAGCAAATAAAATATTTTTGTGTTTTTGTAAAAAAATTTAGAAGTGGGCGAGATAAAAACGAGAGGCAAATGCAAATAAAAGGCAAATAAAATAAATGCAAGTGAATGATAATTTGTGCGAAGGTACTTGGTAATTTTGATGATGTCTCCCCGGCAACGGCGTCAGAAATTCTTCCTGCTACTTGTAGTCTGCGTTGGTATTTCCCCGAAGAGGATAGGATGATGCAGTATAGTAGAGATAAGTATTTCCCTCAGTTAAGAACCAAGGTTATCAATCCAGTAGGAGAACCAAGCAAAATTCCATTAAGCGCACCTTCACACACAAGAGCAAACACTTGCACCCAACGCAAATAAGAGGGTTGTCAATCCTCTTAGCGGTTATTTGCAAGGATTAAATCTTATCGAGGTAAATAGATAAACTAAAATACTAATTAAAATAAAAGTAAATAAATTGCAGCAAGGTATTTTTAGGTTTTTTATATGATAAAGATATACCCGGGGGCCATAGTTTTCACTAGAGGCTTCTCTCTTGAGCACAGAAACATACGGTGGGTAAACAAATTACTGTTGGGTAATTGATAGAAAAGAAAATAATTATGACAGATTCATGGCAATGATCATGTATATAGGCATCACGTCCGAGACAAGTAGACCGACTCCTGCCTGCATCTACTACTATTACTCCACCCATCGACCGCTATCCAGCATGCATCTAGGGTATTAAGTATGAAACAGAGTAATGCCTTAAGCAAGATGACATGATGTAGACAAAGTAAACTCAAGCAATATGATTAAACCCTATCTTTTTATCCTTAGTGGCAACAATACAAATACGTGTCATGTCCCCTTATGTCACTGGATTGAGCACCGCAAGATTGAACCCATCACAAAGCACCTCTCCCATTGCAAGATAAATCAATCTAGTAGGCCAAACCAAATCGATAGATCGGAGAGAAATACAAAGATATAACAATCATGCATAAAAGAGTTCAGAGAAGACTCAAATATTTCTCATGAATAATATGATCATAAACTCACAATTCATCGGATAGCAACAAACTGATGACCCACAAGTGTAGGGGATCAATCATAGTCCTTTCGATAAGTAAGAGTGTCGAACCCAACGAGGAGCAGAAGGAAATGACAAGCGGTTTTCAGCAAGGTATTTTTTGCAAGCACTGAAATTATCGGTAACAAGTAGTTTGATAGCAAGATAATTTGTAACAAGTGACAAGTAGCAATAGTAACAAAGAGTGCAGCAAGTTGGCCCAATCCTTTTTGTAGCAAAGGAAAAGCCGGAACGATCTCTTATAGTAAGTAAAACATTCTCGAGGACACATGGGAATTTCATCTAGTCACTTTCATCATGTTTGTTTAATTCGCCCTTTAATGAGAAAGGAAAAAATTTACGAATATAATAATAGCGAATTTTTTCCTCATGAGCAAATAGGGTGGCTATATCATTTAATTTAGTAAGATGTGCCACAACAGTTTCAGTTTCATAGCCATGGAAAGGATCAGATTCTACCAACTTAATCAACTCAGGGTCAATAGAGAATTCATAAGCCTTATCAGTAACAAATATGGGGGAGGTTGCAAACTGAGGATCATATTTCATTTTCTCCCGCATAGATTTTTCTTTCATTTCAGCAACCAGTTTTATGACTTCATGTCTATCGTTACAAGCAAGAATGGCTCTAGCTGTCTCCCTATCAAAGCATTGTTCATCAGGTGTTTCAACTCTAGTAGGAGAGCTAGGAATAATAGGTGAATCATAATTCTCAAGAGTTTCAGCATCTTCAATTTCTTTGGCCTTAGCAATTTGTTCAGTAAGAAATTCACCAAGTGGCACAGCATTATCAAGCATAGTACTAGCATCATCATGAGTGTCATTCATGGCAGAAGTGGTATCATCAATAACTTGCGACATATCAGAATTAATAGCATGTGGTGGTGTTGCAAGTTTACTCAAAACAGATGGTGAATCAAGTGCAGAGCTAGATGGCAGTTCCTTACCTCCCCTCGTCTTAGAGGGAACGATCTTGGTCTTAGCGTCTTTCAGATTCTTCATAGTGATCAACAGATATAAATCCCAAGTGACTTAGCAAATATAGCTATGCTCCCCGGCAACGGCGCCAGAAAAAGCTCTTGATAACCCACAAGTATAGGGGATCGCAACAGTTTTCGAGGGTAGAGTAATCAACCCAAATTTATTGATTCGACACAAGGGGAGCCAAAGAATATTTGCAAGTATTAGTAGTTGAGTTGTCAATTCAACCACACCTGAGACTAAATATCTGCAGCAGAGTGATCAGTAGCACAGTAGTATGATAGTTTGGTAGCAGTAGCAATAATAGTAACGGTAACAATAACGGTAACATCAATAGAAGTAGCAATTGTGATAGCAGTAGCAACAGTAGTAACTTAGCAAGAACAATATGTGAAAAGCTCGTAGGCATTGGATCGGTGATATTCGTTGGATAACATTCATCATGTAACAGTCATAACCTAGGGCGACACAGAACTAGATCCAATTCATCAATGTAATGTAGGCATGTATTCCGTATATAGTCATACGTGCTAGCGATAAGAACTTGCATGACATCTTTTGTCCTACCCTCCCGTGGTAGCGGGGTCCATAAGGAAACTAAGGGATATTAAGGCCTCCTTTTAATAGAGAACCGGAACAAAGCATTAACACATGGTGAATACATGAACTCCTCAAACTATGGCAATCGCCGGAAAGAATCCCAATTATTGTCACCTTGGGGTATGCGGATCATAACACATAGCAGGTGCATATAACTTGCAAGATCGGATCAAGAACACAAATATATTCATGAAAACATAAAGGGTTCAGATCTGGAATCATGGCACTCGGGCCCTAGTGACAAGCATTAAGCATAGCAAAGTCATAGCAACATCAATCTCAGAACATAGTGGATACTAGGGATCAAGCCCTAACAAAACTAACTCGATTACATGATAAATCTCATCCAACTCATCACCGTCCAGCAAGCCTACGAAGGAATTACTCACTCCCGGCGGTGAGCATCATGAAATTGGTGATGAAGGATGGTTGATGATGACGATGCCGGAAGATCCCCCTCTCCGGAGCCCCAAACGGACTCCAGATCTGGCCTCCCGGTGAAGAACAGGAGGTGGTGGCGGCTCCGTATCGTGAAACGCAATAAAACTTCCTCTCTTATTTTTTTCTTCTAGAAACTGAATTTATAGCATTAGAATTAGGTCAGACGGACCCACGTGGGCCCCACGAGGTACCAGGGCGCGTCAGGGGGGTGGGGGTGGCGCGCCCTGGTGCCTCGTGGGCACTGGGTGGCCCCCCTCCAGTGGGCCTTGGTGCCAGTATTTTTTATATATTCCATAAAAATTCTCCAAAAAGTTTCATCCAATTCCAAGAACTTTAATTTTCTGCACAAAAACAACACCATGACAATTCTGCTGAAAACAGCGTCAGTCCGGCTTAGTTCCATTCAAATCATGCAAATTAGGGGCCGAAACAAGAGCAAAAGTGTTTGGAAAAGTAGATATGACGGAGACGTATCAACTCCCCCAAGCTTAACTCATTGCTTGTCCTCAAGCAATTCAGTTGACAAACTGAAAGTGATAAAGAAAAACTTTTACAAACTCTTTTGTTCTTGTATCTATATATATGCTTAAGTAGTGCCCAAGTTTTCAGCAAAGATTATAACTAACCATGCAAATGATAACTCTTAGAAATTATATTCACTCATATCTATGGCATAATCAACTAGCGAGCAATAATACGATATCTCAAATGCCAACACTTTGTCAAAACAATCATGATATAATATGACTACCTGGTATCTCGCTAGCCCTTTCTGAGACCGCAAAACATAAATGCAGAGCACCTCCAAAGTTCAAGCAGCGACTAAACATTGTAATTCATGGTAGAAGAGATCCAGTCATGATGCACACAACATTAACTATACTCAATGCATGAGAATGACAATAATGCTCTCAGGTCTGGTGCTTGTTTGAGAAGGTGATGACTCAACAATAAAAGTAAAATAACATAAAAGTAAATACATAGGCCCTTCGCAGAGGGAAGCATGGATTTGCAGAGGTGCCAGAGCCCAAAGCTTAAATCAGAGATAAATAAAGTTTTGGGAGGTATGCCTTTCCTGTCAATGTCACGACCGAGAGTTTTCAATATCTTCCATGCTAAACACATTAGCGGCGGTTCCCAAGCGGTAAAATAAAGTTTACTCCCCCTCCACCAACAATCACAAGCCATGGCTAGCCGAATCCTCGGGTGCCCTCCATACCAACAACTTTCCCGGTGAGTTTGTTTTATTATTTTGCAATTTTAATTATGGGACTGGGCATCCCAATTACCAGCCCCTCTCGTGCAAGTACAAGTGAATAAACACTCATCATGAGAATAACCCGCTTAGCATGGAAGATACTGACCACCCCCTGTCGCTCCATGATCGGTACAGGCACACAAAACAGATGTTCATTTGAATATTTAGAGGTGGCACATGCAAATTTACTTAGAACAGCAGAGTAATACCGCATATAGGTAGATATAGTGGACTCATCTGGAATAACTTTGGTTTAAGGATTTTGATGTACAAGCAGTATTCCTGCTTAGTACAGGTGAAGGCTAGCAAATAGGTTGAGAAGCGACCAGCTAGAGAGCAAAAACGGTCATAAACATGCATTATGAATAATCAACATTGAATACTGGCATGAGTAGGATATAAGCACCATGAACATAAATATCGTAGAGGCTATGTTGGTTTTGAATCAACTACATGCGTGAACATGTGCCAAGTCAAGCCACTTGAAACATTCAAAGGAGGATACCATATCATCATACTACATCACAATCATTTTAATGCATGTTGACACTCAAGATAAATCATTATCCACTCCTAGCTACTTAAGCATGGCATGAGCAACTATAATCTCTAATTGTCATCATAAACATGTTTAATCATCATATGCTGAATCATGGATACTGAGTTAAACATATTTACAAAAACAAAGAACAAATTGAGTTCATACCCGCTTTTCCTTGCCACAATCACTTCATCAAATCATCGTCATTATTGCCTTTCACTTGCACGACCGAATGATATGAAGATAATAATTGTGCAAGAGTGCCGTGGACTAAGCTGGAATCTGCAAGCATTTTATTCAAAGGAGAAGACAAAGTAAAATGGGCTCTTTGTTAGATAAACAACAATGCATATGGGAGCCACTCAACATTTTCATCGTGGTCTTCTCCTCACAATGACTCAACAAAAGAAAATAATTTTAGAGAAACACATCGAAATATTTTTGGAGTTTTTAGTTTTTCGAAGAAAGCAAATTAAAGAAGAAAACAAAAAACGAGAAAAGAAAGCTATTTACACAGGAGAACTCCCAATAAGCAAAAGAAGAAACGGGAAATCTTTTTGGGTTTTCTTTTAATACTACGAAACTACGACTAATTAAACTAGAAAGAAAAACCGAAAAGAATCGAGAAATGTTTTTGGATTTTCTCAAAGTTTTTCAAACACACAAGAAGAAAACGAGAAAATAAAACTAGCATGGATTATATAATGAAAAAGTATGAACACCGACAACTAGAATGAATGTGCATGAACATGAATGTAATGTCGGTGAGAGATACGTACTCCCCCAAGCTTAGGCTTTTGCCTAGCTTGGTCTATGGCCACGGCTGTCCTGGATAGTAATCGAAATGGTAGCTCGTAGTGGCGTTCTGAGCTGCTTCCTCAGCCAGACGAGCAGCCTCGACAGCCGCATTGTACTCGTGCACCTCACTCTCATGAAGAAAATATCTATGTTTGTTCTGAAAATCAAAGAGGACAGGAGCAGGCAAAGCAACATACACAGAGTGATATTTATTAAAAACTAAGTTATATTCATAACCCTGTGCGTTGCATTTTAAAAATCTATGTTCTCGCATTGCTTCGAAATACAAATATTTATAAGGCAATAGAGGGGATCATTGAATTTGGGCGAGACCCCTAACTTTACAGCTAAGCGGGAGGCATAAACTCCTCCATACAAATCAGCACTACCCGCATTACGCTGCAACCTACGTGCAACAATAGCCCCAAGATTATAAAGCTTGCTACCAGTCAAAGCTGTATGAATAAGACTCAGATCAGGGGCGCAAAGTGCACTATAGTCTTGTTTACCAACAAAGCATTTACCATTAAAAAGCGCAAAATACCGAATAGCAGGGAAATGGATGCTAACTACTCTGGCTTGCGTGATTCCCCTATCCTCACCGTTGCAAAGGCTGTTGAGAAACAACTCATAATCAGATCTTGGGGGCTCATCTAATGAACCCCAATATGGAATTTTGCATGCATCACAGAATTCTTCTAGAGGCATATTATAAGATTTGTCATAGAGGTGAAATAAAACTCTAGAAGTGTGCTGGTGAAAGTCAAAGTTCTGAGTAAAGGAACGAGTGAGGTTGTAATGCTGTGGTGGCTTATCTGCGATAAAGGCTGAGAGCTCGGTATTGTGAATATATTGGTCAAATTCCTCCTTGATGCCAGCACCTAGCATGAACTCGTTGCACGACCATCGACATGATTTTGCTTTGGCATCTCGCACTGAACTTGCCCTTGGTTCCTCATATGATTGGCGTGCCGAGCTTTCACTTGATGACGCTTCCGAGGACCTCCTCCTCGAAGAACTTCTCCGGAAGATATTCATTTTCCTACGGACAATTTTCTGAAAAATTTTGGGTCACAAAAATGATATCAATAAAACTTCACGAAATTGATAGCAACCACTCATATGGATGTCTTGAGGCTATATCAAGCATTCAAAATATTTGGAACTCAAAGAATTCAACATGCAAGCTCATTTTCTGTAGCACCAACAGTAGCTAATTATGCAAACTATAATCCACTAGAACAAAAACTAATTGGAGTAATGGAGGAGTCACACACCAAGGAGCAATCCCCCAAAATAGTTTCGGAAACGGAGCTCCGAGCAAAGAGATCGAAAATTTCAGTTTTGTGAACAAGAACACGAGAGAGAGAGAGCTACCAGGAATTTTTGCTAGAGGTAAGAGATGAAGTGAGCTGAAGGGACAAGTGAGGGGGTCCCTGTGGGGCCCACGAGGTACCTGGGCGCGCCAGGGGGGGTGGCGCGCCCTGGTGCCTCGTGGGCACCTGGGGCACTGATACGTCTCCAACGTATCTATAATTTTTGATTCTTCCATGCTGTTATAATATCAATCTTGGATATTTTTATAATCATTTACAGCAATTATATATCATTTTTGGAGACTAACCTATTAACCTAGTGCCCAGTGCCAGTTGCCGTTTTCTGCCCTGTTTTTGTTTTACAGAAAATCAATACCAAACGAAGTCCAAATGCAACGAAACTTTTTGGAGATTTTTTATTAGACCAGAAGAACACTAGAAGCTTCGGGAGGAGGCCAGAAGACCTCTGTGGGGCCCACGAGCCACCAGGGCGCGCCCTGGTGCCTCGTGGGGCCCATAGAGCTCTGTTTGACCTAATTCCAGCAGTATAAATTCCAGAAAAATCAGAAACCCTCAGGGGAGTCCACGAAATACTTTTTGCGCCGCCGCAAGTTTCTGTTCCAGAGAGATCCCATCTAGAGGCTTTCGCCGGTACTCCGCCGGAGGGGGAATCGATCACGGAGGGGTTCTACATCAACCTTGCTACCCTTCCGATGATGCGTGAGTAGTTTACCACAGACCTTCGGGTCCATAGGTAGTAGCTATATGGCTTCTTCTCTCTTTTTGATCTTCAATACAATGTTCTCCTCGATATTCTTGGAGTTCTATTCGATGTAATCACTTTTTGCGGTGTGTTTGTTGGGATCCGATGAATTGTGAGTTTATGATCAGATTATCCATGAAATTATTTGAGTCTTTGCTGCACTCTTTTATGCATGATTATTATAGCCTCGTATTTCTTCTTCGATCTATTGATTTGGTTTGGCCAACTAGATTGATTTATCTTGCCATGGGAAGAGGTGCTTTGTAGTGGGTTCGATCTTGCGGTGCTCAATCCCAGTGACAGAAAGGGACATGACACGTATGTATCGTTGCTACTAAGGGTAACAAGATGGGGTTTATTCATTGGGTTTATTAATTCGTGAGTTTATCTTGTCTACATCATGTCATCGTTCTTAAGGCATTACTCCGTTCTTATGAACTTAATACACTAGATGCATGCTGGATAGCGGTCGATGTGTGGAGTAATAGTAGTAGATGCAGGCAGGAGTCGGTCTACTAATCTTGGACGTGATGCCTATATACATGATCATTGTCTTGGATATCATCATGATTATTTGCTTTTCTATCAATTGCCCAACAGTAATTTGTCTACCAACCGTATGCTATTTTCTCGAGAGAAGCCTCTAGTGAACTCTATGGCCCCCGGGTCTATCTAAATCATATTACTAAAACCCTAAAAATATTGCTGCCAATTTCTTTTATTTCTTTTATTTTGTATTTTTGTTTCAATCTATCTATCTATCACATACAATTTAATCTTGCAATTTACCGCCGAGAGATTGACAACCTCTCGTTTGCGTTGGGTGCAAGGATTTGTTGTTTGTGTGCAGGTGCTGCTAATGAGGTGTTGTGTGATTCTCCTACTGGTTCGATAACCTTGGTTTCATAACTGAGGGAAATACTTATCTCTACTGTGCTGCATCATCCCTTCCTCTTCGGGGAAATACCAACGCAAGCTACAAGTAGCAGGCACCCCCTGGTATAATTTTGTGCCAAAAATTCTTAAATAATAAATAAAAATTCATATCAAAATTTTATTGCATTTTGAGCACTTTTATTTCTGGGCACTTTTTTATTGCACGGATAAATCAGAAAACAGGATAATCATGGCATTTTATTGCATTTAACTAAAAATAAAAGAAAATAAAAAGTGGGTACAGAAGGTTGTGCCTACTAAATTCATCGACCACATGCCTCTCTGAAAGAATCCATTAATAACGTTGATCAGGTCTTATTAACAAACCATTTCCGAGTAACATGAAACCGAAGAATTTTCGTATAACACTAAGTTACCTCAACGGGGATATGCATCTCCCCGACGATAAGAGTTTCATATTTCTTTTTAACAGTAGGAAGAGGGATTTGGAAACTTCCGATGGTAATTGTCGGAGTCTTTTCAATAATATGAATACCATTCACTTGAAATTGTTTCTTTGGAAAGTGCACCGTATGTTCATTACCATTGATATGAAAAGTGACCTTGCTTTTGTTGCAATCAATAACAGCCCCTGCAGTATTCAAGAAGGGTCTACCAAGGATAATCGACATATTGTCATCCTCGGGCATATCAAGTATAACAAAGTCTGTCAGGATAGTAACATTTGCATCTACAACGGGTACATCCTCACAAACACCGATAGGTATGGCAGTTGATTTGTCAGCCATTTGCAATGATATTTGTCAGCCGTTTTGACATAATTTCTTTTAATGGAGCATGGTATAGTTGGTATTCCTGGATCTCCTAGTTTCTTAGGTACTCCATCCTTAAAAGAATAATTTGCTAGCATATGGTGGAAATTTCAGCCTCAGGTATCTTTCTTTTATTTGTAACAATGTCTTTCATATATTTAGCATAAGGAGGCATCTTTATAATATCAGTCAAACAAGTACGCCAAAAGACTGGCCTAAGCATTTCAGCAAAGCGTTCAAATTCTTCCTCATCCTTTTCCTTAGATGGTTTAGGAGGAAAGGGCATGGGTTTTTGAACCCATGGTTCTCTTTCTTTACCATGTTTTCTAGCAACAAAGTCTTTTTTATCATAACGTTTATTTTTAGGAGGTGGGTTATCAAGATCAACAGCAGGTTCTATTTCAACATCATTATTAGGTTCTTTATCGTTAGCTGGTTGGATGTCCACATGAGCATCATCATTATTATTATCATCAGGTGGTTGTTCATTACCAGATTGCGTTTCAACATCAGAAATAGACACATCATTACTATCTTCCAAGGGTTTTTCTACCTCAGGTTCACTAGAAGTATGCAAAGTCCTATCATTTTTCTTTTTGTTTTTCTTTTTAGATGGACTAGGTGCATCAACATTAATTCTTTGAGAATCTTGTTCAATTCTTTTTGGGTGACCTTCAGGATAAAGTGGCTCCTGAGTCATTCTACCTCCTCTAGTCATAACCCTAACAGCATGATCATTCATATTGTTATTCATTTCATTGAGCAATTCACTTTGAGATTTAGAAACTTGTTCTAATTGGGTTTGAACCATAGATGCATGTTTACTCACACCTTTAACATCATTAGCAATTCTAAATAACAAGTCACTCAAGCGATCAATCATGTAGGCATTTCGTTTCAGTTGTTTCATAACATTTGCATTAAAATGATCTTGCTTAATAATATAATTGTCAAGTTCATATAAGTATTGACTTGGAGGTTTGTTGTAAGGAATATCACCTTCATCAAATTTTATAAGAGAATTTACCTCTACTACCTGTGGCGGTGTGTCAAGACCATGTATTTCTTCAATAGGTGGTAGATTCTTAATATCCTCAGCTTTAATACCTTTTTCCTTCATACATTTCTTTGCTTCTTGCATATCTTCAGGAATGAGATGTAAAATACCCCTCTTCTTCGGAGTGGGTTTGGGCGGTGGTTCAGGAAGTGTCCAATCATTATCATTCTTCAATATATTCTTCAATAATTCTTCAGCTTGTTCAATAGTCCTTTCCGTGAAAACAGAACTAGCACAACTATCTAGGTAGTCCCTAGAAGCATCGGTTAGTCCATTATAGAAGATATCAAGTATTTCATTTTTCTTAAGAGGATGATCAGGCAAAGCATTAAGTAATTGGAGAAGCCTCCCCCAAGCTTGAGGGAGATTCTCTTCTTCAATTTGCACAAAGTTAAATATTTCCTGTAAGGCAGCTTGTTTCTTATAAGTAGGAAAATATTTTTCAGAGAAGTAGCAAATCATATCCTGGGGACTAAGCACACATCCAGGAGCAAGAGTATTATACCATTCTTTAGCATCACCCTTCAATGAGAAAGGAAAAAATTTAAGAATATAATAATAGCGAATTTTTTCCTCATGAGCAAATAGGGTGGCTATATCATTTAATTTAGTAAGATGTGCCACAACAGTTTCAGTTTCATAGCCATGGAAAGGATCAGATTCTACCAACTTAATCAACTCAGGGTCAATAGAGAATTCATAATCCTTATTAGTAACAAATATGGGGGAGGTTGCAAACTTAGGATCATATTTCATTTTCTCCTGCATAGATTTTTCTTTCATTTCAGCAACCAGTTTTATGACTTCATGTCTATCGTTACAAGCAAGAATGGCTCTAGTTGTCTCCCTATCAAAGCATTGTTCATCAGGTGTTTCAACTCTAGTAGGAGAGCTAGGCATAATAGGTGAATCATAATTCTCAAGAGTTTCAGCATCTTCAATTTCTTTGGCCTTAGCAATTTGTTCAGTAAGAAATTCACCAAGTGGCACAGCATCATCAAGCATAGTACTAGCATCATCATGAGTGTCATTCATGGCAGAAGTGGTATCATCAATAACTTGCGACATATCAGAATTAATAGCATGTGGTGGTGTTGCAAGTTTACTCAAAACAGATGGTGAATCAAGTGCAGAGCTAGATGGCAGTTCTTTACCTCCCCTCGCCTTAGAGGGAACGATCTTGGTCTTAGCGTCTTTCAGATTCTTCATAGTGATCAACTGATATAAATCCCAAGTGACTTAGCAAATATAGCTATGCTCCCCGAAAACGGTGCCAGAAAAAGGTCTTGATAACCCACAAGTATAGGGGATCGCAACAGTTTTCGAGGGCAGAGTATTCAACCCAAATTTATTGATTCGACAAAAGGGGAGCCAAAGAATATTTGCAAGTATTAGCTGTTGAGTTGTCAATTCAACCACACCTGAGACTAAATATCTGCAGCAGAGTGATCAGTAGCACAGTAGTATGATAGTTTGGTAGCAGTAGCAATAATAGTAACGGTAACAGCAATAGTAGTAGCAATTGTGACAGCAGTAGCAACAGTAGTAACTTAGCAAGAACAATATGTGAAAAGCTCGTAGGCATTGGATCAGTGATATTCGTTGGATAACATTCATCATGTAACAGTCATAACCTAGGGCAACACAGAACTAGCTCCAATTCATCAATGTAATGTAGGCATGTATTCCGTATATAGTCATACGTGCTTGCGATAAGAACTTGCATGACATCTTTTGTCCTACCCTCCTGTGGCAGTGGGGTCCATAAGGAAACTAAGGGATATTAAGGCCTCCTTTTAATAGAGAACCGGAACAAAGCATTAACACATGGTGAATACATGAACTCCTCAAACTATGGCAATCACCGGAAAGAATCCCAATTATTGTCACCTTGGGGTATGCGGATCATAACACATAGCAGGTGCATATAACTTGCAAGATCGGATCAAGAACACAAATATATTCATGAAAACATAAAGGGTTCAGATCTGGAATCATGGCACTCGGGCCCTAGTGACAAGCATTCAGCATAGCAAACTCATAGCAACATCAATCTCAGAACATAGTGGATACGAGGGATCAAGCCCTAACAAAACTAACTCGATTACATGATAAATCTCATCCAACTCATCACCGTCCAGCAAGCCTACGAAGGAATTACTCACTCCCGGCGGTGAGCATCATGAAATTGGTGATGAAGGATGGTTGATGATGACGATGACGGAAGAGCCCCCTCTCCGGAGCCCCAAACGGACTCCAGATCTGGCCTCCAGATGAAGAACAGGAGGTGGCGGCGGCTCCGTATTGTGAAACGCAATAAAACTTCCTCTCTTATTTTTTTCTTCTGGAAACTGAATTTATAGCGTTGGAATTAGGTCAGACAGAGCCACGTGGGCCCCACGCGCCCTGGTGCCTCGTGGGCACTGGGTGGCCCCCCTCCAGTGGGTCTTGGTGCTAGTATTTTTTATATATTCCATAAAAATTCTCCAAAAAGTTTCATCCAATTCCAAGAACTTTGATTTTCTGCACAAAAACAACACCATGGCAATTCTGCTGAAAACAGCGTCAGTCCGGGTTAGTTCCATTCAAATCATGCAAATTAGGGGCCAAAACAAGAGAAAAAGTGTTTGGAAAAGTAGATACGACGGAGACGTATCAGTGCTGGTGAAGATGTTGATGAAGATTAGTCCTCCCACGTTGAGAGGATCGCTGTTGATGTCGATTTCGATGATTTCCCCCTCTCGGAGGGAAGTATCCCCGGCAGAATCTCTCCGCCGGAGAGCAAAAGTGCTCCTGCCCAAGTTCCGCCTTGAGACGGCAGCGCACCGTCCCGAAAGTCTTCTCTATATTTTTTCTAGGGCAAAATGACTTATATACCAGAAAATGGGGGCCAGAGGCTGGCCAGGGGCCCCACGAGGTACCAGGGCGCGCCTGGGGGGGGGGGGGTGGCGCGCCCTAGTGCCTCGTTGGCACCTGGGTGGCCCCCTCTGGTACTTCTTGCTTCCAGTATATTTTATTTATTCCAAAATAATTCTCCGTGAAATTTCAACTAATTTGGAGATGTGCAGAATAGGTATCTCTGACATAGCTTTTTCAGGTCCAGAATTCCAGCTGCCGGCATTCTCCCTCCTTGTGTAAATCTTGCATATTAAGAGAGAAAAGGCATTAGAATTGCTCCACAAAATGTTATATTGATTAAAAACATTATAAATAACAGTAGCAAAACATGATGCAAAATGGACGTATCAACTCCCCCAAGCTTAGACCTCGCTTGTCCTCAAGCGAAAGCCGATATCGATAATCATGTCCACATGTTTAGAGAGAGAGGTGTCGATAAAAACAAAATACGGACATAGTAGCATCATGATCATTATTATAACAGCAATATTTATTATCATAAACTTCTCATGATCAAGTAACAATTCATCACAACAATGGAGAATAAGGCATAAACTTTCTTGAAAACTAACAAACTATATTCTCAGTCAACAATGCAATTGCAATTCATCATATTTTCAGGAAGGGTCTCATGTAGGAGCTTTTCAGCAAGTCCACATACTCAACTATCATTTAGTCTTCTATGATTGCTAACACTCACGACATATATATGGAGCAAAAAGTTTCAGCCAGACACATAGAAAGATAGGGACTTGTGATTTTGCCTCCCAACTTATTCACCTCAAGGGTGATGTCAACAATAATAACTCATGATCACTCATATCCAACTGGATATATGTGCCTAGATCTTTCCCCACCACATGATGCTTGCAAAGGAGAAAAATAAAAAGGAAGTAGAGGAGAACACTATTGACTCTTGCATAAAAAGTAAATACATAAAAGTAAAGGATAGGCCCTTCACAGAGGGAAGCAGAGGTTGTCATGCGCTTTTTGTTGTTGGATGCAAGAGCTCCTAATGCAAAGGAACATCACTTTATATTGCCCCTTGTGATAGCTACCATTATTATGCAGTCTGTCGCTTTTATTTCTTTACCATCACAAGTTCGTACAAAGCTTATTTCCCTTATGTAACACCCCAAAAATTTAATCATATTTTTTTATTAAGTAAAATTTGGCCAGAAATAAAATTTTGAATTTTAATAGGTCTTTTATTTATTTTAGAGTATTTTCTATTTTCTATTTTCAAAATTCTTCCCTCCATTTAGAAATTTTTGTAAAATATTGTGGGATTTCGTAGTTGTCTTAAATCAACTCAATTATATTTTAATAACAGTAGGAATTATTTTCATAATAAAATTTGCCCGAGAATAATTCTTTTAATAGCATTTTCAGACTTTAAAATGCTTCCGATGCACTGCAACTATTTTAAATAATTCTTCAAAAATTCCACAAAAATTATGAGAGGTCATGTGATGCCTATAGATCACTTTTATGGAAAAACCCAACTTGGCCTTTTGAAAATTTTGAGTGAAACATCCTCTTTTCAATTCTGTCCCATTCTAGAGTTATAACTGCAACCCCAATTTTTATTACTCCAAAAATTCTGAAATTATTCCAGCTTATAGTCCTTCCAACCAAACCCTTAAGTCCAGGAAATCAACCCCAATTGCATCATTTAGATCCACCAAATATCCTCCTGTAGTTTATGTCCAGAAATGAATTCTGGTAAAACTTGCACTAGAAAGTTTCCCTTCTTGCTAAACCAACCACACCACCATATCTATCATATAAGGAGACACCATGCTGTTAATTTTCACTTCCAACAAAATCATCTAGATAGCTCTAGCATTCTGTCGAACAACTAGTGGGCATGACAAAAGTTTTGCAACTTCTGAACCTTCACATATAACTTGATCCTATGGCTAATCCAGCATGTCCACCAGCCTTGCTATCTAGAGTAGCCCCACTCTGCTAAGTCTCACTTGCAAAACATTCTTCTAGAGCCCCTGCAATTCTGGCGAGCATGTTGCGTGCATGCACAACATGCCTGGCGCGCGCGTATGACCATACCCCCACCCGAGCCTCTGCCGTCGCCTCGCTGCCTCCCCTGCACGCGCTCCACTCCTCCCTTGCTCCGCAAGCCACCAGAATCCTGCCGACACCCTCCCCTCGTCCCCTAGTGCCGACCACGCCACCGACCTCAACCACCTCTCTGCTTCAGTAATGGCCGCCGCCGCAATCTGTCTTGGCCGGCGTCGTCCGAACCACCTGGAGCCCCTCGAACAAGCCAGCGCACCCCGGAGAAAATTCGGACGGCCGCCATCCTCACCAGCCTCGCCGTCCACCACCAATCTCGCCGCCGCCCACGTTCTGCCTTAATGGCTGCCGCCACCTTGACCACCTCCTGGAAGCCGCCAACCGACCTCCTCCTCCCAATAAGAAGCCATCTCGAGCTCTCCTCTCCACACGGTCACCTCTCCTCCACCTCCTATAAGCCTCTCCAAGTAGAAAACGGCCGGAGGAGGCCATCTCCTTCCTCCCCGGCAGCTACTGCCGCCGCCCTCGCCTCGAAGCTCCCCACCTCTCCAGAGCCTCCCCCTCCCCAATTTTTTCATCACTAGCATCTGGAAGCACCCGCCGATCCATCCCCGTGCTCAATTTAGCTCGGGAACCGCCATGGGCGAAACGCCCAATTCGCTTCCGCCGGTGTTTCTCGGGAGTCCTCACCGCCGGCGACTCCTAGTTCCCCGGCGACCGTGCCATACCTCGTCGGGATCTCCAGGCCCTCCTGATCACGTCGGTGGCCTCAGCTTCCCAAGATCTGCTGCCTATCTCCGGCAATCGTCGCCGGCGAGCCCGCTGCTGCTGTCGAAGGAAGAAGAGGGCGCCCACGCGGAATAGTCAAACCTGACTGGTGGGCCCGCAGGACCCACCGTCAGCGACTCGGGGTCACGCGCGCCCGGTCAAGTGGAGGCGTATTTCTGATAATACGTCTTCGTGTCCGGAAAATACAATTCCCGAATACGTCTTCGACGTCGACCACCTCCCGCACAGACGAACGACTGGGCTCGGCCCAGTGACGCCGTCCGACTATCCAACGCTCAGGGCGCGCCTCTGCCTCTTTTCTCTTTTTCTTTTCCAGAGAGTTTCAAATAATTCCACAGCCATCATTTCAAATCCAAATCTGGTGATTCAAATTTATGAACACTTCTAAAATCATCCTCTATTTATCTAGCTAGGGTGAACATTTTTCCAAGCTCTGACTCTGCCGAATCTATTAAATAGTCCACTTATTCAACTTTTCCATCTTAGAAATTTTCTAAGTAAATCATAACAACTCCAAATCATTTGGTTCTTTTTCTGAAATTCTTTATTCTGCATCTAGTCTATTTTTGTATTTATTTCAAAATTTTCCAAACAACTTTTTAGCACTGTTTTGGAATTATGTGACTTTTGCAATATTTTGAAAATAGGAAAAAATGGAGGGAAGAGAATTTTCAAAACTTTTGGAGTGCACTGAACACTTCTGCTTGCTTAAGGCAAGCATTTTGAACACTTGATATGGTGTTTGCATGGTTAAATATTTGCTCGAATAATTGAATCATGCATAGGTTGAATTCAAATTTGCATATTGCTAGTTATGCATGCATGAACCCTTGAAAATATTTTATCTCCATTTAAATATGAAGTATGAGTGAGCATGGTTATTTTCACATGCCCATGTTGGTTCGGAATAATCTGCAGGAAAGAATCAGTCACGAGAAACGTGACCGTGAAACTGAAAACTCGTTGTGACGAGAATGATCAGTGAGGGCATGTTGGGACATGCCAGATGGTGACCCTGTTGGGTATTACTGAGAAAATATGTTGTGCTAACCACTGCAGAAAAAATTAAACCTCCTGAGTCGACCGTAGATCGAGTCTTGTTCCGATAACCCCCAAACTTGATCAGTGCTACCACATGTCCCTGCCGCAGGTAGGGTATGGTTCAGTAAGTTGTTAACCCCTTTCTCGCACACACCGTACAGAGAGGCCATAGTGAAAGATACCATTGATCACTGGTAGGCATGTCACTTGGTCAGGGGGCATGGGTGTCTCCGGTTGTAGCCGGAGAGGGGTCGCACCCCTGTTTTGCGCGCCGATATAAGTATTTTGATCCCATGCTATTGGAGGCCGTTGAATGAGGCCTTCCCACTTAGAGTTTTACTTTATCATTGCCTTAGGTGATTCCTGGCTCTGGTGAGTTAAGCTGGTGTGTGCTGGTCAGGTGTGTTTTCAACCCAAAGACCGTAATGGGAATTAGTCAGCGTCTCGGTGCTGGCTAATGAAATCCTTTACTTGTGGGTAAAGAGTACACCCTCTGCAGAGTTATACCTATTCGAATAGCCGTGTCCGCGGTTAAGGACTATAGTCTGGGTTGGTCAAGTGTCGGTCTTAGTGTCGGTCTCCGGAGGAAAATAATTAAATTGAGCATGAAGTATTTTGCAGAATGATTATTGCCACCACTGATATTATCATGAATTTTTGATGATACGAATATTATTGTTGTCATGAATATTATTGTTATTATTATGGACTAACCGTTTATCTTATTTTTATTTTCTGAGTGCCTCATGGGCTGGCTAGACTACCCGGGCACTCATTTCTTTTCAAGACCTCTCGTGGCGTCGCTTGAGTTCATGGGCGGTCTGTCTCGCCCAATACTCTTTTAGACACCCGTTTGGCATTCCTTTTCAAGAACTCTCGTGGCGTCGCTTGAGTTCATGGGCGGTCTGTCTCGCCCGATACTCTTTTAGACACCCGTTTGGCATTTCTTTTGAATTCTCGGGCGGTTCAGTCTCGCCCGATTATCCACTTTTTACTTTCTTGGTTTGTCACTAACAATTTAATTTTTCTGCACATGCTAATATTCATCATGCCATGCTTTAAATTTTGTTCAGCATTTGCATATAATTTAACCCATCATTATTATATGCATTCGGTATATCTTTTGTTCATTATGTTTGCGAGTACATTCAAACGTACTCACAGGCTTGTCCCTGGCTATTTAATTGGCCAGGTCAGGATCTCACGAGGAGTACCCCAACGAAGTTCATGCGGAGCCTAGGATAGCAGCCACGCGGGATAGGAATTATCCGGGTCAGCTGTTCCTGTGGGAATGGAGCCCCATCGGAGTTGGAGAGCCACGAGTCGCTTCCGTCATCCTCACTAGAAATTATTGTTGTATCATTACACCTTTATGGTCTTGTATCCAATTCTTGTAATTGCTTGGTAATCTGTAACAAGGACGTGTCCACCAGTAATAGTAATCCCGGGCTGGTGACGACACGAGGGGTTAATTTCTGGGATATCATGTCCCGGAAAATCCGGCCCCGACACCTTATAATAAAAGGTCAGACATATTTAGAGGCAATTTTTGTTGCTTTTTGCACCGATGACAACTTACTTGAAGGATCTTCTTCAATCCATAGGTAGATATAGTGGACTCTCATGACATGAAACTGGGTCTAAAGGTTTTGGATGCACAAGTAGTATCTCTACTTGGTGCGGATTTTTGGATAGCAAAGATATTGGGCAAGCACCACATGTTGGAGGATCTATAACAATATAACTTCTTCGTGAATATGAACAAACATAATTCATTACGTTGTCTTCCTTGTCCAACGTCAAAAATTTGGCATAAAGTACTTGATGGGGCTCACAATAATAAAAGATGTCCAAGATAGTATATTTGCATGTGAATCTTCTCTTCCCTTATTAACTCTTTCATGAATTGCATCATTGACTAATGCTATGTTTGTTAACTTCCAATAAATTTTACCACTTATACTTTTCTTTATGTAATGTCATTACTTTCCATAAGATTAGCATATGATCTTTTTCATTATTTTCATTGCTAGAATTGGAACATGAAAGTAAAGAAGCAAAAACTCAAACTACTCTTTATTATATAACTCTCAACTCGATTACATAGATAGATAAATCACGAAGCTAACACTCGAAAATAGATCATACTAAACTTTTATTCAACTAGATCACGAAATAACTAAGGATCGAACTAAAAATAGGTAAAGATAATGAAAGTGATGGTGATACGATACCGGGGCACCTCCCCCAAGCTTGGCACAAGCCAAGGGGAGTGCCCATACCCATGTGATCAAGTTTCCTTCTTCGGTGATGATGGTGGTGATGAAGTAATGGGTTTGTCCTCCGGCTTCCATGGCATAGGTTCCCCATCATATAAAGATGAACGAGTCTCCAGAGTCCTGAAACTTGCAGCTAAACTCATACCTTTGAATCTTGCCTCATACTCAAAATTTTGGTTTTGAAGATCATAGATTTGGCCTTGGAGATAGTCGATTCATTCATTAAGCTTGAAGATGATGTCCCCCATCGATTGGCCCTCCACCTTGTGATTACGGGTGAATTCTGTGATCATGGAGTGGTTGGCGCTGAGTCCACGTTCCACCATCCCTTGGCACTTGAAGATCTTCTGCTCCACTGCTTCGAGCCTTGGCTCCACGCTCCCGGTCTTCTTGGGTCCTTGAACATCCCGGATGTGCAGCACCCCCTCACGCATCTCAATGGCTTGAGGGTGTTTCATCACCTCCGGTAGGTAGGGGTTGATGACCTTCTCGTAGAACTTGTCCTTGGAAGAGCTTGATGAAGCCATAGCGATCTAGATCTGTCAGAAAAATAGCACGAAAGAAGAACAGAGGATATTTCTACGATATGGTGGTCAAAACGTCTGGGAGTATATATAAAGATTTTTTATCTTGTAAAACAAGTAATCCAGAAGAAAACGGAGTCGGGAAGGTTCACGTGGGGCCCACGAGCCACCAGGGCGCGCCAGGGGGGGTGGCGCGCCCTGGTGCCTCGTGGGCACCAGGTGGGTCCCCTCGGCTGTTTCTTATTTTTGTATTTTTTCTAATATTCCAAAACTGACAGAAAGTATTTTTATGGAATTTTTGGAGTCGGTTTATTTACCGTATCACATACCTCTTCCTTTTCAGGGTTCTGGAGTGTTCCGGAAGGTCTCTCTTATGTATTCCTCCGGTGTAATTGTTTCAATAATATTAGTTTCAACATTAATGGGGGTACCTGAAATATAGTGCTTAATTCTTTGCCCATTCACCACTCTCGGATTGGTGCCTTCGGAGTTGTTTATTTTGATGGCTCTGGAGCGATAAACTTCTTCGATGATATACGGTCCTTCCCATTTAGAGAGAAGTTTTCCTGCAAAGAGTCTCAAACGAGAATTGTACAATAGAACCTGCTCACCTACTTTAAATTCCCATTTTTGAATTCTTCTATCATGCCATCTTTTAACTTTTTCTTTAAACAATTTGGCATTTTCATAAGCTTGGGTTCTCCATTCATCTAATGAGCTAATGTCAAATAACCTCTTTTCACCGGCAAGTTTAAAATCATAATTTAGTTCTTTAATTGCCCTATATGCTTTATGTTCTAACTCAAGAGGTAAATGACATGCTTTTCCATAAACCATTTTATAAGGAGACATACCCATAGGATTTTTATAAGTAGTTCTATAAGCCCATAATGCATCGTTAAGTTTCTTAGACCAATTCTTTCTAGATCTATTGACGGTGTTTTGCAAAATTAATTTTATTTCTATATTACTCAATTCTACTTGACCACTAGTTTGAGGGTGATAGGGAGATGCAATTCTATGGTTGACATCATATTTAGCGAACAATTTACGGAATGCACCATGAATAAAATGTGAACCACCATCAGTCATTAAATATCTAGGGACTCGAAACCTCAGGAAAATAACCTCTTTAAGCATTTTAATAGAAGTGTTATGATCAGCACTACTAGTTGGAATAGCTTCTACCCACTTAGTAACGTAATCAACAGCAACTAAAATATGAGTATACCCATTGGATTTAGCAAAAGGCCCCATATAATCAAATCCCCAAACATCAAATGGTTCAACAGCAAGTGAATAATTCATAGGCATTTCTTGGCGTCTACCAACATTACCAATTCTTTGACATTCATCACAAGATAAAACAAACTTACGAGCATCCTTGAAAAGAGTAGGCCAATAAAAACCAGATTGTAATAACTTATGTGCAGTTCTGTCTCCCACATGGTGTCCTCCGTAAGCCTCGGAATGACACTTCTATAGGATTTGTTCCTGTTCGTGCTCAGGTATACAACGTCTAATAATACCATCTACTCCTTCTTTATAAAGATGTGGGTCATCCCAAAAGTAATTTCTTAAATCATAGAAGAACTTTTTCTTTTGTTGGTATGTAAAACTAGGTGGTATAAATTTAGCAACGATATAATTAGCATAGTCTGCATACCATGGAGTATTACGAGAAGCATTTATGACAGCTAATTGTTCATCAGGAAAATCATCATTAATAGGTAGTGGGTCATCAAGAACATTTTCCATTCTAGACAAATTATCTGCTACGGGATTCTCAGCTCCCTTCCTATCAGTAATATGCAAGTCAAATTCTTGTAGCAATAAAACCCACCTAATGAGTCTAGGTTTAGCATCTTTCTTTTTCATAAGATATTTAATAGCAACATGATCAGTGTGAACCGTTACTTTATTATCAACTATGTAAGATCTGAATTTATCACATGCAAACACAACTGCTAGAAATTCTTTTTCAGTAGTAGCATAATTTCTTTGGGCACTGTCTAGAGTTTTACTAGCATAAGGAATAACATTTAATTTCTTATCAACTCTCTGTCCTAGAACAACACCAACAGCATAATCACTAGAATCACACATAATTTCAAAAGGCAAGTTCCAATCTGGTGGTTGGACAATAGGTGCAGTGGTTAAGGCTTTCTTAAGTGTTTCAAAGGCTTCTAGACAATCATCATCAAAAACAAATGGAACATCTTTTTGCAAAAGATTGGTAAGAGGCCTAGAAATTTTAGAGAAGTCTTTAATAAATCTCCTATAGAAACCAGCATGACCTATGAAACTTCTTATACCTTTAATAACTTTAGGACATGGCATTTTTTCAATAGCATCAACCTTAGCTTTATCTACTTCAATACCTCTTTCAGAAATTTTATGCCCCAAGACAATGCCTTCATTCACCATAAAGTGGCACTTCTCCCAAGATTAGTTTCTTCACATCTCTGCAAAACTCGATCAAGGTTGCTTAAGCAATCATCAAAAGAAGTTCCGTAAACGGAAAAATCATCCATGAACACCTCAACAATCTTTTCACAAAAGTCAGAGAATATAGCAGTCATACATCTTTGAAAGGTAGCAAGTGCATTGCATAAACCAAAAGGCATACGTCTATAAGCATAAGTTCCAAAAGGACAAGTGAAGGTGGTTTTCTCTTGATCGGGTTGTGATACGGGTATTTGAGAAAAACCGGAATAACCATCTAGGAAACAAAAGTGTGTATGCTTAGACAATCTTTCTAACATTTGATCAATAAAAGGTAAGGGGTAATGATCTTTTCTAGTAGCTTTGTTTAATTTTCTAAAATCAATTACCATCCTATAACCAGTTACAATTCTTTGTGGAATGAGTTCATTTTTATCATTAGGAACAACGGTAATACCTCCTTTCTTAGGGACACAATGAACGGGACTTACCCATCTACTATCAGCTATGGGATAGATTATACCTGCTTCCAGAAGCTTTAATATTTCAGTTCTTACCACCTCTTTCATCTTAGGATTTAATCGTCGTTGGTGGTCGACAACTGGTTTAGCATCAGGCTCCATATTAATTTTGTGCTGACATAGAGTGGGACTAATGCCCTTAAGATCATCAAGAGTATATCCAATAGCAGCACTGTGCTTCCTCAGAGTTTTTAGTAATCTCTTTTCTTCATGAGCTGAAAGGTTAGCACTGATAATAACAGGATATATCTTCTTTTCATCAAGATAAGCATATTTCAATGTATCAGGAAATTGCTTCAATTCAAATACAGGATCACCCTTAGGTGGAGGAGGGCCTCCAAGAGTTTCAACAGGCAAATTGTGTTTAAGAATAGGTGGTTGATCAAAGAACATCTTATCTATTTCATTTCTTTCATTCATATGCATATCGTTTTCATGGTCTAGCAAATATTGTTCTAACGGATCAGTAGGAGGTACGGCAATAGAAGCAAGACCAATAATTTCATCTTTACTAGGCAATTCTTTATCATGAGGTTGTCTACGAAACTTGGAGAAATTAAACTCATGAGATGTACCACCGAAATAAACACTGACAGTTTCTTTAGCGCAATCAATCTTAGCATTAACAGTGTTCAAGAAAGGTCTACCAAATATAATGGGATTAAAGTCATCTTGTGGAGAACCTAGGACTAGAAAATCAGTAGGATATTTTATTTTTCCACACAAGACTTCAACATCTCTAACGATCCCAAGTGGTGTAATGGTATCTCTGTTTGCAAGCTTAATAGTAACATCAATGTCCTCTATTTCAACAGGTGCAATATCATTCATAATTTCTTGATATAAGGTAAACGGAATAGCACTAACACTAGCACCCAAATCACATAAGCCATGATAACAATGATTTCCTATTTTGACAAAGACAACAGGCATGCCTACTACGGGTCTGTTTTTATCTTTAGGATCTGATTTAGCAATTCTAGCTGCTTCATTACAGAAGTAAATAATATGCCCATCTATATTATCAACCAAGAGATCTTTAACCATAGCAACATTAGGTTCAACTTTAATTTGTTCAGAGGGTCTAGGTGCTCTAATATTACTTTTGTTAACCACAGTTGAAACTCTAGCATGTTCCTTAATCCTAACAGGAAAAGTTGGTTTCTCAATATAAGTAGTGGGCACAACTGGATCAACATGGTAAATAATTGTTTCTTCTTTAACACTAACGGGTTCCTCAATCTTTTCTTTAACAGGGGGATGATATTTAAACCATTTCTCCTTAGGGAGATCAACATGGGTAGCAAACGATTCACAAAAGGAAGCTACTATCTCAGAGTCAAGTCCATATTTAGTGCTAAACTTATGAAAAGCATCGGTGGCCATAAAAGATTTAACACAATCGAACTCAAGTATTATACCTAACTCATTACCTTTGTCGAGTTCCCAATCTTCAGAGTTGCATTTAATTCTTTCCAGAAGATCCCATCTGAATTCAATAGTTTTCTTCATAAACGAGCCAGTCTAAGAAGAATCGAGCATAGTTTGATTATCATGAGAAAGCCGAGCATAAAAATTCTGTAAGATAATTTCTCTTGAGAGCTCATGGTTGGGGCATGTGTACATCATGTACTTAAGCCTCCCCCAAGCTTGAGCGATGCTTTCTCCTTCACGAGGCCAAAAATTATATATATAATTCCGATCACGATGAACCAAATGCATAGGATAAAATTTCTGATGGAATTCTAGTTTCAATCGGTTCCAGTCCCATGTATCAGTATCATCACATAGCCTATACCACATCAATGCCTTTCCCTACAAAGATAAAGGAAATACTTTCTTCTTAACTCCGTCTCCGAATAAACCTGCTAACTTAAACAATCCCCAAATTTCATCCACATAGATTAAGTGCATATCAGGATGTACTGTTCCATCTCCTGCATAAGGATTAGCTAGCAGTTTCTCTATCATACCCAGAGGAATTTCATATGAAATATTTTCAGTAGGTGCAGTAGGTTGAGGAGCAACTATTTGTGTTTCCGGTCGAGGTGAAGATACCCCGAACAAACCCCTCAAAGGATTACTTTCCATAGTGACAAGTGACAGTAAATTTCAGCACGTAATATAAATTTTTCCTTACCAAATTCCACTCACCAAAGGCGCTTCACTCCCCGGCAACGGCGCCAGAAAAGAGTCTTGATAACCCACAAGTATAGGGGACCAATCGTAGTCCTTTCGATAAGTAAGAGTGTCGAACCCAATGAGGAGCAGAAGGAAATGACAAGCGGTTTTCAGCAAGGTATTTTCTGCAAGCACTGAAATTATCGGTAACGAGTAGTTTGATAGCAAGATAATTTGTAACAAGTGTCAAGTAGCAATAGTAACAAAGAGTGCAACAAGTTGGCCCAATCCTTTTTGTAGCAAAGGACAAGCCGGAACGATCTCTTATAGTAAGTAAAACCTTCTCGAGGACACATGGGAATTTCATCTAGTCACTTTAATCATGTTTGTTTGATTCGCGTTCGCTACTTTGATAATTTGATATGTGGGTGGACCGGTGCTTGGGTGCTGTTCTTACTTGAACAAGCCTCCCACTTATGATTACCCCCGCTCGCAAGCATCCGCAACTACGAAAGAAGAATTAAGATAACTCTAACCATAGCATTAAACATATATATGGATCCAAATCAGCCCCTTACGGAATAGCGCATAAACTAGGGTTCAAGATTCTGTCACTCTATCAACCCATCATCTAATTACTACTCCACAATGCATTCCCTTATGCCCAAAGATGGTGAAGTGTCATGTAGTCGACGTTCACACGACACCACTAAGGGAATCAACAACATACATATCATCAAAATATCAAACGAATACCAAATTCACATGATTACTTGTGACAAGACTTCTGCCATGTCCTCAAGAACAAAAGTAACTACTCACAAATCATATTCATGTCCAAGATCAGAGAGGGATTGAATAGCATACTAGATCTGAAAATATAATCTTCCACCAAATAAACCAACTAGCATCAACTACAAGAAGTAATCAACACTACTAGCAACCCACAGGTACCAATCTGAGGTTCTGAGACAGAGATTGAATACAAGAGATGAACTAGGGTTTGAGATGAGATGGTGCTGGTGAAGATGTTGATGAAGATTAGTCCTCCCACGATGAAAGGATCGCTGGTGATGTCGATGGCGACGATTTCCCCCCTCCCGGAGGGAAGTATCCCCGGCAGAATCTCTCCGCCGGAGAGCAAAATTGCTCCTGCCCAAGTTCCGCCTCGAGACGGCGGTGCACCGTCCCGAAAGTCTTCTCTATATTTTTTCTAGGGAAAAATGACTTATATACCAGAAAATGGGGGCCAGAGGCTGGCCAGGGGCCCCACGAGGTACCAGGGCGCGCCTGGGGGGGGGGGTGGCGCGCCCTGGTGCCTCGTGGGCACCTGGGTGGCCCCCTCTGGTACTTCTTGTTTCCAGTATTTTTTATTTATTCCAAAATAATTCTACGTGAAATTTCAGCTCATTTGGAGATGTACAGAATAGGTATCTCTGACATAGCTTTTTCAGGTCCAGAATTCCAGCTGCCTGTGACACCCTGGTTTTTGGCAACATTTTCTTTTCAAAATCTTTCTGGCTTTATTTGCAATTTGAATGGTTTTTGAACCTTTTTAGTTGACTTTGGACTTAGGAAACTTTTGAATCCTTCTCTAAGTGATCCAAAGCCCTCAACATCTTGCCACAATCTTGCCATCCACCTTCTGGATCAAATTCCAATTCTCAATCCTTCCCAATTATTCATTTTCTTCCTTTGGGAAAATCTGTCATCACTATGGGTTATGAAGCAACCTATAGTTCTGATGGTCAGAAAAATCCCAAATTAATACCACACCTTCTTGTCATCATCTACTCCCACAATCTTCAAAAACATTTCATGGTCCAGTACAAAATTTTGTCCAGAAAACTCCATTTATCTTCTGGACAGAACTGGCCCTTTGTGAAGCAACTCATATTTTCCCAACTCGGAAAACTCTCAAATAATTCCCTGAGATACTACGGAACCTATCTTGCCACAATATCCAAAAATATCATCTTGTCCAGTACAAATTCTCAGCACTAATATTCTAACAAGTTTCTGCTCAATTCAAACCTCTATGAAGGAAGTACCAGCTAGAGGTATCCAATTGAGCTGAAATTTTTATGACATCTTCTATCCACCAAATAACCCTCTCACACCAAATTTCAGCTCCAGCAGATCAACCATATGAGTGCTACAAGCTCATCTTTCCTCTGGACCAGTAACAGCAGTTGTACATGAACTGCATTCAAACTTTGATGAAAGTTTCTCAAACCTGGCCAGCTTATAGTCCTTCCAAAGTAGATCATCCCAGACATCTCTATTGGCTTCATCTCCAGCTCACCTCTCCTCCAGATCTGTCTCCAAATTTCTGTCAGAAACTGTAGCTGAAGCTACACTTCGAATCAGAGTGAACCTAGCCAAACCAAGGGCACAGGGGCACTAGGTGATCAAAGGAGAACATGCTAGACATGGTGTGCCAGACTTGCATGTCCTCTGGATGCCAGTACCCGTGGTGAGCACGGCAATGGCATGCCAAAACACGCGCTGTGCACCGCACCCACGACGGATGTGATGCGTCCGGCTGCCCTGCGTGGCCGTGCCTTGTCTCCGCTCGCCGACATCTTCTCCTTCCCCCACCTAGCCGTTCTGGAACTTCCCCCTTGCCGGAATCGCTCCCGGCGGCCGCCACGCACACGGGCACTGTGGCACCCATGCGGGCACAGTGGCCCTGCCGCCCGTCGTCTTCCTCCGCAAGCCGCCACTGCCGCATTTACTTCTCCTGCTCTCTCCTATCCCGTCGCCCGAGTCGAGCCAGCCAGCGCGGCGTCCTTGTGCCGGCGATGTGGCCCGAGCTCCGCCCGCTCCAGAAGCCTCTCCCCCTCCTATAAATAGACCTCCCCGGCCTATCTCCACTCCTCACTGCACTCCACCACCTCCCAATCGACCCCCCGAGCATCGAGCCAAGGCCGAGAGGCCCTCTGGCCTCGCATCTCGCCGGCGACCCGCCGCCACCCGAGCTCCGCCACCCCACCGTCCTACTCCACCCCAGACTCCACTGACTCCACGAGCGAGGTCCACTCACTCCGCTGACCCGGCCCAACCTCTTCCTCGACCGAAACCCTGCTGGAATCGCCGTCTCCGGCGACGCCCGAAAGTCACCGCCGCTGGAGAGGAACGGGACGACGTCATCCGGCCGTCTCTCGTCACACTGCGGGTACGTACGCGTTCGTCTCTGTGAGCTCGTTCCATCCCCAAAGTCACCCGACCTCGCCGTCGACTATATCGCCGGCGGCCATCGCCGGACAGCCGCAGCTCTCTGTTCCCTCTCTCCCCCTTTTAAATCTGACAGAGGGGCCCGCTCGTCAGTGGCACGCCGAAGCGGTAAGTGGAGGCGCCCTGGCGAAATACGTCTTCGACGTGCCCTCTGCTGATTTTCTATTTTCTGTTTTAATTCAAACTTTAACCAGAAACTTTGACCATCCATAACTTTTTATCCATAAGTCCAAATCAATTGATTCTTTTTGCATTGGGTTTGTCTTGAGCTCCTCTATTTTCTGGTAAATTTTGGTATTTTTCCCATGCTCACAGAATTTCTGGTGAACAGAACAGTGTGATGTGACATTTTTTTTTGCCTTTTTAAAATATTTTCAGAAGGAAATCCTTTTGACTTTGAAGCCCATGAGTTTGTGGACAACCCAACAGAGCAAGGCAAGCCATGTCATCCATTGCATGAAGCATTTCAATAGTGTTGGTTATTTAATTGAATTATTTGCATTATTTTAATATGTGACAATTTAGAGTAATTTACTTGGATGCATAGCTACTTCCATGTTAAGTTATTTATGATAAATATCCATGCTTGTCAAATACTTGATAACACTAAACCTAATTGGTTGATCAAGTGCCACCTATCCGGACTTATCCGTGCAGCCACATTTGCCAGTATGGGACGGCCTTGACTTGGTCTGGCTTTGTGCTCTTTTATCGGTACCACCAATGAGGGAGGGTTATGCATGTGTGCTACCCTGATCAGGTAGACAACGATAATCCTGTGAGCCCAGTTGAGTTATTTTGCCGGCGTCCCTGTTTGGGACAGTTTAGTTAGCCACGACGATGGCAGGTGTCACGGGGTGACACAGGGGCCACCCAGGACATGACCCTGGGAGGGAATGATTGTTGGTGGTACGATAGAGGAGTCACGGGTCAGGCAGGTTTCGTTGGAGCAGCACCGGTCCACCCGAATGGGAGCACGAGGCTAGGAGCTCCATAGTGTGGGTAAAGTGCGCAACCTCTGCAGAGTGTATGAATCTATTCGAATAGCCGCGTCCACGGTATTGGATAGTCCGTACTAGGCCACTGAATGGTCAACCGCAATAATGATAATAATGATGGAAGAACTTGTCTTATGTTCGGAAGTATCCAATGGATCATGAGGGTTGTGGGACAACCCAGAGAAGAGTAAGTGGTGAATGTTAACTATAAGCACTTAAGCACCTAACATGTTAATTGACATGCTATTGTTTGCTACCTTGCTTTGGTTGCCATGAGCTTGCGAGTACATTCCAAGTACTCACCTGGCGTATCATGCCAGATGCAGGAGAAGCCAAGGACGGAGGTCCCGATGGTTCTTGCTACGCTAACTAGGCCGTGTCCCAGCAGTGTCCCTGTGGATGGAGTTTTCCACGCTATGTTCCGCTACGCCGTAGAGTCACCCAGTAGTATCGAGGCCCTGCTATGTTCCATAAATAATGTAGATATTGTCATAGCACATGCAGTGCTTCTGGCCTCGCCATCAATGTAAATTATGAGCTTGTACTCGAGATATATCAATAAAGTTTAGTTTAGTTCTGTTCCAAGTTGTTGTGTGTTTCCAGAAGACATGATCTCTGGGTTGGAAACACTGGTAAACCGGTCCTCTGAGCCGGGGTGCCACAACGCTTGGTATCAGAGCCGCGCTGACTGTAGGATACCCTAGTTGACCCTGCGCTAGATCCGTGACTAGTTTAGAGTCTTGGATTGTGTCTTGCTTGTTGCATCTGATTGCTGCATGGCATGCTTATAGTTTTATTGTGCTATCCGCTGGTTTGATGAGTGTAGATGGCACCAGTTCCGTACCACTACAATCATGAGCCGGCACCATTCACTTTTCCAGTACTGCTTCATAGTGTCAGGCTTCGGCTGTATCCCAACGGCGAAGACCCAGTGTACCAGGTGTTCCGAGAGAAGCTTGCTGGTTCAGTGTACGAGTATCACACGGAGGCCTTTCTTACTGCGAGTTCGGATATTGGCAACTACTCCCGTTCTTCCAAGGGCGGAACTGCTTCTACTCCGGAGTTGGCGATCCAGTTTGCTGTGATGGAGGCTCTCATTGACTTGCGCTTCCACGAGGTCGAGATGCAGACTCATCCAGGTTTCTTTCACTACCCCACCCTGTCGCCTGCGACAGGGTGAGTCCTTTTCGCACCTGTTGACCCAGCGAGTGATTGTGCTACTGGTGTGTTATCTCGTTATCTGAACGCCAGTTACCGTATGATCACTTCTCTAGCTGAGGAGCTGAATCATGCCCGAGGGGCACTTGCAGCTGTTGCGGCAGCACAGTCTCCTCCTCCACATCCGTTTTCACCTGTGTATACTCCACCCGTTCCACCTTCTGAGACTCCTTCTAGCTCGTTCGGACCACCAGGCTTTTCGTCTGGTAGCCGACGTGAGACCCCGGCAGAGTGGGCCTCACTCCTAGCTACTCCAGTTGCTCCGATGCTGCGGCGTCGTGCTTCTTCTCCTTCTAAGGGGGAACCTTCCCGTCAGCGTCACCGTGTTTCCTTTGATCCGGAGGCCGAGATTCACATCATCAGCTCAGATTCCGAGATAGGATCAGATGACGAGGAGTCTTTAGTCTGCCAGTGTTCGTGCCACCCGCGCTACTAGAGTGGAGGCTTGAGTTTCAGTGCATGCATCATAGCATCTCTGCATATGTCAACTGCCGTATGAGCAGTCCAGTCATGATAATCCCCCTACTAGCTTGTCATGTATGATGTTGGGTTGCCTTGTATAATTATGTTGTTCACTTTATTCGCTCTTTCTATTTGTTTGTTTTTCTCTGGTGTCATACTATCATGCTTTCCCTTATGGATGTTGCTCATCGATTCGGTATCTTGCAATGGGAACAAATTTAGGATGAAGAGGTGTAGTAATCAAGGCGGCGATGGAACTCCCGTTCGTCGATCCGCCAGACAAGCAGGACAGTCACCAGAAGATTTGCCACCTCCACCCCCACAGTCACCAACCACTGATCAGATTATGAGAATGTTTGTAGAGAAAAGAAATCAAGATCTCATGGAATTTCTGAAAAGTATGCAGACTATGGTGGGTCAGAACAACCACAATGGGACACATTCTAAGTTGTCTGATTTTCAGCGTACCAAGCCACCCAATTTTGGTCAACCTGTGGATCCTATGGAAGCTGATGACTGGCTGAGGACCATGGAAAACAAGCTGGACATAGCCCGCTGTGATGAGTCAGATGAGGTTCCTTTTGTTACTCACTACTTGGAGGGACCGGCAGCCATATGGTGGGATAATACAAAAATAATGTGGCCTCCTGGGGAAGATATTTCTTGGGAGAAGTTCAAAGAGGTACTCCGCAAGTATCATATTCCTACCGGCATAATGAAAGTGAAGCAGAGGGAATTTTTGGCCCTTACTCAAGGTAACATGTCAGTGGGTGAATATTTGAACAAGTTTAATAATCTGGCATGGTATTCTACCCATGATGTGTCCACAAAAGAAAGGAAGATTGACCGATTCCTAGGAGGACTCAATCATACCCTCCGTTGTCAGCTTTGTATGCTTGACTTTCCGGACTTCCAGACTTTGGTGAACAAGGCTTTCATAGCTGAACGAGAGCATAAGTCAGGATATGATGATCGCAAGCGGAAGTTTGAACCCAAGAAGGACAATCGTGAGTAGTTTGCGCAGAAGCCACACATTTGGCAACCAGGGCCGTCTGAATACAAGCCTGCCTGGAACAATGGCAACAACAACAATAAGCCCGTCAGCCAGGACAAGACCTTCGGCAAACAGCCAGTGCTGGAGGACTGCCGCCGCAACAACACATGCTTTACTTATGGCCAGAGAGGGCATTACTCCAAGCAGTACCCCACAAGAAATGGGAAGCCATCATCCGACTACAAGCCACAAGTCAACAATGTTGGCCGCCGCCCCAATACGAACTTATACCGCGGCCAAGTTCATCATATCTCCGCTGAAGAAGCCCGTGAAGCACCAGATGTGGTCCTTGGTATGTTTTCTGTTAACGACATACCTGCAATAATTTTATTTGATTATGGGGCTTCTCATTCGTTTATTTCCCGGAGCTTTGCCACCTTGCACAAATTTTCTCCTTCTCTTTTGGACAAAATCATGGTGGTACAATCCCCTGGCTCCATGCTCAGAACAAATGTGATATACAAGGATCTGGAAATCTTGATACACGGAGTTAAGTTTCCAGCTACTCTCGTTACCATTGAATCCCCTGGACTGGATATAATACCGGGGATGGATTGGTTAACACCACATCAAGTATGCATCAACTGTGCCACCAGGAAGGTGACATTGGTTAACCCGGCAGGCCAAACAGTGCAATTCGCTGCTAGCAGAATGATGTGGAAGAAGGGAATGGCATTCAAAGCCACTGCTACAGATATAAATCTGATTCCAGTAGTCAGTGAATTCCCGGACGTATTCCCAGAAGAGTTACCTGGAATGCCACCTGCTCGGGAACTAGAGTTTGCTATTGATGTTGTTCCCGGAACCACTCCAATCTATAAGAAGTACTACCGCATGACTTCCCCAGAGCTGGTGGAACTAAAGAAACAGTTGGATGAATTACTGCAAAAAGGGTACATTCGTCCAAGCACGTCACCATGGGGATCACCTGTGCTGTTTGTTAAGAAGAAGGATGGCAGCCTGCGAATGTGCGTGGATTATCGCCAGTTGAATGAGGTCACCATTAAAAATAAATATCCGCTCCCCCACATTGATGATCTGTTTGACCAATTGAATGGGCCCGGGTATTTTCCAAGATTGATCTTCGAACGGGGTATCATCAGTTAAAAATCAGGAAGGAGGATATCCCCAAAACAGCCGTTACTACAAGATATGGTCTGTATGAATTTACAGTCATGTCATTCGGGCTGACAAATGCTCCAGCATACTTCATGAGCATGATGAACAAAGTCTTCATGGACTTTTTGGACAAATTTGTGGTAGTCTTCATCGATGATATTCTCATCTATTCAAAAGATGAAGAGGAGCACACGCAACACCTCCGTACTGTCCTGGAAAGACTAAGGACCCATCGCTTGTATGCCAAATTCAGTAAATGTGAATTTTGGCTGAGAGAGGTGGGATTTCTGGGACATGTCCTGTCAGAACAGGGTGTGGCCATCGACCCCAGCAAGGTGACTGCTGTATTAAACTGGAGAACACCAGCCACAGTAACTGAAGTCCGCAGTTTTCTGGGATTGGCAGGCTACTACCGTCGCTTCATTGAAGGCTTCTCAAAAATAGCCAAGCCATTGACAGAATTGCTGAAAAAGAATCACAAATTTGTCTGGACACAAGAATATGATAGCAGTTTTATGGAATTAAAGACGGGGCTAACTACGGCCCCTATCTTAGTTCTTCCAGACATTCACAAGAGCTTTGACATATATTGCGATGCTTCCAGGCGTGGAATCGGCTGCGTTCTAATGCAAGAAGGAAAGGTTGTAGCATATGCATCCAGACAGCTACGACCCCATGAAGAGAACTATCCCACTCATGATTTGGAATTGGCAGTCGTGATTCATGCATTAAAGATTTGGAGACATTATCTTATTGGGCAGCGATGTGAAATATACATGGACCACAAGAGTCTCAAGTATATTTTCACCCAACCTGATCTTAATCTCAGGCAGAGAAGATGGCTTGAATTGGTCAAGGATTATCAAATTGGAATTAATTATCATCCGGGAAAAGCTAATGTGGTCGCCGATTCTCTCAGTAGGAAGCAAGGTACCGTGAATGCACTAATGGAGGGTATCCATCCCAGGCTACAAGAAGAATTTGCTAAGTTGAATATGGTGCTATGCGGCCCAATTAACCCGGATACAATGGAAATTATTCCAACACTTATGGAAGAAATTAAGGCAGCTCAGAAATTAGATAAAGACATACAAGAAATCAAGGAGCGCATTCCGCAAGGAAAGGCCAAGTCTTTCCATATTGATGATCAAGGCACCCTATGGTTTGAAAACCGAATATGCGTGCCTGATCAAGACAGCAAATACTCAGAGAGGCACATGAAGCTGCATACTCTATCCATCCGGGAGGAACAAAAATGTACCAGGACTTGCGAGAAACCTTTTGGTAGCCAGGAATGCGAAGGGATATTGCATATTATGTTGCCTGTTGTGACATCTGCAACAGAGTCAAGGCTGAACACCAGAAACCCGTTGGACTACTGCAACATTTACCAGTTCCCCAGTGGAAATGGGATGACATATGCATGGACTTCATTGTTGGACTACCCAAGTCAACAAGAGGCCATGATGCTATCTGGGTCATCGTGGATATACTTACGAAAGTGGCTCACTTTATCCCGGTAAAGACCACTTTCAACGCTAATCAGCTGGCACAACTCTACATGTCCCGGATAGTCAGCCTTCACGGAGTACCCAAGTCTATCACATCAGATAGAGGCTCCTTGTTCACTTCAGCATTTTGGCTGCGACTGCATCAAGCCCTGGGAACCGTGCTAAAGCATAGCACGGCATATCATCCACAGACGGATGGGCAGACCGAGCGTGTGAATCAGATATTGGAAGATATGCTTCAGTCTTGTGCCCTCACCTATGGACCCAAATGGGAGGATAGTCTACCTTACGCAGAATTCTCTTATATAATAGCTATCAGTCAAGTCTCAAGATGTCACCCTTTGAAGCTCTGTATGGACGGAAGTGTCACACTCCCTTAAATTGGTCTCAGACAGGAGACAGCCGTATCTTCGGCACGGATTTGATGCTCGAGGCTGAGAAACAAGTCAAGGATATTCAGGAACAACTTCGAGCAGCCAAGTCCCGTCAAAAGAGTTATTATGACCCGAAGCATCGAGAAGTAACTTTTGAGCCTGGAGAATATGCCTATCTCCGAGTTACCCCCATGAAAGGAGTAAAGAGGTTTCACACCCGAGGAAAGCTTGCACCAAGATATATCGGGCCCTTTCCAGTAATGGCTAGAAGTGGCAGAGTGGCATATCAGCTAGAATTACCACCGGAATTGTCGAATGTTCACGATGTCTTCCACATATCACAGCTAAGAAAGTGCATTGCACCCCCGATCAAACAGGCAGATATGAGTGAGCTAGAGTTGACCAAAGATTTGACCTACGAGGAAAGACCTGTCAGAATTTTGGATGAGATGGAAAGAACTACCAGGAGTAAGACCATTAAATTTTACAAGGTATTGTGGGATCATCATACTGAAGAAGAGGCTACCTGGGAAAGAGAGGATTTTCTGAGATCAGCATATCCACACTTGTTACCTGAGCAACCGAATCTCGAGGACGAGATTCATCCTAAGGGGGGTAGGTTTGTGACACCCTGGTTTTTGGCAACTTTTTCTTTTCAAAATCTTTCTCGCTTTATTTGCAATTTGAATGGTTTTTGAACCTTTTCAGTTGACTTTGGACTTAGGAAACTTTTGAATCCTTCTCTAAGTGATCCAAAGCCCTCAACATCTTGCCACAATCTTGCCATCCACCTTCTGGATCAAATTCCAATTCTCAATCCTTCCCAATTATTCATTTTCTTCCTTTGGGAAAATCTGTCATCACTATCGGTTATGAAGCAACCTATAGTTCTAATGGTCAGAAAAATCCCAAATTAATACCACACCTTCTTGTCATCATCTACTCCCACAATCTTCAAAAACATTTCATGGTCCAGTACAAAATTTTGTCCAGAAAACTCCATTTATCTTCTGGACAGAACTGGCCCTTTGTGAAGCAACTCATATTTTCCCAACTCAGAAAACTCTCAAATAATTCCCGGAGATACTAGGGAACCTATCTTGCCACAATATCCAAAAATATCATCTTGTCCAGTACAAATTTTCAGCAGTAATATTCTGACAAGTTTTTGCTCAATTCAAACCTCTATGAAGGAAGTACCAGCTAGAGGTATCCAATTGAGCTGAAATTTTTATGACATCTTCTATCCACCAAATAACCCTCTCACACAAAATTTCAGCTCCAGCAGATCAACCATATGAGTGCTACAAGCTCATCTTTCCTCTGGACCAGTAACAGTAGTTGTACATGAGCTGCATTCAAACTTTGATGAAAGTTTCTCAAACCTGGCCAGCTTATAGCCCTTCCAAAGTAGATCATTCCAGACATCTCTATTGGCTTCATCTCCAGCTCACCTCTCCTCCAGATCTCTCTCAAAATTTCTTTCAGAAACTGTAGCTGAAGCTACACTTCGAATCAGAGTGAACCTAGCCAAACCAAGGGCACAGGGGCACTAGGTGATCAAAGGAGAACATGCTAGACATGGTGTGCCAGACTTGCGTGGCATCTGGATGCCAGTACCCGTGGTGAGCACGGCAATGGCATGCCAAAACACGCGCTCTGCACCGCGCCCGCGACGGATGTGATGCGTCTGGCTGCCCCGCGTGGCCGTGCCTTGTCTCTGCTCGCCGACATCTTCTCCTTCCCCCACCTGGCCGTTCTGGAACTTCCCCCTCGCCGGAATCGCTCCCGGCGGCCGCCACGCACACGGGCACTGTGGCACCCGTGCGGGCACAGTGGCCCTGCCGCCCGTCGTCTTCCTTCGCAAGCCGCTACTGCCGCATTTACTTCTCCTGCTCTCTCCTATCCCATCGCCCGCGTTGAGCCAGCCAGCGCGGCGTCCTTGCACCGGCGACGTGGCCCGAGCTCCGCCCTTTCCAGAAGCCTCTCCTTCTCCTATAAATAGACCTCCCCGGCCTCTCTCCGCTCCTCACCGCACTCCACCACCTCCCAATCGACCCCCCCGAGCATCAAGCCAAGGCCGAGAGGCCATCTGGCCTCGCATCTCGCCAGCGACCCGCCGCCACCCGAGCTCCGCCACCCCACCGTTCTACTCCACCCCAGACTCCACGAGCGACCTCCACTCACTTCGCTGACCCTGCCCAACCTCTTCCTCGACCGAAACCCTGCCAGAATCGCCGTCTCCGGCGACGCTCGAAAGTCACCGCCGCTGGAGAGGAACGGGACGACGTCATCCGGCCGTCTCTCCTCAGGCTGCGGGTACGGACGCGTTCGTCTCCGTGAGCTCGTTCCATCCCCATAGTCACCCGACCTCGCCGTCGACTGTATCGCCGGCGACCATCGCCGGAGAGCCGCAGCTCTCTGTTCCCCCTCTCCCCCTTTTAAATCTGACAAAGGGGCCCGCTCGTCAGTGGCACGCCGAAGTGGTAAGTGGAGGCGCCCTGGCGAAATACGTCTTCGACGTGGCCCTCTGCTGATTTTCTATTTTCTGTTTTAATTCAAATTTTGACCAGTAACTTTGACCATCCATAACTTTGTATCCATAAGTCCAAATCAATTGATTCTTTTTGCATTGGGTTTGTCTTGAGCTCCTCTATTTTCTGGTAAATTTTGGTATTTTCCCCATGCTCACAGAATTTCTGGTGAACAGAACAGTGTTATGTGACATTTTATTTTGCCTTTTTAAAATATTTTCAAAAGGAAATCCTTTTGACTTTGAAGCCCATGAGTTTGTGGACAACCCAACAGAGCAAGGCAAGCCATGTCATCCATTGCATGAAGCATTTCAATAGTGTTGGTTATTTAATTGAATTCTTTGCATTATTTTAATATGTGACAATTTAGAGTAATTTACTTGGATGCATAGCTACTGCCATGTTATGTTATTTATGATAAATATCCATGCTTGTTAAATACTTGATAACACTAAACCTAATTGGTTGATCAAGTGCCACCTATCCGGACTTATCCGTGCAGCCACATTTGCCGGTATGGGACGGCCTTGACTTGGTCTGGCTTTGTGCTCTTTTATCGGTACCACCAATGAGGGAGGATTATGCGTGTGTGCTACCCTGATCAGGTAGACAACGATAATCCTGTGAGCCCAGTTGAGTTATTTTGCCGGCGTCCCCTTTTGGGACAGTTTAGTTAGCCACGACGGTGGAAGGTGTCACGGGGTGACACGGGGGCCACCCAGGACATGACCCTGGGAGGGAATGATTATCGGTGGTACGGTAGAGGAGTCACGGGTCAGGCAGGTTTCGTTGGAGCAGCACCGGTCCACCCGAATGGGAGCACGAGGCCAGGAGCTCCATAGTGTGGGTAAAGTGCACAACCTCTGCAGAGTGTATGAATCTATTCGAATAGCCGCGTCCACGGTATTGGACAGTCCGTACTAGGCCACTAAATGGTCAACCACAATAATGATAATAATGATGGAAGAACTTGTCTTATGTTCGGAAGTATCCAATGGATCATGAGGGTTGTGGGACAACCCAGAGAAGAGTAAGTGGTGAATGGTAACTATAAGCACTTAAGCACCTAACATGTTAATTGCCATGCTATTGTTTGCTGCCTTGCTATGGTTGCCATGAGCTTGCGAGTACATTCCAAGTACTCACCTGGCGTCTCATGCCAGATGCAGGAGAAGCCGAGGACGGAGGTCCCGATGGTTCGTGCTACGCTAACTAGGCCGTGTCCCAGCAGTGTCCCTGTGGATGGAGTTTTCCACGCTATGTTCCGCTACGCCGTAGAGTCACCCAGTAGTATCGAGGCCCTGCTATGTTCCATAAATAATGTAGATATTGTCATAGCACGTGCAGTGCTTCTGGCCTCGCCATCAATGTAAATTATGAGCTTGTACTCGAGATATATCAATAAAGTTTAGTTTAGTTCTGTTCCAAGTTGTTGTGTGTTTCCAGAAGACATGATCTCTGGGTTGGAAACACTGGTAAACCGGTCCTCTGAGCCGGGGTGCCACACTGCCGGCATTCTCCCTCCTTGTGTAAATCTTGCATATTAAGAGAGAAAAGGCATTAGAATTGCTCCACAAAGTGTTATATTGATTAAAAACATTATAAATAACAGTAGCAAAACATGATGCAAAATGGACGTATCACAAACACACCGCAAAAGAAGATTACATCGGATAGAACTCCAAGAACATCGAGGAGAACATTGTATTGAAGATCAAATAAAGAGAAGAAGACATCTAGCTACTAGCTATGGACCCGTAGGTCTGTGGTAAACTACTCACACATCATTGGAAGGGCAACAAGGTTGATGTAGAAGCCCTCCGTGATCGATCCCCCCTCCGGCAGAGTACCGAAAAAGGCCTCTAGATGGGATCGTGGAAGAACAGAGGCTTGCGGCGGCGGAAAGGTTTTTTCTTCTGGCTCTCTGGGGGTTTCCCAATATTTGTGAATTTATAGAAGTGGAATTAGGTCAAACGGAGTCACGTGGGCCCACAAGGCAACATGGCGCACTCCCCCGGGGCGCACCCTGTTGCCTTGTGAAGCCTCCGTGAGGCTTCTGGCCTCCTCCCGAAGCTTCCAAGGTTTCTTTTGTCCAGAAAAAAATCTCCAAAAAGTTTCGTGGCATTTGGACTTCATTTGGTACTGTTTCTCTGAAAAGCCAAAAACATGCAGAAAACAGCAACTGGCACTGGGCACTGTGTTATTAGGTTAGTCCCAAAAAATGATATATAATTGCATATAAAAACATCCAAGATTGATACTATAAGAGCATGGAACAATACAAAATTATAGATACATTGGAGACGTATCAAGCACAAGTGTGGAAAAAGGATAGTAACATTGCCCCTTCTCTCTTTTTCTCTCATTTTTTTTCATGGCTCTTTTTGGCCTCTCTTTTTTTCTTTTTCCTTTTTTTCGTCCGGAGTATCATCCCGACTTGTGGGGGAATCATGGTCTCCATCATCCTTTCCTCACTGGGACAATGCTCTAATAATGATGATCATCACACTTTTATTTACTTACAACTCAATATTACAACTCGATACTAGAACGAAAATATGACTCTATATGAATGCCTCTGGCAGTGTACCAGGATGTGCAATGATGCTAGCGTAACATGTATAAAAATGATGAATGGTGGAAGTTGCATGGCAATATATCTCGGAATGGCTATGAAAATGCCATGATAGGTAGGTATGGTGGCTGTTTTGAGGAAGATATAAAGAGGCTTATGTTTGATAGAGCGTATCATATCACGGGGTTTGGATGCACCGGCAAAGTTTGCACCAACTCTTGATGTGAGAAAGGGCAATGCACGGTACCAATAAGATAGTGCCTCCAAGTCTTGAGTGCATGCACCACGGCTGCTAACTCCAAATCATGTGTGGCATCGTTCAACTCATGAGGTCGAAGCTGTCGTGAGGCATAAGATAGAACCTTTCCCTCTTGCATAAGAACACCTCCAAGTCCCTGACGTGAAGCATCACAATACACCTGAAAATCCTTGTGTATGTCAGGCAGAACTAGCACTGGGGCTGTAACCAAACGCTTCTTCAACTCTTGAAAGCTGGCTTCACACTCTTCAGTCCAAACGAACTTGGTGTCTTTCTTCAACAACTCTGTCATGGGCTTTGCAATCTTGGAGAAATTTTCAATAAACCTCCGGTAATATCCTGCAAGTCCAAGGATACTACGAATCTCACCGACTGAGGTGGGTGCCTTCCATTCGGTGACGGCTTCAACCTTGGAAGGGTCCACTGCAATCCCTTCACCTGACACAACATGTCCAAGAAATCCCACTTCCTTTAACCAAAACTCACACTTGCTGAACTAGGCATAAAGTTGATGTTCTCTGAGCTTCTCCAGAACTAAGCGCAGATGCTCGGCATGTTCCTCCTCATTCTTGGAGTAAACCAATATATCATCAATGAATACCACATCAAACTTATCCAAGAACTCCATGAATACCTTGTTCATCATACTCATAAAATAGGCAGGGGCATTAGTCAAACCAAAGGACATGACTGTATACTCATAAAGCCCATACCTCGTGGTAAAAGCTGTCTTGGGTATATCCTTCTCACGGATCTTCAACTGGTGATAACCGGATCGAAGATTGATCTTGGAGAAAACACTTGCTCCCTCTAGCTGGTCAAACAAGTCATTGATCATCGGCAGAGGATACTTGTTCTTGATGGTCACCTCGTTCAAAGAGCGGTAATCCACACACATCCTCAAGGTCCCATCCTTCTTCTCCACTAAGAGCACTGGGGCTCCCCAAGGTGATGAACTCAGGCGAATATACCCTTTCTCCAGCAACTCCTTAATCTGCTTCCTGACTTCTTCCAAATCATTAGCAGGCATCCGATATGGCCTCTTGGAGATAGGTCTTGTGCCTGGCAGTAGCTCAATCAAAAACTCAATCTCCCGATCTGGTGGCATACCTGGTAAATCCTCTGGAAATACATCGGGATAATCCTTCACCACTGGTACTTCCTCCTGGACAACTCCCGTAAGAGAGTTCACCTGAGTCCTCCTAGGTTTAAACCTGGATACATACTTGATCCTTTTTCCCGCTGGGGTGGTGAGAAAAATCGACCTACTGGCGCAATCAATACTTCTCTCATACTTGGACAACCAATCCATGCCTAAGATAACATCCAATCCTTGTGACTCAAGTACGATCATATCTGTGGGGAAGCCATGTCCCCCTATGTTCAAAGGTAACTGAAAACATCCCTGACTAACCATAGACTCTGCTCCCGGAGAACTCACTAGGATGGGTGACTTAAGAGCTACGGTAGGCAACTTATGCTTATCCACAAATCCCCTTGATATGAATGAATGCGATGCACCAGTGTCAAAAAGAATGAGTGCTGGAAATGAATTAACCAAGAACTTACCAATCACTGAATCAGGCTGCTCATAGACTTCCTCCACATTGACATGATTCACATGCCCCTTAGTGAAAGGATTAGGCTTCTTGCCTCCAGAACTCCCATTGCCATTTCCATTCTGCAGCTCGGGACACTCATTGGAGTAGTGCCCTGTTTTCTTGCACTTGAAGCAGGTGATGTGACTCAGATCCTTCCTCACTGGTGTAGCAGGGCTGCAATGCTGGGGATTGCCATTTCCTCCATTCCCATTGCCATTCTTGTGGCCATTGTGGTTGTGGCCATTGCCTCCATGCTAAAAATGACCACCATGGTTATGATGGTTGTGCCCTCCAAACTTACTGGGTCCTGAACTAGCATATCCCGGGTACGGGGTGTATCGGGGCTTCTGCTGAGCTCCAGACTGGAACTTGCCCTGACCATATTTCTTCTTGCGGCTCTCTATCTACTGATGCTTGCCCTCGAGAATGGTAGCCTTGTCAACCAACTCTTGATAGTTGATGTCTACTACACAACTTATTCTTGTAGACTCGTGTTGGGCCTCCAAGCGCAGAGTTTTGTAGGACAGTAGCAATTTTCCCTCAAGTGGATGACCTAAGGTTTATCAATCCGTGGGAGGCGTAGGTTGAAGATGGTATCTCTCAAACAACCCTGCAACCAAATACAAGAAATCTCTTGTGTCCCCAACACACCCAATACAATGGTAAATTGTATAGGTGCACTAGTTCGGCGAAGAGATGGTGATAAAAGTGTAGTATGGATAGTAGATGTAGGTTTTTGTAATCTGAAAATATAAAAACAGCAAGGTAGCAAGTAACAAAAGTGAGCACAAACGGTATTGCAATGCTTAAAAACAAGGCCTAGGGTTCATACTTTCGCTAGTGCAATCTCTCAACAATGCTAACATAATTGGATCATATAACCATCCCTCAACGTGCGATAAAGAATCACTCCCAAGTTCCTATTAGCGGAGAACATAAGATAGAAATTGTTTGTAGGGTACGAAACCACCTCAAAGTTATCCTTTCCGATGAATCTATTGAGCTATTCCTATAAGTGTCACAAACAGCCCTAGAGTTCGTACTAAAATAACACCATATGATACACATCAACCAACTCTAATGTCACCTAGATACTCCAATGTCACCACAAGTATCCGTGAGTTGATTATACGATATGCACCAAACAACTTCATAATCATAATATTCAATCCACACAAAGAACTCCAAGGAGCACCCCAAAGTTTCTATCGGAGAAAAGATAATGAAAACGTGCATCAACCCCTATGCATAGATTACCCCTATGTCACCTCGGGAATCCACGAGTTTAGTGCCAAAACATACATCAAGTGAATCAATATAATACCCCATTGTCACCACGGGTATTCATATGCAAGACATACATCAAGTGTTCTCAAATCTGAATATTCAATCCGACAATAACGAAACCTCAAAGGGAAAAGATTCGATTCATCACAACAAAGATAGAGAAGGAAGAAACACCATATGATCGAACTATATTAACAAAGCTCACGATACATCAAGATCGTGCGAAATCAAGAAAACGAGAGAGAGACATCAAACACATAGCTACTGGTACAAACCCTCAGCCCCGAGGGTGAACTACTCCCACCTCGTCATGGAGACCGCCGGGATGATGAAGATGGCCTCCAGTGATGCTTTCCCCCCTCCGTCAGGGTGCTGGAAAAGGGCTGTAGATGAGATCGTGGAGGTACAAAGGCTTGCGGCGGCGTAAAACTCATCTAGGTTAACTTTCGGGGGTTTCTGAATATATATGATTTTTTGGCGTTGGAATCACGCGAAGAGGTGCCACAGGGGGCCCACAAGGCACCAGGGCGTGCCTGGGGGGGCAGGCGCGCCCAGGTGGCTCGTGGGGCCCCTGTGGCTCTTCTACTGCTTCCCGAAAGCTTCCTGGGTCCGTTTCCTTTCAGAAAAAATCGTCAAAAAGTTTCGCTGCATTTGGACTTCATTTGATATGGATTTTCTGGAAAACCGAAAACAAGCAGAAAATAGCAACTGGCACTGGGCACTAGGTCAATATGTTAGTCCATAAAAATCATATAAAAGCCATATAAAGTGCACCAAAATCATACAAAACTATAATAAACATGGCATGAATACTTCATAAATTATAGATACGTTGGAGACGTATCAATAGTTCTCAAAAGTCGCCACCATCAACTGAACTCCCAGCTCGTCGTTCAGTCCCTCCAGAAACTTCTCCTGCTTGGCTGCATCTGTGGCCACGTCTCCTGGAGCATAACGGGCCAACTTGCTGAACTCATCAACATACTCTCCCACTGAACGGTTCCCTTGGCGTAAGTTGCGGAACTCCCTCTTCTTGAGATTCATAGATCCAGCTGAAACATGAGCAGTGCGGAACGCCTGCTGGAATTGAGTCCAAGTCAAACTCTCCATGGGGTACATGGTGGTGTAGTTCTCCCACCATGAAGCTGTCGGTCCATCCAGCTAGTGAGCGGCAAACCTCACCTTCTCTGCATCATTGCACCCTGCTGTGGTGAGCTCCCTTCCTATCTTGCGAAGCCAGTCATCTGCGATGATCGGCTCCGTGCTGCTGGAGAACACGGGTGGGTTCAGCCTCAGAAAACGGGTAAGACTGTCAACTGGGGGTGGCGGCGGTGGGTTGTTGTTGTTGTTGTTGTTGTTGTTGTTGTTGTTGTTCTGGTTCTGGTTCTGATTCTGGATAAGCATCTGCATAAGAGCATTCTGGTTCTGGATCAACTGGGTGAGCTCCGGTGGAAAGTTGGATACCGGGTCAAGTCTCGGAGGCTTCTGATGGGTTTAGAGTGGGTGAGAAATTAGAATAGAACAAGGGTCTAATGAGGAAAATCACACTACCCATATGCAAATGATAGCAATAAAACTTCAAATCACACCAATTCAATTTCAATCAAAGAGGTTCACACAAATCATCAACCTAAGATAAGCCATGTCACAAGATTTGACATGGTCTCACAAATGAATAAAACTAATCGAATAACGAAATCGAATCCCTAAACTCTCATGGTGGACCAAAATCTAGCTCTCATCGGATGATGACCAGTCAACCATGTTGACGACGGGTGTTCTTGCATCACTCTCTGTGTCGTCATCTCCAAGCTCGTCATCCTGGTCCTTGTCCTGGCTGACATAAGCACCATAAGAGTGATCCTCCTGGATGTTTTCTCCCTCATCCAGCTTCTCCTCGGCCTCCTCAAGCTGAAGCTTCAGGTCGTCGTACTTCTCTTGCAGCGCGTCGATCTCTCCCTCGTGCTCGATGCGAGCATCCTGGAGCTCCTATTCGAGCTCGGCCTTGCGGGTCATGAGGTTCTTGGTGACGATCAGGTTGTGGTCCAGCTCTACCTCCATCCTGCGAATGTGCTCCTCCATGTCCTGGATATGGGATGCTATCGTCTCGTCCTCCAGGGTACGCACCACTTCTCCATTCGCGTCGCGGCGCGCGTACATGACAAAGGAGTTCTTCTTGAGTTCCTCGGCGTACTCCTCCTGAATGCGGCCAAGAGCAATATGAGCAGCAATGCCCTTGCCCAAGCCCCATGATCCGACATCCAGATAGAAGTCAATGGGCTCGGTGTGGACTCCGATGGTGCGTCCGGGGATATGGACATCAATCCTCCAGCATGTCTCCTTGGGCTAGGTGGCCGTGAAGGTCCCGGTGAGTGTGGGCAGCGCGATCTTCAGGTGCTTCACGATCTTCATCGGGCTGCTCAAACTCGACAATGGCGGCCGACATCTACATTTGGAAGAGAGGAGAAATTAGTAATGAACCAGAGAAAAGTACGAGACCAAAGGATATATAGGGAAATCTTAAAATACAATTTTCATCCTATGGCTTTTCCATTTTCTAGGGGTCGCGTTCTACAGTCAACGTGTGCTCTGATACCATCTTGTAGCGACCCGACCCAATAAGGATCGAAGTCTCTGTGCTTACCGTGCTAGTCCCTGGATCGACTTGCTAGCACACACATTACTCGATGAAATAACAGAAATAACACACATCTTTATTACATCGATAGTCCAGGAGTAATACAATTATTACAAAAATATGGCATAAGGCCATTAAACAAATGCTGCGGAAGCAAAGAAGTAAATGAGTCCATCAACTCCACGAGCAAAGCTGAGTGCAGAATATCGACTTATCGCACCTTAATCCTCGTCGGATATATCCGTAACATGATAGGTTGCAGCCATGTAGGTCAGTACATGGAATGTACTAGCAAGTCACATCACAAGTATAATGAACCTATTTGTACATGCAGTTTGGCTGGTGGAAGCTCTAAGTTTAACTTTGCATAAAGCTGGTTTTTCCCTATTGTAAAGAAATTATTCTACCTCTACAAAATAGCATAGGATGAGTTGGCAACCCCAACTCAATCCATTCCCAAAGTTTATTTAAACCCAACTGATTAAATTAAGGGTGATGAGATCTCCCAGCATTTCCACTACTAAAAGCTCAAATTGTCCATAACCGGGGACATGGCTAATCGATTAGGTTTGACACTCTGCAGAGGTTTGCACACTTTTCCCCACAAGACTCGACCACCTCCTTGATCGGAAGATCGAGACATAGTCTTTCGAAAGCATTCCCCCTTAACCCACGGATAGGCCGGTACACCTACTCATTCTACATCTGCTAGCCTATCCCGGAAGAGGTCACACTAACTACTCAACTAAGCCAGAGCCCATATTGGCTTGTGGCTGCACACGTAAGCTTCTAGACATGAAAATACGTTTGATCCCTTTGAGCCTGGGCGGCAGACCACTAGTGGTGCACCACCATGGATTTCCCATGCATGCTCTCACTGTACTTCACCACCATTCAAACCAATTCCGCCCAGGTAGTTCATTTAGAAGTCTTGGTCCTGATTACTACTTTGTCACTCATGTCTCACCATGAACACTCCCCAATCCACGTCTACATTAGCGAGGCAAAAATAAACTTACACGGTGGTGACAAAGGTTGTATAGTTCAGACCTACCTCAATTGAACTACTAGGTAAAAGCATAGCCATCCAGTGGAAAATTCCTACCATGCAATCCTACCACAAAGGACTAAGTGCATATATAAAAACATAGGTGATTAAAAGAATGGTCAAATGTGAACTTGCCTTGGTACTGCTGGTTCAACTCTAGAGACTAATATATTCTGCCTCGCACTCCGGACAATCTATCATCAAAGTAAATAACTCACATAAGCAATCATTCAAAGAACCAAAATAACATGCAAAACAAAAAGGCTCGGAAAAACCAAATGAACATACAACTCTTAACTATCACAAAAAATATTCGAAGTGCAAAACAACATATGATATGGGTTCAAAATTTGTGATGTGAACTATAGTGCACACAAGGCATACGACTAAAATATTCATGGACAGATCCTAGTTGTGTGAAAAGTGTCATGATAAAGTTCAGATCATAGGATTTGGCTATGGTGACATAGTGCAAAAAGAATTAATTTAAACGGAGCTACGGTTTAGGAGATATGGCCAAATTGAGTCTGAATTCAAATCTGAACAAATTCAAATTTGAAATTTGCAAAAGCTTGCAAAGATGGGTTCTCTGGATAGATCTAATCAAAATGAACATTTTGCCGCTGGTTTCATCTAATTTGGATCTACGTTTGAAAAGTTGTGACTAAACGAAGTTTAGGGGCTAATCTATGAAAAAAACTACTGCAAATAAGTCCCTGGCCACGTGGCGGGTTCCTACTGGTGCATACCCGTTCGCTGCATAGCTAAACCAGCGAACGGCCGCAATCTAGAACATACTGATTCGAAAAAAAAACCTAACTAATCTAAGCCGTCTGATCACGATCTAACGGACGAGGGCAACGGCGGCTCACCGCGGGTCAACGGCGACGAAGACGACAGTGGCGCGGCGTCGGTGACGAAGGGGATGGCGGCTGTGGCGGTCTCCGGCGTTCGTGAAGTAGACGGGGTGGACGAGCGCGACGAGGCGGTCACGTTGGTGGTGGTGGCGGTCGTCGGCAGCGCCTGGACGGGGCGAAGCGAAGGCGGCGGGGCTCGGTGCTCCAGCGGGGTCGGCGTCGTCGGTGCGGGCGCTCCGGCGAACCTAGGGGCAAAACGAAAGTGCCAACGAGATGCGCACAGGGTAGGGGATTCGGTTGACAGAGAAATGGGAGGCCGGGGTGGCTTACGGGCGTCGGAATGCTCCGGCAAAATGTGTTCGGCCGACGAGATTAAGACGGCGATGGCGACGGCTATGGGCGGCGTGGGGAAGAGCGAGGCGGCGGGATCAACAGAGGGGGCTCCGGGGTACTTATAGGCGAGGCTACGAGGCTCGGGGAGGTGCGGATAAGCCTTATCCGAGGGGCCTCGCCGGTGGTTGCGGGCGGCGCGCGCTGCGGCGTGCTCATCCGAGCGGGAGGTGCGGGGCGTTGGGGAAAGAAGAGGCGGGCCCACCAGTCAGTGGCGGCGGCGCGAGGCGAGCGAGGGCGGGCGGCCGGCTCGAAGCGCTTCGGGCGCTGGGGTAGGGGCATGGGCCGAATGGCCGGCTGGGCTGTGTGGCGCCCCTGGGCCGAACTGGTTTCGGTCCAGGCGGGTGTGCATGTTTTTTTAATAAGAGAAAACTCTTTTGAGGACAAAACAAAACCAAAAGAATTTCTAAAAATACCAAAATAATTTCTAAATTTTTTTATGGAATAAATAAAAAATCGTGAACATTAATTCTAGCTCATATAATTTTGGAAAAAATTTCCTAATGCAATTAATGCATTTTTTGCCAATAAAATAAATACCAAATAAACTCCAAATAATATTATAATAATTTTTCCAACTCTTTTATATTTGAGGAAGTCATTTTATCCTCACTCTTTTATTTCTCACGAGTGGAAAAATATTTGAATAATTCAGAGAACTCCAAAATGCAATAAATCATGAGATGCAAATGATGATTCTATTCACATCCAAATTTAATAAAATTGGGACGTTACACTCTTGCCGCTCCTTATTCCTTTATCCATCATAGTCTCATCCAAAACTTGAAAACTTCAGCACACAAAACTCAACAAAAACCTCGTGAGATCCATTAGTATAACAAATAAATCTTAAACTTTAGGTACTGTTGTAAATTGATTCATATTTAATATTGGCATAATGCTACTGTACTCCAACTTCTCCATGACTCATACCCCCCGATACGATCCATAGATTCATCAAAATAAGCAAACTATGCTACAAAAAAAGAATCTGTCTAAAACAGAACAGTCTGTAAAGATCTCAATTAACATCATACTTCTGCAACTCTAAAAATTCTTAAAAATTAGGAAAACGTGGGCAATTCATATATCAATATTGTGTAAAAAATTCAGAAGGTTTTGACGCACCAGCAAAAAACTAAAATTCCAGCACTGGATGGAAAAGTTTCTGTTTTCGAACAGCATCAATTATACTATCATCCAAATCATCTCAAGGGCATTACTTGGCACAAACACTAATTAAAACATAAAAATACAATCATAACAGAAGCTATAATTGTGTAAACACTCAAGAACAGAAGGTAAAAGCAAAATTTTATTTTATTCATTGGGTTGCCTCCCAACAAGCGCTATTGTTTTATGCCCCTAGCTAGGCATAATGCATAGTTTCAAGTGTTGTCATCCTTCAAGTTGATTCCATAGGTGGCCCTCATAATAGATTCATAAGGTGCGTTAATTCTCTTCCTAGGGAAATGTTCCATCCCTTTCTTTAATGGAAATTGAAATCTTATATTACCTTCTTTCATATCAATAATAGCACCAATCGTTCGCAGAAAAGGCATACCAAGTATTATGGGGCAAGAAGGATTGCATTCAATATCAAGAACAATAAAGTCCACGGGCACATAATTTCTATTTTCAAGAATAAGCACATCATTTATTCTACCCAATGGCTTTTTAATAGTGGAATCCGCAAGACGCAAATTAAGGCAACAAGGATCCATGTCGGTGAAACCTAACACATCACACAAAGACTTTGGTATAGTGGAAACGCTAGCACCAAGATCACAAAGAGCATTACATTCATATTCTTTAATTTTGACTTTAATAGTAGGTTCCCATTTATCTTGTAATTTTCTAGGAATTGATACTTCCAACTCAAGTTTTTCTTCATGTGCTTTCATCATGGCTTCTACAATATGTTTAGTGAAAGCTTTATTTTGTTCATATGCATTTGATGAATTAATCATGGATTGCAACAAGGAAATACACTCAATCAAAGAACAACTATCATAATTAAAGTCCTTGTAATCCAAAGTAGTGGGTGCATTACTATTTAAAGTTTTGACCTCTCTAAACCCACTTTTTTCATTTTTATGATCAAGATTATCACCCTCCAAGCAAGTGGGACTCCTTCTATCTAAAGTTGACACTTCTTCAGTCCTTTTTTCATCAAGTCTTATATTACTAAATAATGATTCAATATGAGTGACATCAATCATTTTAATATCTTCATCATTACTACGATAGAAACCGGGTGGAATCGCTTTTTCTAGAAATTCTCGCTTAGCTCTCAACCTAGCGGTCCTTTCTTTACTTTCATTAATGCAGACATAGATAGCTTTAATAGACTTATTTATATCTTGCTTAGGTGGCAAAATTTTAGTTTTGAGATTTTCCACATCATGAGCAATTATATCCATGTTCCTAGCCAATTCATCAACTCTATTCAATTTTTCTTCTATCATAGCATTGAAGTTCTTTTGTGAACTAATAAATTCTTTAATATTACTTTAAAGATCAGTAGGTATCCTATTATTATTATTATTATTATTATTATTATTATTATTATTATAAGAATTACCATAATGATTGCCATAATTATTAGAGGAATTTCCAGGAAACGGTTTGAAATTACCCCTATAAGCATTGTTGTTGAAATTATTTCTATAGACAAAATTCACATCAATAGCATCATTATTTTGCTCAATCAAGGTAGACAATGGCACATCATTGGGATCAATATGAGCATTTTTTACTAGAAACCAATTTCAATAAAGCATACATCTTATCACTCAAAGTATTAATTTCTTCAACAGAATTTACCTTCTTACCAGTTGGAGTTCGTTCAGTATGCCATTGAGAATAATTTGTCATGATATTATCAAGAAGTTTTGTAGCTTCTCCCAATGTAATTTTCATAAAAGTACCACCTGCGGCAGAATCTAGCAAATTTTTAGAGACAAAGTTTAGTCCCGCATAATTTTTTTGTATGATCATCCATAAATTTAAGCCATGAGTTCGGCAATTTCTTATCATTAATTTCATTCTCTCTCCAAGATTGTGCAACATGTTCATGCTCAAGTGGCTTAAAATTCATAATTTGATTTCTTAGAGAAATAATCTTAGTGGGAGGAAAATACTTAGTAATAAAAGCATCCTTACACTTATTCCAAGAATCAATACTATTTCTAGGCAAGGATGAAAACCAAGTTTTAGCACGGTCTCATAGTGAGAACGGAAATAATTTTAATTTGACAATATCATTATCCACATCTTTTTTCTTTTGCATATAACAAAGTTCAACGCAAATATTTAGATGGGATGCATCATCTTCATTAGGACTACCAGAAAATTGTTCTTTCATAACAAGATTAAGCAAGGCAGCATTAATGTCACATGACTTCACACTAGTGGCGGGAGGAGCAATAGGAGTACTAATAAAATCATTATTATTAGTATTGAAAAAATCACACAATTTTGTATTTTCTTGAGACATCGCGACGAAGTAAGCAAACTAGCAAACAAACAAATAAAAATATTTTTGTTGTTTTTGTAAAAAAAATTAGAAGTAGGGGAGATGAAAACGAGAGGCAAATACAAATAAAATGCAAATAAAATAAATGCAAGTGGATGATAGTTTGTGCGAAGGTACTTGGTAATTTTGATGATGTCTCCCCGGCAACGGCGCCATAAATTCTTCCTGCTACTTGTAGTCTGCGTTGGTATTTCCCCGAAGAGGAGAGGATGATGCAGTATAATAGAGATAAGTATTTCCCTCAGTTAAGAACCAAGGTTATCAATTCAGTAGGAGAACCAAGCAAAATTCCGTTAAGCGCACCTGCACACAAAAGAGCAAACACTTGCACCCAACGCAAATAAGAGGGTTGTCAATCCTCTTAGCGGTTATTTGCAAGGATTAAATCTTATATAGATAAATAGATAAACTAAAATACTAATTAAAATAAAAGTAAATAAATTGCAGTAAGGTATTTTTAGGTTTTTAATATATGATAAAGTAGACCCGGGGGCCATAGTTTTCTCTAGAGGCTTCTCTCTCGAACACATAGCATACGGTGGGTAGACAAATTACTGTTGAGCAATTGATAGAAAAGCAAATAATTATGACGGATTCATGGCAATGATCATGTATATAGGCATCACGTCCGAGACAAGTAGACCGACTCATACCTGCATCTACTACTATTACTCCACCCATCGACCGCTATCCAGCATGCATCTAGGGTATTAAGTATGAAACAGAGTAACACTTTAAGCAAGATGACATGATGTAGACAAAGTAAACTCAAGCAATATGATTAAACCCTATCTTTTTATCCTTAATGGCAACAATACAAATACGTGTCATGTCCCCTTCTGTCACTGGGATTGAGCACCGCAAGATTGAACCCATCACGAAGCACCTCTCCCATTGCAGGAGGTGAATAGAGGGAGGCGCCGGCGGCAAGGACGGATGGAGGAGTCGGAGAGGTGGCGCGGGCTAGAGACAAAGTGGGCATAATAGGAAGGGGAGAGTGGCGGTTGTGAGTCTAGGGTTCGTGCCCCTCCCTCTCCATCCAACGGGTGAGGCGTGTGGGTCGTCCAATCACGCCATGGAATCGAGCAAAATCGAGTGAACACAGCCGAAGGTTAGAGTTAGGCCCATGCATCATCTGCGGTAGAATCAAAACCATTAGTGAAAGCAGTTAAAACTGGTGAATGACAGAAAACGAGCCAGTGTTGCAAAGTGAGACGAATTGAATGGCGGACGAAGATGCGCACGGGAAGTGCTCCAGATAGCCGGGTAGCCTAGCTCCTTTTATAGGAGAAATACACTTTAAACTACTATACTAAATATTACAAATATCTACCGTTCATATCAAAAGGGGTACATAAGAAAACATAATGTCGTAAATATTGATTTGTTGTGATTTACAATAAAATACTTGTATCAACAAAGTTTCTTAAAAATTCAAACTAAATGGAAAACATATTTTTATGAGAAAATAAAATTTTGGCAAATAAATATAACAAATGTGTACATACATACATGAGCATGTTTACATTGTTCATGCTACTTATTATACCTACAAGCTCTATCAAAAATAATATATTTCAAATATTGTATATCAATAGAAAAAATATGTTTAATGACAAGATAATTTATCACATAGTTAAAAAGTTTGACATACAAATGTGATAACATTTATGTGAATATAGTCTTGCCTTCGAGACAACGGACATGACTCCAAGCTTTAATAACATTGCAACTAACCCCGTGCATATAGGTTGTACCAAAGTAACTTTTTACGATTCTACTACTTGTTGCAGAAACATACACACCAGGATTGAACCTATAACTCCAGAATTAGAAGGAATAAAAGAGAATAGTTGTAAAAATGAATGACGAGTAACATTGGCATGTTACCTGCGACAACAATTGTTGTGCCCAACTCTAACAAGACTCGTATTCTAGAAAAGGGTCAGTAGAACAAAAGCAGGGTTCCGACATCCTTGTGCATAGACGAGAGAACCTTCCCAACATAGAAATAACAGGATTCTACAAATCACCTTACAAATTGCATCACAAGGAAGGATATATAGAGAAAAACAACGACAAGGCAGAACTAGAAACGGTCGATACATAGACAAGAGTACGGAGCAGAACACTGGTTAGGTGCGCCACGTTTCCCGATCTATTGCAGCGTGCTCTGCAAGGATCAAGACACTGGTCATGAGCTCGCCGCCCCTACCGAGCTGCTTCGCATGGGATTCCCGGCTGCATCGGATGGACGCATATATCAGCAACCTCACCCACGCATCCAAGATGAGTTCCAACATGTCTTGGAGACCCAATACTTCTCCATACCACAAGTCCGGCAGCAGATGATGCATAGGCATATCTTTTGATCTCTGCCTCTTCGGATTTTCAGCATAATTCGGGGCACTGATGAGCCTTCTTAGCATGAGTCTGGCATACTGAGTTCCATCGGAGAGAATAGCACTGGACTCGTAAAGAACACTTCTACTATCAGACTCACTACCTGGCCTCCTCCCCTCCATGCTTCGCAGGATGCTGGCAAGCTCGTTCTCTCTGTTTGTAGAACAAGGATTACTTTTCTTGACACGCCAAATTTCTTTCAAAGCATCACGTTTTGCTTCGTGCAGGCTGGAGAGCTTAAGGCCTGGTAGCATGCTGGGGCGTATGGCCACCAGAAACATCATATAATTTGATAGCTCTTATATTGCCTTGACATACTTGAACGGTGCCGCTTCTCCAGAGCTTCATCTAGTTCCCTACGCTTGATGTGACCAGCTCTCTGATCGGGCACCATTACTGGAGGGCGCATCCGCGCCGACGGCTTCAGTGGCTCTAGAGGAGACACTGGTCGATAAGCTGACTTCAACTTTTCCCATACCTTTTCAAACAATAAGTCCCTCACAACTGGCATGAATTCAAGACATTCAAGTAACCATACTAATATTCCATCCATAGTTTTAAATAGCGGCCTATACCTCTTAGCGCCGAACCTCTTCTAAACTATATATAGCGGTGCTATAGCTCACTATTTAAAATGTTTGTTCATGTGCTTGGACCAATGTCTCTTAGCGTAAGACCTCTTCTAAACGCTATAGCGTACTATAGCGCGCTATTTAAAACCATGATTCCATCCAAATGCTATTCGTTGCAAGAATCCTCACCATGGCAAATTCAATTTTAGGACCATGGCAAATCTGTTGTACACACCATGGCAATTACTTACTGTAAATACCATGGCATTTTAGTTTTTTCCTGGATCGTTGCACTTTTTATTTACTGTACATACATTTTTCTGAATATTTTCCTTCATGAATGAAAACAAGAAAATTCTAAATTTGCCATGCCAAACATCACAACAATAGACGATAGCCATGCCTTTTGTCACTTGTATTATGTTTTCTCCCAACCGGTAGTTTTCTCCCATTGCACTCCCCGGCGAGAGTCTAGGGTTGTCAGAGAAACCCCCGGCCAACATTCATGTGGATTGCCTCATCTTGCACTTGATAAAGGCGGCGAATCTAGAGTCGTTAGTGATGAAATCATTTCCACAAAACCAGCTCCTGCTAGTTGCTACACGGTTGGCGCTAGTTGTCGATGATCGGGTAGTCAATGATCTTGTATACCTTATAGGAAGGTTTATTACGTGCATGATCGTGTGTCATTGTGCAATGATGAGAACATGTCATATTAGATGTAAAATGAGAATCAAAATATGATCTAAACTAGGCTCGATGGTGTCTTCATGCTCTTGTTTTGATGTTGCGAGTTGTAGGTCGCTTGTCGAGTTATGAGGTTGAATAGATAGATCTCCTATCGCGACCTCTGCCCCCTTTATATAGGTGTCCTGCCATGGCCGGTAGAGTCCTGCCCATCCCAGACTGTCAAAAAAAAGAGTCATGCCCATCCGAAGTTGGACACAAATATTATGTCAGGGCCAAGGAAAGTTCTCAAAGTCGGTATGGATGCGGGATTCACGTAGGCCAAATTCTTTACCTCATACGAGGCAGTATGAGTCTAGAGGATTCCTTAGACTTCATATACCAATACATCATCATCACTGTATTATTACAATTACTTATTCAAAGTTTACTGTATTCACGATCACGATGCTACATTAGTGACAAATGTAGTTGTAGGGAAGGTGATGGTTGTCCTTTGCACGTGGATATATAAATTAGAAATAGTTATGCCAAAGGTACGATATGTGTGCTTTGGTGATCACCCCCTTATTTATTGTTTGTTCTATGGCATGAACATGGGAGCCTTCCTGGCCTTGGTGATTTGCTCAAACGCGTAGGCTATCTCGATCAACCTCGGCTCATACCCCCTCAACCCACCGAAGCAGAGACCAAATGGCACCCCCATCTTGCCATACCCGGCTGGCACGGAGATGCCTGGCATGCCGCCCATAGCGAGCACTGAGGATGCGTCGGCGTTGGGCATCACGACAGCATCCAACTTGTGCTCCTTCATCAGCTTCTCTAGCCCATTGGCAGATAGCTTGTTCAGCTGACGAACCGCTGCTCTCTCTGGAGCACCGATGCCAGTCATGTTCTCGGCCACGAGGAAGATGATCTGCCCGATTTCTTTCAGCTTCTCCTGTCATACATTAATGTTAGAGAATTAAATTTCACAATATTTATCTGTTCAACTTTTCAGATATAAAAAAGTTGAATGCTTGAGAATAAAACTAAACAAAAGATAATATCCATCGCAGCAAGAGGAAATGCATACACAATGAACTGGAAACTAAAATTTGGAGCTGACCTCAACGGGGTGTGCATTATTGAAAGCTATGATCTCTGCAAGTGATCGAACTGGGGAGTAGGATAAGTCTGACAGGTAAGAGTTGAGGCTTAACTTGAACTCTGCTGGTAATGCAATCTGTTGCCCATTGTTAAGGGTATCCATTATGATATCTATATTGTCTATGTCCAGGTTCTCAATGAAGATAGCTCCTTGTTTCCTTCACAAACATGTGCAGTGAACAATTAGAATTTTCAAAAACATACTATTAAACGGATATGTGGATTGGAGAGACCAATATATACCTCATTGTGTTGAGATGTTGCCGGTAAACTGTGTGCTGCACAGTCGAATTCGGGAAGTTGAAGAAGCCGTTGGGGACACCGATTCTCTTCCTATTTAACCCGTCCACGTTCAAGAATTGCAGATATCCACCACGAGGAATGTATCTGGAAGCTGCCTTCGTGGCTGCTGCATCCCGTGCATTGTAGCCAACAATGGCGTCCAACACGTGGACTGCATCTGCCACCGTGCGGCAAATAGGCCTGTAGTTACAAAAATCTCAAGATTTATTTGTTTTTATTTGTTCATATATGCATTTCCTTAGGTTCTAAACAAAACCCAGTTAATTAGGACATGTCTGGAAATATCATACGCAGAAAATTTCAATGCATAGGTATGATCACACGTGATTGTACGAAATTGATGAAAACAAACATATATGGTAACCAGTCGCAAAAAAAAAAAACATATATGGTAACCACTTATTGAGATATATAGGATGTGTAGCAGCATTTACACAAAAAAACAGAGTGAATCTTGCTCACTTGGTTGTTGAGGAGGATGTACAACTCCACCTCTAAATTCTTAGTAACATTTACACAAAGTGAAATGTTATTTAGGGATGTGTTCTCTCTAGCCTGGACCACTAGGAATATTTATAAGCCTAGCAAGGAGTAGCAACTAGCCAATTGGGAAGTTGAATATAAATTTAGGGGACCGTCTATTTGTCAGGCGCCCGAAAAAACTTCCCACGTCAGTCACTTACGTTTTAAGCTATCAGATCAATATCCCACGGTTAGAGCCATTGTTTATCTTCTTCCCCCGCCGCGCGCGCTCCAGCCTTTTGAGCCATCCAGGCTGCGGAAGTTGGCCCACTCGTCAAGGTTGGCCTTGTCGAGCACCACCGCGCCGGCCAGGAGAAGGCGGCGAACCACTCCAGCGTCCCGCCTTGCCATGGACCCGAGCATCGACAAGGAGCCGGCCATGGTGTTGAGCGCGTCGTGCGTGGCCATGTTGTCCTTGAGGAGGACGGGAATGCCGTGCAGGAGCCCGCCACCGGCGAGGCATTTGTTCGAGGAAGCCGAGCGGTGCTCGGCATCGGCACGGGCGGCATGGCGGAGCGCGTCTGGGTTGACCTCGATGACAGCGCGGAGGAGCGGGTTGAGGCGGCGTATGCGGTCCAGGTAGAGCCGGATGAGCTGTACGGAGGTGACGCTGCCGTTCTTGAAGCCGAGCTGGATGCTGGCCAGAATCGCCACCTCGATCTCGAACGCTCCGGCGGCGAGCACCAGCGTGGCCACGACGGCAGCCAGGACCAGGAGCAGCCGAGACATCGTGCAGCGCTTCCACTTACGTGGAGGACGAAATGCTGTGTCGCTCGACTAGAAATGAACTGATGGACTGAGGCAGTGTAGTGTGGTCAAGGTCAACCAACCCTTATAACACACCTATGAAGATCGAAGTCGTGGCTGAAAGAACACACAGGAGACGGGCCCCATCGAAATCACTAATTAAGCAGTACGTTTTTCAAAGATCACTCCCATCTTACCAGATTGTGACAAGTGTCACATTGCTTATGCGACACCTTGGAGTTTTCTCTTTTTTTATATTCGTTTATTCAAAACATTTTATATCTTAAACCGTGCGTCCAAATCTCGAACCGTTTACACCGTTGTATTCCTCGCGTCGAGATTCAAAATTAGACCCCACGTTGATAGGTTTTGACGAACATTTTTTCACGAAAAAAACCGGATAAAAAACCCGAACCGGGAGCACGTTTTTTCCCTTTCTGAAGAGGCACGTTTTCCCCCCCTTTCCGAGAGGCACGGCCGTGCCTCTCGCGGAAGCAAAACTGTGCCGCCACAAGAAGTAAATCCGTGCCTCTCGCGGAAAGAAGAAAAAGAGAAAACGCGTTTTTTTTTCCTTTCTGAGAGGCACGGCCGTGCCTCTCGCGGAAGCCCGTGCCTCTCGCGGAAGGAAAAAAACCCCATTTTTTCGCGCCAATTATTATTTTTGAGTCCAAATCATTATAAAAACCTGGGGAAAACAGAAAAGCCAAAAAAATCATCTAAAAGCCGAAAACGCGTATAGAAAAATAAAAATAATCCGGAGGAAGCGCAAGACGTGGCGGCGGCTGAGAGCGCGCCAAGTGGCGCGCTCCAAGCCCACCTCAAGTGACCTTTGTGAAGGCTCCAGAACGAGTACTCGTTCATTAGTTGCTCCCGGCCCCATGCCTCTCTATGCGCAGATAGCATGGCCATAAAGATTCCCGTCATAAAAAAAAAACATGGCCTTAAAGATAATCCAAGTCTAGTCCTGAATTTATATAGGGTAATGGGCCGAATGTTGTCTTGTCCCTTCGCGTGTTTCTGGGCTTTTCGCCTTCTACTGCGGGCTTTTATTCCTTTTTCTTATTTTTTTTTCTTTTTTTGGTCCTCGGCTTTCGTACATTTACCATATGTAATGTATTAGGCTTTGTAAAGTTCAAAAGAAAATGTAATAGGATTTGTTGCACAAGGAGATCGAATTATGAACCTAACTTAAACTACCATATTCATTTGATGATTCATAGTTTAACTTGGTGCTGCTTCAGTACTAACATTATGCAATTGTTTCTTTTTTGCATGGATTGTGCAATTGTTTTTGCTATTTATAGCTTTGAATAAAATGTGTATTTGTCTACAGAAAAAATATTTTTGAACTTAATTTATCTTCATGTTTTAAATAGTATATAATAAAAAAAATACGTATGCCCATTTGGTTTAAATTTAATCTTACAACTTTGATTCTCATTTTTATAGACTTTGTGTGATTTTTTTTCATGGTTGTATTTTTTCTTATTATTGCACTTGTGTTTTTTTTTATACACAAAATTGCACATATTTTGCTTTTTGCACCTGATCATATCTAAAATGGATTTGCTAATTCTTAGTCACCTGATAAATAGTGAAATCCAAGTCACATACATAATTGTTGGATCTAGAACTTCAAGATCTGGGTAGGAGTTAATTTTACTCATTGTTTCTTGTCTATATAAGCGGGTCAACGCGCTTGTGCTTTGCTGGCCCGGGAATTATTGAATATTTTGTTTGTTTCCAATGTATGTTGGGCCAATGGGGAGTGGGCTTTGTGTGTTTGCTCTTCCAGTCTGGGTTGGGCTTGTATTTCGGGCTATAGCGCCTCTCTTATAGGGCTCTTTTCCAAGTAGTTCTAATGTAATATCCTAAGTTCTAATCATGTGTTTTACCGTGTTTTGTTTTTATTTCAGTTCTTTTCTATCAACAAGATGGGAGATGAACAACCATGCGTTGCCTAAAGTGATAGTGGTTGGGAGGTCTAAGTAGTTTTTTATTCTGATATTGGATGTGTTTATCTGCGTCTATGGTCTATGATATTCATTCTTGGTGCACGCATACCGGCACAAACCACTTGTGTTTTGTATGTTGTATGTAGTATTTATCAAATCGGAGAGTACGTATGCATAGTATGTAGTATATAACAATGTTTAGGTAGTATATATATACTACTTTTTTGGTAGTATATATCGTATTTTGAGTATGCTCATTTTTACATATAAATATGTACATATTTCATAAATATAATAAAAACCATGGGCTTACTTGCAATTTTTTCATTTAACTCACTTTGAAGCATCTTATATAGTATATGAACATACTTACAATAATAAAGTAGTATATAGTAACTATCCTGGGTGGTAGGATATATATATATATATATATATATATATATATATATATATATATATATATATATATATATATATATCATTATTATGTCTTTGCCACCCGTGGGCATTGTCACCCCTCTGGTTTCCGTCTGATCTGGCTTTGAGATCCGTGTAGCATCTTTTTAGGTCTGCCATTGATTACTCTTCCATTTGTCTAATTCCACTGCTACGAGTTGATAGCACTAAGTATTAACAAGGTTAAATGTTGATACATGTGTATACTCATGAATCTTTTTTGGGGAATCTTTTTTGAGTTCACAGGGAACTTCCTTTAGGAATATAAGTCTTAATCACCAACCAATTTTATTGTACTATTATAAAAAGTTAGTAAGTATACTAGTTTTTATACTATTAGGGAATCTTTTTGGTTAAGTATTCATGACCTGATATTTTGATACCCCTAGTCTAACACATACTCTACTGGAACCGTATTAGTGCGATCATTAGCATGCTTCATTAACTGAATCCCGATGAAGAAATGACGATAGCATAGTGTTTACACGGATCACGAGGCATGCATTGAACGGCGATAACATGGGGTGGCACTACCACCTAGAGGGGTGGCATAGTCCCCGGGTGTTAAAAAATCCACACTAATATATATATATATATATATATATATATATATATATATATATAGGGTGGGTCTATTCTACCAACACCCTTAAGACCTTATTCTACCAATATTAGGCTTATTCTGCCAACACTTCCAAAACAACGTCGGACTACTAAAACAGATCCCACCCCACCCCCGACCACCTTCCACCCCGCGGCAGCTACCTCTCCCCTTCCCAGTGGCTCCCGGCGGCGGGGAGCTGCTCTGACCAGCCTGCTCGCTCCGCCCGCCCCAACCACCACCCCGCTCCGCCTCCCTCGTCTTCCCAGTCGCGACCACGCCTTGACCCCCAGCTGGATCCAAACTCCCCGACGGCCAGGATCGGTCTCTGTCGGTGGCCGTGGCCCCCTGGCACCTCCACGGCCCTGGCCCCGCCCGGCGCTGGAACCATAGCCATCTACCTCCTATCGGCCCCTTCTTGTTCCACCTATGGCCCACTCCCCTGCTCTTCCTCCGTCGCGGCCAGTGAGCCACCATGGATTGGGTCGATGGACGGCGCCACCGCTAGCATCCTCGCTACGGCGCCAGATCCTGAGTGCCCCAGGCCCGGATTTGCCCCATAGCCGCAAGCCCAGGCTACTCCTCCAAAGCTCGCTCAAGGCCAGATCCGGCGACCCCAGCCTCTCCTCTCTTCGTCCCAATCCCCTGTTTCTTCAGTGTGACCGATGATGTGCTATTTCTCCCCCATCCCCCAGGCCACGATGAGGACGGATACGTCAGTGCGTGGTTCGCCGGCGCCTGGCCTGTGGTGCGGTTGCGTGGGCGTTGTAGTGCTCGGCTCCTCTCCGGCCACACGGGAAGAGGAGATGCTCCTACGTGCAGTTCCGCCGTGCACGCACCATGTGGACTGCACTCCTCTTCTCGGTGCAGTTCTCTTGGTGGGCGGTGGTGCTCTGGCGCAACAACGACGAGAACACCCGTCGAGCTCCACCGCTCAGCGACGCCCCCAACGGTGAGGTGCACGGAATTTTAGTTCATCACGACGCGCAACGTGCAAGGGCGTTGCAGTTCATTAACGAACTCCGGGTGATGCGGGATGTGGTTGGAGAGATCCCTGGCTGAGGCATTGTAGTGCATCCGGATCCTTCGAGCAGATCACCGCGCCCCCTCGTGCAGTCCAGGCGTCCCAGACTTGCAGTGCACCGCGGCCGTGCAGTCCGGTAGCGCCCCATTGCAGTTTGGTATTACTTTTCATGCAGATAGGTGTCTCAGTGCAGTTTGGCTCGATCGGCAATGCAGTTCGGCTGGTTTGTGGATGCAGGTTTCTGTCTGTACTGCTTGTGTTAAAGAATGATATGTGTAAATTTGCAGGGACTTGTTTTGTAAGAAAATGTTACCCGGGATGCAGTTCATTTTAAAATTCCTTTGTGGTTCATTTTGTAAAACGAGAAAAAAAAACAAATAAAAAAAAGGAATGGATATGTGTGTACTGCTTGTTCACAAAGTTTGCTATAAAACTACAATGTGGTTTACTTGGTAAACGGAAACAAAAACATCTCAAAAAGAAGCTCGCTTCTCATTGTATGTAGTTCACTCGCTCAGTCCCTGCGGTTCACCCCCCCCGGTCTACGCCCGTAAAAATAATAATAAGTATGAAAAAAGGACAACAAAAAGTCACGCGGTTCACTTTCGATAGTGTTGTGGTTCACTTACGCCTGATGTGAAGTACAGAAAATATGTTACGGAAACGACAAAAAATTAATGCGGTTCACTTCTTGATATTGTTGTGGTTCACTTACGCCCGATGTCAAACGCAGTACACTTCCTCGTCTGAGAAAAAATTTACGTCTCAATAAAAGAAATCATGTAGTTCGCTTGCCTGTCTGATGCAGTGCGGTTTTTAGTCTGAAGCAGTGCGGTTTTCTGTCCAATCCAGTTCACTCATCGATTTTGGTCTCGCGAAAAACAGAGTGTCCGAATTTCGGTAAAATCAAAACTGCTCTTAAACCGTAAGGAATAAGAGAGGGTGTTCTACATGAAAAAGTTGCGTCTCGTCGATATCTTTCCAACGGCGTATCATTTGAATCATTTCGACCAGCGGTTTGTAAAAATTCGCGGAAAAACGTCCGCTGCCACCCGTCGTCCGCCGTACTATTTTCAAAATTAATTTAAAACCATAAGGAATCTCAAAAACATTTCTACATATGAAAGTTGCGCCTCGTTCATAGCTTTCCAACGACGTATCACACGCCTCGTTTAGACAAACGGTTAAAAAACTGGAGCGAAAACAGTACCGAAAAATTGCAAAAATTTGAAAAAACAGAATTTCGCGATTTAGTAAATTTGAAACTGCTCTTAAACCGTAAGGAATTACAGAAAGTAATATATATGAAAAAGTTGTGCCTCGACGATATCTTTCCAACGGCGTATCATTTGCTTCATTCCGACAAGCGGTTTGTAAAAAAACGTAAAAATACGCTCGCTGCCACTCGTCAGGCGCCCACCATTTTCGAAACTGCTCTTAAACCGTGAGGAATCTCGAAAAAATTTCAACATGGCGAAGTTGCGCCTAATCCACAGCTTTCTAACGGTATATTACACGCCTCATTCCGACAAACGGTTTAAAAACTGACTCTAAAACAGTACCGAAAAAGCACCGCGTACAGTTTTTTCGACGAGAAGTTCACTAGTCTCTGTATTGCAGTGCGGTTGCTTCAGAAAGTGCAGTGCCCTCGTGTTGAGCGTGCAGTTCGGAAGTGTAGGCAGAATAATTATTCTACCAATATTGACAGAATAGACGGGATGTATATATATATATATATATATATATATATATATATATATATATATATATATATATACCTCATATATACCTCTTTGTCATTCTCAATATACTTCATTAAATATTCTAAGTTACCCCAATACAAGTTTTGTTGAAAAAATATCATTTACGACGTACTTTTTGTAATATACCTTTTTCATGTACAAACAAATCAGTATATACGTAAACCTTCAAAAATATGAGACTCGCATGATTTTTTTTCATGAAGCTCATTTTGGGGTATCTAATAATTATTTATGAAGTATATTAAAAATAATAAAGAGGTGTAAAAGATTCATCTATGTGGTATGTGAGAAGCGGGAGTACATACTCCCAGGAGTACACAACCATTTTCCTATATATATATAGACACACACACACGCTAAACTAAGCGTGAGTGTAGAATAGCTTATTCTACACCTCAGTAACGCTACATACAAAATATAGTAACACAATATACAAAATATAGTATTTTTAAAACAAATATAGTAAATGATGAAATTAGATAGTAAAAGAAAATATTTTCAGAATTACTACATTTGTACCCCATTTTACTATATTTTGTATGTAGCGTTACTAGGGGTGTAGAATAAGCTATTCTACACTCACGCTTAGAATAGCGCCACCCCATTTTACTATATATATATAATTCTTAATCAACGTTACTAGATCCATCATAAACCATGTTTTCATAGTGTATTTATTCAATATGACAATGTTGATTATCCCCTTTGAAACTTGGTCGAACTTAGAAAACTTTGACTTATGATATAAGTTATAGGAATGGAGGGAGTAGTATGCTTGTTGATTTGTTGGATTTTTTGATTTTGTTCTCAGTGGTCATTCATATGTTTTGGTATCCAATCAGTTTGGTGTTATTGAAAAGGAGTAGTAATTGGGGCTTTCAAGCCCTGCATTTTTAGTGTACATAGTTTTAGTTAGTTATCAAATTTTTTATTTTGCATACGACATATTTCTCTGTTGACATATAGAAGTGTCGATCTCATGTTGAGATTCATGCAAGTTTTGTCTTTCATGTAAAGGGGCTTCTAGGCCAGGTCACAACACTAACACTTTTCCTAGGATTTTTGTAGCTATTCCTTTATTTTAACTTGATTTAAGTAAAACAATATGTTTTTTTCTATGCAACAGGATTCATCTTTCTTCCTCCGTGTACGAATTTTAAAATAAATTTTCCAAAATTTAAATTATGCACTCTGAAGTAATTGTTAGTTTTGATTTTTGGGCCCACATATTTATAGAGGAGTTGCTCATTTTGAAGACCATAGTTGCACAAATACTGTACATGCAACTGGATAACATCTTTTTTTGTTGTCTTCATTTCTATTTATGTTTATTAACATTTTCATGATGTGTTGCTCATGACAGCAACTGCATTTTGTTATGTTTTTTCAAGCATATCAACCCCATTTGGACACTCACCGGCCGTGAAAAATTGGGCGGGGGGGTTCATTTTTGGTTTCCACTGAAATATACATCCCAAGTTGCACATCCGGCAGCTGCGTGCAACTAATGGGTGTGGTGACAGTTGCATTTTATTTTTTCAAAAACATCACCCCTAGTTAAACATCCGCCAACTCTGTGCAAATAAGGGTGGGGTCATAGTTGTATTTTTATTTTATTTAAAAATACAATCCATAGTTCCAAATCCGCTTATTGCGTGCCACAAAGGTTGGGGATAGTTGCATTTTGTTTTTTCGTACAAAATGCCATGCCAGTTGGACGTCCATGGTAGGTGTGTGCTAGTACACATGTTGAGGACTAGGGTACAACATTTGTATAGACTCAATATATGACAATACACTAATAGTACGTTATTCATACATCGATCTTACATATAAGAAAGAAGAACATACACCCCGAAAAACAAATACACAACATACATTTCTTTCACCCAAAGCAGCTGGTGTGGTAGATAGGGGTCTTGGTATCCTGGATAATTGTAGACCATCATCCACTAGATGAAGTTGTGAAAAGCACAACTCCCCGAAGCTGTTGATGCTGATGATGAGAACCTCATTTTGGTCTTGTTATGCCTGATGACATGACCCAAAGGTAACCCATATCTAGTCTTGGATGCTCTTCTCCCCTGTCCACCAATGTGTAAGCAACTAGTACTTGTCATACCTTTTGGGACCCTCGAAGCTTTCATGGCCATCCCATAGCCAAACACGTCCATATACGGCCTAGTAGGCACGCCTAGAATAATAGGCGAGCATGAGCCCATCTCACCAGCAGCTGATCCATTCTTACCTTCGCCTGCATGCAGATGCAACTCGTGCAGCTCCGGCAGCAAAGCGGCCGGCAATGGCAAGGCCGTGCGCTGGTTGATGAACCGCACTATGCTCTCCATGAGAACCTTGCTCGTCGCACGCAGTGGGTTGTACAGGTGGAAGCCATGGTCTTCTCCCTCCGACTCCACCAATGTCACCGCGTTCTCATCATCCGCCCACGCGCAGCAGTCGCACATGCGAGCCGCCAACCGACGCCCGCGGTCACGCAAGGTGTCCTGCTCGGCGACGGCGACCAGCACACGATGGCATGTCAGCAAGGCGATCTCCTCGTCGAGAGGATTCACCCGGCGATCGTCCTTCCCGAGACGGCCCGCCGCAACGAACGGCCAGACCCTGTCGATGAGCTCGGGCGTAAACATGGCGACGCCGTCCCAGACTAGCTCGGAGCTGGACAGCCGCTCGACGCCCCAGAAGTATGGGTGCACGATGACAAGGCCCTCCACGTCGATGTGGTTGCCAGTGCCACCACCGCTGGCAGCACGCACCGCTGTGTTGTAGACGATGTTCCCGCCGGCGCTGTCGCCGGCGAGGAACGTCCGCCCGGGGTCGGCGTAGTCGGAGAGCCAGGGGTCAGAGAGGGACGCCACCCACTGGAGCGCTGCCCATGCATCGTCGTAGGCCGCAGGCACGGGATGCTCGGGCGCTAGACGGTACTCCACAGACACGACGAGCGCCCCGGCGCGCGCGGCGAGTGACCTGGCGTAGTTGTTGTACGTGCGGCAGAAGGCGCTCTCCGTGCAGAAGGATCCGCCGTGGACGTACATGATGACGGGGAGCCCCTCGCCGGCGGCTGTGGCAAGGGAGGGAAGGAACAGGCGTGCGGACACGCCGGTGGTTTTGTCGACGACGACGTCCCTCGTTGCCACGCCACGGTTGGCCGCCGCGTCCTCCGACGCTGCCACGAATGGGCTGCTCAGGAAGCGCTCGATGCGGCCGCCCTTGTATTCGCGTATGAATGGGTACAGGTCGACGGTGATCTCTTCCTCGCCGGCATCCTTCTTGCTTAGTACCGGAGAAGTCTTGTTTGCATGCATCGTGCTTTATGGAACTTGCTAGCAGATGTGCTACGTGCTGACCGACTATGCAGCTCTATCTTGTGTTTTCTGCGTTGTGTGGTGGCTGGGACTTAAGCTGCTCGTTGGTTTTTATAGCTGGAAATGGTCATGTATGTATGCACAACTAGTCACGAAAGATATATTACACAAGTACATTTGTCCCTCGTCAGAGTATACACAAGTACATTTGTAAATAAAAGTGAGCATTTGCGCTCCTTGTCTTGTGAGCCGCATGTGTGCTGAAGAATATCCTTTGTGCAGAGTTTTGTATCCGCGGACAAACTTGGTTTAGTTAGTCAACAAATACTTAAAAAATGGTGCTCCTCCCTCCATTTTTGTATATAAGGCCACTATCAAAAATATAATTTGCATCTATTGAAGGCCACTATCTCTTTCAGAGAAGAATTGGTTAGATTTTTGCCTCGTACGTTGGTTCTTATTAATGCAAATGTTTCGCTCAGCACGCGTACATGGAACCTATACTTTGTTTGACATTTGTTTTATCATAGATATTAACTTGTGTACTTGACAATCTTATTTTGTTTGTCAATATAGCTGCCCATCATTTTTAAGTAGGCGGAGTGACGGAGGCTTGTGGGAATCCTGTCATTCCACATTATATATCCAATCATAGTAAAATAATAGCTTGCCAAAATGGCGTAAGGTGTAGTGACATACCCGTTTGTGAACTGCATATGGTCCCAAAGACTAGTTTTGGTGACGTGCTAGTGTGAACAACACAGCGCAGTTATCATATCTGACTGACTGGTTAAGCTGTCTTCAAACCAAAATGTTCAGTTGTACATTTTTCATGCGTGAAGATTATGGCTAAGATTCTTTTTGGATTGCTTTAATATCCGTTTTTCTCTCTACATGAATATATATCAGCATGGTCCTGTCATTCATGGGATAGTACTTCCGAAAGACTAGTTATGGTGCTGTGCTGTGTGAATAACATAAAAAGTTATTATATGTGACTGACTGACTTACTACGAGCAGACGTTTGTATCTGTTTTTGTCTCTACATGAATAACAACACTTGGATCTCAGTCAACAAATAGTAATCGCCATAGGTCAGAGTTGTGAATACACTGAATAACAACTCGGTCAACATAGTGGACAGACTGTCTGAGTCGTCATACTAAAGTGAGTAGTTGTTCCTCTCCTTGGTGAAGATTCTTGCTTCAGACTTTCGTGCCTGTTTTGTTTCTACATGAATGCCAGCACGACTTTGCCAGTCAATAAATTTATATTACTTCCCAAACTAGAAGATTGCCATATATTAATATTGGAGGGATGATCGAGCTTCATAGTATAGTCTAGTACTATTAACAAACAAAATTGAACTGTCAAGTGGATGTCTTGTGGACGTATGGTTTCATTGAGATTGTCAACTAAATGCCCAGTGCCCTCTTACGGTGTCGAAAGGTCATTTCTACACAAGAAACTAGACAATACGCCACATTATATCAATATACATTTATCAAAATAAACATATAGAATATATGAGAACAATACTCTCCACATTCTCGCTATATATATAGATGGTGACTTGCACGTTATAGATTTGCGTGACCTTCTAGCTTTGGTGATATCTTTTATTGCCAGAAAATAAAAAAATATTGATCATGTGGAGGGCTTTGCATGTGCTTTATGGTGTGGAGGTAGTAATAAATTTATCAAAAATAATATTAAAATATATGAGAATAATATACTCCACATTCTCACCGTATATATAGAGGGTGAATGCACGTTATAGTGGCTCATGGCTTTCTAGGTTTAGAGAAAACAGAAACTGTCAAGTGGATGTGGTGTGGACATATGGTTCACTTGAGACTATCAACTTGTCAAGTGTCTTCTTACAACACCGAAAGTTAACTTTTCTGGAGAAAGTGCCTCTTTCATTGGAAGAAATAAGCTTGGTCCAACTCACCACCTAGGAGGTAAGAGCACTGAATAAATCTGGACCGCTGATTCCCATAACAAGTTGGGCCAGGTTATGTAACATGTGTATTAACCTATTGTAGTTGGTGACTTCTCTCGGAACTCCAATCTCCAAAAGGACAGAAATTGCATTTTTTTCTAAGATTACGCCTTAAATTTTCAGTTGGTTGGCCGTTCATGGTCACATTTGGACAGCTGACAGGTGATACGTCCATTTTGCATCATGTTTTCCTACTGTTATTATAATGTTTTAGATTAATATTTCACTTTATGATGCAATTCTAATGTCTTTTCTCTCTTAATATGCAAGATACACATGAAGAGGGAAATTGCCGGCAGCTGGAATTCTGGGCCTAAAAGAGCTACATCAGAGATAACTATTCACCGGAGCTCCAAATGACCTCAAAATTTACGGAGAATTATTTTGAAATATATAAAAAATATTGGAAGAAAGAAGTACCAGAGAAGACCCTCGGTGGGCCCACAAGGCAGGAGGACGCGCCCTACCCCCCAAAGCGCGCCCAGGTGCTTGTGGGCCCACAGATGCCCTCCGGTGCCCTCCGGTGCCCATCTTTTGCTATATGAGGCCACTTGCCCCAGAAAAAAATAGAGAGAAGACTTTCGGGATGAAGCGCCGCCGTCTCGAGGCGGAACCTGGATAGGAGCACTTTTACTCTCCGGCGGAGCGATTCCGCCAGGGATACTTCCCTCCGAAAGGGGGAAATGAAAGCCATCGTCATCACCAACGCTCCTCTCATCGTGGCAGGACTCATCACCATCAATGTCTTCACCAGCACCATCTCATCTCCAAACCTTAGTTCATCTCTTGTATTCAATCTTTGTCCCAAAACCTCAGATTGGTACCTGTGGGTTGCTAGTAGTGTTGATTACATCTTGTAGTTGATGCTACTTGGTTTATTTGGTGTAAGATCATATATTCAGATTGTCAATCATATATTATCCTCCTCTGATCATGAACATGAATATGATTTATGAGTAGTTCCGTTTGTTCTTGAGGACATGGGAGAAGTCTTGTTATAAGTAATCATGTGAAGTTGGTTTTCGTTCAAAATTTTGATGATTTGTTATGTTGTTCTTCCTCTTGTGATATCGTGTGAACGTCGACTACACGACACATTACCATGCTTGGGCCTAGGGGAAGGCATTGTGCGATTAGTAAGTAGATGATGGGTTGCGAGAGTGATAGAAGCTTAAACCCTAGTTTATGCACTATTCCGTAAGGGGTTGATTTGTATCCATATGTTTCATGCTATGGTTAGATTTATCTTAATTCTTCTTTCGTAGTTGCGGATGCTTGCGAGAGGGGGTAATCATAAGTGGGTTATTTGTTCAAATAAGAACAGCACCCTAGCACCGGTCTAGCCACATAGCAATTTATCAAAGTAGTGAACGCGAATTAGCGAATCGTGATGAAGTTAACTAGACGAGCTTCCCATGTGTCCTCGAGAACGCTTTGCTCACTATAAGAAGTAGTTCCGGCTTGTCCTTTGCAATAAAAGGATTGGGCCACCTTGTTGCACCGTGTTACTTTGGTTACTTGTTACTTGCTATCAATTATCTTGCTATCAAATTATCTGTCACTACTAGTTTACAACACTTGCGGAGAATACCTTGCTAAAAAATGCTTATTGATTCCTTCTGCTCCTCGTTTGGTTCGACACTCTTACTTATCGAAAGGACTAAGATTGATCCCCTATACTTGTGGGTCATCAGCAGATGGGATAAAACCGATCTCCCCCAGAACGAGAGATGTGCTTTTTGCATTGTGGCTGTCGAGGATGTTCATCACTTTTTCATGGTAGGCGTGGTCGTTAAAATTATCTGGTGCTTGGCTTTGCAATGGCCAAATTTACAAGAGGTGATGCCACCCTTTTGTACCCCCTTTGCTAGATGGTGGTGCTCGACTCCATAGTGGAAGGAGGAAAACCCTGCATTCTTTAGTCATATTGATCACCTGGAGCATCTGTAGGGAAAGGAACCGGTAGGGTTTTTAATAAAAGAGTGAATCTAGTCCTACAAATCCCAGATCTAATCAAGACCTATGCAAAAAGTATGGGCTTTAGGTAACTCTGGTAGTATCTCTCTGTAATATAGATTTGTTCTTTGGAGTGGTACAACATTTTTTGGTCGCTAGGTCCTTGTTTGGGTCGCTATTTTCCTGGTAGTTGGGTCGTTCAAAAAAAAAAGTTGGGTCGTAGTACTGCCGCTTGGCCTTCTTTTCTATTAGTGTTTGTGTGTTTTTGGTTTTGTGATACTTTGTAAGACAATGTATCGGCCATTTTCTCTTCTTTCTTAATGCAACACATGTAGCTCTCGTGCATGGTTCGAATATTATTTTAATGGTTTGCATGTAGGCAGTCTAGGACATATCCATTATGGACAATTATATGAGTTTTTTGCAAAAAGGACAACTATATGATATGTTTGCATTGGCTGCCATAGGGACCAACTAGTTTTTTTTTCTTAATTACTATAAATAATTAAAAAGGGCATTAGTCTCCATGCATGGTCCTCCACGCATTAAAGTGACATGTCATTTTTTTTGTATAACATTATTCTGCAGCAAAACTTCGTCATGTACTAAGAAAAATGTTTTTATGATAGTTTGTTTACAAGAATTGGATCACTCATTGCCACATTAAAATATTTCTAACTTTGTAGATAATTGCCGTACGTTGCGATGGGCGCATAAATATTTTATACAGAATCGATGTGATTTACATGTGATTTTATTGTCATTGTGATTACGTACCAAAAATGTACTTTACCAACCAATTGAACCAGTACTTATTGACTTACCAAAGAAAACATGCGCTTTATTTGATAACCCAATAAAAGGTGTGGCAATTTCCAAGGAAAACTGATGAGAAAATCAGCAAAAGCGAAAACAAAGGTCGCATGGTCAGGGAGGATGAAAGAAAAGATAAGGCGGAAGTTGGGGAGATTTTCGATCGTTGCTACTATCATGGTGGATTCGTATAGAGCAATATGCTTCCATATATGAATGATAATACTTCACCATACTTAATCTAGGCCCTTGGATCAAAATGGACAGATGGTCCAAACAAACTTGGTCCATCTTGAAATTTCTCTCTTGGGGACTGTACCACTAATATCGAGGCAACTTATTTAGCATGAATGCTTTGTTGAAACAGTTGTGAATAGTCTGAATAGACCATCTTAAACAGTTCCACTGAGAGTTTCTCGAAAAAAGCAGTTCCACTAAGACAACCATTTGTTATTTGCTAGCTGAATTTTTTAGCCACATGGGATGATGGCACATCTCGGTTCATGTTTTCCGATAAAGAGAGGGGCATGCATTTGTGGTATATCCTTGCAAAAAAGACATGTTTCATATAGAAAAAATTTGTGGTGACATCATTACTATATACTTCCTCCGTTCCACAATGTAGTGCGTATAGATTTTTCGAAAAGTCAAATTTTACAAACTTTGACCAAGTTTGTAGAGAAAAGCATATACATCTAAAATACCAAATACCTATCATTAGATAGTTCAGAAGACGAACTTTCATATTGTATATATTTGATATTATGGATATAAATAGTTTTCTCTATAAACTTGGTCAAAGTTTGTAAAATTTGGCTTTTCAGAAAATCTATATGCACTACATACGGAATGGAGGGAGTATTAAACATGAATTGGTGGCAGCTATGGTTCATCGACACATACATCTTTTGTCCACCCTAAAAAGTCTGTATAAAAAATAACAAAATAATTAACTCAAACAGAACAAAGCTCGCCTGCAACAAACTCATTTAACCACTACCCTACAAAATCCTTCCCAGTGGAATCTCCGGCAGAAGTATTGCAGGATTATGGCTTTGGAATTTGACGTCAGTAGTGATGACTTACTACGACCGGCTATATATAGTTTGTCAGTCGAAAAGCGCAAATAAAATTTTCCAAGCGTTTGGCAATATAATTTGGATGCGGCCGTACGTGTGCTTTCTCATTAATGCATTTGATTGCTGACATTGAATAATTAGTTCAAATCATTCTCTATACATTCCTTCACAAAATGTGTTCTTAAATAGCTAAGCATTATCTAGCGAAAAACTCTCTCTCTCAGCTCTCGCTCCCGTGCTGCTCTCGAGCGGCACCGGGGCGGCCACCAACCAGCCAACCTAGTCCACGCCACCCCCTCCCTCCTCCCCTTGCCGCCGCCGGAGGGCGCCGCCGGGCAAAGCCACCGCGGCGCCGGCGGCGGCAAGGCTTCTTCCCGTGGTGCAACTCGATGGATGTGGTCGTGTGGGTGCTGGATCTAGCACAGTGGAGTGGTTGCACATGACGGCGACGCTCGAGGGAGGCGGTTGATGCTGCTAGCGCTCGTTCCTCATGCGCCCGGCGAGATGCGCATGGAGGGCCGGCTGCTGCTCGCGTGGTGGCGGGGGCGGGGGCGGCTGGATTTGGTCGGTTTCGGCCGGATCCACGAGCGGCGTGGGCGCGGATGGTGAGGCGCGGGCGCGGGCGGACGCGCGGGATGGTGAGGCCGGCGCGGGTCTGGAGGGCGGCGGGAGTGAGCTGCAGATGTAGTTCGGTTGCGTGCGGCCAGGAGTTGCGCGCGCACAGTGGCGCGACGAGCGCGCGCAGGGCACGGCCAGGGCGCAGATGGGCTCCGGGCAGTGTGGATCTGGCGCTTGGGTGCGGCTCAGAGGCCCGGGGAGGCATGGGAGGTGGTCTCGTGGGCGATCTGCTGGACTGCATGGCGGGTGGACCGGGGTGGCCTCCGCGAGGTGCGGGCGGCTGCGGCGGCTGAGATGTGGCTTGTTCGGTGGTGGTGGCAGCAGTGACGGCGTGCTGCGGCGTGCTGGAGGACTGCCGTGGTGCTCGTGCTCAGGCGGTGTTGCTATCCTGGCGGAGCCCATGGTGGAGGGGCTTGAGCGGCCTGCACGGTGCTCGAGCGGCGGCTTCGGCCGCGAGGGGCGCGGCCGGTGGGTGTCTGTGCGGTCTGGCATCGCATGGACGCCCCCTGGGGGTGTGCGGATCGGAGGCCCATGGCTACGAGGAAGTGCGCTCCGGCGGCGTTTGTTGCGGATCTGGTCTTCGACTGTCGGTGGTCTCCGCGAGGTGCGGTTGGCTGCGGCGGTTCTTGGTGATTCTTCGTAGGTGGGCAGCTTCGATATTGGTGATGTTTGGTGGGCTTGCCGACGCCAATGTGGGATGATGTGCGGCTGAGGTGGTGTGGAGCTGGGTGAAAACCATGTCTTGGCCTCGTGCCGTGACTAGCGATGGCGGCGGCTGTGGCCGTCGTTGACCTCCATGGAGGCATCGTTGCTTTGTTCTCCCACCCCTCCTGCGCGGATCTGGCCTTTTCGGCCTCTCCGGGGGAAACCTTGATCTGTGATCGGACGATGGCGGCGCCTTGGTGTCGTATTCCTTCTTGGGGGCTTCGTCTTGGGAGCTTGGCGTCGACGAGCGGGACCGGTGGATGGCGGTTGGTGGCGGGTGTGGCGTCCAGGCTTCTGTGGCAACGATGATGGTGGAAGCAATGTCGGCGACGCGGCAATGGTTGTGGTAGTCGGCTCTTCTTCGGCGTGTCCACGGTTTTGCCTCGGTTTGTTTGTTGCTATGGAGTCGAAGCTGCTGCGGCAGGGGCCCTGTGGTATACGATGACTGGCTGCAGGTAGCCCGTTCGGCGATCTCCCGTGGCGCCAGCCATGCCTGGTTTTGTCCTACAAAGTTCTCCGTCAGAGTCGGTGTTGCGTCGTCTGGCCGTAGGTGGTTGAGATTTTGGCATAGATCTTCATGCAGCTTCACGTGTCCGCTTCAGTGTGGGTTGGGTCGACGATCGCCTACGGCGGAGTCGGAGTCGTTTGCTCAGAGTGTAGGGATGGTGATGACGCCTCTAGGGGAGGAGTGATGACGATGACGCCTGCGTGCTGTCTCGCTGAGACCCTCTTTTGAGTGGTGTGCGTGGGCTTTTTATGTGTGTCGCTCAACGGTTGTAGCGGTTTTCACCCAGTTTTCCATAATTAACTGGGCAATCTGGTTTTCGCTCGGTTTTCCCTAATTAACCGAGCAACTCTTTTTTTCTTAATGAATGCAGGATAACTGCCATTTCGAAAATAATAATAATAGCTAAGCATTTCCACATAACGTGTGGGGTATCTTCTATTACAAAAGGACATGCTGAACCATGAGTATATTTATCCTTATGGGAATACAAGGATGTAATTTTGTTTCCTTTGTGAGCGAGGAGCTGTTGGCTTTGTTTGAACTTTGGGCAGGAGTGGTTCAAGATCCGTCTTCCTCTACTCCGTTGGTGAGGGAGAAGATTGGGTGTTGCCGATGATGCTTGCGGTCTGCCACATCTCCGACGTGTGCTCGTCTGGAAGGGCCTAAGTTTGAAGGTGTCCCGTTCGCAGAAAATCCATCCGCAGATTCCAAGATCATGCTGGCTCTGGGAGGGAGCGGCGGCAGCTGCAGCGGCGGCGCGCCCTCAACTCGCGGCAGTGTGTGTCTAGTCGGTTCCCCAGGGACCCGGGTGTAATTTCTTTCTTTGTTGGGGTTCGTTGTATCACTAGCAATCCTTAATAAATCTGGGGTCCTTTCCACACAAAAAAAAAAAGAAAAGAAAAGGAAAAAGACTTGGGGGATCCAGTCGTTGCAGACTACCCAGTCAAAACAAAATAATACTCGCTTGCCAAGATGTTGTACGATCAAATAATTAATGACAATAGTTGTGGTGTTGTACTAGTATGAATACCAGCACGGTCATCATATGAGACTGACTGACTAGGTTGTTGTTGAACTAAAATAAGCAGTCGTTACCTCAGATCTAGTGAAGATGCTTGGTTCAGATTCTGGTATCCGTTTTTGTCTTTGTATGAAGACCAGCACACGGTTCTGTGAGTCAATATAGAGTACTCCTCAAACGTTAGAAAATTGAATGTTTAATATTGAAGGGGCTACATAGTCATCTGTTAGTAGTTAAAAAGTGCATGTGTTCATTGGATGAAATTTCTGGGGTAACATTAGCAAAGAAGTGATCGAAACCAACTTCCTACCCCCAAGTGGTTTCAAAAAATAGATCACAATAAGCAGTTTCACTAAGGAAAACACACTACAGTGGAGCATGCCATATACTACAGCTCATCTCCTGGAGACCGGACGTACCATGTGAATAGTCCGTCCATCTCGGTCAGTGTGGCAAGAAAAACCGCCAGAAATGGCCCTTGGTGAATTAATTGCGTAAATTTGATGTGATCCCTCTGAGGTGCAATGTCGATACATCAGACACAATCCTTTTTTGGGGCGCCAGAAATATACTTTCATATGTCAAACATTTTTCATGTTGAACTACAAGTATTATCACATGCTTTAATGCCATTTGTATGTGATGTGATAAGATTCTATTTGCACGAGACTATCAGTAGCTTGTCCACTAGGCCACCTTCCACTCATGTAATTGTCATAGCCCATGCTGATCTATGATCAATCTATGTATGTATGCCCTAGCTGATCTATACATGTAATTGTCATAGCCCATTTGTGCATGTGCATTTATTTGTCCTAGCTAATATGTGCATGTCCTCTTCCTCTTTGTTTAATGATATACCTTGTTATGTATTCACTTTTAGTGGCTACATATGTGTTGGGTGTTAGTTGGGACATGCGCCATCAATGTAAATTCTGTTTTGTGTTCAATTTTTTTATTCTATAAATTCTGTTTTTTTGGTAAATTCAATGTTATTTTTTAAATATTTAAAATATTGCAATTTAGTTATGGTACGATCCTAAATTTTTGAACATTATGCTTCATAGAATGTTAATTGCTAATTGCTTAATGGTTAAAATGTTAAGAAGTAATTTTGAGCAGGGTATAGAACCAGGTACTTTGAGGTGTTGGATCTTCTGGCGCGTTTCCTCGGAAAGACATAAAAGATCCCCTCCCCCCTCCACCCCTTCCTGTCTTCGGTCTTCGTACAGTTTGTGGTACATCCTGAACAAATAACCAAGAAAAAGAGTGAATTGCGCCATTAGTCCATGAACTCAAACTGAATGCACCCTTTAGGCCAACAACTCCGGAAGTGATCGGATTTACTCCACAAACTCGTGTATTTGATCAATTAAAGCCAAAACCGATTCAAGAGGGGAAAAACCGGCCACGTGGCTGCCCAGTCATTGTTCCTTAGACCATTCTATGACCAATTACTTTCTACAGGGACCTATTTGCAAATTAACCGATTTTTCTAGCAACCCAGCTTAGCTAATGACGTATAACTGTTGACCACTAGAACACAACATCAAATGTGTACTAAGTTGCATCCGATATATATATATATATATATATATATATATATATATATATATATATATATATATATATATATATATATATATATATATATATATATATATATATATATGCTTATTATGTCTTTGTCACCCGTAGGCATTGCCACCCCTCTGGCTTCCGTCTGGTCTGGCTTTGAGATCCGTGTAGCTTATTTTAGGTCTGCCATTGATTAGTCTTCCATTTGTCTAATTGCACTGAGACGAGTTCATAGCACTAAGTATTAACAAGGTTAAATGTTGATACATGTGTATACGCATGAATCTTTTTTGGGGAATCTTTTTTGAGTTCATGGGGACTTATTTTAGGAATACAAGTCTTAATCACCAACCAATTTTTTTATACTATTACAGAAAGTTAGTAAGTTATACTACTTTTTATACTATTAGAGAATCTATTTTGGTTAAGTATTCATGACCTGATATTTTGATACCCCTAGTCTAACACATACTCTACTGGAACCGTGTTAGTGTGATCATTAGCAAGCTTCATTAACTGAATCCCGATGAAGGAATGTCAATAGCACAGTGTTTGCATGGATCACGAGGCATGTATTGAACGGGGATAACAGGGGGTGGCACTGCCACCCAGAGGGGTGACATAGTCCCCGGGTGTTAAAAAATCCACACTATATATATATATATATATATATATATATATATATATATATATATATATATATAGGGAATATCCATCCTACCACCCGGAGGTAGTTACCCCACATGTTCCATATACTACCATGTGGTATTATATATACTAATTTATCATTTTTAGTATGTTCATATACTATATATAAGATACTCCAAAGTGAGTTACATGAAAAAATTGCAAGTTGACCCCTAGTTTTTATTATATTTGTGAAATACGTACATATTTGTACGTTACATACTACCTAAAAAGTAGTATATGTACTACCTAAACATGTTTATATACTACATACTACGCGTATATACTTTCTGGTTTGATAGATACTACATACAACATACAAAACTCAAGTGGTGGTAGGAAAATTTTGTCATATATATATATATATATATATATATATATATATATATATATATATATATATATATATATATATATATATATATATATATATATATATATTATGTTGACATTAAGCTTTCCATGCACCACAACATTATTTTTTTGGGAAGAGTTTCCTCTCTGTGCCTGGCGGCTGGAAACCTAGCCGCCGCCAGGAGAGGCCAACTTCCGGCGCCGTCCTCCGGCGGCTCCCCTCCGCCGACGACCGTCGGTGGTGAGGGGGGTCGCCGGATTCACGCGTGTGGATCGTTTTTTAGGCCTTCGTAGTCTAGGTTTTTAGGTTATTTATCGTCTTGGCTTCGGCGGCGGCGATGGCGGCGTTGAATAAAGATTCTTCAGATCCTTCCCCGAAGAGGCGATCGGTCCTATGGTTGGGGATGGATTTGAAAACCAGTCTGTTCAAGTAAGGATGGCGTGGCGGTGGTGGCATCCTCGTGGTGGACCTGTGTCCTCGGGCTTCGCCGTTGTGACGGCGTTTGCTCCAGCACCGATGTGGAGTTTGGGAGATAGTCCAGGAGCGGATGCAGATTGTGGTCTGCATCGACGACATCTTGAAGATGGTGGATCGTGTGCTGGGTTTGTGGTTCGTGAATGGCAGGTATGGTTTCCTCCTCCGACGTCTTAGTCGTGCTGTGGTGCCAGATCTGGAGTTCGATAGCGTGTCCGGGGTGTTACCTCGGTCTGATTCGTTCAACGGTAATGGTTTCGCCTTTGGTGAGCCACCTTGGAGGTCCGCAAAGTTGCATATCAGCGATGGAGTCGCGTCGAGCTCGGGTGAGGAGGTGATCCGTCAATTTTTTTTCCTTTGGTGCCTGCTGTGGTGGCGCCAGAGGCAGGTGACGGGCGTTGGTGTCAAGTTCAGAGGATTCTTCGGTCTTGATTGTATTTTTTTTCCTTCTTAACTGATGTTCCTTTGTGCAAAGGCTAGCGTTCTGTTGTCTTTTCAGTTTTGTCAGGTCATGTGTACGGTACTTGTACCATGATCCTTATGACATAATAAGACACGTATTACCATGCAAAAAAAAGCATTATTTTTTTGGGAAGGGTACAACGTTATATTTTTTAAATTGTGCTTTCCAAACAATTAATGTCAAAGGCAGGAAACGAACTAACAGGAATTTGATAGGATTTTGAATATAAGGAAATCTATCGACCAACATCAAAAGGAAATTGATTAGGTGATTGCATGGGATCTCCAGGTCGTACGTGAATATATAAACAGAGTCGGCTGCCACTAATTACACAAATCTGATTGTGTTCAACTGGTCAGCAGCTGATCACTAACGTTGAAAGGTTCTAGGTTTGATTTACATGCAATGCGGTTTTTAAATTTTTTACTCTATACACCATTTCGCTAAGCTAGGTTGCGAGAAAAAACTTTCAGTATGCAAATAAGTCCCTGTAAAAAATAGTTAGTTTAAGAACGGTACAAGGAACGCTGACATGCCAGACACGTGGCCGGTTTTATCATCTCTAATCGGGTTTGGCCTTATTTGATCAAATAAATGAGTTTGTGGACTAAATCTGATCACTTTCCGAGTTGTTGGCCTAAAGCGTGCAATCAGTTTGAGTTGGTGGACTAGTGGCTCATTTCACTCCGAGAAAAATATAAGAGACCGTGGACTGAATCTGGTAGTTCGTGAAGACAATTACATAGCCAAAAAAGCGAATAGTTCCTTTAGATTACTTAGTCCATTGTGATTCAAATGTTTAGCAAAAGCACTTATGTTGTTTCCATTTCTTAGAGACAAATCTATAATGATATTTCCCAAAGACTTTGTGAAGCGATGAATGTGATGATGAATGTGGTGCTATGTGTACATCGATGAGCATTTGATGTGTATTTTATAATGGGAAATGGCATCCTTGTGGAGGTGTTGAGAAACTGACAGGCAAAACAGATCTTTGCGGCGGTTTTGAGAAATGAACCGATTCAGATGAACTAACCAGCTCGGAAAACATGCACTTGAGTCGGTTTTTATTTAAAACTGACTTCTGTACTATCTCCAGTCTGGTTCTATCCATGCTCCCCTCCGGTCCTTATAAATAAGAACACCTTCTGGTTCAAAATTTTCCCATCTCGTAGAGCATACAATTTTGAAGCAGTGTTCTCCCCCTCCTCCATATCTCACTGAGTGCTCGCTCCTCAAATAGGTATGTATTTTCTCCTTTGTTGATCTTGCCTATATTGCTTTTATCTTTCTCTTCTTTTTTCTCAACCGAGCCTAATTATTAACTTGTAATTGATTTTATGAAAAGAACTTGTAAGTGATGTTGTCGTATATACATACGTAGTCTATATTCTATGTGCTCTCACACAATTCAATTTCTAGGCTCTGAGACCATGGGTAGCAACACCCTGCCGTCGGTGGGAGAGATCCGGCGGTTGCAACGCGCGGAGGGACCTGCAGCCATCCTCGCCGTCGGCACGGCGAACCCGCCCAACTGCGTGTCCCAGGAGGAGTACCCGGACTACTACTTCCGCGTCACCAAGAGCCAACAACACCTCACTGACCTCAAACAAAAACTCAAGAACTTCTGTAAGCAGAAAAGAAAAGCATACTACATGCAAATATTGGGTTCTTAATCATACCTAACGATGATGTGGACAAACTTGTTTCTACGATGATCAGGCCAGATGACCTCAACGGAGAAGCGCTACTTCCACCACACGGAGGAGCTGCTGGACGCCCACCCCGAATTCCTCTGCCGTGACAAGCCGTCCCTGGACGCCCGGCTGGACATCGCCGCTGCCGCTGCTCCAGAGCTGGCGGCGTCAGCCGCGGCCAAGGCCATAGCCGAGTGGGGCCGTCCGGCCACCGACATCACCCACCTCGTCGTCAGCACCAACTCCGGTGCGCACTCCCCGGGCGTCGACCTCCGCCTGGCCTCTCTCCTCGGCCTCCGTGCGTCCGTATGCCGGACGATGCTCAACCTCAACGGCTGCTCCGCCGGTGCGGCCTCGCTGCGTCTCGCTAAGGACCTGGCCGAGAACAACCGCGGCGCGCGCGTGCTGGTGGCCTGCGTCGAGCTCACGGTCGTCTCCTTCCGCGGGCCCGAGGAGGCGTACCCACACAGGCTCATCAGCCAGGCGGTCTTTGGCGACGGCGCGGGTGCGGTCATCGTCGGCGCTGACGCCGTGCTCTCCGTCGAGCGCCCTCTCTTCGAGATGGTGTCGGCCTCGCAGACCACCATACCAGCAACCGACCGCGTGCTCACCATGCAGCTCACGGAAGCCGGCCTCGATGGCGACATCTTCACCAGGGAGCTCACTCCTCTAGCGGCACAGCACATCGAGCAGTGTCTCACGGATGCGTTCCAGCCGCTTGGAATAATGAGCGGCGGCACCGAATGGAACGATCTGTTCTTTGTGGTGCACCCTGGCCTCCGTGGAATAATGGACCACATCGACGGGGCCCTCCGGCTGGATCCCGGGAAGCTGGCCGCAAGCCGGGCCGTGCTGAGAGAGTACGGGAACATGCTCGGCGCGACGTTGATCTTCGTGCTCGACGAGCAACGGCGGCGGATGGAGGACGGAGAGACGGGTGAGTGGGGTGTGATGATGGGATTTGGACCGGGGTTCTCCATTGAGACCATGGTGCTGCATGCGGTGGCCAGTAACATGGAGAAGAAAAATTGACCCTCGATCGATTCATAAGCTACTTCTGTCCTATAATTTGAAACAAATTAAAAATGAACACGTTAAATTGTAAGCATTCAGATCATACAACCAGTATTCAATGGAGCTGTGTAGAATAATTTGTACAAGGTTACGGTTAATCTGAAACTTCTCCTTCTGTTTCATCTAGACAAAGCCTTGTGTAATTACAGCTTAGGCCTGTACTTTGTTACCTTTCTCTCCGGCCTAAACAGTAAGACGCTTGTATCATAGGCCTCCTATATAATTTAGCCTACAAGGACTCCCTTCATGGTTCCGCCCACTAGAGTTTTTATACGGTGGTTTCCCTGTACCATTGATTTGGTTCTGTGCTTTTTTCTTGGTTTGATCTGGTTTTTAATGTCGGCTTTCTCTTGTTTCTGTGAAGTTCACGACATTTGTATAATAATTTTCGTGCGTTAATATATTATTCATACCATCCACAAAATGTTCACTGCTTTTAAAAATTATTTAAGGTGTTAAAAATGTTACTACCATTAAAAAATGTTTATGACATTTTAAAAAAGTTCATAACATTTTAATTAATATTCATCGTGTGTCTACAAAAACGATAGTCACGTATTAAACAAAAGCCCATGGTATATATATTTAAAAACCGTTCACCTTGTACAAAAAATGTTCATAGTGTATTTGAAAAAGATGTGCAAATGTATTTTAAAATGTGCATCGTGTATTCAAACAATGATCATCGTGTACTTAAAAATGTTCTAAACAAAAGAAAAATAAAAAAGAATAGAAACCTCACCTGGCAGCCCACCTGAGCCGGCCCAGCCCAGCCAGCGCTGCCTGCTTCTTCTCATAACACACATAAATATTCAACGTGCATTTAAAAAATGTTTGTCGTAGTACTTAAAAAAGGGTGAATGTGTATTTTACAAATGTTCAACATGTATTTGTAAAAAATATAGCATGTATCTAAAATATGTTCAACCTGTATTAAAAAAAGTCAAGATGTATTTGAAAAATAGAAGAAAAAAGAATATAGTAATAAAAAAATCTATAAAACCCAGTAAAGGAACACACTGCAAAAAGGGAAAACGGAAAAATAGGGTAAGAACCTTGCCAAAACTGGACGGAACATTTTTCAAACCAGTAGGCACTGTGTCTTGAAGCTTCCAAACCGATGCTACGGACGGCCCATCCGAATGAACTCTTGAGCAGGTATTTGTCTATCAGTAAGAGCATCTACAGTCAGACTGGGCAAATTTGGCCTTGCAAATATCCGCAGACGCGTCCGGTCAGTGTCCGTTTTAAGTCAGTTTTTTTCATTCACGCAGCCATGTCCCCCACATTTCCCCCTATACGTCTGGTCAATGTGATTGTAGGGGTGAAGAGACAGAAAGAAGAGAAAGAATAAACAAAGAAAAAAGATGGTCCGTCATGGACCAAATCCTATGTGGCGGACACATGACCACTGTATGGGGCCAATATGAGGAGTGTCAGACAGCACGGGCGTTTAAAGAGCCTTTGAGGGTTTGATTGGGTCAAAATTCAGCTGTAGATGCTCTTCAAGCATATGGCAAGGAAATGTAATAGGTCTTGGGCGCTGCTATGTATCGCTAAAGGCCATACGTATGTCGGGTCTATCGCTCACGTCTCCAGTGCCGCTCTGGTTGGGCAGGCCCATGTCCACCTAGTGTGCTCATGTCGTCTAAAAAAAAGTCGGTTCTATATCAATTTTTTTTGTGAGAAATTTTTCAATCTATTCATTTTCAATCATGACAGTACAACGAGCACTATAAATAATAAAATTATATCCAGATTTATAGACCATCTAGCGACGAGTATAAGCACTGAAGCGAGCTAAAGGCGCGCCGCCGTGATTGCCCTTCTCTCGCCGGAGCCGGGCAAAACTTGTTGTAGTAGACAGTCGGAAAGTCGTCGTGCTAAGGCCACATAGGACTAGCACACCAAAACAGCACCGTCGATGAAGAGTAACGTAGATCAGAAGAATCCAACCAAAGAACACACGAACGTAGACGAACGACGACCAGATCCGAGCAAATCCATCAAAGACAGATCCGCCAGAGACACACCTTCACAAGCACACCAACGATACTTGACGCACCACAGGGACAGGGGCTGGGCGAGGAGAACCTTATTCCAACTTCAGGAAGCCACCGTTGTCTCGTCTTCCTGAGCAGGACAAAAACCCTAATAAAACTCGAAATAACCTTTAAAAGCGGAGCCCTACCGCTGGCAAGGGCCGAGATACATCGTGCCCCCATAGCCCTAAGGCCACCGGAGACGAGGTGGACCGGCGGCGGCGCTTGCAGGAGGTAGAAGAACCATAGATTTTTGGAGGGAGGAGGCGGCTACGTACAGATGCCTTTGGTTCTATATCACACTAACGTGCCTATTTGTTTTCCAAGTTTTCTCATCCGTTAGATCGGGGCGTCACATTTGGTTAGGCCAACCCCATGGTCGTATTTTTATCCTAAACATTATGAACTTTGAGTAATAAAGCTTTGGCTAAGCGCTATCAGGCGTTTTGATCTCTCTCTATAGATTCTGATGCCCAATACATATGCCGCTTCGCCTAAGTCTTTCATTGAAAACCTCTTCTTCAATGAGTCTTTTATTTCGCTAAGAAAATTCACGTCATTTTCAATCAACAATATGTCATCCACATACAAGATTAGAAATGCTTTTGCGCTTCTACTAAACTTATTGTAAACACAAGATTCTTCGTCATTCCTGATGAAACCAAACTCTTTGACTACTTCATCAAAACGAATGTTTTAGCTCCTTGATGCTTGCTTCAGACCATAAATGGCTTTCTGAAGTTTGCATACCTTTCCAGCATCCTTATGAACGAAAAAACCTTTAGGCTGTATCATGTATACATCTTCTTTGAGATTTCCATTTAGGAAAGCCGTTTTGATGTCCATCTGCCATATTTCATAATCGAAATAAGCAGCAATTGCTAGTAATATTCGAACAGACTTAAGCATAACTACGGGCGAGAAAGTCTCGTCGTAGTCCACTCCTGGAACTTGCGTGAACCCTTTCGCGACAAGTCCAGGTTTATGGATAGTAATGTTACCATCCGCGTCTATCTTTCTTTTGAAAATCCAGTTACAACCAATGGGTTTTACGCCTTCTGGAAGTTCAACCAAGTTCCAAACTTGATTTTCGTACATGGATTCCATTTCGGATTTCATGGCCTTGTGCCATTCCCTTGAGCTGGGCCCCGCCATCGCTTCCTTGTAGTGCGCAGGTTCATCGTCTTCAAGAATGAAGATTTCGTTATGAAACCACTCAGGTGGCTGGATAGCCCTACCAGATCTGCGCGGTTCAGTTACAACATTGTCTGAAGTTTCCGCATCACATGCGACAACTTCCAGCTCGGTTGTAGGGATAATTTGCGGAATTTCTTCCGGTTCCTTAGCCATATCAACGGTTGCCGAAGATTCACTAATCTCATTAAGTGGTACTGTCCTCCCACTTACTTCTTTAGCGAGAAACTCTTTCTTGAGAAAGACTCCGTTTCTAGCGACAAACACTTTGTGCTCGGAGGGAAGATAGAAGGAATACCCAATGGTCTCATTTGGATAACCTACAAAGTAACATTTATCTGCTTTGGGATCGAGTTTGCTAGGCTGTAAACGTTTTACGTATGCCTCACAACCCCAAATTTTGAGATGCGACACAATGGGTTTCTTCCCATACCATAATTCAAATGGCGTCGTCTCAACAGACTTAGACGGTGCTCTGTTTAATGTATAAGCGGCAGTAAGTAGTGCGTGACCCCAAAAAGATATCGGTAGATCTGTAAGAGACATCATCGACCTCACCATGTCTAACAGGGTTCGGTTACGTCGTTTCGACACTCCGTTTCGCTGTGGAGTTCCGGGAGGCGTAAACTGTGAAACGATTCCACGGTCACTCAGATGTTGGCTAAACTCATGACTAAGATATTCGCCTCCGCGATCTGACAGCAGAAACTTAATCCTTTTGTTACGATGATTTTCTACCTCATTCTGAAATTCTTTGAACTTTTCAAAGGTTTCCAACTTATGCTTCATCAAGTAGATATATCCATACCTACTTAAATCATCAGTTAAAGTCACGAAGTAGAAATACCCACCCCGTGCGGTTGGGCTCATTGGACCACATACATCACTATGTATTATTTCCAATAATTCACCCGCCCGTTCAGGATGACCCATGAACGGCGTTTTGGTCATTTTCCCCATCAGACAAGCTTCACATGTGTCAAATGATTCAAAATCAAAGGACGGTAAAACTCCATCTCTCTGGAGTCTTTGCATGCGTTTCTTTCCGATGTGGCCAAGCCGACAGTGCCACAAGAAAGTGGTGGTGGTATCAGCCTTCTTAAGGCGTTTAGCATTCACGTTAAAGACAACATTTCCACATTCAAGATTTAGTATGAAAAGGCCCCCAACAATGGGTGCAAATCCATAAAACATATCCTTACAATAAAGTGAACAACCATTGTTCTCAGACTTGTAAGAGTACCCATCATGCACTAAACATGATCCAGAGATAATGTTTCTACACAATGCCGGAACAAAATAACAGTTACTTAGTTCTAAGGTAAATCCTGAAGGGAGACGTAGAGGCATAATGCCGACGGCTTGAGCGGCGATCACAGCACCATTCCCGACGCGCATCACGACTTCATTCTTTGCCAGCGTGCGCACCTTCTGAAGCCCCTGTATCGAGTTGCAAATGTGAGCAACCGATCCGGTATCAAATATCCAAGACTTAGAATTTTCGCTAGCAAGCAAAACGTCAATGACATTAACCTGTATAACAATTATACCTTTTCCAGTTTTCCCGGACTTCTTATCTTCCAGATACTTCTTACAGTTTCTCTTCCAGTGTCCTGTGCCCTTTCAGTAGAAGCACTCAGTTTCATTCTTGGCTCCGCCCTTAGAGTTGCTTTGGGAGCCGGTCTTACCGGCGCCCTTGCCCTTCTTGGACTTGCCTTTCTTTTTGAAACTGGCGGTTTTATTCACAAGCAACACTTGCTTGCGATTTTTCCGCAGTCCTCCTTCCGCAGTTTTCAGCATGGCGAGCACTTCATTCGGTGCCTTCTCCATCCCACTCATGTTGTAGTTCATGGTAAAACCGTCGTAAGACGGGGGGAGTGAAGCAAGCAACATGTCCATCATATGGGCTGGTGGAATTCGAAATTCCAGGGTTTTAAGCCTTTCAGCGTAGCCAATCATTTTGACCACGTGTTCGCCAACTGAACTGCCCTCAGCCATCTTGCAATCCATCACGGTCTTCATGATATCAAATCGTTCAGACCGTGCGGTTTCCTTGTACAGAGCTTCCAATTCCCGGATCATATCACGGGCGTTATGGAATTCAAAACGTTTTTGAAGCTCTGGACTCATGCAAGCTAGCATGAGGCACTGCACTAAGTTGTAATCATCATCCTTAGTGGCCCAGACATTTTGTTCATCTTCTGGGGCAGTTGCCGCCGGTCTAGCTGGAAGAGGAGTTTCAAGCACATACATTCTCTTAGCGCTCCTGAGGGCAATCCTCATGTTACGGACCCAGTCCGCATAGTTGTTTCCAGTCGCAGCTAACTTCTCTTTCTCTGACATCGGGCCTAAGTTGAACGCGGTGTTGTGAGCCATTTGATCTACAACGGTAAACACAAGTTTCACTTACACTTTGTTCATAATTAATTTGCACTACTGAATAAACAATTTTATTCTAAAGTGCGCTCCCACTCAAATCAATATCTCTCATAATTGATTGTGAGTGATTCAAGATCCAAATTGCAATTCAACGCCATTGTTCGAGATGAACACTGATGGTGCGAACTTTAATTGGTAGGCAAACTTGCCGATCACATCTCTATGTGACTCTTGTTCATCATTCGATGCGTGTGTTCCGAGCTCAGGACGATCCTGCCATGAACGTCAAGACAACCAAGTGATCTTGCTGCGAGGTCTAACCTCACCCGCCTTACACCCGTACAATCGTTCGTACCCTTGTAAATCATGGCGCACCCCGAAAGGAAAGATGCTGTGACGGTGCTACACTTGGGGGAACACTAACTACTTGATATTTTTAGTGAGAGATCACCCTAATAAAAAGCGACTACCGCGCAATCAAAAGGGTGCATCAAGAGGGATAAACATCTCAGGCAATTCAAAGTAGCATGATATGGTATAGCCCTTTCTGACGGAGAAGTCTTTATTTTCTTCGTTTTCGGCATTAGCGTCGGTATTAACCTTCGCGAAAATTGCCACCACCTTGTCGATGCACCAGATAATATTGCTATCTCTATAGCTAATTAAAATAAGTGCATTACTTAAGGTTGACACGCAGGTCATTAAAGTGACAATCATATGGCTCTAGCCATCATGCCGAATCATGACACGTAGGTCATGTTAGTAAACTTACATCATATAGTCATCTCATACATAATCGAATTAATATGAGAGCTGCTATACCACATCACATACAGATCCTGCAAAACCAAGTTAGACGCCTCTAATCGGTTTATGCAAAATTTTATTTTACGTGGCTTCTAAGGTTTTGACTTAAACCGCAGCTACCAATGTTTATCATCAAGTATGATTATTCAAGTCGCTAGATTAACTTCGCGGGGTGTGTGAAACACGAGATAATAAAATCTCGAGCCCCATACTGAACTTCGTCATACGCATGACTCCCATGCACATCATATCTGCATTGCCCTTTCGTCTGCGAAATTTCATCTTTCTCTCAACTACGGTGGAACCCATAGAACTGATAGCACTTCATTGATCAATCAGGATCGCGGATTGCCAGAACTTTGTCAAATTCCACCATGCCGTTTCAAGATCAGAAATACGCAAATTCTAGGGAAGCAACAAGAACATCGGGTAACAGATTTCATCTGCCACCCGCATAAATAATTTTCAGTAATATATCTCATCTACTACAAAATTATATTATGCAATACCCATACATCTCTATGTATTCTAGATCGTAACCTGCATCTACGCATAGCAAGGGTCTTGATGCCACTGTAGGGGAACGCGACAGAAAACAAAAAAAATCGGTACAGCGAGCACACCCAGGACCACTATGGAGACTGCATACAAGGTTTGATCTGATCATTACTGACTCGTAGCGCAGCGGAAGTAGAGTCGATGTAGATCGTCGGTGCAGATCCCCGCAGCTAGGATTTACAACCTCCCAACCGCGAGGATGTACTCCCTCGTCGGATAGCCCTTCGGGAGGCGGTCAGACAGTCCCCCGGACGATGTCATGGACAGCCCTTCGGGAGGACCCTCGAAGCTCGAACGGTAACTCGGACAGCCCTTCGGGAGAACCCTTGAACAGCCCCTCAGGCAAAAGATCGAAACTACCACTACTAAGAGAAAGCTTATAGATAGAACCTTAGAAGTAGCGCGGGGCTGGGTCGCCACGCTACTACTACTTAGTAGTAGCGCGTGGCACTTACCAGCGCTACAGGTAGGAAGGTAGCAGTAGCGCTGGCCTGTGAGCCAGCGCTGCTGCTAAGTGGTCCCATCGTCACCCACCGGGGCTGCCCGTACTAGTAGCGTCCGACAAAAACCAGCGCTACTACTATTCCCGTAGCAGTAGCGCGTGTCGGTGGCCCACCGCTACCGCTATGTGTGCACGGTGCCAGCAGGTGGGCCCCTCTTAGCAGTAGCGATGGGCCACCGAGACGCGCTACTGCTATAGAGCTTAGCAGTAGCGCTGTTAGCAATACCGCGCTACTGCTATGCGTAGCAGCCACCTTTTTCCCCACCCTCCCCTCCCCCTCCCCCTTTCCCCTCTCCCTCCTCTAGCTCCCTCACTTAGTTCTTACTTCTCCTATCTCTCTTCTCTCCCCATTAATGCCCCCATCCACCATCTCCTCCATTAATGACCTCTCTTTCACTCTAGCTTCTTCCTCATCACTTTATTTGTCTCTCCCTCCTTCCCTTTCCCCACTCCTACCTTTGTCTCACTAGCTAGCTCTCCCTCCGTCTCCACTAGTTAGGTAGAGCATCTCCTTCCAACTAGATCTACCCATTTTAGAAGTAAGCCATGCATCTTTATACACTACTTTCGATCCCTAGATTGCGGCACCGGCCATCTATAGGTACCGTGTGCTCGATCCCTCTCTCGGGACGATAGGTGAGTAAAAAGTTATACTTTGCAAGAATGGAAATATGTGTGTTTGCGCTATGATGGTGGGAATGTGCGTGTGGCATGCATGAGTTGCCGCCTATGTGTATTTGTCTGATCGTGCTTGACATGAGTTGCTTATGTTTTGCCGAAATGTCGATTTATTTCCGTTTCGGCGAATTTCGGGCAAACTCTATATGTCCTATTTTTAGGGAAGGTCATGCCGAATTTTTGTATGACTTTGATGTATGCATATGCATGCATGGTAATAATTTTTTTGCTTATTATACCGCACAGGCAATCATGAAGGTCAGTGGAAGGGTGGTGGAAAGATGGTTGCGATCCGCAGTGCACGACATGTATTCAAATAACCGGACTGGAATTTTATGTCCGTGTACAAGATGCAAACTAATCGTCATCTTGGACCCCTTTGACCGTGGGACTTTGAAGGCGCACCTGCTCATGCATGGTTTCATGGATGGCTATACTCGTTGGACAATTGAAGATGATGATGAGGATGTCCACATGGCAGGCAATAACGACATAGGGCTAGATGAAGAGATGACCGACGATGGACCCGAAGACGAGGGCGCGGGACATGGCGGCGGAGAAGAGGCCGGACACAGCGGGGAAGAGGCCGTACACGGCGGAGAAGAGGCCAGACACGACGGAGAAGAGGCGGACACGCCGCAGTCTTCGACGCGACTAAGTTCAGTTGTGCAGGACCCTCATGTTCGAGACCTGCTTCGCAAGAATATGAGTAGCGACAGAGCTGCTTCTAGAGAGGAGGCCAAGCTGGTGCAACTAGAGGTAGACTCGAAGACTCCATTGTATGACGGTTGCAATCCCGAGGTGACCCGCTTGAGTTTCACGCTCGAACTTCTAAAGACGAAGGCCAAAAACAAATGGACAAACGCAAGCCTCGATGAGCATTTGAAGTATCTACATAATAAAGTTCTTCCCGCGGGGAACCTGTGTCCTACTTGTGTCGATGAGGCCAAGAAGATCGTGTGCCCTCTTGATCTGCCCCACATTAGATACCATGCATGCATCAACGATTGCATCATTTATCGGAAGGAGCACGCGGAAAAAACCAGTTGTCTGGTGTGCAATGCTTCTCGATACAAGAAGGCCGGGAAGAAATCTCCTCAGAAAGTTGTATGGTACTTACCGATCACTCCCCGTCTGCAGCGTTATTTTGTTGATCCTAAGGAAGCAAAGCTCATGCGCTGGCACGCAGAGAGGGTGAAGCCCGACAACGGAGATGATCCGAAGCTGAGACACCTCGCGGATGCTAGCCAGTGGCGAGCATTCAACGCCGAGTATGGATATTTCACAGATGATGCAAGGAACATCGTGCTTGGCGCGAGTACCGATGGAATGAATCCGTTTGGCAACCAGAACACCAACCATAGCACATGGCCCGTGTTTGTATGGATGTACAACCTCCCCCCTGGTTGTGCATGAAGTCAAAGTACATACACATGAGCATGCTGATTCAAGGGCCGAAACAACCGCGAAATAATATTAATCTGTATCTGGGGCTTTTGAAAGAGGAGTTAGACACGTTATGGAAAACACCGTCCAAGACATGGGACGCCAGCAAAGGCGACTATTTCTATATGAGAGCCGCGCTGATAACGACGGTGAACGACTATCTCGGTTACGGATATGTCTCAGCAGCTAACGAAAGATGGAGGGTCTGGGAAAATCATGTACATGGGGCATCGAAGATGGCTCGAGAAGGATGACCCGTGGAGAAACCGTGGAGATCTATTCAATGGTGAGCACGAGCATCGAGGACCTCCACGTAAGAGGAGCGGCGCCGAAATCGATGAGCTGTTAAAAAACTGGGAACAGTGCCCCGCGCCGAGAAAGATGAAAAAGGCGCCGGAGCCGCTGCTGAAGGTATGGAAGACGAGGTCTATTTTCTGGGACTTGGAGTACTGGCCCAAACTCGACACGCCTCATTGCCTTGATCAAATGCATATCACGAAGAATGTCCTTGAGAGATTGCTTGCAACAGTGATGAACATGCCGGATAAGACCAAGGATGGGCCGAAGGCAAGAAGATACTTGGAAGATTTGAACATCAGGGCAAATCTCCACATGCCGCCCTGTAAAAAGTTGGAGGAGACGGAGACGGAGACGGAGGCGGGGGACAGGGGAAAAAAAGTCGACAAGAAGGAAGAGAATTATTGCCCCCCCTTCTTGCTTCACCTTAAGTCCGAAGGAGATCGATCAATTCTTCAAGTGCCTTACCGGAATCAAAGTTAGTTCCGATTACTGTGGGAAGATAAGCAGATTTCTGGACACCAAGAAGAAAAGGTTCAGCGGGATGAAGTCTCATGACTGTCACGTGATGATGACGCAGATCCTTCCGGTTGCCCTTAGAGGGATAATGGACAAGCACGTCCGTGAGACACTTACTGGTCTCTGCAACTTTTTCGACGTTATCTCTCGAAAGTCGATCAGTGTGAAGCAGCTCTGAAGGCTACAGGAAGAGATCGTTGTCATACTAAATGAGCTTGAGATTTACTTCCCGCCCGCATTCTTTGACGTCATGGGGCATCTGTGTGTCCACATTGTGGACGACATCATCGACCTCGGGCCATCATTCCTTCATAGCATGATGCCATTCGAGAGGATGAATGGGGTCATCAAAGGATTCGTTCGTAACATGTCCCGTCCGGATGGAAGCATCGTGCAGGGCTATCTGACCCAAGAGTGCATCTCCTTCTGCGAGAATTATCTAGGTGGTGAAGACCCTGTTGTTGGTTTGCCCGTCAACAAGCACCTTGGGAGGCTCGGAGGAGAAGGTCACACGAACGACCGGAGGGAATTGCATGTGGACCACTCGGGTCGACACAACGACTTGGACATAGCAAACTTAGTAGTGCTACAGCACCTAGACGTGGTAGATCCTTTCGTGGCACTGCACAAAGAAACCATCGCAAAGAAGTACCGTGACAAGGGGCTAAACAAGACGGACGCCGAAGTTACTAGAGAGCACAACTCCACTTTCTTGCGTTGGTTCAAAGAGCATGTTCTTGCTAATCCCCCGGAAGAGGGCAGTGCGGACGGATTGCGCATACACGCCTTAGCACATGGCCCCGCGGCCAACCTCGCGACATATCAGGCATACGATATCAACGGATACACGTTCTACATGGAGGCAAAGACATAGATAGTGATTACCAGAACTCAGGGGTGACGATGGAATGCATGACCGGCGACAACGGCGCAACTGATAGATTCTACGGAAGGGTCGAAGAGATCTGGGAGCTTGACTACGCTGGACTGCACAGTGCGACAATGTTCCGTGTCAGATGGGCTAAGGCCGTCGAAAGAGAAAACCGGTATTTCACTACCATGTCTATACCCGACGCGAAGAGCGCAGCTACCATGAACGTCATCGCCAAAACTGAGCCATGGGTACACGCTAAGCACGTGACACAATGCTTCTTCATAACCGACCCGAGCAATCCCAGCCGTGTTGTTGTGAGGAGAGGCAAAAGGAGCATCGTCGGAATGGATGGAGTCGCTAACGAGGAAGACTACGACCAGTACGGCGACCCAATGAGGGAAGATGACAATGACGATGAAGAATATGTCAAAAGAAGAAGCAAGACTACATTACGTAATAAAAATCATACTCCATGGAAAAGGAAAAGTCACAACGAGGGGCTCAATTATTCGGCAGCGAACAAGAAAGGAAACAAGCTCACTCAGAAACGACAACGTCGACGCTGAGAAACCATCATTTATATATATGTTCCTATTTTGTATACGCACTTAACCTTTATCGGTCAAATGATGTAATATATATCGCCTTAGTTATATACATTGTATCCCCTTCCCACCATGCATATACATATGGTTCCGGCTCGGTCATCTTTCGGAAGAGAAAAAGAAAAAGAAAAAGAAAAAGAAAAAGAAAAAGAAAAGAAAAGAAAAGAAAAAGGAAAAGGAAAAGAAAAGACAAGAAAAAGAAAAAGAAAAAGAAAAGGAAAAGAAAAGAAAAAGAAAAGAAAAAATGAAAGAAATATCAGTAGGGCTGCTTACAAACCAGCGCTATAGCTACTTACTATAGCGGTAGCGCGGGTTCCTAACCCGCGCTATAGCTAAGTTAGCTATAGCACGGGTTAGGAACCCGCGCTACCGCTATTTTGAGTTAACCGCCCATGCGCGGGCTTCCCTCCTTTCTCCCCCCAATTCTCTTCCCCCCAAATCCCCACTCTTCCCTGCTGTCGCCGTCGCCGCCGTCGCCCGAGCCCCGACCCCGACCCCGATGCCGCACGCCCGAGCCCCGACCCCGACCCCGACGCCGCGCGCCCCTCCCTCGCCGTCGTGCCCCCTCCCTCGGCCGCTCCGACCTCCTCCTCCTCCCCACCTCCGCCGTCGTCGCGCCTACCTCGCCGCCATTGTCGCGCCTGCCTCCTCGCCATCGACGCCCCTGCTTCCTCGCCGTAGATGCCCCTGCACCCTCTGTAAGCCCCCCCACCCCTCCTCTCTCTCTGCCATTAGGGTTCTAGGGTTCTTCCTGGCATTAGGGTTCTAGGGGTTAATTAGGGCAGTACGTTACTTAGGTTAACTAGGTTAACTCACTACAGGAATCAGCTGATTTGTTGTCTGCCTTGGCAGACGGCAAAGGACCAGAAAGCGGACGGCAAAGGTCTTTGCCATCTGCCGCAGATGGCAAACGCTTCCGGCACTGGAAGCTACGGTAATGAGCTTCTTTACCATCTGCATTCGTACAGCGGACGACAAAGACCTTTGCCGTCAGCTTTCCTGGCCAAGCAGACGGCAACGAAAGTGGACGGCAAAGAATAGACGTTATCCACGTTAGGTGGCTAACGGGAGACTTTGCCGTCTGCCGGCGGACGGCAAACGTGCTCTCCCGTTTGCCGTCTGCTTCCTGACGTCAGCAGATCCGTGGCATAACGTCACTCCTCCACGCTCTTTGCCGTCTGCCGCTCGCCTTTCTTTGCCGTCTGCTTGCGGACGGCAAAGAACCACTCGCCTTTGCCATCTGCCAGCGGACGGCATAATGACCAAATTGGTCAGACCCAGTACTCCCAGGTTGCACAGGTTGCTGCCACGTGGCACCTTTGCCGTCCGCTGGCTGACGGCAAAGACCTTTGCCGTCCGCTGGCAGACGGCAAAGTGCCTGTATTGCCCCTTTTTATTCTGTTTTTTGTTATATCCAAGCATTTTCACAGCAAATATATGATATATATATATATATATTTCACAGGGCAAACAGTATATGCAAGTTTCACAGCAAGTATATGATATCCAACACATAAGAAACTATATCCCTGCCATATGGATATGATCATCCAACAGATATACCAAAACAAAATGTGCAAGTTTCACCATATTACAATAGTTTCATCCATAGGTAGCAAGTTTCACATTGTTCATGGATACAAAATCAAAACAAAAAGTAAACACAAGCACTCCATCAATGCAAGCTTCCGTGAAGTGAATCAAATCTGCAAAATGGGAAATAAGAAAGTTAGAAGAAGAAGACTAGAAGAAGAAGAAGAAGAAAAAGAAGAAGACTAGAAGAAGAAGAAGAAGAACAAGAATAATAATAATAATAAGAAGAAGAAGAATAAGAATAAGAAGAATAAGAAGAAGAACAAGAAGAACAAGAAGAATAAGAAGAAGAAAAAGAAGAAGACTAGAAGAAGAAGAAGAAGAACAATAAGAATAAGAAGAAGAAGAAGAAGAAGAAGAAGAAGAAGAAGAAGAAGACTAGAAGAAGAAGAAGAAGAACAAGAAGAATAATAAGAAGAAGAATTGTCTTCTTCTTCTTCTTCTTCTTCTTCTAGTCTTCTTCTTCTTTTTCTTCTTCTTCTTCTTCTTCTAGTCTTCTTCTTCTTCTTCTTCTTCTTCTTCTTCTTCTTTTATTCCTTCTTTTTCTCCTCTTCCTTGTTTTTCTTCATCTTATTCCTTATTTGTGTCATTTTAGAGCTAACGTAGGTAAGTATGCCATTTTTGTGCTAACCTAGGAAAATAAGGTAAGTATAGGTCATTTTTGTGCTAACCTAGGTAATTATGCCATTTTTGAGCTAAATTAGGTAAGTATAGGTCATTTTAGATCTAACTTAGGTAATTATGTCATTTTGGAGGATAACAAGCTAAGTATATGACATTTATGAGGTAACCAAGGTTATTATGCCATTTTTGCAACGAATAAGCTAATTATGTCATAAATGGACTAAATAAGCTAATTATGTCATTTTGGAGGATAATTAGCTATATAAGTATGTCTTTTTTGGGGAAAATAAGCTAAGTATGTGGCATAATAGAGAAAACTTACCGGAGGTCAAGCATCGGGGTTTGTCGGGTTGTGCGATGCGGCTTCGGAGTTATGCTGCACCAAAGATCATTTGCAAAGTCTCGTTAGCATGATGACACTCAAATGTTAAGACTTGTAACTAATGACCATTCAAATGAAACTCACTGTTCCCGCTCTAGTAATGACCGGCATCGGCGGAGGGGTCTGACCGGTCTTCTCGCACATAGACTGCACATTTGGTTTTGACGAGTCAGTCATATAGGTTAGTAATGAAACGAACATATTACGTGCATGATTTGGCTAATATGCATAAGAAACTTACCACGAGGAGCTCGTACATGGCTGGTGAGACGCATCATTCCGTGCCCTCTCCTCCTCCAACAACCTAGCCGTCTTCTCCTCCGCCAGCCGTTCCCTCTCCGCCGCCAGCCGGTCCCTCTCCTCCAGAAGCGCCTGGGTTGTCTCTCTCTCTTTATGAAGAGCAGCCTGCAACACCACTCCTCGTTAGCATTTTAATCATGGATGGGCACACACATAATGTAATGGAGGAAAGATATCTAAGTCCGTATAACTTACCTCGATGGCGAGATCGACTGGCCATGGACGAGGCCTTATCTCAGGACAGGAGCTCGTTTGGCGCGCCTTGATCTCCGGGAGAGTGCGAGGACAACGTATAAGTCCATATCTAATGGCTATCGAGCCATGGGGCCTCCCGCCACCAGATATCATCACCAGCTCTGGATCAAAGGGATGCTGGCTCGGGTTAAAGTCCTCCCCTTTCCTCGCCTTCCCCTCATATCTGTACCTCACGAGCTTGTGGTGGGAGGAGATGTTGGTGAAGTTCTCTGGATTATCGAGGTCAGCCTCAGAGAATGCCTTGACCTTCTTGTACGAGGAAGTATGGGCCATGGCATAGAGGTCGTAAACCTCGGGCACCTCCGTGTTATTGTGTCCCGCCTAAAAGAGAGGAACAAAGTATTAGTAAAGGGCTCAAGCTAGCATGAAGAATGAATTGCATGAATCATGAAGCAAACCACATACCCAGTTCTGCCCGAACTGAAATAAGTTGGCGCTGCCTTGATGGTGTGGCACACCAACCATTTGGGCACGCCGGTCCTTGGCATTGTCGTGGACGGCTCGCCAGCGGCCTATGCACCACTCATCCACCAACGCCTCCCAACAATCCATCTTATCTGCACACCATCTCGGGGGCACCTAAGTTAGTAAAGAGAAATTTGAGCGCTACGCCTACGAATCAAATCAAGGAAACTAAGTACAATGCCTTAAGAATAGTTAATTACCTTCATGTACTGATCCTTCTTCAGAAACTTAGCCCGGTACGACGCCTTGTCCTTCTTAATACCACGCGTGGCGTAGTAGTCTCGAACAGCCTGCGGTCGAGCCTCGTGCCATAAGTTTTGTAGTATTCGCCTGCACTCGCTAGCGATAACCTGTGCCGCCTCCTCCTCGTATCCCTCCTCACACCTGTAGAAGGTCTGCAATCAAACGAGACAACACTGATTAGTAAAATAACTAGCTATTGTTAATTTTTAATTGTGCAAAGGAGAAATTACCCAAAAGCTTCTGATCACCATCTCGGCAATCGTGTGGCACAAGACACCGTCGATCATGTGGTCCGGCGGGGCTTGGGCAGCCAAGTAGTGCTCCCAGCTCAATCCTAGCTGTGGAAGCTGACCCTCACCGGGCAACGTGACAAACCCTGGGAAGTTTTGCCGGCAAAGCACACCAAGGACGGTGTTGGCCCTGCGGACTCCACTGGCGTGTACCCAACCCCTGAAGTATGAAAAGGCCAACGCATTAGATATTTGAAGAAACCTGAAGGCAAAAGGTACAAAAAGAGTAAATGCACTTACTTCTCCCCATCAGGCCTAATCACCGGCCGCAGCTCGTGGGTCGCCGGCACGGGCGGGAGCCGTGTACCACCACGATGGTACACGGTGGCCCCCTCAACCACCTCGCCCTCACTATCAGTAAACAGATCATCCCCGCCACCATCAGCATGGCCACTCGTCCCCTCACCCAGATCCGGCCAGGTACCCCATCCGGACGTCTCCTGGGACGTAGCCTGGTCCGGGGTGTCGTGGGCCGAAGCCTCTGGGTCCGGAGTCTCGTGGGCCGAAGGCCCGTCGACCCGAGGCTCGTGGTGCGGAGTCCCCGTAGACTCCACCTCAAACGGGTCCACCCTAGCAGTCCTATGCTCGGGTGAATCAGCTGGGGGTGGCGGCGAGGAAGGCGTAGCAGCCTGCCTACCTCTCCCGCCCCTGCATCCTGATCTACCTCCTCTCTTCTTACCTCCCCGACCTCCTCTCCCGGTGGGCAACGACGCCGACGAAGAAGCGCCCGGCGGTGTCCCCATACTGTGTAACAACACTCTCCGGAGAGGTATGGGTGGAATGGAAGTACCCCTTTTGCGGGCCGCCACCGAAGAAGTACCCGCGGCGCGCTCTGGACCCGCGCCCACCATCTTTCAACACCTGCCATGACAAAGAGTAAACGAAATTAGTACAACATAAAGAAATTGAAGAACTGACATGAATAATAATATGTATATAATTTAAGTTGGGATGCATACAAACTAATAATAGTCTGGATCTGTTGGCCTGTCAACGCAGGTGGTGCAGAGTTTTTGACAACTCTACCTTTGATGAAGTTCTTCTTGTCTTTTTTGAACTTATGGCGAGGATCCAGGAACGGTCTATGCAAGTCGAAGCAAGAATACTTGCGACCCGCCTCCAGCCAACGAAACTGAAGAGCTGCATTGCATGTGGGGCACGGGAACCTTCCATGCACACACCAGCCAACGAATAGCGCATACGCCGGCAAGTCATGCATCGAGTACATGTACCAGACACGCATTATGAAGTTTTGTTTGCTAGCGGCGTCGTATGTCTTGAACCCATTATCCCAAGCTTCTTGCAATTCATCCTTAAGCGGCTGCATGTACACATTCATATTCTTCCCCGGATAGTTGGGCCCTGGAATTATCAACGTCAGGAAAATGTTCTTTCTTTGCATAATCTGTCCGGGGGGGGGGGGGAGATTGAGTGGAATGACAAATACAGGCCAACAACTGTATTGGCTTGCCGTCATACCAAACGGATTGAACCCATCCGTGCCGATGCAGACTCGAGGATGCCATGGATCTGCCACTTTATCCCCATGTAATTCATCGAACTTCTTCCACGCAAAAGCATCCGATGTGTGTACCATCATCTGATTCCCATCTGCATCTAGTTCGGTTCTTTTGCCCAATTTGTGCCATGTCATCTGTCTGGCCGTCTCTTCGACCATGAAAAGACGTTGAAGTCTTGGTATGATTGGTAGATACCGAAGAACATTAACGGGGATTTTGGTCTGCCTCTTCTCACCCATACCGTTGTCTACCACAACATACCTCGAAGACTTGCAAATGGGAAAATAGTTCAAGCCCGCATACTCAAGCCTAAATAAGGCACATCCGTTCTCACAGGAATCTATCTTCTCATAGGGCATCTTAAGTGCACGGAGGATTTTGTCCGACTGGTACAGGTTTGCAGGCATTACATGGCCTTTGGGTAGAAAGCGTCCAAATAGTGTCATCATCGCGTCGTAGCATTCTCTGCCCAAGTTGAATTGAGCCTTCAGAGCCATTACTTGTGCGATGGCATCCAGCTGACAAAGCTCAGTGTGCTCGTGGAGAGGACGTTTTGAAGACTCCAACATTTCATTGAAGGCCTTTGCAGATTCCTCCATCTCCTCGTCCGAATCCCGAGCATCATCAAAGTCTTGCACCATATCGTCGATCCCGGTACCATGCTCGTCGGTGCGACGACGAACCACCTCAGCTCTGGTACGTTGGGCAGACTCACCATGAAATGTCCACACCGTATAATCAGGCGTAAAACCCCACTTCTGCAGGTGTTTACCCATTTCATCCTCTGTCCTCTTTTTAAAGTTGTCGCACCTAAGACAGGGGCACCAGGTTTTTCTCTGGCCATTTGCAAATGCGGCTTTCACAAACCCCTTGGTTTTTGTTAACCATTCAGTGGTCATGTCTTCCTGACTAGTGTGTCCGGTGTACATCCACGCACGATCACTCATCTTGCCTACCTACTAAACACACAAGAAATATATATATAATTCATCATATATATTCATCAGTTAATTAAGTTTGTCAATTTTATTACGCCCATGCAACCTACACGCTAATAGGTAAAGATAGGTCCTAATCCCACCCGAGTGTGTGTAGATTGGGTTCGTTTTCCCATGCTCTGCTCCGGATCCGACGCAGAATTTCGGCAGCACCTCCCCGTTGTTCTCCTGATACACGTCTCGGCAATAAACAGAGAGGATGTGTACCCGGAGAACAACAGGGAGGCACTGACGAAATTCTGCAACGGATCCGGAGCAGAGCATGGGAAAACGAACCCAATCTACACATACTCGGGCTGTCCATGGATAACGTTGGACAATTCGAAAGGATGGCGGTTATAAATATGCAAAGACATGCATATTTATAGATGCCTCCCTTTCGAACGGGAGACGCATACTGGTCACGCATACTGATGATTGAAGACACCTATAGCTAGCAAGTTTCATCGGCACGAAGACCGGAACAGAGCAAATTAAGGGGGGGGAGGAGATGTCATTTGTGCTCACCCACGAACGCAGGGGAGCTCGTCAAACGCACTGGGAGGTCGTCGAACACCAGACCCTCGCAGCGACGAAACAACTGCACATTTAAATCCAAAGATGAGTAACATAGCATTATTGTTTTTTCCGTCAACCTAACTAAATATTTACAACAGGATGCCACCGCCAAGTTGTAAAAAAACGATTCGCACTGCTCGTTCCCCGCAACAACCCCTAACCTAAAGAGTTATCATTTAGGGTTTTTCCGTCGACACCTCTTCTTCTTCTTCTTCTTCTTTTCTTCTCCTCCTCCTCTTCTTCTTCTTCTTCTTCTTCTTCTTCTCCTCCTCCTCTTCTTCTTCTTTTCTTCTTCTCCTCCTCCTCATCTTCTTCTTCTTCTTCTTCTTCTTCTTCTTCTTCTTCTTCTTCTTCTTCTTCTTCTTTTCTTCTCCTCCTCCTCCTACTCTTCTTCTTTTCTTCTCCTCCTCCTCCTCCTCCTTCTCTTCTTCTTCTTCTTCTTCTTCTTCTTCTTCTTCTTCTTCTTCTTCTTCTTCTTCTTCCTCTTCTTCCTTCTTTTCCTTTTTCCTCTTCTTCTTCTCCTCTTCTCCTCTTTTTCTTCTTCTTCTTCTTCTTCTTCTTCTTCTTCTTCTTCTTCTTCTTCTTCTTCTTCTTCTTTTCTTCTCCTCCTCCTCCTCTTCTTCTTCTTCTTCTTCTTCTTCCTCTTCTTCTACTTATTCTTATTTTTCTTCTTCTTTTTTTTCATCTTTCTTCTTTCTTCTTCTAATTATGTAAATCTAAACCTAAACCTAAACCTAGCACTCTAACCTAAACCTAAACAGCAAAAAACAAAAAAAAAACAGGAAAAAAAGCTCACCTCGGAGGGGCCGGTGGAGGAGGGGGCCGGTGGAGGAGGGCCACCGCAGGGAGGACGCCGGTGCTGCGGTGCTGGAGAAGGGCCGCGGGGAGGGGGGCGGCGCCGCGGCCTGGCTCGCCGGCGGTAGGTCATCGCGGGGCTCGGCCCGTGGCTCGCCGGCGGTGCGGCGTCGCAGGGGGGCGGGGAAGGGGGGCGGCAGAGCGGCGGGGCAATGGGGCGGCGGGGCAGGGGGGCGGCGTGGCGCGGCGGCGGCGGGGCGGGGGAGCGGCGGGGCGGCGGGGCAATGGGGCGGCGGGGCAGGGGGCGGGGCAGGGGGCGGCGGGTCGACGGGGCAGGGGGGCGCCGGGGCGGGGGAGCGGCGGGGCGGGGAGGCGTCGGCGCGGGGCGGCGGGGCGGTGGGTCGGCGGCGGCGACGGGCGCGGCGGCGGCGACAGAGGGAGAGAGAGAGAGGCGCCGGGGTGGGGGGAGTGGCGAGGAGGGGGTTTTGGGCGGGGGGTAGCCGTTAAGGCAAACCCCCGCTTTGCCATCTGCTAGAGGACGACATATTGCTCTTTGCCGTCTGCTAGCAGACGGCATAGCGGCCGTCCGTTAGCCCTCAATGGTACAGCGCGGCGGGTGGGGCCCAGTGCTCTTTGCCGTCTGCTATTTCATTATTTGCCGTCTGCTAGCCGACGGCAAAGAGCCAGCAGACGACAAAGAGTTGACCTAGCCAATGCCACTCTTCGGTGGGGCCCACCCTCCTCTTTGCCGTCTGCCATATTGCTCTTTGTCGTCAGTAAGCAGACGGGAAAGAAAGGACTGACGGCAAAAACTATCATTGCCATGAGTCCTTTCTTTGCCGTCTGCTTCCCCAAAGCTGACGGCAAAGAGGCAGCAGACGGCAAATTATCAGATTCCAGTAGTGACTAGGTTAGCTTGGTACTGTACTATGTTAACTAGGTTAAGTAGAACATGTGGTTAACTAGGTTAAGTAGGACATTACGTTAATTAGGTGAATTTACTTAGTTTTTATTAGTAGTTAACTGAATTTTGTTATGCATTTATTTTTTGAATTAGCTTCTGAAATTTGGACATGTGGTTGCTCATGTATATTTGGACATGTGTTGCGGTATAGAAGATGGATATTTGGACATGGGTTCATAATTTGAAATTTAGGACATAAATTGAGTTCTAGGGTTCATAATTTGAAATTTAGGATAGAAATATGAAAAGTTACTAGGTTTTTGAATTTTTATTTGGTTTTTGAATTGAGTTTGAGAGAGCATGAGATTTGTGTAGATTTTCTTGAAGTGTCAAACACTAGGATTTTCTTCAAGTTCTAGATTTTCTTGAAGTGGTCCTGGTATATGCAAATTTGAAGTGGTCATGTTATATGCAAATTCCTCAATAGTGTTTTCTCATGTATATCTAGTGTTGTGGTTGCTCATGTATATTTGGACATGTGTTGCGGTGTAGAAGATGGTTATTTGAACATTGTTTACAGGGAATCTGATTCCGAGTGGCCTATGTTTTGCCGGAATGTTGATTCATTTCCGTTCCGGCAAATTTCAGGCGCTCGATTTGTCCACTTTTTAGCAAAGGTCATGCCGAAATTTTCTATGAATTTCGGCATGACTTGTGCTAGAAACTAGGACATATCGAGTGCCCGGGATTTGACGGAACGGGAATGAATCAACATTCCGGCAAAACATAGGGCCTTCTTTTATGTCATTATTCATTTTATTAGGTCTAGAATTAAACGAGCAGACTTAATCGTAGGAAACATGGCTAACAACGACGAAGGCGGGGGTTCTGGTAACCGCGAAGACGTCTACGAGGCGGCTCACAACTTTTTTGAGTATCTGGACGAACAACGGTTGTTGCAGGCCCCCCCTGTCACAGCCGAGGGTTGCACCGACACCGACACCCACCGACACCGGCGCCGAGACCGGCACCGATGCTGGCGAATTAGCCGGTAAAGAACCGAAAGCAAAGAGGATACGGCGCCCAAACCAGCTCGGCACCGGAAGACTGGTGGTCACGGCGGTGGACCCCGGCAATTTCGAGCCAACAGAGCCTGAGGAAGTGCGCAAGTGCTACGGAAATCAAATAGGATGCATCCTACGGGAAACCGCCACCATCAACGATGAAAACTTAAGGAAGATACCAAATATGGAGCACTTCCTCCTAACAAAGTTGCACCAGAGATTCCTGTTCCCCGACCGGGATGAAACCAAATATCCATCACCGTGGCTAGACAAGGGAATGAAGAAGATAAACAACAGAGCCATGGGCAAGTTTAGCGGCGCGCTGTCCGCCTGGAAAGTAAGGGTGAAAAGTCGGATCGCCAAAAAGGAACCCTACTCCAAGATTGTAAAGGATAATCCGACAATTACGGAAGAGCAGTTCGAAATATTCAAGGCGGCTTGCATTGTCGAAGCTGCCAAAGAAAAGTCGGAGTACATGAAGGGGCTTCAGGAAAGAAACATTGCCGAAGCTGAAGCCATGGTTACTCGGGCAAGAGGCCCATATGGGCAAAGGAGGACGCGGAACGTGAAGCCGCGGGGATCCCAGACCCCTTGGCGGAGTTCAGCGTCCCGCAGGAGCATGACTTCATCAGGGCCCAGTACACTTGGGACCAAGTAAATAAGGTTTTCAAAACGGACACGCGCACGAGGGAGTTCATGAGACTGCTGGTAATTATTATTTTACCACCTTATTTTAGCTTCTGTAACACCCCAAAAATTGGGTTATCAATTTTTGTGCTGTTATTATTTTTCGAGCTTTCTTTTTCAAAATCTTTCTCCAGAGTTTGCTGGATGATCAGACGAATCCAGGCCATTTTCAACCTTTCAGAACCTTGTCCATGTCTTTGATGCTGGCCAAGACCTATCTGCATCACCCCAACCCATCTGAACCCTAATTCCAATATTGGGAATTTTAACTCTGCCTTTGTGATTACAAAGGAGCTATCATTTCCCATGCTCTGTTGATCCTCCAAAAATTCTCAGAGATCCTCCTACACTTATAAACCCTGGATGTGCAAAAATATTGCCAAGTCATATGCAATATTTTTCATCTAGGGTTAATTGCTTTTCCTGCCTTTCTGAGGAATTAAATCCATAAGGATAGTTAGACATCTCTAAAATTCATGAAAATTTGTGGAGATGATCTTTGTGACTATCTCAAGCTCTGGTAAAAATATTGGCCAAATTTAAATAAGGAAAATTCACTTTTCCCTTGACAAGGTCAATATTGCCTCTCTGCCATTTTCCAAAGGAACTACCATTTTGGTAGCCAGGAAAATTCCCAAATTATTTGTGGAGCTTCTCCTGGATATATCTTCACCATTTCCATCCAAACCCCATGTCCCATAGTTCAAAAATTGAGCACATGATCCAATGCAAGTTTCTGCCCTGTTTGAAACTTTGTGAAGGAATTGCTTGATTACTTGATCCAATTGAGCTGAAATTTTGCAGGGTAGTAAATATTGATATATTACTACTGCAAACCAAAAATTAGCTCAATTCACCTATACAATCTTTCTCTATGATTTTCTCAAGCTTCTGTTCAGATTTCATCTTTGTGAAGGAAGTGCTATTTATATTTTCTGGATTGCGCTCAAAATTTTTGAGCACCTTTTCACATCCATATTATTGTCACATGCTAAAATTCAGCTCTATTTGCCTAACCATTTTTCCTCAGCAAATTCCCAAACTTTCTGTCCAGTGGGAAGCATTGTGAAGGAAGTACCATTTTTGTTTATCAAAATGGTATGCAATTTTTGCAGTACCTTCTTATGCTCAAATAATTGGTCTCCACCAAATTTGGGCCATTTCCACTTAGCCATTTTCCCCAGCACCCTCATTTGCATTTCTGGTCAGCTGGACACTTTGTACAGGAAGTACCAGATAGCCTCTTTTTGAGCTGAGATTCTGGCACAATGATCACCTTAGTGGATCATTACCCCCCTGCTAATTTCAGGCCATTTGGGCCAGTGCCTTGCCCACAACATCTATCAAACACCTTGCTGTTTGCTAAGCTTCGGGCATCCTGTGCTCTTCTCATGGGCCATGGGAATCGTTGCTTAGCGTCGAACAGCTTCTGGGGGAGTGCTCTAGTCGCCAGACATAGCTGGGCTGGCCAGTGCGCGTGGGAGCACTGTTGTCACGCAGTGACCACGCGTAGAGCGTGTGCATTACCTGCAAACCGCGTGGACAGCGCTCTGGACCCATTTGGGGAGGTCCACACGGCCGCCCAGCGAGCCACGGCGCGCCACGCCCTCTCCCGCGTCGCTTGTGCCCTGATTCTCCTCGTCCCGTAGCCCTTGGGCGCGCGCGACTGCACCGCGTCCGTCGCCGGAGTGCCGCCACGTCCCGCACCGCGTCGCCACAGTTCCCCCTCTTCTCGAGCCTTCCCTGGCGAGTATTTAGCGCGTGTCCGAGTCCCCCTCGCTCCCCACAGCCCCTCCCTGAGCTCGGAGCTCCCCTGCTCCTCCATTGCCGAAAACGGCCGCCGCCGTTCCACTCGGCCAACTCCGGCCAGTAACCCTTCCCCTCCCTCTTCTCGGCGCCCTCGAGTCCCCCTAGATCCGCGGAGTTGCCGCCGCCCTCCATTCCCTCCGGGGAACCCCGCCGGCGCCGCCCTTCCCCTGCTGCATCTCGGCCATGGAGCCCGAGCAGTGGCCCCGGTGTTGTGGGAAGCCTCAGCCGGTCCCGAGGCCACCCACGGGTGCGGCGAGGAGCGCCCGAACTCCTCGGCTCGCCGGCCGGCTCTCCCGCGGCGCCAGGCGCCAGCTACGCCGGCGACCGGCCCGTCCAATTCCTCTCTGTCGCGAGCGAGAAGGAGAAGAACAGAAGGAGAGAGGAGACGCGATGGGCCCCACTCATCATACACTCAGCGCTGACTCTGCGGGCCCGGTGACTGGATTAAGTGGATACGTATTTTCCGAAATACGTTTTCTGCAAAGGGAAGCGTACTCTGCCGCGGCCTACGGCCGAAATGCGCTTTCTCCACGCGGAAGCGTATTCTGTAAAATACATTTTCAGCCCAGCCCGCCGGCCGAATCAGTTAGTTTGCGGACGTTCGCCCGTTAAGGACTAAAACGGGCAGATTTTTGTCTATTTATCGCCTAACGAACGAACGGGCATTTCTCCGCGACCGTAACTCCGATTGAGGTGAATCCAACGCCCACGTTTTCAGTTCGTCGAGCCCGTTCCGATGGTGCTATTTTCATAATGTTGTCACATATTGAAAATACCATCTTTGCCCTTCTCCGAATCCAGGCCTCTCCCGAGAGTACCGGTTCCGGTGACTCGTTTCCAGTGGATCGTCGCACTTCCACCCGGAGTATTCGTCCACCCCGAGGCAAGCCAACCTCTTATCATGAGCACTGGACTTGCATGTTGACTTTGCTTGAACCCTGTGCGTGTGTAGCTGCAGTATTTTCATCTGATGTTTCTATCTGCAAATGTGGTATATTTATTGCTTGCCATGTCATGCTATAACCAGATTTCATACTAGCTTTTGCCATGTTAGCAATAATGTTTTTATTGGTAATATCATGTTATTACTATACCTGTATCTCGTACCATGTTTGTTAGTACTATTGTGATCCTGTCATACTATATCGATATCATGTTACTGCCATGTTACATTTGTCATATATGCTATGCACTTCATAAATTTGGTAAACATGGTTGTTAATTCATTTATGATATTCATACATATAATCTTGATGATATGGTAAAATGATGGAGATGAAAAGAACATGTGTTAATAACAACAACCACCTCCATCGGCTGGATCGTGTCATAGTGCCACCGAATTGAGCTCACCAGTGCAACCACACTTGCCTTATGGGGGGCCCTAATTCGGTCTATTGTCATGCCTCTCGCCGGTGCCTCCAACTAGGGAATGTTATGTGCGCGCGCTACTCTAGCCCGGTGGGCGGCCATAAGCCTTGAGTGCCTGAGCTGTTTGCGCGCGGTTGTCCCCGTTTGGGACGATTTGTTCTGTTTGGCCACGACGGTGGCGGCCACAAAGGTGGTGGATGTCACGAGTTGACATCAGGAGCAACCCAGGACATAGCCCAAAGGGGAGTTTGTCCGGAGTGGCCGGGAGAGTGTCATGCAATAGATTGGTTTTGTCGGAATGTCGTTGGTGTTGGAAATATGCCCTAGAGGCAATAATAAATTGGTTATTATTATATTTCCTTGTTCATGATAATCGTTTATTATCCATGCTATAATTGTATTGATTGGAAACTCAAATACATGTGTGGGTACATAGACAACACTGTGTCCCTAGTAAGCCTCTAGTTGACTAGCTCGTTGATCAAAGATGGTTAAGGTTTCCTAGCCATGGACATGAGATGTCATTTAATAACGGGATCACATCATTAGGAGAATGATGTGATGGACAAGACCTAAACTATAAACGTAGCATATGATCGTGTCAGTTTATTGCTATTGTTTTCTGCATGTCAAGTATCTGTTCCTTTGACCATGAGATCATGCAACTCACTGACACCGGAGGAATACCTTGTGTGTATCAAACGTCGCAACGTAACTGGGTGACTATAAAGGTGCTCTGCAGGTATCTCCGAGGGTGTCTGTTGGGTTGGCATGGATCAAGACTGGGATTTGTTACTCCGTGTGACGGAGAGGTATCTCAGGGCCCACTCGGTAATACAACATCACAATGAGCCTTGCAAGCAAAGTGACTAAAGAGTTAGCCACAGGATCTTGTATTACGGAACGAGTAAAGAGACTTGCCGGTAACGAGATTGAACTAGGTATAGAGATACCGACGATCGAATCTCGGGCAAGTAACATACCGAAGAACAAAGGGAACAGCATACGGGATTAACTGAATCCTTGACATAGAGGTTCAAACGATAAAGATCTTCGTAGAATATGTAGGAGCCAATATGGGCATCCAGGTCCTGCTATTGGTTATTGGCCGTAGAGGTGTCTCGGTCATGTCTACATAGTTCTCGAACCCGCAGGGTCTACACACTTAACGTTTGGTGACGATTCGTATAGTTGAGTTATTTTGTTGGTGACCGAAGGTTGTTCGGAGTCCCGGATAAGATCCCGGACATGACGAGGATCTCCAGAATAGTCCGGAGGTAAAGATTGGTATATGTGATAATAGTGTTTTGATCTCCGGAAGGGTTCCGGAATTCACCGGAAGGGGTTCCGGATGTTTACCGAAGTGTATGGGTGCAGCAACACTTTATATGGGCCAAAGGGATAAAGCCCACGAGGTATTGGAAAGTGCAAAAGGAAGTTTTGCTACTGCCTTAAGCTGGTAAGGCAGTACTACCGCTACTGTAGCAGTGGTACTACCGCTTAAGCTAGTTAAGCGGTACTACCGCTACTGTATCAGCGGTACTACCGCTTAAGCTGGTCAAGCGGTACTACCGCTACTGTAGCAGCGGTACTACCGCTTGTGCGCGGTACGGCAGGGATCCGAGTTGGACTCTTTCCCTGCGGGCCAAACCGACCTTGTGCGGGCAAAACCGACCTGGAGGAGGCTTTTACTCCAAGTTTAGACCCCAAGGCTCAACATATAAATAGAGGGGCAGGGCTAGCACACGGGACACATTAGATTGCCCCAAGCCGTGTGCCGGCAACCTCTAGTTCCTCCTACGTCATAATTTCAGTAGTGCTTAGGCGAAGCCCTGCTGAAATAGTTCCTCACCAACATCACCACGCCGTCGTGCTGCTGGAACTCTTCTTCTTCTCTGCTCCCTCTTGCTGGATCAAGAAGGCGGAGATCGTCATCAAGCCGTACGTGTGTTGAATGCGGAGGTGCCGTCCGTTCGGCGCTAGATCGTGCTTGGATCGAGGGACGACTTGCGATTTGGATCGCGGAGACGTTCGACTACATCAACCGCGTTTCTTAACGCTTCCGCTTAGCGATCTACAAGGGTATGTAGATTCACTCTCCCTCTCCTAGATGCTCATCACCATGGATAGATCTTGTGTGTGCGTAGGAAAATTTTTGTTTCCCATGCAATGTTCCCCTACAGTGGCATCTGAGCTAGGTCTATGCGTAGATGAGATCTCGAGTAGAACACAAACGAGTTGTGGGCGTGAGTGTATACATATTGCTTGCCGTTACTAGTTGATATTTGATTCGGCGGTACTGTGAGATGAAGCGGCCCGGACCGACATTACGCGTACGCTTACGCGAGACAGGTTCCTTCAACTAACATGTAACTTCGTTGCATAAAGATGGCTAGCGGGTGTCTGTCTCTCTCACTTTAGTTGAATCGATTTCAATGAAGAGGGTTCTTTTAGAAGATCAAAAAGCAATCACTACACCACGTTGTGGTTTTGCATAGGTAAGAACGGTTCTTGCAAACCCGTAGCAGCCACGTAAAATTTGCAACAACAATTAGAGGACGTCTAACTTGTTTTTGCAGGGTATGTTGTGATGTGATATGGCCAATTACATGATGAGATATATGTGATGTATGAGATGATCATGTGTTGTATAGAATATCACGACTTGCATGTCGATGAGTACGGCAACTGGCAGGAGCCATAGAGTTGTCTTTAATTATTGTATGACCTGCGTGTCAATCATTAAGCGCTATGTAATGCTTTACTTTATCGCTAAACGTTAGCTATAGTCGTGGAAGCAACAGTCGGCGCGACAACCTCATGGCGACACGTTGATGGAGATCAAGATGATGGAGATCATGGTGTCATGCCGGTGACGATGGAGATCATGCCGGTGCTTTGGAGATGGAGATCAAAAGCACAAGTTCATGGCCATATCATGTCACTTATGATTTGCATGTGATGTTAATCCTTTTATGCATCTTATTTTGCTTAGGACGACGGTGGCATTATAAGGTGATCCCTCACTTAAATTTCAAGATAAAATTGTGTTCTCCCCGAGTGTGCACCGTTGCGAAAGTTCGTCGTTTCGAGACACGCCGTGATGATCGGGTGTGATAGACTCTACGTTCACATACAACGGGTGTAAGCCATGTTGCACGTGCAGAAACACTCGGGTTAAACTTGACGAGCCTAGCATGTACAGACATGGCCTCGGAACACAAGAGACCGAAAGGTCGAACATGAGTCATATAGTAGATATGATCAACATGAAGATGTTCACCATTGAAACCACCTCAACTCACGTGATGATCGGACTTGAGTTGGTGGATTTGGATCATGTTACACTCGAATGATCGGAGGGATGTCAATTTGAGTGGGAGTTTTTAAGTAATATGATTAACTAAACTCATTATCTAGAACAATAGTCTAAGTTGTCTTTGCAATATTTATGTTGTAGATCATGGCTCGCGCAGTAGCACCCCTGAATTTTAATGCGTTCCTAGAGAAAGCTTAGTTGAAAGATGATGGAAGTAACTTTGTGGACTGGGCCCGTAATCTAAGGATTATCCTTACGGCTTCCCAGAAGGCTTATGTCCTTGATGCACCGCTTGGTGATCCACCCGCTCCAGTTGAGTCTCTAGACGTTGTGAACGCCTGGCAGGCTCGTTCTGATGATTACTCAATAGTTCAATGTGCAATGTTGTATGGCTTAGAACCGGGACTTCAAAGACGTTTTGAACGTCATGGAGCATATGAGATGTTCCAGGAGTTGAAGTTTATCTTTCAGAAGAATGCCCGGATCGAGAGATATGAGATCTCCGATAAGTTCTATGCTTGCAAGATGGAGGAGAACGGGTCTATCAGTGATCACGTGCTCAGAATGTCTGGGTACTCCACCCGTCTGGCTGAATTGGGGATGCCCCTTCCGCCAGAGGCTATCACTGACAGAGTTCTTCAATCATTGCCACCTAGCTACAAGAGCTTCGTGTTGAACTATAACATGCACGGGATGAACAAGTCAGTCGCCGAGCTGTTTGCGATGCTGAAAGCCGCTGAGTCTGAAATTCAGAAGGAGCATCAAGTGTTGATGGTCAATAAAACCACTAGTTTCAAGAAAAATGGCAAGGGTAAGAAGGGTAACTCCAAGAAGAGTGGCAAAGCAGTTGCTCCTCTCGTGAAGAAACCCAAGGCTGGACCCAAACCAGAAACTGTGTGTTTTCATTGCAAGGGAACTGGACACTGGAAGCGGAACTGCCCCAAGTATTTGGCTGACAAGAAGGCGGCCAACAACAAACAAGGTATATATGATATACATGTTATTGATGTGTACCTTACCAACTCTCGTTGTAGTGCCTGGGTATTTGATACCGGTGCGGTTGCTCATATTTGCAACTCAAAACAGGAACTGCGGAATAGACGGAGGCTGGCAAAGGACGAAGTGACGATGCGCGTGGGAAATGGTTCCAAGGTTGATGTGATCGCCGTCGGCACGCTCGCTCTTCGATTACCATCGGGATTAGTGATGAACCTGAATAATTGTTATTTAGTGCCTGCGTTAAGCATGAACATTATACACTACTAGGAAAACGGCTATAGCTAATATGGACATTAATGGCGCACCATGTATGTGCTGCGCCACTGCTATATAGCAGTGGCGCACCAGATATGGGTGCGCCATTAATGTCCATATTACTAATGGCGCACCTGGTGTGTGGTGTGCCACTGCTAAGTTTCTCCTGGGCACACCCCCTCCCCAGACTTACCAGTGGCGCACCGGGGCGTGGTGCGCCATTACTAGTTAAAACTAGTAATGGCGCACCACCACCCGGTGCGCCACTACTAACAATTTTTTTTTTCAATTTTTTTTTCAAAACTAGTAATGGCGCACCGGGGTGTGGTGCGCCATTACTAGTTTAACTAGTAATGGCGCACCACACCCTGGTGCGCCATTACTAACCCTGGTAGGTGTGGCGCACCCTACGTAGTGCGCCATTGCTATCCCTACCACTCCCGTCCCCACCACTCTTCCTTATCCCCTTATCTCTCTGTCCCTTATCCCCACATCTCTCTCTCTCTGGTAACCCTGCAGCCGCCTCGCCTCACTCGCCGGTCACCCCACCCTGCCCCGCCCCGCCTAGCTCGCCGCCGGCCACCCCGCCCCGTCTCCCTCGTCGGCCATCCCGCCCGCCCCGCCTCGCTCGTCGGCCACCCCACCCCGCCCCGCCTCGTTCCCCGTCGGCCACCCCGCCTCGCTCGCCACCCCGCCTCGCTCGCCATCCCTGCCGGATCTGGGCCCTTCTCGTCCAAAGACGGCAACAAAAGAAGGGGGCGGCCCCCGGCCGTCCCCCGCAGATTCCAACCACCGATGGCCTCCCTCCTTCCGCGCCCCTCGGAGATCCCCTGCAGTCCTCATATCCTGCGACTCTGTGAGCGCGCACAACACATGGGGCGCTGCCGCGCACGGGATCGGCATGGCGCGGCTCCCAGCTTCCATGGTCGAGGCTGCGCAAATTTCGCGTTCATTTCGTTGCGCCCAACCCACCTGCAGGTATACCCAGCGTTGCCTAGCTGCCATTTCGTACTCTCTCTTGTGCGAGACGGCTAACTCCATTGCAGCTGCGTTATTATGGTTCTTCTGAACGGGGTTCTTGTCAGATTCTACCACTGTTTCGTTTTCTATAGAAGCTGCAAGTACAACTACAAGAAAATGTACTGACACTTTCTACAGTTTAGATTTAGCACTGTTTTGTTTTAAATAGAAGGTGCAAGTACAACATGCAAGAATCATCAGCCCTATTAATAAAGTCCCTAAAATGTAGTTCCTGAGATGCAAACTTGCCTAACCATTGCCTTCTAGTTGCCTCAAACTGATGCAAACTTGCCATCTCTTTTCATTATATACTCAGATGATAGACTGTTGCTATAGGGATTTTAGTTGGTCCTCATCTGGGAAATTCATACATGCCTAAAAACCTCATTACTTGCCTACAGTATTAGTGATGGCAGTAAATTAGCATGCACTAAAAAAACCTAGAAAGGAAAACAGTGATGTACAAACATATAGATACAGTAATCAGAGGTGTTGAACAAGTATAGAAAGAAAGAAAAAAAGAACAAGCATTAATGGTTACTAGATGTGAGCGGGTGTAGTTCCTGTTTTGCGAAACGAGTTTTTGCCAGATCTCTGTCCTATCATGTAGTATTGCCTTTTGTGTGTTTTTTCCATTTTTAACTTTCCTAACCATTGCTTTGCAGTTGCCTCAAAATGATGCAAAACTTGCCTTCTTCTTGTTTCCATTTATATACTCAATGATAGACTGTTTGCTACAAAGGGGGACTCCATCCTTTACTGAACATGATGTCAGGGGTTAAGCAACTCCACACCACCTAGACCAGGCAATTGATACACATAGATCAAGCAAGTTAATACAATTGAAGTCAAACACCTGTTTTTTTTTCTAACTATTCGGATAGTTCAGAAAACACGCACATATCAAGGTTAGGCAACTCCACACACCTAGACCAGGCAATTGGTACTCACAGATCAAGCAACTTAAAGAAATTGAAGTCAGCCAAATATCAAAAAAGGAGAGAAAAGTTGGCTAAGTGACATCTTAGGCACACATTTTAAGGGGGGTAGGAAGGGGGATTGGGGCGGCAGAAAATTTATGCATGTGGAAACAGAAATAAAAAAATCCATATCTTTGAATATTGCATCACTGAATTGGTGTAAATGGAATCCATATCTTTGGTTTAGAGCAGAATAAAAAAATCCAAAGAGATAATCATTCTACAGCTGCCATGTATGTTGCTCCTAAAATTGAAGAGAACTTTTTGTTTTCCACAAGTTTTCGTTATAGCATGTCACTTCTGTCTTTTGGATATTTATAACCTAAACTCAAGTAGAATTAGTTTTCACAAATTATCTATTTGCCATTCGATTAGTTATTTATTTTAGGAGGGGCCTCAGTTCATTGATTCAATGATTTGTACGTTTGTTTGGTACTTTGCGCACGCAGACCTGCCTATGACCTGCAAACAGCGGCGCTGGGATGCTTTCTTCCATGTGATCTAGAAGATGGTCCACCCTCCGCAGCGTCCTTCGTGTCCAAGATCGCGGTGTTGTGGCCGGATGCCGCTGGTTGTCAACCTCCACTGCAGCCTCCGGTGCGCAGCTTAGATGGTCTGGAATTTTGTCATTAAGAAGGTTTAATTAGGAAGAACAAAGAATGTGCCATTGAGTTTGCTACTGTTCTCATTCATCGGACAAAGAGTTATATGCAGTCGCTTATATATGGAAAGTTTACTTATTCTAATTTAGCAGTGTGGTCATCTTGGAAGAAAATGTTGTTGTAACAAAGTGCGTAGATGGAGAAACAACCACAGATTTCATGGGGGTAGACAGTCATAAATTTGTAGCATTGTTAGTAAGCCACATGTATGCACTTGGTGCTTATTTATTTGCCCCGCGAGCGGGGCAGCAGCGTCGCCTCCAGCGCCGGCGCCGAGGACCCCGACCCCGCCCCGCCCCTCGCCCCCGGCGCCGAGGACTGGGCGCGCGGCAAGAAGCACGCCGACGAGGTCAGCCCAGCTCCACGCTCTGTCTTCTTGTCTCTTGAGCTACTTCAACCATCTAATCATGGATTATTCACCCCTCAATTCATTCTTCATTACTAGTAATTTGGATGCCGAGCGCTGGCATTATTAAGTAGCTTTAGCTTCACTCGTAAATGTATTTATGGATCTAAAAACTACCAAACTTGCACTACATAGTTTCCAAAATTTTCGTTTTCGGTGTCGTGGGTGGCATTCAAGTCAAGGTTGCATGCACCGCTATAGCTGCTACCGTTGGAGGTGTAGGTGTTTGTGTCATCTGACCCTGAATGTGTTTCACCCATGACTGTTCCAGGATGATGGTTCAGCTTCATGGAGGAAGAGGAAGAAGCATTTCTTCATTCTGAGCAATTCCGGCAAGCCAATATACTCTAGGTAAGATCACTTCAGAAAGAGGAATTCATGATAGAGTTTATCTATCAGGAATTGCTGCAGTTTCTCAGGTAAAACCATAACATCACATTTCCTTCGTCTTGTTCCACTTCTAGGTATGGAGATGAGCACAGGTTAGCTGGGTTTTCTGCTACACTGCAAGCGATTGTTTCTTTTGTTGAGAACAGGTATGCCTTTCTGCTTTCGCTGATTGCAATGATTAGTGTCCTTAACCCTTTCCTTTGGGCTGTACTGAAATTTACTCTTGCTGTTTTTTTCGTTTTTATCCAGTGGTGATCATATCAAATTTGTGAGAGCTGGAAAACATCAGGTCAGATGGCCCTCCTTGTCCAAATATACCCTGTTATTTTCATCTTACTTCTGAATGACAATGCACGCGCCTGAACAATCAGACACCACTAACATGGGCATTTCACCGGAAAGCCCTTTTATGTATTCTTTCCACGGATCCCATCTTAATACATTTTAGACTTTAGTGCTTAATTGAAATCTTATTGAACCATTCTACAGGAATCCTGCTCACCCGGGCATTCTGATTGCCATCAATGATGCACTAATCTATAAGTCAGATGAAACTTACTAGCCAGAAGATTATGGCGAGGAAGCACTCTTTTGCACCCTTTGCAACACAGAGGTACTTAACATCAGCTCCAACCATAGTCTGGTAGCAGAATATATTGCTGAAAAACTGAGCTAGTTGCGTTCTTTTTAGATGGGCCAACAAGTAGCATACAACCAAGGAATGGTTTATATGCAACCTCAGGTGTTATCTTGAATATGCTTGATGATTTATTAGTCAGTTACGTAATATGGTCTGGACTTTATGTTTATTGATATTAGCTAGCTAAGCTCTTTGCCAATACAATGAATTTTATCTTTCATTTTATGATCACATGCTTCTGTTCATATGGGGTATGTCATGCTGCTTTATTTGTCATGGTATTTCTTAGAAACTGTTTGAATCTTCGCCATGGAACTCTGTATGAATTTGTACCAGCAAGTTGTTGTGTAACTTGTACCATAAGCTGAACTTTTTTCATCTATTTATATATGTTGTCTGTATCATGGAGCTTGACTAGAAAGGGGAGTTCTTAGTTATCCTTTCCGCGTGGGTTTGTATAATTGGTAGTTAAAGTTGGCTGATATCGTTCTTGTTTCTCTATCAGTTGGAACCACTTGCATATAGAAGTATGGACTTCAAAGAGTTCTGTGCTGCAGCTATCAGCCCTTACCAGCTTGAGGCTCTGGACAGGTGGGAAGATATTGCTGGAATATCTTTCCAGCACTTTGAACAGGAGGGGAACCGAGTCATATCTGTTGAGGAGTTGGCACAGGTATGTAGGATCACAATAATTTAACAGAGGATTTACCTCAGTTGAGACTTGCATCCTGAATTAAGAACCTAGAAAGGAATCATAATTTTGGGTTCTCCTATGCTGTAATGGTTAACCTGACCTCCCTTCCTTGTGTACAGGAACTAAATCATGCTCCAACACACTATTCCATCGTGCAAGATTGGATCAAGAGTGAAGTGAAGATAGTGGTGCTGGTGATGTGAATGAAGTGGTGGTGCTGGCTGTGGTGATAGTGTAGTGTAGAATAGGCTAGATAGGTTTTAGGATTTTCTATTTCTTTCCTTAGTTTGTAACTAGGTCAGATTACCAATGAACTGGGCGCGTGACAACTTTTTCCGGACGGAGGGAGTAGAAGATTAGTTTTAGAATTTTCTTTTATTTCCTTGTAATTTTTCTTTTATTGGATACTTGTAAAGACATTGTAATATTCTTACTATAATAAAAATTATGATTCTATTTCATTTTTTGTTTTTAAATTATTTTTCCTGTGAGATTAAGCAAAAAAATTAAAAAAAAATTGAAAAAAAAAATTTCGAAATTTTTTTTTTGAATTTTTTTTTGTTAGTAGTGGCGCACCACACCCACGGTACGCCACTACTAACAATTTTTTTTTTTGAAAAAAAAATTATTTTTCAAAAAAAAAAATTGAATTTTTTTTTGTTACTAGTGGCGCACCGTGTTGTGGTGCGCCATTACTAGTTAAAACTAGTAATGGCGCACCGTGGTTGTGGTGCGCCATTACTAGTTTTAACACCACCGTGGTTGCTTTGCTAGTAATGGCGCACCTGAAGTGTTAGTAATGGCGCACCAGGTGGTGCGCCACTAGTATTTGGATTACTAATGGCGCACCAGAGGTGCGCCATTACTATTTGTTACTAATGGCGTGTTAATAGTGGCGCACCTATAGTGCGCCCTTAATAGCAAAAACAGGTGCGCCACTAATAGCCTTTTTTCTAGTAGTGATATCTGGATCTTGTTTATTGCGAGACGGTTACTCATTTAAATCAGAGAATAATGGTTGTTCTATTTATATGAGTAATATCTTTTATGGTCATGCACCCAATGTGAGGGGTTTATTCTTATTGAATCTCGATAGTAATGATACACATGTTCATAACATTGATGCCAAAAGATGTAGAATTAATAATGATAATACCACTTTCTTGTGGCACTGCCGTTTAGGTCATATTGGCGTAAAACGCATGAGGAAGCTCCATGCTGATGGACTTTTGGAGTCACTTGATTTTGAATCACTTGACACATGTGAGCCATGCCTCATGGGCAAGATGACTAAAACGCCGTTCTCTGGAACAATGGAACGGGCAAGTGACTTATTGGAAATCATACATAGTGATGTGTGCGGTCCGATGAGTATTGAGGCGCGCGGTGGTTATCGTTACTTTCTCACCTTCACTGATGACTTAAGTAGATATGGGTATATTTACTTAATGAAACACAAGTCTGAAACATTTGAAAAGTTCAAACAATTTCAGAGTGAAGTTGAGAATCATCGTAACAAGAAGATTAAATTCCTACGATCTGATCGAGGAGGAGAATATCTGAGTTATGAGTTTGGCAGTCACTTAAGACAATGTGGAATTGTTTCACAACTAACACCGCCTGGAACACCACAGCGTAATGGTGTGTCCGAACGTCGTAATCGAACCTTATTGGATATGGTGCGATCTATGATGTCTCTTGTCGATTTGCCACTATCGTTTTGGGGTTATGCATTAGAGACAGCTGCATTCACTTTAAATAGGGCACCATCGAAATCCGTTGAGACGACGCCATATGAACTTTGGTTTGGCAAGAAGCCAAAGCTGTCGTTTCTTAAAGTTTGGGGATGTGATGCTTATGTCAAAAAGCTTCAGCCTGAAAAGCTGGAACCCAAAGCGGAGAAATGCGTCTTCATAGGATACCCAAAAGAGACAGTTGGGTATACCTTCTACCTCAGATCCGAAGGCAAAGTGTTTGTCGCTAAAAACGGAACATTTCTTGAGAAAGAGTTTCTCTCGAAAGAATTGAGTGGGAGGAAGATAGAACTTGATGAGGTTGTTGAACCTTTACTTCAACCTGAGAGTAGCGCAGCGCAGAAAGTTGTTTCTGTGGAGACTACATCAGCTGAAGAGGAAGTTAATGATAATGATCATGAAGCTTTGGATCAAGTTGCTATCGAACCTCGTAGGTCGACAATGACGCGTACTGCTCCTGAGTGGTACGGCAACCCTGTCTTAGAAGTCATGTTGTTGGACAACGATGAACCTACGAGCTATGGAGAAGCGATGATGGGCCCGGATTCCGAGAAGTGGTTAGAGGCCATGAAATCCGAGATGGGATCCATGTATGAAAACAAAGTGTGGACTTTGAAAGTATTACCTGAAGGGCGTAAGGCCATTCAGAACAAATGGATCTTTAAGAGGAAGACGGACGCGGACGGTAATGTCACCGTCTATAAAGCTCGACTTGTGGCAAAGGGTTTTTCACAAGTTCAAGGAGTTGACTACGATGAGACCTTCTCACCCGTAGCGATGCTTAAGTCCGTCAGAATCATGTTAGCAATAGCTGCCTTTTTCGATTATGAAATTTGGCAGATGGATGTCAAAACAGCGTTCCTTAACGGTTTCCTTAAGGAAGAGTTGTATATGATGCAACCAGAAGGTTTTGTCGATCCAGAGAATGCTGACAAAGTTTGCAAACTCCAGCGATCCATTTATGGACTGGTGCAAGCATCTCGGAGTTGGAATCTTCGCTTTGATGAGGTGATCAAAGCGTTCGAGTTTATACAAGTTTACGGAGAAGCTTGTATTTACAAGAAAGTGAGTGGGAGCTCTATAGCGTTTCTAATATTATATGTGGATGACATATTGCTGATTGGAAACAATATAGAAATGTTGGAAAGCGTGAAGGAATATTTGAACAAGAGTTTTTCAATGAAGGACCTAGGAGAAGCTGCTTTCATATTAGGCATCAAGATCTATAGAGATAGATCAAGACGCTTAATAGGACTTTCACAAAGCACATACCTTGATAAGATTTTGAAGAAGTTCAAAATGGATCAGTCCAAGAAGGGGTTCTTGCCTGTTTTGCAAGGTGTGAAGTTGAGTAAGACTCAATGCCCAGTGACTACAGAAGATAGAGAAAAGATGAGTGTCATCCCCTATGCTTCAGCCATAGGCTCTATTATGTATGCAATGCTGTGCACAAGACCCGATGTCAGCCTTGCCATAAGTATGGTCGGAAGGTTTCAAAGTGATCCAGGAATGGAACACTGGACGGCGGTCAAGAATATCCTGAAGTACCTGAAAAGGACTAAGGACATGTTTCTCGTTTATGGAGGTGATCAAGAGCTCGTCGTAAAGGGTTACGTCGATGCAAGCTTTGACACTGATCCGGATGACTCTAAGTCTCATACCGGATACGTATTTATTCTTAATGGGGGTGCGGTTAGCTGGTGCAGTTCCAAGCAAAGCGTGGTAGCTGATTCTACATGCGAAGCGGAGTACATCACAGCCTCGGAGGCGGCGAAGGAAGGTGTCTGGATGAAGGAGTTCATGACAGATCTTGGAGTAGTGCCTAGTGCGCTTAACCCAATGACTCTGTTTTGTGATAATACTGGTGCCATTGCTCTAGCCAAGGAACCAAGATTTCACAAGAGGACCAGACACATAAAGCGACGCTTCAATTCCATCCGCGATTACATCAAGGAGGACGACATAAATATTTGCAAAGTACACACGGATCTGAATGTTGCAGATCCGATGACTAAACCTCCTCCAAGGGCTAAACATGAACAACACCAGAACTGCATGGGTGTTCGATTCATTACAATGTAAATCACATAGTGATGTGAACTAGATTATTGACTCTAGTGCAAGTGGGAGACTGTTGGAAATATGCCCTAGAGGCAATAATAAATTGGTTATTATTATATTTCCTTGTTCATGATAATCGTTTATTATCCATGCTATAATTGTATTGATTGGAAACTCAAATACATGTGTGGGTACATAGACAACACTGTGTCCCTAGTAAGCCTCTAGTTGACTAGCTCGTTGATCAAAGATGGTTAAGGTTTCCTAGCCATGGACATGAGATGTCATTTGATAACGGGATCACATCATTAGGAGAATGATGTGATGGACAAGACCCAAACTATAAACGTAGCATATGATCGTGTCAGTTTATTGCTATTGTTTTCTGCATGTCAAGTATCTGTTCCTTTGACCATGAGATCATGCAACTCACTGACACCGGAGGAATACCTTGTGTGTATCAAACGTCGCAACGTAACTGGGTGACTATAAAGGTGCTCTGCAGGTATCTCCGAGGGTGTCTGTTGGGTTGGCATGGATCAAGACTGGGATTTGTTACTCCGTGTGACGGAGAGGTATCTCAGGGCCCATTCGGTAATACAACATCACAATGAGCCTTGCAAGCAAAGTGACTAAAGAGTTAGCCACAGGATCTTGTATTACGGAACGAGTAAAGAGACTTGCCGGTAACGAGATTGAACTAGGTATAGAGATACCGACGATCGAATCTCGGGCAAGTAACATACCGAAGAACAAAGGGAACAGCATACGGGATTAACTGAATCCTTGACATAGAGGTTCAAACGATAAAGATCTTCGTAGAATATGTAGGAGCCAATATGGGCATCCAGGTCCCGCTATTGGTTATTGGCCGTAGAGGTGTCTCGGTCATGTCTACATAGTTCTCGAACCCGCAGGGTCTACACACTTAACGTTTGGTGACGATTAGTATAGTTGAGTTATTTTGTTGGTGACCGAAGTTTGTTCGGAGTCCCGGATAAGATCCCGGACATGACGAGGATCTCCGGAATAGTGTTTTGATCTCCGGAAGGGTTCCGGAATTCACCGGAAGGGGTTCCGGATGTTTACCGAAGTGTTCGGGTGCAGCAACACTTTATATGGGCCGAAGGGATAAAGCCCACGAGAAATTGGAAATGCAAAAGGAAGTTTTGCTACTGCCTTAAGCTGGTAAGGCAGTACTACCGCTACTGTAGCAGCGGTACTACCGCTTAAGCTAGTTAAGCGGTACTACCGCTACTGTATCAGCGGTACTACCGCTTAAGCTGGTCAAGCAGTACTACCGCTACTGTAGCAGCGGTACTACCGCTTGTGCGCGGTACGGCAGGGATCCGAGTTGGACTCTTTCCCTGCGGGCCAAACCGACCTTGTGCGGGCAAAACCGACCTGGAGGAGGCTTTTACTCCAAGTTTAGACCCCAAGGCTCAACATATAAATAGAGGGGCAGGGCTAGCACACGGGACACATTAGATTGCCCCAAGCCGTGTGCCGGCAACCTCTAGTTCCTCCTACGTCATAATTTCAGTAGTGCTTAGGCGAAGCCCTGCTGAAATAGTTCCTCACCAACATCACCACGCCGTCGTGCTGCTGGAACTCTTCTTCTTCTCCGCTCCCTCTTGCTGGATCAAGAAGGCGGAGATCGTCATCAAGCCGTAGGTGTGTTGAACGCGGAGGTGCCGTCCGTTCGGCGCTAGATCGTGCTTGGATCGAGGGACGACTTGCGATTTGGATCGCGGAGACGTTCGACTACATCAACCGCGTTTCTTAACGCTTCCGCTTAGCGATCTACAAGGGTATGTAGATTCACTCTCCCTCTCGTAGATGCTCATCACCATGGATAGATCTTGTGTGTGCGTAGGAATTTTTTTGTTTCCCATGCAACGTTCCCCTACAGTTGGTCCACCCGAATGGGAGCACGAGGCCATGAGTTCCGTGGTGTGGGTACAGTGTACTAACCTCTGCAGAGTGTATAATCTATCGATAGCCGCGTCCTCGGTTATGGACACAGTTCGTACTAGGTCACACTATCTGGTCTCTGTCGACATGGAGGATAAACCTATTATAATAAATTTGTTAAAGAATGTGCTATAAATTAAATATGGTGACTTGGACTATGAGATAGTCGTAAGAAGTCACGGAGTTGCTTCGGACATGAACATGAGATGAGATCTCGGTGAGTCATGAGCTAGCCCAGAGGGGCAGTGGCAGTGAGACTGGTAAATGAACAACATATAGCTTTAACTCGCCATGGGAGGTAATGGTAATTTACTTTCCAGTATAGTAGCATGCATGTCTTGTAAGATACAACTATGCCATGCCATTCCATGTTATGCCATGATCTGCCATGATATGCTATGATATGCTTTGGTATAGATGTACTTGATCCATGTTTCTTGCTAGTATCCTGCCATGCTTATCTTTTGGTCATGAGATAAATTTATGTATGAGCATAGGACTTGCGTTGTCATCTGCTTGTTTGGATGCTATGTATTTGGTTGTCTTGCGAGTACATTCAAAGTACTCACCTGGCCTTGCACGTGGCCAGATTGCAGGAGAAGACTTGTCGTGCTAGACCGTAACCTCGCCAGTCCTGTGAGTTGTGGAGTCCAGCCCGAGACGACGTCCCGCTAAACCAAGACTTCCGCCACCATTTAGATAGCCTTAGAGCTATGCAAACCCTTGTATTCACCCGCGATGTAATACTCTATTTCATGTAAATGAAATATATTTTGTGCTTGGAATGCTGTACCATGGACCTGTCGTGCGTCAGGTGTTATCCTGGGCTGACGTGCGAAGGCCCCCTGCTCTGTGCGGATCGGGGTGCCACAACTTCTGCGTTCCTTTTGCAGAAAGAGCAGCACAGGATTGCGGCCGAAAGCGACTCGTCGTCTGAGTCGTCGGCGAGGCCCAAGTGGGACACCCCTTTCAACCAAGCCTTGAACGTAATGAAAAGACTCCCGTTGGACAAGCGGCCGTCGTATGGACGTGTGCACGCCGTCAGAGACGGCGCCACGTGGAAGTACTACTACCATGAGGACGCCGAGGAGAGAAAGCAGAGATGGAAGTTAAACGAAAAGAACATCGACAAGAAGGTTGAGATTGCGGTCGATAAGAGAACAGCTGAGACCAAAGAAGCGATACGACCTGAGTTGGTGAGCGAGGCAGTCAAAGCAGCGATAGCTGCCTGCAGAGAGGAACTTGTAGCCTCGATTGGTGCCTTGGTTCCGGCAATTGTTGATTGGATGAAGCAAAATCCAGATAAAGTGGCAGCGGACTTTCCCCTTCCCAGCTTCGTCGGGAGCAACTCGGTGAACGTCGCACCAGCACCTGCTCATGCAACCGCACCTGCTCCCGCACCTTCTCCCGCACCTGCTCATAGCAGCCCGTCCTCCATCTCTGGCGTGCTCGGTGGGGCTTCGTCTTTGGCTGAGCTCGACGCCCTCACGGTAACTACCTGTCACACCGGCCCTCTTCAACATATATATAATCTTCCGTTTCCGTTGCCTTTCGGATGTCTGACGTCGCAGACATGTCTTCGCAGGCTGAGGAAACCGCATGCACCATACTGTACACCATCAGTGGCCAGAAGGTGGACGTCGGAAAGGCAACGATAGTGAAGCCGAAGGATCGCTCGTTCCACAGCAGGCCGATGCCCCCTGGCGTCTTCAAGGTTTCCGTGGCCAGTGTCAAAGTGGGCTACGAGAATTTGGCTCCTCCGGTACCACTAGGGGGAGATGACGAGGAGACCCCGCCGCGGCTTGGCGATTGCAAGAGTTGGGTCCGGTTGTGGCCGAAGAATCTCCTTCGTCTAGAGGCGGCCGGGAGCACACCAACGACCAAGCCTCAGCAAGGTATGAACACCACCACCCCACCTACCCAATTAGCGGCGCTTGTCGTGCCGGGTGATAGCGGACGACGTGAGGAAGAGGCTCCATTAGTGGCTGATGACGTCGCCGCCGTCGAAGAAGCAATGGATGATGCCATGGACGAGGATGATGACCCTCTATGGTTTATCAATACCAGCGGCTATGACGACAGAGGATTGATGGCTCAGTAGTATGACTCAGGCTTTGAGCGTGATGAGTTGATGCCTGAATTGCCGGAGCAGGAACGTCTTAAGGCTGATTGCAAGAAGTCTCTCTTCATGCAATCCTCACAGGACACGCCTCCAGATGCCGCCTCAACCCAGGATCAACAACGTGAGGGTCGTGCAATTCTGAGCCCGACAACACTGGGGGCGGGGGTCAGGAACGGTATGTTAGGCTCACTTCCGGCACCCAAGAAGCATAGGAAGAGACCGAGGAAAGGCCTTACTGGCGCCAAAGCTGCTTCTATCAGCCAGCCGCCTCCGCAGCCTCGGGTTGCAGACCATATACCTATCAAAGGTGCGGCGAAATTCCAATTCCCCGGTGCTTCGATCCTACCTAAGGCAGCGCTAGAGGGCATAGATGGCGATCTAAGGAGACTTCATGACGATGTGCTGTCGAGAGAGAAAAGCCTTCTCGCCTCGACAAATCTAGGATACCCGCTCTACGTGGTTAACGTGCCGCAACAAAGGTTGTACGTCCAGACATTCCCCGCGGATAAGTTCTTCCTTCGATTTGATTACCTCTTCAACATGTTTCACATGACAAAGCTGGATTTTACGTTCGTCTGCCTTTATGCCTTGTACATGAACTACATCATCAGGCGCGAGCAAATATCTTATATCTCAGTCGCGGACCCGTACTTTATGCACGAGGCCTTCTTGGCAGTCTTTGCAGAGCACAGTGAATATGCGAGGACCTACATCGCTGACTTCATGGTCGCCAATAAGGACAAGGAGACGATTCTCCTGCCTTATCATCCCATGTAAGTCATCCGCGGATATCCTCTATGACACATAAATACTTTCGTAAATTTCAATCGTTCATTTGCACGCGTGGAGGCAAATTTGAGGTGTACTTATTTTGCGCAGCGAGGGGCGCACCGTCCTCATCATTCTTAACCCCCGATTCTCCCACGCTCTTTACTTGGACTCGTCGAAGAACATAAAGAAAAAGGATTACACACACATCAAGAGTGTTCTCGACAGTGGTATCTTAAGCTACGGCCAACGGGGTGGAGAGATCACGGTCAAGAGGACAAAGAACCGCGCGCCCTGCTTCGGCCATAAGACCGACTTCTGCTGCATCCAGCAACCGAATGGTAGTCTCAGTGATGGATCGGCAGAATCTTCGCATGTCACCTAAATCCGGCGATGCCGATATTCTGCAATGGGCCAAGAAACTAGGAAATGTACCGGATCATCAACTCCGAGCTGAGTTCTATCACATCCAGAGTGAACTTGCCCAAGTCATCATGAAGGAGGTCGTTGAAAAAACAGGGATGTTCTACGAAGAAGGGCAAATGTCATGGGAAGACGTCCGAACACGCGTAGCCGCTCAGCGTCTCGACCTGAAGCCTTTCACGTCGCTCGGGTCCTTCCTCCCTGGTTTGGAAGGATGGCACGACATGTTGGAGTGATTGACGATGACAATGTGTCCGTTTAGTCACTACTTTCTCTATGACGAAACTTTGAATTTCTGCACGACGAAACTTTGTGATGTAATTAAACCATCCTCCTCAATTAGCGTAGATCACTCTAGTTAATTAGTTTGGGTATGATGAACTTTGTTATTTATGTTTACGATATGTTGCTTCTATTTTTGCTAACTCTGTCTCTTTGTGTTGCTAAATTATATATTATGTTGCATATTATCGATGAATTCATCATGTGACGATGCAGATATATAGATCATCGATGGCGAAGAAGTGCTACGCCGTGTACGTAGGGAAGGTTCCAGGAGTGTACGACAAATGGCCTGAGTGTCAGGCCCAGGTGTACCAGTTCCCGGGCGGCAGCCAGAGAGGGTTCGATAGCAGAGCCGAAGCGGAAGATAGTTACTTGAGGTTCACGCTAGCGCGAGAGAGGGAAAGGAACCAGCGCCTCAAGAACTACTACATTATCGCGCTCTTGCTCATAGTGATCCCTCTTCTCTTCTATATCATAGTTTAGATATAGATGATGAAACATGTGTATGTGATGACCATGCAGTTGCTTGTATTCGAGACATGTCACGTAACTTGTATCGCTATATTGAGATGATGATGAGAGACATCATTTGTTTCGGATGATGTGATGATATGAAGAGACTATTATGTGTATGATATGATGAGACTATTATGTGTATGATATGATGAGAATATTGTTTGTTCATGATATGATTAGACTACTGTATAAACCCTGTACAAAGACAGCGCAAATATGTACCAAAAAAAATTATGTGTAACGTTAGAAGTAGCGCTGGTTGACAAGTAGCAGCAGCGCTGGTATATTAGCAGTGCGGGATGTAGGCCAGCGCTACACCTATATAGCAGTAGCGCTGCACAAACCAACGCTACTGCTAAGTAGGGATAGAAGTAGCGCTGGTCTAAACAACGCTACTGCTACAAGTTAGTTGTAGCGCCGTAATAGTAGCGCGGCCCCCCGCGCTACTGGTAGGCAAAAACCCAGCGCTACTGCTAGGGCTTTCCCTTGTAGTGTACAACCTCTCTACGGGGTTGCACACATATGGTGTCAGCTATCCGGCAGGGCTTCGCCGTCCAGAACTAGTTCCTGTCAGAACCCAGACAGCCTTTCGGCTCTACGAAACTATTTCGCGGGGAGGGAGAGAGAAGGCCAGATCATGCATGGCATTTGTATGTGAGAAAGGAGTGAGTGTGGAGAGTGCCTCTCCACCTCTATTTATATGAAATCCTAAGGGGTAGGGTGGAACTCATAATACCCAAAAACCCATCATATGGATTTTCCAAAGGGGCAAAATGGGAAGGCTAGAGGAGCTCCTATAAGGGAACGCGACAGAAAACAAAAAAAATCGGTACAGCGAGCACGCCTAGGACCACTTTGGAGATGTCATACAGGGTTTGATCTGATCCGTACCGACTCATAGCGTAGCGGAAGAAGAGTCGGTGTAGATCATCGGTGCAGATCCCCGCAGCTAGGATTTACAACCTCCCAACCGCGAGGATGTACTCCCTCGCCGGACAGCCCTTCGGGAGGCGGCCGGACAGTCCCTCGGACGATGTCACGAACAGCCCTCCGGGAGGACCCTCGAAACTCGAACGGAAACTCGGACAGCCCTTCGGGAGGACACTCGAACAGCCCCTCGGGCAAAAGATCGAAACTACAACCTCTCTACGGGGTTGCACACATACGGTGTCAGCTATCCGGCAGGGCTTCGCCATCCAGAACTAGTTCCTGCCGGAACCCAGACAGCCTTTCGGCTCTACGAAACTATTTCGCTGGGAGGGAGAGAGAAGCCAGACAAGTCTATGGCATGTGTATGAGAGCAAGGATGAGGTTTCGAGAGCACCCCTCCACCTATAATTATAGGAAAGCCAAGGGGTAAAGTTGGCATACAAAAATATCAAAAGTACCACCACTTTATGTCTCACATAAAATAATAAAAAGCAAAAAGGGGTGGCATGTGGAGCTCCATGGAGGAGCCCCACCTCGGCCGGCCACCTCTAGCCCCCCCCCCCCACATGGGGGTTCCTTGCTCCCCAATCCCTTCTATAAGCCTTTTGGGAAATATACCAAAAGGTGGCTTTCCAAAAAAATATCCATAAAGTGATTTTCACTATTCACGGAACCAATTTTCCGCGACCGTTAAATCCGAAAATATTTCTGTCGGTCTTAGAATAATTCCAGTACACACACAAATGATTTTGGACGCATTCCGAAATAATTTCGGATTAGTGATGTTCATCTGCGAAAAGCAACCAAATCGGTTCCGGCAGCTCCGGAACATTTTCGGTTTTTATCCCGGAAAATTCCCAGAAATATCCAGAACACTTCTGGCAACCTCCAAGAATTTACAGGCGTGTGCCGAAACCAATTTGACTTAATGGTATCCCCTGAAACAACTTTTCAGTTTTACCGGAACTATTCCAGTGTCCTCTCCGGAACGTTTCCGTTGCGTCCGAAACTTTTCCGGTGATTTTCTCTTAGACTCCCTGTCTAGTATTCAGCAGATAGATGACCCTTTAGCGTGTGACCCTATAGGTTCGGTGAAGTATAGACATGACTCGGAACACTTTCCGATCAATGATCAACATCGAAGCCTTGGACACCCATATTGACCCCTGTACCCACACGAATGAATAATCGAGTGAACCTCCAGTTGCCGTGTGCTATTCCTGTTGCTTCGCGATATGTTACAAACACCCGATGTGAGATTTATCTACATCCCCGTGGATCAACAACTTGTCCACCATGCAAGTTACCTCGTTACCGGTTTTGTTCTCTTTTCTCGTTCCCGTGTTCCGGCATCCCAGTGATCAAATCACAATGTGTCTGGCCAGACGATGAGGGATACCATAACACCGAGAGGGCCCGAGAATATCTCTCCATCGTCAGAGGAGCAAATCCCAATCTTGAGCTATCTCGTTTCTTGTCATATTTTTCCGTGAACCCGTAAGCCGCCGTAATAGCCACCCAGTTACGGATGACGTTTAACAAACCCCAAAGTTCACGAAACAAGTACGAAGGAACTCGATACTCTCATGGTCTAAGGAATTATGCAAACATTAACTATCTCTGTGTTATTAACTATTAACTTGTGATGAATGTATCTCATAGCATAACATCAATTCGGGTCGATTCAACACAAGTGTTCTCCTAACATTTTGCCCTCAAAAATTGCCGGCATAGACATGCCCATGATCAGGAAAACAGGATCATCATGCAATACTTGAGTCAGTCTTAGAGGCAAGACTAGGAATACATTTTACCGTTTATCATACCACACGTGCACATGAGTTTCCCTCCGAGCCTCGTGGATATTGCAGACTCGAGAATCATTGCAGTTATAGCATGGAACATAAACATTCATTACAAACTCGGAGATACAAAATAACTGTTATTACTGCCTCTAGGGCATATCTCCTACAGACTCGCACTTGCACTAGAGTCATAATCCAGTTACATGGCTTCCCTAACACCAATGGCTATCCGGTGCTGCTTATGCTTTGCTCGTGGTAGAGGCTTTGTCATCGTGTCTGACATGTTCAGATCCGTGTGAACTTTGCGTACTTTCACTAAACCCGCTTCGACATGATGTCGAATGAGTTTATATTTGCGTTCAATATGTCTTGTCTTATGGTGCGAACTTGGCTCCCTTGCCTGAGCCACGGCGCCACTATTATCACAATAGATCTCCACCGGGTCCAGAGCACTTGGAACCACACCAAGGTCTTCAAGAAATTGCTTGATCCATACCGCCTCCTTCGAGGCTTCTGAAGCTGCAACATATTCCGCCTCCGTCGTAGAATCCGCCACAGTCTTTTGTTTGGAACTTTTCCAATCAACTGCGCCACCGTTCAATATGAAAACATAGCCTGATTGAGATTTGAAGTCATTTGGGTCAGTCATGAAGCCTGCATCAGTGTAACCACTTACAATGAACTCTTCATCACCTCCGTACACAAGGAGTAAATCCTTGGTCCTTCTGAGGTACTTAAGAATACCCTTGACTGCGGCCCAGTGTTCCAATCCTGGATCACTTTGGTACCGGCTGCTAACACTTAGCGCATAGGAAACGTCTGGTCTTGTACATAGCATGGCATACATAATAGAACCAATAGCCGAGGCATATGGAACATCATTCATCTGTACTCGCTCATCGAGAGTCCGAGGACACTGATTCTTGCAAAGCACTGTGCCAGGTGACATGGGCAGTAGGCCTTTCTTGGAGTTCTCCATGTTGAACCTTTTCAACACCTTGTCAATGTACGTGCTTTGGCTAAACACTATCAGGCGTTTTGATCTATCTCTATAGATTCTGATGCCCAATACATATGCCGCTTCGCCTAAGTCCTTCATTGAAAAACTTTTCTTTAATGAGTCTTTTATTTCGCTAAGAAAATTCACGTCATTTCCAGTCAACAATATGTCATCCACATACAAGATTAGAAATGCTTTTGCGCTCCCACTAAACTTCTTGTAACACTAGTACAAAACAGGGCATTGGTCCAGGCCAGATCAGAGCATTAGTCCCGGTTCTGTTACGAACCGGGACTAATGGGTGCATTAGTCCCGGTTCGAGCGGCGCAGGCATCAGTCCCGGTTCGAACGGGGCCTTTAGTCCCGGTTGGAGAGACCAACCGGGACTAAAGGGGCTTTGAACGGTGCCAGCCCCTTTAGTCCCGGTTGGTATCTCCAACCGGGACTAAAGGCCCCCCCCCCCTTAGTCCCGGTTGGTGTTACCAACCGGGACTAAAGGGGTTGAGGCTTTAGTCCCGGTTGGTAACACCAACCGGGACTAAAGGTAGTTTTCCTGTTTTTAGTTTCTGTTTTAAACTGCTTATATCTTTTAAGATATTTGATGTTTTTGAGTGATTCTTTTTGCATTAGATTCAAAATTTTGTCTAGTTTCTGTTTGTGCCATTAGTTTTCAAATTTGAATGGTTTAAATTTGAATTTGTTCAAATTTGCTTCAAACCCTAGATTGTGAATAACTTGAGTTTACAAATAGTTTTTAATTTAATTCTTTTTGCTCCTAGTCACGTGTTAGATTGTTGTAACAGTAAGATTTATTTGGTTATTTTTAGAATAATTTAAATTAGGATTTTAATTAAAAAAATGAAATGCATTTGTAACAGACGAGTTTTCGTCCGAAACCTTGATACTTCGAATGAGATGGTCCAGTATGTACACGAAGTGCATCAAGTTTTTGCCGTAACCCTCTCAACTTTTTAGCAGAAGCTATGTGGGTGAAATGATGATACCATGCCAAGTTTCAACCTTTTCAGAGTTCATTTGTAGTGCTTTTCAATTTCAGGGTCATTTAGCTCAAAAAAATCATTAAATGCATAAAAAATAGCAAATGAAGTTAGAAAGGGTTGACTCTGCCTTGGTTAACCTTAGTTGTGACTCTGGCTGGGACAGTGCTAGCAGATGTGTAGTCGACGGTATGATTGGATGGACACCAACCCGGACTAAAGGGGTTCTGAAATTTTCAAACTGTACCCCCCCCCCCGTGGACCGCCTTTTTTAGTTTTGTAGAAAATAAACAAAAATGATAAAATCTTCAAAAAATAAAATCCTTTGAGATGTAGTTAGCTTTTAGTGTCTAGTTGGTATAGAAATTTTGAAATATGAATTTTGACCTTTTTTGCAAAAAAACGAAAAAAAATGTAAAACGGCCATAATTTTTGCATACGATGTCGAAAAAAAAAGCTTAATATATCAAAAAAAACTAGAGAAAAATTGGGACTCGATTTCACCCGGGTTTACCCGGTGAAGTTTTCTCAGATTCTCAAAATTCCAAAAGGAAAAAAAGTTATTTCAAATCAAAAAAATAATTTAAAAAAAATAAATGATGTCATATTTGGATTCCTCACATTTTTCTGATAATAATGGATATATTATTTGTCGAATTTCGATTTACAGATTTAAAGATATTAATTATGTCATATTAAATGAATAAATGGCAAAAAAATTAATAAAATAATATTATTACTTATTTTATTTTCATTGAAATTCAATATTATTAGTACTTTTTTTGTTTATTTTAATAATTGTTTAGAATTCAAAAAACTTAAATCATGTGACATCAAGACCTAAGGGTTAACAGGATTGATAGCTTAAGATTGTTAGGAAAACAACAAGCGGAGTCTTGGAAACTAGGGGAGATAGAACCAGAAAGTTAAGCGTGCTGGGGCTGGAGTAGTGAGAGGATGGGTGACCGGCCGGGAAGTTAGACGATTTGGAATGAGTGCTGATTAGAGACTAGAGATTAAATTCTGAAGCAGTGAGGAGGGGTGATTAGAGATTAAATTGTGAAAATCAGAAAAAAATTAAAAACAAATCAAAAAATTTGAAAAAAAAATTTGAAAAAAAAAATTTGAATTTTTTTTTTCCTTTAGTCCCGGGACTACAGGTCCTCCAGCCCACGCACAGAGAGCGGCCACGTGGAGGGCCTTTGGTCCCGGTTCGTAAGCCAACCGGGACTAAAGGTCTTGGGCATTAGTCCCGACCCTTTAGTCCCGGTTCCAGAACCGGGACTAAAGGCCCTTACGAACCGGGACTAAAGGGGGTTTTTCTACTAGTGTAAACACAAGATTCTTCGTCATTCCGGATGAAGCCAAACTGTTTGACCACTTCATCAAAACGAATGTTCCAGCTCCTTGACGCTTGCTTCAGACCATAAATGGCTTTCTGAAGTTTGCATACCTTTCCAGCATCCTTATGAACGACAAAACCTTCTGGCTATATCATGTATACATCCTCTTTGAGGTTTCCATTTAGGAAAGCCGTTTTGACATCCATCTGCCAGATTTCATAATCGAAATAGGCATTAATTGCTAGTAATATCCAAACAGACCTAAGCATAGCTACGGGCGAGAAAGTCTCATCGTAGTCCACTCCTGGAACTTGCGTGAACCATTTCGCGACAAGTCTAGCTTTGTGGATAGTAATGTTACCATCCGCGTCCGTCTTTCTTTTGAAAATCCATTTACAATCAATGGGCTTTACGCCTTCTGGAAGTTCTTCCAAGTTCCAAACTTGGTTTTCGTACATGGATTCCATCTCGGATTTCATGGCCTTGTGCCATTCCCTTGAGCTGGGCCCCGCCATCGCTTCCTTGTAGTGCGCAGGTTCATCATCTTCAAGAATGAAGATTTCGTTATGAAACCACTCAGGTGGCTGGATAGCCCTACCTGATCTGCGCGGTTCAGTTACAACATTGTCTGAAGTTTCCGCATCAGATGCGACAACTTCTGGCTCGGTTGTAGGGATAATTAGCGGAATTTCTACCGGTTCCTTAGCCATATCAACGGTTGCCGAAGATTCAATAATCCCATCAAGTTGTACTGTCCACCCCACTCACTTCTTTAGCGATAAACTCTTTCTCGAGAAAGACTCCGTTTTTAGCGACAAACACTTTGCACTCGGAGGGCTGGAAGAAGGAATACCCAACTGTTTCCTTGGGATAACCTACAAAGTAACATTTGTCTGATCTTGGATCGAGTTTGCTTGGTTGTAAACGTTTTACATAAGCTTCACAACCCCAGATTTTGAGATGTGACAAATTGGGTTTCTTCCCATGCCATAACTCGTATGGTGTCGTCTCAACAGACTTAGACGGTGCTCTGTTTAATGTGTGAGCGGCAGTTTCTAGTGCGTGACCCCAAAAAGATATCGGTAGATCTGTAAGAGACATCATCGACCTTACCATGTCTAACAGGGTTCGGTTACGTCTTTCCGACACTCTGTTTCGCTGTGGAGTTCCGGGAGGCGTAAGCTGTGAAACGATTCCACGGTCACTCAGATGTTGGCCAAACTCATGACTAAGGTATTCGCCCCCGCGATCACACCGCAGAAACTTAATCCTTTTGTTACGATGATTTCTACCTCATTCTGAAATTCTTTGAACTTTTCAAAGGTTTCCGACTTATGCTTCATCAAGTAGATATATCCATACCTATTCAAATCATCCGTAAAAGTCACGAAGTAGAAATACCCACCCCGTGCGATTGTGCTCATTGGACCACCACTACTAGGGAAAACCTTACCAGTAGCGCTGGATTTTGAGCTACCAGTAGCGCTGGCAAACGCGCTACTGGTACGACACTACAGCTATTTTTTAGCAGTAGCGCTCTTTTTGACCAACGCTACTGGTAAATTAACATACCAGTAGCGTGCTTGTTACAAGCGCTATTGATACATATCTGTAGCACGTGTATGAGGAAAGCGCTACTGTTAAAAGCGCGCTGCTGGTAAACATTGGCCTCGTGCCACTGCTAATGTTTTATGTTTTTTTTACGTTTTTACGTTGTATTTAAACAGATACCGTTTTTATACAATAACAACATGCATATTCATTGAAAGAGATGTAAGACAAAAATGTCTAATCGTCGGTATCGATGAGCAAAAGTTATTAGAAGTCTCTCATTTCATCTCATATCATCATCATCATTCATCGGTGAACACATGTCTCGAAATAGCGTTACAAGTTATTAGAAGTTCCGAATACATGCAACTACATGGTCACATACTCATGTTTCATCATCTATGTAGACTATGATATGATCGCATAGAAGAGAAGAGCGATCACGATGAGCAAAAGCGGGATTATGTAGTAGTTTTTGCTGCGCCGGTTCTGAATCCTCTGTTGCGCTATGAATCTCAAGTAACTAGCTTCGGCTTCCATTCTGCTATGAAACCCTTTCTGGCTTCCGCCCGGGAAGCGGTACACTTGGGCCTGACACTCCGGCCACTCATCGTACACACCCGGAACATGCCCTACATACACGGCATACCACTTCCTCGCCATCGTTGATCTATATACCTGTCAGAGATGCACATATATCATCAAGCGAATTCAACGATATATAATATGCAGCGTAAGATACGTCGGCATGTGGAGAGAAACAGTTATGAAATAGAAGCAACATATAGTAAACATAGTTAACGAAATTCATCGTACCGAAACTAATTAACTAGTGCAGCACCATTTACATCTAATAGTTTCATCGTACAGAGACATTCAAAAGTTTCGTCGTACAGAAAGTTTCCTAGATAGGGTTCAATGTCGTAGTCGTTTAATTATCGAGCTTTATATAATAAAGTGAATAATGACAAAAAAAAGTGACCTTTGTTTTGCCTGAATGTCGTTTCATTCCCGTGGCGGCAAATCTCGAGCACTCGATATGTCCAACTTTCTAGCACAAGTCATGCCGAAATTCACGGAAAATTTCGGCATGACCTATGCTAGAAAGTGCACATATAGAGCGCCTGAAATTTGCTGGAATGGAAATGAATCAACATTTCCGACAAAACATAGGCCACTCGGAATCGGTTTCCCTGCAAATGACAATAAGCACTATGTGCTGAAGTAGCATTTCACTAACAATCACGGAGATGCAGCCCTCACAAGAAAATTTTCATTTTCATTTACATTTAAAAATCCTCATTTTCATTTAAAATGGACAGCAAGATAATCATTTGTTCATTTGGACACAGCAACATCCTCATTTTCATTTGGACAGCAACATAATCAACATTTTCAAAATGGACAGCAACTACAAATTAAAAATCCTCAATTTCATAATCAATTTACATAATCAACATTTTCAAAATGGACAGCTCATCTTCACCGCCCAGGTGAGCAAACCTGCCCAGCAACAAACACCTGAATGTCAACCAAATTAGCGCAATTCGGTCAGACTTGCAGTTTGCATCTGGTGGTTAACAAATCAATCGGTTTGTCTGAATGTCTAGCAGGGTAAGCATTTCAGCCATGGCATCAGATTCTTGACCAACAGACAGTTTATTTCTGCAACTGAAACTCTGAAGAAAACCATTTTTGTTTGCAACCAGGGGCAGAGGATCGAGAACGGGGTGTACCTGGGCCCGGCAGGGAGCCTGAGCTTCGAGGGGCGGCTGTCGTGGAAGAAGAAGATCCTGGCCTTCGTCTTCGAGCGGATGCGCGTCAAGCTCGGGCCGCTGGGCCCCCTGGAGATCCCCCTCGGCGGCGGCGATGTCGGCAGGGAGCCGAGCACCAAGGACCCCTTCTTCCTGTGGTTCTACGTGGACGAGGAGGTCGCCGTGGCGCTGGGCAAGGGCAGTGGCGTGGGCGGTGCGTGCGTCGTCGGCGGCGGCGTGCGTCGGCGGCGGCGTGGGCTGGGGAGAGAGATCGAGAGAGAGAGGAGTGCGTGGGGGGCTAGACAGGGCCGGGGCTATAGCCAACTTAGCTATAGCGCTGGTCGTAAAAACGCGCTATAGCTAAGTTAGCTATAGCGCGGCTTAGGAAAACGAGCGCTACTGCTAGTATTTTCTTTTTTACTTTTTAAATTCTGTGGCCAGTTTAGCTATAGCGCTTGTCCTATAAAAAGCGCTACTGCTAGTCTTTTTCATTTTTCTTTTTCTTTTTCTTTTTCATTTTTCTTTTTCATTTTTCTCTTTCTTTTTCTGTCATTTTTCTTTTTCATTTTTCTCTTTCTTTTCCTTTCCTTGTTGTAAGTTGTAGCAGGGGTTAGGGTTAGGTCTGTTTATGGACTAATAACACCCTCTGGATATAATTAGTGCATAATATATATTACATCATTTGACCACTAACGGTGTTAAGTACGTATACAAAATAGATATAGACAAATTATGATAGTTTGTCAGGTTGGTCGACGACGCTTCAGACTAATCTTCTTCTTTCCTCTTTTGTTCGTTGTCGAATAATTGAGCCCATGGTCGTGACTTTTCCTTTTCCAGGGAGTATGATCTTTCGTAGGTAATGTAGTCTTCATCCTTCTTTTGACGTATGTTTCATCGTCATCAGCATCATCTTCCCTCATCGGGTCACCCTACTGGTCGTAGTCTTCCTCGTTGGCGACTCCATCCATTCCGATGATGCTCCTTTTGCCTCTCCTCACGACAACACGGCTGGGATTGCTCGGGTCGGTTATGAAGAAACATTGTGTCACATGTTTAGCGTGTACCCATGGCTCATTTTTGGCGGTGGCGTTGACGGTACCGCTATCGGAGTTGGGTATACACATGGTAGTGAAATGTCGGTTTTCTCTTTGTACGTTCTTAGCCCATCTGACACGGAACATCGTCGCGCTATGCAATCTAGAGTAGTCAAGCTCCCAGATCTCATCGACCCTTCCGTAATATCTTTCAATTACATTCCCGGTCATGGCTTCCATCGTCACCCCTGAGTTCTGGTTATCACTGTTTATATCTTTGGCCTCCGTGTAGAACGTGTATCCATTGATATTGTATGCTTGATAAGTCGCGAGGTTGACCGACGGGCCATGTGCTAAGGTGTATATGAGCGTTCCGTCCGGACAGCCCTCTTCCGGGGGATTAGCCAGAACTCGCTCTTTGAACCAACGCAAGAAAGTGGAGTTGTGCTCTCTAATAACTTCAGCGTCCGTCCTGTGCACCCCACGGTCACGGTACTTCTTTGCGATGTTCTCTTTGTGCAGTGTCACGAAATCTTCTAGCACATCTAGGTGTTGTAGCACTACTAAGTTTGCCTTGTCAAAGTCGTTTTGTCGGCCCGAGCGGAACACATTCACATCCCTCTGACCATTGGTGTGACCTTCGCCTTCGAGCCTTCCACAGTGCTTGCTGACGGGCAAACCAACAATAGGGTCTCCGGTGCCTAGATAACTCTCGCAGAAAGAGATGCACTCTTTGGTCAGATATCCCTGGGCTATGCTTCCATCCGGACGGGACATGTTATGAACGAATCCTTTGATGACCCCATTCATCCTCTCGAACGACATCATGCTGTGCAGGAATGTCGGCCCTAGGTCGATGATGTCGTCAACGATGTGGACACATAGATGCACCATGACATCAAAGAACGCGGGCGGGAAGTACATCTCTAGCTCATTTAGTATGACAATGATCTCTTCCTGTAGCCTTTGGAGTTGCTTGACACTGATCGACTTTCGAGAGATAGCATCAAAAAAGTGGCATAGGTCAGTAAGCGTCTCACGGACGTGTGTGTCCATAATCCCTCTAAGTGCAACCGGGAGTAACTGCGTCATCATCACGTGACAGTCGTGAGACTTCATCCCGCTGAACCTTTTTTTCTTGGTGTCCAGATATCTGCTAATCTTCCCACAGTATCCGGAACTAACTTTGATTCCGGCAAGGCACTTGAACAATTGATCGACCTCCTTCGAATGTAAGGTGAAGCAAGAGGGGGGGCAATATTGTTCTTCCTTCGTGTTTACTTTTTCCCCCTATCTTCCGTCTCCGTCTCCGTCTCCGTCTCCGTCTCCTCCTCCGACTTTTTACCGGGCATTTGGAGATCTTTCCTGATATTCAAAAATTCCAAGTCTTTTCTTGCCTTCGGCCCATCCTTGGTCTTCTCCGGCATGTTCATCAATGTTCCAAGCAAGCTCTCGAGGATATTCTTCGTGATATGCATTTGATCAAGGCTATGAGGCGTGTCGAGTTTGGGCCAGTACTCTAAGTCCCAGAAAACAGACCTCGTCTTTCATACCTTCAGTAGCGGCTCCGGCGCCTTTTTCTTCGTCTTTCCCGGCGAGGGGCACTCTTCCCAGTTCTTCAATAACTCATATATTTCGGCACCGCTACGCTTACGTGGAGGACCTCGATGCTCAGCCTTACCATTGAATAGATCTCCACACTTTCTCCACGGGTCATCATTCTCGAGCCATCTTCGATGCCCCATGTACACGATTTTCGAAGACCCGCCATCTTTCGATAGCTGCTGAGAAGTTGTATCATCCATGCACCTGGTGCATCCGCAATATCCGTGGCACACCTGGCCGGAGATATAGCCGTAACCGAGATAGTCCTACATCGTCATGATCAGCGCGGCTCTCATGTAGAAATACTCTCCTTTGCTTGCGTCCCATGTCTTGGCCGGCGTTGTCCATAAGGTCTGTAGCTCCTCTTTCAGTAACCCGAGATACAGATTTATATCATTTCCCGGTTGTCTCGGCCCTTGAATAAGCATAGTCATGTGTATGTATTTTTCCTTCATGCACTTCCAGGGGGGGAGGTTGTACATCCATTCAAACACGGGCCATGTGCTATGATTGGTGTTCTGGTTGCCAAACGGATTCATGCCATCAGTACTAGCACCAAGCATGATGTTCCTTGCATCATCTGCGAAAAATTTAAATTCAGTGTTTAATGCTCTCCACTGGCTAGCATCTGCGAGGTGTCTCAGCTTCGGATCATCTCCGTCATCTGGCTTCACCCTCTCCGCGTGCCAGCGCATAAGCTTTGCTTCCTTAGGATCTACGAAATACCGCTGCAGACGCGGAGTGATCGGAAAGTACCATACAACTTTCTATGGAGCTTTCTTTCCGGCCTTGTTATATCGTGAAGCATTGCACTTTGGACAGATGGTTTTTTACGCGTGCTTATTCCGATATATGATGCAATCATTGATGCATGCGTGATTTCTAATGTGTGGCAGATCAAGAGGGCACACGATTTTCTTTGCCTCCTCGACACTAGTAGGACACAGGCTTCCCGCGGGAAGAACCTTCTTTAGATACTTCAGAAGCTCATCCAGGCTTGCATCCGTCCATTTGTTTTTTGCCTTCGTCTTTAGAAGTTCTAGCGTGAAACTCAAGCGGGTCACCTCGGGATCGCAACCATCATACAATGGAGTCATCGAGGCTACCTCCAGTTGCGCCAGTTTGGCCTCCTCTCTAGAAGCAGCTCTGTCGCTAGTCGTCTCCTTGCGAAGCAGGTCTCGAACATGCGGGTCCCGCATGGCTGAACTTAGTAGCGACGAATGCTGCGGCGTGTCCGCGTGTTCTCCGCCTTGTACTGCCTCTTCGCCATCACCATTTCTAAGGCCCTCTTCTTCGGGCCCATAATCGGCCATCTCTTCGTCTGGCCCCATGTCGTTATTTCCTGCCCCGTCGACGTCCTCATCATCATCATCTTCACTTATCCACCGAGCATGGCCATCCATGAAACCATGCATGAGCAGGTGCGCCTTGAATTTACCACCCTTAAAGGGGTCGAGCCTGACTCCTCCTTTGCATTTTCGACACGGACATAAAACATCCTTCAGTCTTTTTTCATACATGTCGTCCACCGCGGATTTCCAGTATCTTTCCACCATCCTTCCATTGACCTTCATGATCACCTGCATGCGCGGAGCAAAAGAATTATAACCACGTACGCATGCATGGATCAAATTCATACAAAAATTCGACATGACCTTCCCTAAACATAGGACATATTGAGTTTGCCCGAAATTCACCGAAACGGAATTGAATCGACATTTCGGCAAAACATAGGCAACTCATGTCACTCACATGCCACACACAATTCGGTATATTCATATCGCGCATAGTTTCGGTCCTAATCGCACACACACATATTTCCATTCTTGCACAACTATTTTTTTGCTCACCTATGTGTCGAGAGGGATCAATATCGAGCACCTTCTTAATTAGCTAGTAGCTCTAGATAGTGAGGTACCTACATATAGCTCTAACTAGGGAGAGAGAGAGAGCTAGTGGAGATGGGTGGATGGGAAAGAAAGAGATATGGAGGAGGGAGGCCATTAATTAATGGAGAGGTGGTGGAGGGGCAAAGAAAGAGAGAGGGAGGAGGGAGGGCATTAATGGAGGGGTGGAGGAGAAAAGAAGAGAGGGGGAGGAGGAAGAACCAACAAGCAAGTGCAAGAGGAGGGGGAGAAAGGAAGGGGGGAGAAGAGGGGGGGGGGAAAGGTGGCAGATATTTTGGCTGGCGACCATAGCAGTAGCGCTAAACGCGCTACTGGTATTTGCACTAGCTATAGCGCTGGTTTCAAAACACGCTACTGCTAAATGGACCCACAAGTTTACACGCAGAAGAAATAGCAGTAGCGCACTTTGTAGACCAGGCGCTACAGATAATGCTTTAACAGTAGCGCTGGGTAGATCGCCCACACTGCTAATATATCTTGACCTGGGGGTGTGGTGTGGCACACTTACCAGTAGCGCGTCCGAGCAAAACCAACGCTGCTGCTAAGTTATACCAGTAGCGCGTGTTGTACCAAGCGCTACTGCTACTTACCAGTAGCGTGGGGGCTCAAATAGGCGCTACGGGTAAAGTTCTACGTATAAGCATTTTCCTAGTAGTGCACATACGTCACTATGTATTATTTCCAACAACTCACTCGCCCGTTCAGGATGACCCGTGAACGGCTTCATGGTCATTTTCCCCATCAAGCAAGCTTCACATGTGTCAAATGATTCAAAATCAAAGGACGGTAAAACTCCATCTTTATGGAGTCTTTGCATGCGTTTCTTTCCGATGTGGCCAAGGCGACAGTGCCACATGAAAGTGGTGGTGGTATCAGCCTTCTTAAGGCATTTAGCATTCACGTTAAAGACATCATTTCCACATTCAAGATTTAGTATGAAAAGGCCCCCAACAATGGGTGCAAATCCATAAAACATATCCTTACAATAAAGTGAACAACCATTGTTCTCAGACTTGTACGAATACCCATCGTGTACTAAACATGATCCAGAGATAATGTTTCTACACAATAGTGGAACAAAATAACAGTTATTTAGTTCTAAGATAAATCCTGAAGGGAGATGTAGAGGCATAATGCCGACGGCTTGAGCGGCGATCCCAGCGCCGTTCCCGACGCGCATCACGACTTCATTCTTTGCTAACTTGCGCACCTTCTGCAGTCCCTGTATCGAGTTGCAAATGTGAGCATTCGATCCGGTATCAAATACCCAAGACTTCGAATTTTTGCTAGCAAGCAAAACGTCAATGACATTAACTTGTATAACAATTATAACTTTTCCGGTTTTCCCGGACTTTCTATCTTCCAGATACTTCTTGCAGTTTCTCTTCCAGTGTCCTGTGCCCTTGCAGTAGAAGCACTCAGTTTCATTCTTGGCTCCGCCCTTTGAGTTGCTTTGGGAGCCGGTCTTACCGGTGCCCTTGCCCTTCTTTGGCTTGCCTTTCTTTTTGAAACTGGCGGTTTTATTCACAAGCAACACTTGCTTGCGACTTTTCCGCAGTCCTCCTTCCGCAGTTTTCAGCATGGCGAGCACCTCTTCCGGTGTCTTCTCCATCCCACTCATGTTGTAGTTCATGAAAAAACCGCCGTAAGACGGGGGGAGTGAAGAAAGCATCATGTCCATTATATGGCCAGGCGGAATTGGAAATTCCAGGGTTTTAAGCCTTTCAGCATAGCAAATCATTTTGACTACGTGTTCGCCAACTGAACTGCCCTCAGCCATCTTGCAATCCATCACGGCCTTCATGATATCAAATCGTTCAGACCGTGCGGTTTCCTTGTACAGAGCATCCAATTCCCGGATCATATCATGGGGTTTATGGAATTCAAAACGTTTTTGAAGCCATGCACTCATGCAAGCTAGCATGAGGCACTGCACTAAGTTGTGATCATCATCCTTAGTGGCCCAGACATTTTGTTCATCTTCCGGGGCAGTGGCCACCGGTTTAGCTGGAAGAGCATTTTCAAGCACATACATTTTCTTAGCGCTCCTGAGGACAATCCTCAGGTTACGGAACCAGTCCGCATAGTTGTTTCCAGTCGCAGCTAACTTCTCTTTCTCTAACATCGGGCCTAAGTTGAACGCGGTGTTGCGAGCCATTTGATCTACAACGGAAAACACAAGTTTCACTTAGACTTTGTTCATAATGATTTTGGCACTAGTGAATAAACAATTTTATTCTAAAGTGCGCTCCCACTCAAATCAATATCTCTCAAAATTGATTATGAGAGATTCAAAATCCACATTTTAATTCAACGCCATTGATGTGGACATCACTGATGACGAGAATTTCAATCGGTAGGCAAACTTGCCAATCACATCTCTATGTGACTTTTGTTCATCTTTCGATGGGTGTGTTCCGAGCTTAGGACTATCCTGCCTAAACGTCAAAGACAACCAAGTGATCTTGCTACGAGGTCTGACCTCACCCGCCTCATTCCTCTCAATTCGTTCGTACCCATGTGGACATGGCGCACCCCGAAAAGATACGAATTTCAGACGGTGCTACACTTGGGTGAACACTAACTACTTTGATATTTTTAAGTGAGAGATCACCCTAATAAAAAGCGACTACCGCGCAATCAAGAAGGGTGCATCATAAGGGATAAAAATCTCAGGCAATTCATAATAGCATGATATGGTATAGCCCCTTCTGACGGAGAAGTCTTTAATTTCTTCGTCTTCGGCATTTGCGTCGGTGTTCACCTTCGCGAAGATTGCCACCACCTTGTCGATGCACCAGATAATATTGCTATCTCTATAGCTAATAAAATAAGTGCATTACATAAGGTTGACACGCAGGTCATTAAAGTGACAATCATATGGCTCCAGCCATCATGCCGAATCATGACACGCAAGTCATGTTAATAAATTTACATTATATAGTCATCTCATACATAATCGAATTAATATGAGCATTGCTATACCACATCACATGCACATCCTGCAAAACCAGGTTAGACGCCTCTAATCGGTTTATGCAAAATTTTAATTTACGTGGCTTCTAAGGTTTTGACTTAAACCGCAGCTACCAACGTTTTATCATCAAGTATGATTATTCAAGTCGCTAGATTAACATCGCGGGGTGTATGAAACACGAGATAGTTAAATCTCGAGCGCCATACTAAACTTCGACATACGCATGACCCCCGTGCAGATCATATCTGCATTGCCCTTTCGTCTGCGAAATTTCATCTATCTTTTGACTATGGTGGAACCCAAAGAACTGAAAGCACTTCGTTGATCAATCAGGATCGCGGATTGCCAGAACTTTGTCAAATTCCACCATGTTGTCTCGAGTTCAGAAATACGCAAATTCTAGGGAAGCAACAAGAACATCGGGTAACAGATTTCATCTGCCACCCGCATAAATAATTTTTAGCAATAGATCTCATCTACTCCAAAATTATATTATGCAATACCCATACATCTCTATGTATTCTAGATCGTAACCTACATCTACGCATAGCAAGGCTCTTGATGCCACTGTAGGGGAACGCGACAGAAAACAAAAAAATTCGGTACAACGAGCACGCCCAGGACCATTATGGAGATGTCATACAAGGTTTGATCTGATTCGTACCGACTCGTAGCGCAGCGGAAGAAGAGTCAGTGTAGATCGTCGGTGCAGATCCCCGCAGCTAGGATTTACAACCTCCCAACTGCGAGGATGTACTCCCTCGTCGGACAGCCCTTCGGGAGGAGGTCGGACAGTCCCTCGGACGATGTCACGGACAGCCCTCCGGGAGGACCCTCGAAACTCGAACGGAAACTCAGACAGCCCGTCGGGAGGACACTTGAACAGCCCCTCGGGCAAAAGATCAAAACTACGACCTCTCTACGGGGATGCACACATACGGTGTCAGCTATCCGGCAGGGCTTCGCCGTCTAGAACTAGTTCCTGCCGGAACCCAGACAGCCTTTCGGCTCTACAAAACTATTTCGCTGGGAGGGAGAGAGAATCCAGACAAGTCTATGGCATGTGTATGAGAGCAAGGATGAGGTTTGGAGAGCACCCCTCCACCTCTATTTATAGGAAAGCCAAGGGGTAAAGTTGGCATACAAAAATACCAAAAGTACCCCCACTTTATGTCTCACATAAAAGAATAAAAGGCAAAAAGGGGTGGCATGTGGAGCTCCATGGAGGAGCCCCACCTAGGCCGGCCACCTCTAGGGGCCCCCCCACATGGGGATTCCTTGCTCCCCAATCCCTTCTAGAAGCCTTTTGGGAAATATCCCAAAAGGTGGCTTTCCAAAAAAATATTCATAAAGTGATTTTCACTATTCATGGAACCAATTTTCCGCGACCGTTCCGAAAATATTTCTGTGGGTCTTAGAATAATTCCAGTACCCACACAAATGATTTTGGACGCGTTCCGAAACAATTTCGGATTAGTGATTTTCATCTGCGAAAAGCAACCAAATCGGTTCCGACAGCTCCGGAACATTTTTGGTTTTTATCCCGGAAAATTCCCAGAAATTTCCAGAACACTTCTGACATCCTCCAAGAATTTCCAGGCGTGTGCCGAAACCAATTTGACTTAATGGTATCCCCTGAAACAACTTTTCAGTTTTACCAGAACTATTCCGGTGTCCTCTCCGGAACGTTTCCGTTGCGTCCGAAACTTTTCCGGTGATTTTCTCTCAGACTCCCTGTCTAGTATTCAACAGATAGATGACCCTTAAGCGTGTGACCCTATAGGTTCAGTGAAGTATAGACATGACTCGGAACACTTTCCGATCAATGATCAACATCGGAGCCGTGGACACCCATATTGACCCCTATACCCACACGAATGAATATTCGAGTGAACCTCCAGTTGCCGTGTGCTATTCCTGTTGCTTCGCGATATGTTACAAACACCCGAGGTGAGATTTATCTGCATCCCCGTGGATCAACAACTTGTCCACCATGCAAGTTACCTCGTTACCGGTTTTGTTCTCTTTTCTCGTTTCCGTGTTCCGGCATCCCAGTGATCAAATCACAATGTGTCTGGCCAGACGATGATGGATACCGTAACACCGAGAGGGCCCGAGAATATCTCTCCATCGTCGGAGGAGCAAATCCCAATCTTGAGCTATCTCGTTTCTTGTCATATTTTTCCGTGAACCCGTAAGCCGCCGTAATAGCCACCCAGTTACGGATGACATTTAACAAACCCCAAAGTTCACGAAACAAGTACGAAGGAACTCGATACTCTCATGGTCTAAGGAATTATGCAAACATTAACTATCTCTGTGTTATTAACCATTAACTTGTGACGAATGTATCTCATAGCATAACATCAATTCGGGTCGATTCAACACAAGTGTTCTCCTAACATTGTGCCCTTAAAAATTGCCGGCATAGACATGCCCATGATCAGGAAAACAGGATCATCATGCAATACTTGAGCCAGTCTTAGAGGCAAGACTAGGAATACATTTTACCGTTTATCATACCACACGTGCACATGAGTTTCCCTCCGAGCCTCGTGGATATTGCAGACTCGAGAATCATTGCAGTTATAGGATGAAACATAAACATTCATTACAAATTCGGAGATACAAAATAACTGTTATTACTGCCTCTAGGGCATATCTCCTACAGCTCCATGGAGGAGCTCCTCCTTGGACGGCCACCTTGAGTGGGCCCCCCATGAGGGGCTCTCATCCATCCATGTCATCCCCAAGATATTTTGGAGCAAAGCCCAAAAAGGTGGCTTTCCAAAGAAGAAACCATAAAGTGATTTTCACTATTCACAGAAACATTTTTCCGCGACCGTTAAATCCGAAAATATTTCTCTGGGTCTTAGAATAATTCCAGTACCCACTAAAATGATTTTGGACGCGTTCTGAAATAATTCCGGATTAGTGATTTTCATCTGCGAAAAGCAACCAAAACGGTTCCGGCAGCTCCGGAACATTTCCGGGTTTTTTCTCCGAAAAATTCCCAGAACTTCCCAGAACAATTCTGGCACCCTCCAAGAATTTCCAGGCGTGTGCCGAAACAAATTTGACTTAATGGTATACCCCGAAACAACTTTTCAGTTTTACCGAAACCCTTCCGGTGTTCTCTCTCTGGAACTCTTCCGTTGTCTCCGAAACTTTTCCGGTGACTTTCTCTCAGACTCCCTGTCTAGTATTCAGCAGATAGATGACCCTTAAGCATGTGACCCTATAGGTTCGGTGAAGTATAGACATGACCGGAACACTTTCCGATCAATGATCAACATCGGAGCCGTGGACACCCATATTGACCCTATACCCACACGAATAAATATTCGAGTGAACCTCCAGTTGCCGTGTGCTATTCTTTTTGCTTCGCGATATGTTACAAACACCCAAGGTGAGAATTATCGGCATCCCCGTGGATCAACAACTTGTCCACTATGCCAGTTATCTCGTTACCGGTTTTGTTCTCTTTTCTCGTTTCCGTGTTTCGGCATCTCTGTGATCAAATCACATTGTGTCTGGCCAGACGATGATGGATACCGTAACACCGAGAGGGCCCGAGAATATCTCTCCATCGTCGGAGGAGCAAATCCCAATCTTGAGCTATCTCGTTCCTTGTCATACTTTTCCGTGAACCCGTAAGGCGCCATAATAGTCACCCAGTTACGGATGACGTTTAACAAACCCCAAAGTTCACGAAGCAAGTACAAATGAACTCGATACTCTCATGGTCTAAGGAATTATGCAAACATTAACTATCTCTGTGTTATTAACCATTAACTTGTGACGAATGTATCTCATAGCATAACATCAATTCGGGTCGATTCAACACAAGTGTTCTTCTAACAATGTGCCCTCAAAATTGCCGCCATAGACATGCCCATGATCAGGAAAACAGGATCATCATGCAATACTTGAGCCAGTCTTAGAGGCATGACCAGGAATACATTTTACCGTTTATTATACCACACGTGCACATGAGTTTTCCTCCGAGCCTCGTGGATATTGAAGACTCGAGAATCATTGCAGTTATAGTATGGAACATAAACATTCATTACAAACTATGGAGATACAAAATAACTATTATTACTGCCTCTAGGGCATATCTCCTACACATCCTACTTAAGTAAGTAGTTGTACCTCACCTTGGTGAAGATTCTTGCTTCTGACTTTTGTATGTGTTTTTGTCTCTACATGAATACTAAGAAGACTATAGTACTTCCCAAATTAGAAAATTGATGTCTTAATATTGACGGGCCGATCCAGCTGCCTAGTATATTCTTTGTAGTATCAACAAAAGAAATTGGAACTGTCAAATGGATGTATTGTGGATGTATGGTTCAGTTGAGACTATCAACTTGTCAAGTGGCTTCTTACTGCGTCGAAAGTACTTTTTTCTAAAAAAAAGCGCTCTTTCGTTGAAATTAATAAGCATGGTCCAACTCACTACCTAGGAGGTAAGTGAACTGAATAAATTTGGAACGTTGATTCCCATAACGGGTGGGGCCGGGTAATGTAGCATGTGTATTATAACCTGTTGTAGCAAGTGACTTCTCTCCGAACTACAATGTCCAAAAAGGAAAGAAATTGCGTTTCATAAGATTATGCCTTAAATTTTCAATTGGTTGGTCATTAGTGATTGCATTTCGATAGCTGACAAGCAGGCTAAACATGGTCTCCCCAAAACGGGAGATGTACTTTTTGCAGTGTGGTTGTGGAGGACGTTTCATCACGTGGCATGGGATGTGTGATCATTTGTTGGGTTTTTTCTCACAGGATCGGTCGCATCAAATTAGACGATCACGCGCACACAAAAACTGATAGGCAAGGGCCCTTGTCGTGCCCTCTTTATTTCTTTTCTCCTTTTCTCTTCACGTTACAAATCTCAGGGACCTGCTCGTGCATATATCTCGTACAAATCTCAGGGACCTTCACGTTACAAAACGAAATGATCACACCCGGTCTGACATTTACACACAGGCTCCACTCCAGATCCTCGCGTCTGCCGTCTGGCGTAAATACAGCCAGATATTTATGGCTAAGGAGTTTTAAGTCAGTGGTGATGACTTACTACAATCGGCCATATATACTTTATTAGTCAAAAAAAGTACGTACATTTTTTTCAAACGTTTGGCAATATAATTTGGATGCAATCCACTAAAAGATTTTACACTGTTCGCTCATTAATAGTTGCATTTCATTGTGGACATTCCATAATTAGTTCAAATAATTATCTACATTCCTTCACAAAATATTTGTTCATAAATAGCTAAGGATTTCCACATGAATCGTGTGGGGTATCTTCTATATTGCAAAAGTACACGTTGAACCATGAGCATATACTGTATATTATCATTATAGGAATATACACGCTTATATTTTTATCTCCTTTCTGGGCGAAGAAGACTTGGGATCCAGTCCTTGCGGACTACCCAGTCACAACAAAATAATACTGGCTTGCCGAGATGGTGTACGGTGAAGTAATGACAATAGTTGTGGTGCTGTACTAGTACGCATACCAGCACGGTCATCGTATGAGACTGACCGACTAGGTTGTTGTTTAACTAAAATAAGCAGTTGTTACCTCGGATCTAGTGAAGATTCTTTTTTCAAACTATCGTATCCGTTTTTGTCTTTGTATGAAGACCAACACAGGGTTCTGTGAGTCAATTAAAAGTACTCCTCAAAATGTTACAAAATGGACTGCTTAATATTGAAGAGGCCAATCGAGCTACGTGGTAATCTGTTCGAGTATCTTGAACCGGACTAGTCTAATTTGACCCCCTAAACGTTCACGGACGCATTCAGACGCTATCCGGCCATGTCCGCTTTAAGACCTTATTTGTCCGTGCTTGTAGTCATGCCCCTCACTTTCCCTCTATATTTCCGGTCGCGTGCATATGATTGGTGGGAATGGAAAGAGAGAGAGAGAAAGAATAAACAAAGAGAAAAGTGGTGGGTCAAATCCTACGTGACGGACTGTCCGTACATATTAGGAAAATTTGAGAGGTCTAGTCGGGTGGCTTTTTTCCTTCTATGTGATGTGATACGGTTGTATTTGCCCAAGGCAATCATCTGCGTGTCCACTAGGCCACCTTCCACTGTCCTCTCGTCGATCTATGCATGTATGCACTAGCTGATCTATACATGTAACTGTCGTAGCCCATATGCATGTGTGCATTTATTTTCCCTAGCTCATTTGTGCATGTCCTCTACCTCTTTGGTAATGATATACCTTGTTATTTACTCACTTTTAATGTCTACGTATGTGTTGGGTGTTAGTTGCGACATGTGTCATCGATGTAAATTATGTTATTAATTTCAAAATTCAATGTTATTTGTTTGATATCTAAAATATTGTTATTTAGTTATGGTAAAGCCTTGTGTAACTAAAGCTTAGATCCGTACTTTGTTACCTTTATCTCTGGCTAACAGTTGGACTTTGAATCGTACGATGTGTAGACATGATATGGGGTTGTGTTTTAACTAGTATAGGACACTTGTATCCTAGGCCTCTGATATATTGTAGGGGTAGACACGAGATATAACATATGCCAACATAATAGCACAGTCACACAAAGGGGGACGACGACATGTGTCGTTGCATGGGTGGTCGGTGTGCGGCAGGAAAACAAGCATATGGGGGCTGCAGAGAGATTAGTCAATCCGATCGATTGATGGCCCAGATGGGGTGCGCGGCCGAAGGCTGGCCCAAAGCAAGGGGGTGTGTCTATGTTTGTCATGTAGCGAGTCGGATGGTATGCTCGCCTACAAGGACTCCCTTCATGGTTCGGCCTACTAGAGTGTGTATACGGTGGTTTCTCTATACCGTTGATTTGATTTTGTGGTTTTTTCTTGCTTTTTTCTGGTTTTTAACGTTGGTTTTCTCTTGTTTCCAGGATGTTTACGACATTTGTACAATAATTTTCCTGTGTTAACAACTTATTTGTACCATCCAGAAAATGTTCACCTGTTTTAAACTTTGCTCATGACGTTAGAGGACTTGTTTTTTCAGATGGAGCTATTACCAATTAATAGCTCTTCGGTAGTACCTCTTGGAATAACTCAGGAGTCGACACATATACACCAACTAATCATATAATTATTTTTTGTCGCACGAAATTAATATTTTGTTATTAATTCCTGCCGTTCGAGTTCGTCCACAAAGTCTCAAAAAAAAGTTTGACTACTATTAAAAAATATAAGTCCGGAATTCACATGCACCATGTCCCTCGTCAAGCTACACGTGAGCAGAATACTCCTTTCATTTCAAAATGTAGTGCATATTACGTATACTTTGAACCAGTTTTCAGAAAAGAGAAAAACATCTATACTAAATCCACACCATTAGATTAATTTCAATATGTATTTTAATATGGCATATATTTGATATTGTAAATATAGAAATTGTCTATATAAAATTGATCAAAGTTTGTGAAGTTTGAGTTCTGCGAAACCAATGGCGTACTATATATATTATGGGATGGAGTGAGTAGATCATTTACCTGTGCATGTTACCTCAATGTGGCTGCCATCAAGTAAAATGAGCACTTGCGCTTCCTATCTTATATGTGACGTGTGTGCTTAAGAATATTCTTGGTACAAAGTTTTGTATTGTGTGGGAAACTAGGTTTAGTTAGTCAACGGATACAAAAAAAATGGTTTGCATGATTTCCTAAAAATGAAGGGCATCCTTGAGGAGAAAAAAAAGATTGTCAAGTTGAGTTGTCGACGTACATAAAGTTGTTAAGAAATGGTTGAGAGTGACATGGGCTTGTAATGGATCTAGTCATTGCAGATTACCCAACGACAGGAATAATAGCCTGTGCAGTGACGACCTGCTTGTGAACTGCATATGGTACGAAAGACAAAATTGCTCTGCATACAATAAAATTGCATATGATTTTCATATGAAGTTATCCTAGCCCTAATGTTAAAAAAATGATAAATTGTTATGCAGTGTCATACTCAGATAGCTGTGGTGATGCACTAGTGTGAAAAGCACAACACAATTATCATATGCGACTGACTGGCTAAGTAATCTTCAAACCAAAGTGAGCACTTGTACAATTTTTGTGTGTGAAGATTCCTTTTGACTTTCCTATCATTTATTGTGTCTTCATGAATACCAACACGTTCAAGGGTTCAAGGGACTGTACTCCCCAAATACTTGTTGTCAAATCAAAATTAATGAGCAACTGTACCTCACCTCTGCTTAAGATTCTTGCTCCAGACTTTTGAATATGTGTTTATCTCTACTTGAACAACGACATTTGACTTTCCGTCAACGAATAGTAATTCTCATATGTTAAGAGTTGTGGTGCTGTAATCCAGTACTAGTGTGCATAAATTAAGTAAAAACACAGTCATTATATGTGACTGACTGGCTAAGTCGTCGTCATATTAAAGTGAGCAGTTGTACCTCACATTGCTGAAGATTTTTGCTACAGACTTTTGTATCTGTTTATATTTCTACATGAATGCGAGGACGATTTGTGGTCAATTAATGTATAATAATTCCAAAAATAGAAAATTGGCATATTAATATTGGAGGGGTGATCCAACATCCTATACTTCCTCCGTTTCTTTTTAGTCCGCATAAAAAAATTGTCTGAAGTCAAACTTTGATATTCACAATGCGAAATCAAATATCATTGGATGCATCATGAAATAAATTTTCATACCATATAACTTTAGTATTGTAGGTGTTGATATTTTAATATAAATTTGGTCAAACTTTGTGTAGTTTGGCATCAAACAAATCTTATATGCGAGTTGGAGTATATTCTAGTACAATTAACAAACAAATTTGAAACTGTCAAGTGGATGTATTGTGGACGTATGATTCAGATGAGATTGCCAACTAATTTTCAAGTGCCTTCTTACGGTGTCGAAAGTTCTTTTCTCTACAATAAACTAGACAATACCCCCACATTATAGCATTCCAATTATCAACATAAACTAAGAATATATGAGAATAGATCCCTCCACAATATCACTGTGCACGTCATGGTGGCTCTTGACCTTGTAGCTTTGTGACATGTTTTATTGCCAAAATATAAAAAATAAAAATTGATAATGTGGAGGGTTGCATGCGGTTGATGATGTGGAAGAAATTAGTCAAGAATAATATTAAAATATAAGAGAATGATACACTCCACATTTTTGCCAAGTACATAGAGGGTGACTGCACGTTATAGTGGCTCGTGGCCTTCTAGATTTAGCGAAATGATTCATTGTTGAAAACATAAAAGTGAAATTTGATGATTTGGAAGGCTTGCGTGCTCTTTATGGTGTGGAGTCTTTGCATGTGTCAGACAATGGAATGTGGAGGGCTTGCACTGCTACAAGGTTATAGTTGTGGTGATGTACTACAGTACTAGTGTGAATAAACTGAATAACAAGATGGTCATCATATGTGACAAAGTAGGTAAGTCGTGGCTTGCATGTACCTCACCTTAGTGAATATTCTTGCATCTGACTTTTGTATCTGTTTTCTTTTCTTTGCATGAATACCAGCAAGACTTTGTTGGTCAATGACTCTATAGTACTTCACAAATTAGAAAATTGACTTCTTAATATTGAAGGGCTGATCCAGCTTCCTAGTATATTCTTCACAGTATGAACGGAGAAATTTGGAACTGTCAAGTGGACGTATTGTGAACATATGGTTCAGTTGAGATTGCCAACTAATTGTCAAGTGTCTTCTTACAGTGCCAGATGGTCTTTTCTCTAAAAAGAAACTAGACAATACCCTACTTTATAGCAATCCCTTTATCAAAAGAAACTTAGAATATATGAGAATAGTACCCTCCACATTCTCCCTCTATATATAGATGGTGACTTAGACTTTACAGTGGCCCGTGACCTTACAACTTTGGTGATATCTTTTATTGCCAAAATATAAAAATAAAAATAAAATTTATAATGTAGATGGCTTCCATGTTCTTGATGATGTGGAACAAATTTATCATTAATATTATTAAAATATATGTGAATAATACATTCCAGATTCTCGCTATATGTATGGCCTCCTAAGTTTAGAGAAATGATTCTTTGCTAAAAAATAAAAAGTAAAACTTAATTGTTTTGAAGGCTTGCATGATCTTGATGATGTGGAATCTTTGCATGTGTCAGAAAGTGGAATATGAAGGGCTTGTATCTGCAAGAAATATATTTGTGGTGATGTACTACAATACTAGTGTGAATAAATTGAATAACAACATGATCACCATATGTTACTAACTAGGTAAGTTGTGGCTTCCCTGTGCTAGAAAGTTATAGTTGTGGTGTTGTACTACAGTACTAGTGTGAATAAACTGAATAACAATACAGTCGCCATATGTGACTGACAGGCTAAGTCGCCGTCCTACTAAGGTGAGTAGGTGTACCTCACCTTTGTGAACATTCTAGCTTCTGACTTGTGTATCTAATTTTGTCTCTACATGAATACCAACAAGACTTTGTCAGTCAATGAATCCATAGTACTTCCCAAATCAGACAAGTGACTTCTTAATATTTCTTTCTAGTATCAACAAAGAAATTGGAAACTGCCAAGTGGATGTGTTGTGGACGTATGGTTCAGTTGAGACTGTCAACTTGTCAAGTGCCTTCTTATGGTGCCAATTTGTTTTATAAAAGTTAACTGCCTCTCTCATTGGAAGCAATAAGCTTTGTCCAACTAACCGCCTAGGAGGTAAGAGCACTGAATAAATCTGGACCATTGATTAATATAACAAGTGGGGCCAGGTTATAACATGTTGTAGCTGTTGACTTATCTCAGAACTAAAATCTCCAGCAAGGAAAGAAATTGCATGCTCAAAAATTATGCCTTTGATTTTCAATTGGTTGGTTGCTCGTGGTCGCGTTTGGATAGCTGACACATGGGCTAAATGCGGTCTCCCCCACAAGGAGATATCAGCCTTTTTGCAATGTGGTTGGGAGGATGTTCATCACTTGTTCATCGGATGTGTGGTCGTTAACATTATCTGCTGTTTGACTTTGCAATGGGCCAATTTACAGGAGCTTGGCTCCATGGTGGCAGGATCTTGGCTCTATGGTGGCAGGAGAAAACCCTGTATTCGTTAGACAAGTTGATCACCTCGAGCATCTGTACGGAAAGGAACCAGTAGAGTTTTTGATAACAAAGTGAATCCAGTCCTGCAAATCCTAGATCAAATGAAGACCGATGCAAAATCTTGGGCTTTAGCTAGTTCTGGTAGTTTCTCTCTATAATGGAGATTTGTTGTTTGGAGTGGTGCCGCAATTCTGGTCGCTATGTCCTTGTTTGGGTTGCTAGGTTCCTAGTAGTTGGGTCGTAGTACTGCCCCTTGGCCTGCCTTTTGATTAGTGTTTGCGTTTACTTTTCTTTGGTTTTGTGAGACATTGTAAGACAATGCATCAGTCATCTCTTATATCTCTTAATGCAACACATACAGCTATCATGCATGGTTAGAAAAAAAAAAATAGTACGCATGTAGGCAGTGTCGGACATATCCATTATGGACAACTATATGATATATGTTTGCATTGGCTTCCACATGGGACAACTAGTTATCTTAATTATTATAAATCATTAAAAAGGGCATTAGTCTGCATGCATGCTCCTCCCGCATTAACATGTGACATCTTTTTTTTCTTTTGTCTTGTGTCCGATCAAAACATATATGTTGTTACTTTACCGGTTGCAAAGATCATTATTCTTTCTGATCAAGTATGTTGACATATATTATGCAATATTATTTTGTAGCAGAACTTTGTTGTGTACTAAGAAAAATGTTGTCATGATAGTTTTGTACAAGATTTGAATCACTCATTGCCACATTAAAATATTTCTAACTTCATAGTTAATTTCCCATGCATTGCAATGGGGGCACAAATATTGTGTACATAATCGATGTGATTTACCTATTATTTTATTGCCAATGTGATTACGTACCAAAAATGTACTATACATACATTTTCAATCAATACTTATTGACTTACCAAAGAAAACATGGTTTTTTTTATAAGCCAATAGAGCAATATGCTTATATGTATGAATGATACTTTTTAATATTTGTTACCCATCGTGCTAATAATCTTGGTATAGACAGCCATTTGATAATACGTCACCATACTTAATCTATGCCCTTGGATGAAAATGGACAGACGGTCCAAACTACTTGGTGCATCTTATAATCTCTCTTTTGGGCATTATACCCCGAACATTTTGCTGAAACACTTGAGTGTAGACCATCCTAAACAGTTCCACTAAGAGTTTATTGGCGAAAATCCAGTTCCACTAAGACAACCATTTTTTATGTGTTAACAGAATTTTTTAGCCATCTGGGATGATGGCACATCCAGGTTCATGTTTTTCGAAAATGAGAGGAGCATGCATTTGTGAAATATCCTTGCAAAAAGGCATATTTGATATGTATAATACTTTTTTGTCGATGACATTATTACTATCTATTAAACATGAGTTTGTGGCAGTGATTGTTCATCGAGACACCAACATCTGTTGTCTGCCGTAAAAGGTCTCTAGAAAAATTAACAAACTAACTAAATCAAACCAAACGAAAGCTCGTCTGCACAAACTAATTTAACCACTTACCTATAAAAATCATTCCCTGTGAAATCCCTGGCAGAAATAGAGCAGGATATTTATGGCTTTGGAGTTTTAAGTCAGTGGGGATGACTTACTACAATCGGCTATATACACTTTATTAGTCGAAAAGTGCGAATAAAGTTTTCCAAACATTTTGCAATATAATTTGAATGCAAATCCATTAAAAGATTTTACAGTGTGCGCTCATTAATAGTTGCGTGTCATATCTGACATTGCCTAATTAGTTCAAATAATTCTCTATCCCATCACAAAATATGTGTTCTTAAATAGTTAAGCATTTCCACATGAACGTATGGGTATCTTCAATTGCAAAAGCACACGCTGAACCCTGAACGTCTATTATCCTTATAGAACTACAAGTGTATACTTTTGCTTCCTTTCTGAGCGAAGAAGACTTAGGGATCTGGTCGTTGCAGACTACCCAGTCAGAACAAAATAACACCCGCCTGCCAAGATTGTACGAAGTAATGATAATAGTTGTGGTGATGTACTAGTGTGAGTACCAGCACAACCATCATGTGAGACTGACTGTCTAGGTTGTTGTTGAACTAGAATAAGCAGTTGTATACCTAACATCTGGTGAAGATTCTTTGTTCAGACTCTCGTATCCGCTTTTGTCTCTCCAAGAAGACCAGCACACAGTTCTGTGAGTCAATAAAATGTACTACTCAAACGTTAGAAAATTGACTGCTTAATATTGGAAAGGCCAATCGAGTTATATGTAGTAGTCTCATTTGCAAGAACTGGGCGCCCCTTGGCGTCAAATTGTTCCTATGGCTGGCGTCCCAAAACAGGTGCTGGACCACTGATCGACTCACTCGCCACGGCCTCCCCTGTTAGAGGTAATCTTGATTGATTAGTTGTGTACTACATGTCCTAGTTGGATTACTAGTTGGAGTCAGCTCGTCGTACGTGTGTTAGCCGTATCAAGTGCTAGTAGTGGGAGTCCGGTTAGGACTTGCATGTGTCTAGCGTGTCATGGTGTCCGTGTAGTACGTTACTAGGAGATTTTTCTTTTGATAAAGGACGATTTTATTATCTCAAAATGTAGCATCAAGCGGATAAAAAGCATTATGAGTAACACCCGGCCTCTGCATAACTAGGAGATGCGTCCGTGTAGCCATAGGAGCCTTGTGCTGATCGGCTGCTGGCTGGTCCAGGTTGACGCATATATATACTCAGCCTAGGGCGTGTGATGTAACGTGGAGAAAGTAACACCGTCGAATATTGAGAGAAAAAGAAAAACACAATAAAGAGAAAAGAAAGGCACAACATTGGCTTTTGGCTAAAGTTTTTCGTGCGCGTGTTCATCGTCTAGTTTGATGTGATCCATCTTGTGGGCGAATCACAACATCCCCCACGAGCCCATTTGCGTCCATTGCTTTTTTTTTTTTGAACGGTCACCGGGGGGGAAAGAGTCCCCACCTGAATATATTGCTCAAGTGGCCATAATGCCATGTGTTTGATCCAGTTTATAAGGAAAACCGGATCGAAAACCTTAACAAGTTGACCCCGTTTATAAGGAAAACCGGGCCGAAAACCGCACAAGAGCAAGAAACAAGGGTGAGAACAAATGAGCGCCTCGAAGCAGGCACTACCTAGCTAGCAAGCCGAAAGACCAACAACATGAAAGTCGAGTGGAAGTGGTGTGCCGTCGAGGGATCACAATACCAACACTAAACAACTATCCTAACGCACCACACCGGCGTGCGTACCAACCCCTAGGCACAACAGAGGAGCAGCACCAGTCAACGAGTGACCCATCACGAACCTTGACTGGAAACTCCGCCACAGCAAGCTGACACGATTAGCAGGGTGAAGGAGGCATTGTTGCGTCGTAGCTGAGCAAAGAAGAACCGAGATAGCACGAAGAGCACGAAGCTCACCAAACCAGACGACAGGCATGCGAGAGCCTGGAGCTAGCGAGCAGAGGATGACCAACCACAAAGGGCAACGGAAGATGAATGGCGGCAAGGAGCTCTCCAGTGACGCCTTCAAGAAGGTAAACGACATCCAAAGACGACGTCGTCACAGGGCTTTCGCCTGGAGCATAACCGGTTTAATTCCCAAAAAACGGCAAAGCCGATCCTGCGAATCCGGACCGAGAGACAAGACTAGCATATGAACCACGCCCCCAAGAGGGTGAGCGACGCCGGAGTAGCGCCGCCGTGGTCAGCTGACGCATGCCAGCGGGGATTTCTCCCTAGCACATCTGTCCACGGTGAACCGCCATTCAAATTTAAACGAGGGGGGTGACAGAGGGTACCGAGGCGAACGGGCTCCGGATCTGATGGAGGCGGTGGCGTGGAGGCCGGGAGGAGACGATGCAGGGCGGATCTGGCGCCGGCCAGGGCGAGGGAGCAGGGAGGAGGCGTCTCCTGGCCTTGTTCGGAGGAGGTGGGGCGAGGAGGCCGGGGGAGCCATGTGGTGGAGACGTCCGGGGGGGAGCTCGCGACCGGATCCGTGAGGAGGCCACCCACGGCCGGATCCGGCAGCGGCCATTGCGAGCAGTTCTAGGTCGATGGTGAGCAGAGGATGAACCAGGGGGCGAGGACGGAGCCGGCGTCGGGGCGAGGTGGGGCGTCTCCCGGCCGGGAGCTGGAGGGGTCGAGGAGGCCGTGGCGGATCTGCGAAGGCCGAGGCAAGGGCCGCAGTAAGAGGCGTCCCCCCGGCCAGATCCGCCATCGTTGGAGGTGGAGGGTGTGCGGCGCCGTCTCCGGCGGTGGAGGCGGGGAGGTGGAGGGGCGGGGAGGCGTGGAGGCTGGTGGAGATGCCGGAGAGCTGCACGAGGTGGCGGAGACGAGGAGCGCGATGGGAGTCGTCGGGGCGGATCTGGATCTCTTAGGCGAACTCACGACGGGGAGGGGGATGGGGAGCGCGGGGAGCACGCGTCCTCGCCGCCGCCATCCGCCGCGGGGCTTCGCCCTTGGGCTTCCTCCGGCGACGGCGAGCACAGGGCCGGCGGCGGCGCGCTCTAGAGGAGGCGGCGCGGGGGGCCTCCGGAGTCGCGAGAGCGACCCGGGAGGCAGTTTGCTCTCTCTTAGGAAACTAGTTTAATACTCAACTCGCGTCCATTGCTCGTAGGAACTAGAGGCCCTCCACCACATCCTTGTGGGCTGTGTCTTTACATGGATCACCTGGCATGAAATCCTGTCCTGGTGCCGCCTTATGATCCACCCGCCTGATGCATCTAACAGTTTCTTTGACTGGTCTCCATGGACATGGACGCTTCTGCAGCCTCCCTGTGTCGAGGCTTGGGGTTAATCGCCATCCTCACAGTGGTGGACCTAGATCTTGACCATAGGGGGTGTCAATCTTCTCACTCATAACAAAAATGCCACGTATAACCATACAAAAAATGTCAGTTTATCATTCTACCCATATAATACCCATAGGATTAGACTAAGAGTACTAGATAAAAAAGATTTGCATTTTTAGAGGTGGTGTCAGGGCACCCACGGAACCCCCACTGGATCCGCCACTGCATCCTCACCGCGTGGTCACAAGGTCAAACCCTCTTCCACCGACCTCGTTCGCACCACTAAAGATGAAGCTCGCTCCTGGGCAACAGCCGGAGCCACAGGATTAAATGCGTTAGTCCCTGTAATGTAAGCACATCATCTTTGGGGCTGAGCACCCCCTCTTTCCCCTGCTCAACTAGCGCCCCGTCCACGCCAGCTTGTGTACATGGTTTGGGTGCAACCTTGTAATTTCATCACCCCCCCCCCCCCCCCCCCCCCCCCCCCCCCCCAATCAAAAGACGTTCCAATGCGTATTCATAGAAAAAAATCTAGTGATAATGAAATTTGAGAAGGTTAGGTCGACAATTGCCTCTTCCCGAGCCTAAATATATATTTTTGTTCAAAAGTGCATCTTTCGTTGGATGTTTATTTTTAGAAATACATTACAGACACAGATGTTCACATATGCTCACGCCTATGAATGCACATATGCACACCCTATCCCTATGAGCACCTCCGATAGACTGAGCCGATGGGTCTTGAGATTGACAAAGTCAACCCAAACACCTCGCTATCAACGGGAACGTCGGCTACCACTGAAATAATATTCCGCCTTAATGAGACACTTAGGTATCAAACCTAGGGTGAGAAACCTGATGGGTAGTGGGTACAACCACCCTCCTAACCATCTAATCACAGGTTGGTTCTCGTTTGAATGAACCTTTGGATGATTCTAACACTAGTAAAGCAGTGTTCGAAACCTCCCCAAACTGGTTTGCCGGAAATGTTTACACTGGACCACGTTTTATAAGTAGTTTCACTAAGAAAAACACACTACGGTGGAACGAGCCATATACTATGATACGTCTCTGGTACCATCTTAGTAATCCCTCCATCTGAGTTAGTGTGGCAAGAGAAGCCGCTAGATATGGGCCTTAGTGAAAAAACAATGTAGATTTGAAAACATTTGTTGTGGTTCTTCAAAATTGTCTGCCAGGGATGCAATATATTTCCAAGCCATGACGATTTAACAAGTTTAATGGGCCTGCATAACCTATTGGTTGGTATTTGGATTGCCTGAAGTGCAACACCGATATATCGGGCAGCCTTTGTCTGGAGGCGTGGCTAATCGGCCGTACCACAACCTCATGGCTGTTGCGCTCGATGGCGGAGGTATATTCCCTGTCCTACCCTCTGTGCCATTTGTTTGTGACATGATAAGGTAACATTGCCAAGACTATCATGTGCTTGTCCACTAGCACATCTTCAACTATCCTCTGGCCAATCTATGCATGTATGCCCTAGTCAATCCATACATGTAATTTCCATTACTTTGTGATTGAAATGTTTAGCTAAATCACTTATGTAGTTCTATTTCTTAGAAACAAAACTACAATGATGTTTCTCACAGACTTTGCCAAACAATGTGTGTGATGATGAATATGATGATGTGTGTATATTTTGTTTTTGAGAAAATGATGTTGTGTGTATTTGATGAGTATTTGATGTGCATTTTGTATTGGGATTTGAGTATTTGATGTGCATTTTGTATTGGGATTTGGGAAATCACGTCCTTGCGGCGGTTTTAAGAAATTAACAGACTCAAATGAAATAACCAACTTGGAAAATATGCACTTCAGTCATTTTTTAATTACAACTGACTCCCATGGGCATCTCTGCTCTGCTCTGACCCGGCCTTATAAATACTTGCCACCTTGTTGTTCAATCTTTCCTATCTCGTAGAGCAAACAATCTTGAAGCAGTTTTCTCCCTCTCCTCCATCTCAATAAGTGCTCGCTTCTTAATTAGGTATTTCATCTGTTGTTGATTCCCATCTCGTAGAGCAAAGATGCTTTTGTCTTTCTCTCCCTTTTTTTCTCTCAAATGAGGCTAGTTAGTTCTAATTGATTTTAGAGGCCTCTTGATTTTATGAAAGAACATGTAATTGATGTTGTCATAGTTCATATGCTCTCAAATCATTTCTATTTCTAGGCTCCGAGTCCATGGGCAGCAACACCTTTACGTCAATGCACGAGATCCGGCGCTTGCAGTGTGCGGACGGGCCTGCGGCCATCCTCGCCGTCGGCACGGCGAACCCGCCCAACTGCGTGTCCCAGGAGGAGTACCCAGACTACTACTTCCGCGTCACCAAGAGCCAACACCTCACCGACCTCAAACAAAAACTCAAGACCTTCTGTAAGCAGAAAAGAAAAGCATACTACATGCAAATATTGGGTTCATACATACCTAACGATGATGTGGACAAACTTGTTTCTACGATGATCAGGCCAGATGACCTCAACGGAGAAGCGCTACTTCCACCACACGGAGGAGCTGCTGGACGCCCACCCCGAATTCCTCTGCCGCGACAAGCCGTCCCTGGACGCCCGGCTGGACATCGCCGCTGCCGCTGCTCCAGAGCTGGCTGCGTCAGCCGCGGCCAAGGCCATAGCCGAGTGGGGCCGTCCGGCCACCGACATCACCCACCTCGTCGTCAGCACCAACTCCGGCGCGCACTCCCCGGGCATCGACCTCCGCCTGGCCTCTCTCCTCGGCCTCCGCGCGTCCGTATGCCGGACGATGCTCAACCTCAACGGCTGCTCCGCCGGTGCGGCCTCGCTGCGTCTCGCCAAGGACCTGGCCGAGAACAACCGCGGCGCGCGCGTGCTGGTGGCCTGCGTCGAGCTCATGGTCGTCTCCTTCCGCGGGCACGAGGAGGCGTACCCACACAGGCTCATCAACCAGGCGGTCTTTGGCGACGGCGCGGGCGCGGTCATCGTCGGCGCTGACGCCGTGCTCTCCGTCGAGCGCCCTCTCTTCGAGATGGTGTCGGCCTCGCAGACCACCATACCAGCAACCGACGGCGTGCTCACCATGCAGCTCACGGAAGCCGGCCTCGACGGCGACATCTTCACCAGGGAGCTCACTCCTCTAGCGGCACAGCACATCGAGCAGTGTCTCACGGATGCGTTCCAGCCGCTTGGAATAATGAGCGGCGGCACCGAATGGAACGATCTGTTCTTTGTGGTGCACCCTGGCCTCCGTGGAATAATGGACCACATCGACGGGGCCCTCCGGCTGGATCCCGGGAAGCTGGCCGCAAGCCGGACCGTGCTGAGAGAGTACGGGAACATGCTCGGCGCGACGTTGATCTTCGTGCTCGACGAGCAACGGCGGCGGATGGAGGACGGAGAGACGGGTGAGTGGGGTGTGATGATGGGATGTGGACCGGGGTTCTCCATTGAGACCATGGTGCTGCATGCGGTGGCCAGTAACATGGACGAGAAAAATTGACCCTCGATCGATTCATAAGCAACTTCTGTCCTATAATTTGAAACAAATTAAAAATGAACACGTTAAATTGTAAGCATTCAGATCATACAAACAGTATTTAATGGAGCTGTGTAGAATAATTTGTACAAGGTTACGGTTAATCTGAAACTTCTCCTTCTGTTTCATCTAGACAAAGCCTTGTGTAATTACAGCTTATGCCTGTACTTTGTTACCTTTCTCTCCGGCCTAAACAGTAAGACGCTTGTATCATAGGCCTCCTATATAATTTAGCCTACAAGGACTCCCTTCATGGTTCCGCCCACTAGAGTTTGTATACGGTGGTTTCCCTGTACCATTGATTTGGTTCTGTGTTTTTTTCTTGATTTGATCTGGTTTTTAATGTCGGTTTTCTCTTGTTTCTGTGACGTTCACGACATTTGTATAATAATTTTCGTGCGTTAATAAATTATTCATACCATCCACAAAATGTTCACTGCTTTTAAAAATTATTTAAGGTGTTCAAAATGTTACTACCATTAATAAATATTTATGACATTTTAAAAAAGTTCATAACATTTTAATTAATATTCATCGTGTGTCTACAAAAATGATAGTCGCGTATTAAACAAAAGCCCATGGTATATATATTTAAAAACCGTTCACCTTGTACAAAAAATGTTCATAGTGTATTTGAAAAAGATGTGCAAATGTGTTTTAAAATGTGCATCGTGTATTCAAACAATGATCATCGTGTACTTAAAAATGTTCTAAACAAAAGGAAAATAAAAAAGAATAGAAACCTCACCTGGCAGCCCACCTGAGCCGGCCCAGCCCAGCCAGCGCTGCCTGCTTCTTCTCATAACACACATAAATATTCAACGTGCATTTAAAAAATGTTTGTCGTAGTACTTAAAAAAGGGTCAATGTGTATTTTACAAATGTTCAACATAGATTTAGATAAATGTTCAACATGTATTTGTAAAAAATATAGCATGTATCTAAAATATGTTCAACCTGTATTAAAAAAAGTCAAGATGTATTTGAAAAATAGAAGAAAAAAGAATATAGTAATAAAATAAATCTATAAAACCTAGTAAAGGAACACACTGCAAAAAGGGAAAACGGAAAAATAGGGTAAGAACCTTGCCAAAACTGGACGGAACATTTTTCAAACCAGTAGGCACTGTGTCTTGAAGCTTCCAAACCGATGCTACGGCCGGCCCATCCGAATGAACTCTTGAGCAGGTATTTGTCTCTCAGTAAGAGCATCTACAGTCAGACTGGGCAAATTTGGCCTTGCAAATATCCGCGGACGCGTCCGGTCAGTGTCCGTTTTAAGTCACTTTTTTTTCATTCACGCAGCCATGTCCCCCACATTTCCCCCTATACGTCCGGTCAATGTGATTGTAGGGGTGAAGAGAAAGAAAGAAGAGAAAGAATAAACAAAGAAAAAAGATGGTCCGTCATGGGCCAAATCCTATGTGGCGGACACATGACCACTGTATGGGCCAATATGAGAACTGTCAGACAGCACGGGCGTTTAAAGAGCCTTTGAGGGTTCGATTGGGTCAACCTTTTTCTTCTCTCTTCTGTTCGGTCAGTGCTCTTGCGTCCGCCCGATCAATTTAGAAAATTCAGCTGTAGATGCTCTTCAAGCATATGGCAAGGAAATGTAATAGGTCTTGGGCGCTGCTATGTATCGCTAAAGGCCATACGTATGTCGGGTCTATCGCTCACGTCTCCCACTAGTGCCGCTCTGGTTGGGCAGGCCCATGTCCACCTAGTATGCTCATGTCGTCTAAAAAAAGTCGGTTCTATATCACTTTTTTTTGTGAGAAAATTTTCAATCTATTCATCTTCAATCATGACAGTACAACGAGCACTATAATTAATAAAACTATATCCAGATTTATAGACCATCTAGCGACGAGTATAAGCACTGAAGCGAGCTGAAGGCGCGCCGCCGTCATTGCCCTTCTCTCGCCGGAGCCGGGCAAAAACTTGTTGTAGTAGACAGTCGGGAAGTCGTCGTGCTAAGGCCACATAGGACTAGCACACCAAAACAGCACCGTCGATGAAGAGTAACGTAGATTAGAAGAATCCAACCAAAGAACACACGAACGCAGACCAACGACGACCAGATCCGAGCAAATCCATCAAAGACAGATCCGCCAGAGACACACCTTCACACGCACACCGACGATACTTTGACGCACCACAGGGACAGGGGCTGGACGGGGAGAACCTTATTCCAACTTCAGGAAGCCACCGTTGTCTCGTCTTCATGAGCAGGACAAAAACCCTAATAAAACTCGAAAGAACCTCTAAAAGCGGAGCCCTACCGCTGGCAAGGGCCGAGATCCATCGTGCCCCCATAGCCCTAAGGCCACCGGAGACGAGGTGGACCGGTGGTGGCGCTTGCAGGAGGCAGAAGAACCATAGATTTTTTGGGGGAGGAGGCGGCTGCGTACAGATGCCTTTGGTTATATATCACACTAACGTGCCTATTTGTTTGCCAAGTTTTCTCATCCGTTAGATCGGGGCGTTACATTTGGTTAGGACAACCCCACGGTCCTATTATTTGTAGGAGATATGCCCTGGAGACAATAATAAATGTTATTATTTATCCCCATGTTCCTAATTAAGTTTATGTTCCATGCTATAACTGCTATGGTTCCTGAGCCCGTATATCCGTAAAGGCTCTGAGGAAAACCCATGTGCACGTGTGGAATAATAAATGGTAAAATGTATTCCTAGTCCAGCCTCTAAGGCTGGCTCAAGTGTTGCATGATGATCACGTTTTCCTGATCATGGGCATGTCTATGCCGGCAACTTTGAGGGCACAATGTTAGAAGAACACTTGTATTGAATCGACCCGATTGATGTTATGCTATGAGATACATTCGTCACAAGTTAATGGTTAATAACATAGAGAAAGTTAACGTTTGCATAATTCTTAGACCATGAGAGTATCGAGTTTCTTCATGCTTGCTTCATGAACTTTGGGGTTTGTTAAACGTCATCCGTAAATGGGTGGCTGTTACGGCGGCTTACGGGTTCATGGAAAAGTATGTCAAGGGACTTGATAGCTCAAGATTGGGATTTGCTCCTCCGACGATGGAGAGATATTCTTTCGGCCCTCTTGGTGTTACGGTATCCATCATCGTCTGGCCAGACACATTGTGATTTGATCACAGGGATACCGGAACACAGGAACGAGAAAAGAGAACAAAACCGGTAACGAGGTAACTGGCATAGTGGACAAGTTGTTGATTCACGGGGATGCCGATAAATCTCACCTCGGGTATTTGTAACATATCGCGAAGCAACAGGAATAGCACACGTCAATTGGAGGTTCACTCGAATATTTATTCGTGTGGGTATAGGGGCCAATATGGGTGTCCACGGCTCCGATATTGATCATTGATCAGAAAGTGTTCCGGTCATGTCTATACTTCACCGAACCTATAAGGTCACACGCTTAAGGGTCATCTATCTGCTGAATGCTAGACAGGAAGTCTGAGAGAAAGTCACCGGAAAAGTTTCGGAGACAACGGAAGAGTTCCGGAGAGAGAACACCGGAAGAGTTTCGGTAAAACTGAAAAGTTGTTTCACACACGCCTGAAATTTCTTGGAGGGTGCCAGAATTGTTCTGTGAACTTCTGGGATTTTTTCGGAGAAAAAACCCGGAAATGTTCCGGAGCTGCCGGAACCGCTTTGGTTGCTTTTCGCAGATGAAAATCACTAATCCGGAATTGTTTCCGAACGCGTCCAAAATTATTTTAGTGGGTACTGGAAATGTTCTAAGACCTACAGAAATTTGTCGGATTTTACGGTCGCGGAAAAATGTTTTCGTGAATAGTGAAAATCACTTTATGGTTACTTTATGGAAAGCCACCTTTTTGGGCTTTGTCCCAAAATATCTTAGGGATGACATGGATGGATGAGAGCCACCCTACCCCTTGGGTTTTCCTATAAATAGAGGACGAGAGGCACTCTCCACACTCACTCTTTCTCACATACAAATGCCATGCATGATCTGGCCTTCTCTCTCCCTCCCCGCGAAATTGTTTCGTAGAGCCGAAAGGCTGTCTGGGTTCCGGTGGGAACTAGTTCTGGACGGCGAAGCCCTGCTGGATAGATGACACCGTATGTGTGCAACCCCGTAGAGAGGTCGTAGGTTTGATCTTTTTTGCCCGAGGGGCTGTTCGAGAGTGCCTCTCGAAGGGCTGTCCGAGTGACCGTCCGAGTTTCTGTGAGTGCCTCCCGAAGGGCTGTCCATGACACCGTCCGGGGGACTGTCCGACCACCTCCCGAAGGGCTGTCCGAGGGACTGACGAGGGAGTACATCCTCGCGGTTGGGAGGTTGTAAATCCTAGCTGCGGGGATCTGCACCGACGATCTACACCAACTCTACTTCCGCTGCGCTACGAGTCGGTAACGATCAGATCCAAACCTTGTATGCATCTCCATAGTGTTCCTGGGCGTGCTCGCAGTACCGAAATTTTTTGTTTTCTGCAGCGTTCCCCTACAGTGGCATTATGAGCCGTGCTATGCGTAGATGCAGGTTACGATCTAGAATACATAGAGATGTATGGGTATTGCACAATATAATTTGTAGTAGATGAGTTCTATTACTGAAATTATTTGTGCGGGTAGCAGATGAAATCTGTTACCCGATGTTCTTGTTGCTTCCCTGAAATTTGCGTATTTCTGATCTTAATAATGGCATGGTGGAGTTTCAAAGTTCTGGCAATCCGCGATCCTGATTGATCAACGAAGTGCTAACAGTTCATTGAATTCCACCATAGTTAAAATAAAGATGAAATTTTGCAGACAAAAGGGCAATGCAGATATGATCTACACGGGGGTCATGCGTATGACGAAGTTCAGTATGGGGCTCGAGATTTTATTATCTCGGGTTTCATACACCCCGCAAAGTTAATCTAGCGACTTGAATAATCATACTTGATGATAAACATTGGTAGCTGCAGTTTGGTTGAAATCTTAGAAGCCATGTAAAATAAAATTTTGCATAAACCGATTAGAGGCGTCTAACTTGGTTTTGCAGGATGTGCATGTGATGTGGTATAGCAGTTCTCATATAAATTTGATTATGTATGAGATGACTATAAAATGTAAATTAACATGACATGCGTGTCATGATTCGGCATGATGGCTGGAGCCACATGAGTGTCACTTTAATGACCTGCGAGTCAATCTTATGTAATGCACTTATTTTATTAGCTATAGAGATAGCAATATTGTCTGGTGCATCGACAAGGTGGTGGCAAACTTCGTGAAGGTGAACACCGACACGAATGCCGAAGACGAAGATATAAAGACTTCTCCGTCAGAAAGGGCTATACCATATCATGCTATTATGAATTGCCTAAGATGTTTATCTCTTATGATGCACCCTTTTGATTGCGTGGTAGTCGCTTTTTATTAGGGTGATCTCTCACTTAAAATATCAAGTAGTTAGTGTTCTCCCAAGTGTAGCACCGTCACGGCACCTATCTCTTCGGGGTATCACATGGATGCATGGGTACGAACGATTAGAGAAGTGTGAGGCGAGTGAGTTGAGACCTCGCAGCAAGATCACTTGGTTGTCTTGACGTTCCGGAGGATCGTCCTGAGCTCGGAACACGTCCATCGAAAGATGAACAAGAGTCACATAGAGATGTGATTGGCAAGTTGGCCTACCAAATGAAATTCTCGTCACTTGAGATGGATGCATCCTTGGCGTTGAATTGAAATTTGGATCTTGTATCACTCACAATCAATTATGAGAGATATTGATTTGAGTGGGAGCGCACTTTAGAATTAATTCTTTTAATTCTTAGTGCAATTAATTATGAACTATGTCTAAAGTGGAATTTGCATAATAATTATAGAATATTGGCTCGCGTTTCCACCTTCCCTATTAAAATTGAATAAGCTGTTATTTATCTGGTTAAAACTTTACGGTTGGTAACGTAATGTGAGGATTGTCCTCAAGAGTGCCGAGAAGGACTTTGTCCTATCGCATGCTTTCGGTATTCTCCCGCTGATGCTATGGATAATGTGACTCTCGTCCTTCAATCCAAAAGCTAGAATTCCGTTACGGTCAAAGTGCAATATATTTGCTTCCATGAGACCCGAACTTCAAAGGTTTGGGATAGTTATGTGATATTCATGGAACTGAAAATTATTTTCAGATACAAACAAAGTCTAAAATATATGAAATATCCAAAGCAATGTTTGTTTGCAAAATATTAGTAAAAGTGTTTACTATGCATTAGACTAATACAAGAGGGATCCAGAAGAACGCCTGTCATGAAATGAAGGTGAATAAAACAACAACTTAAAGAGAAAGGAAATGTCCAAAGGGTGTTAGTGTGACTTACACGCCTAGGAAGTCCGGGGCTAACGCCACTCTTAAAGGTTGGGTGCTTCTTTTGAGAGTAGGAGAAATACTAAAAGTAAAACTGTTAGAAGTATAAAGGCAAAAAGAAAGAAGACTGGAATATCCAGCTCATGTATGAAAGTCATACAAGCTATTGATGTATAGAAGGCTGGTCAAAGAAATAGTTCTTGGAAATTATGATTAAACATGTTAATCACTGATTCTTGGGTATTGTGAGTTGATCACAGAGATACCCGCTCGATTGCATTCTGTTGCGACTCGATGCAAGAACTACTATGGCCTAAAAGACTTGCCGGGAATGAGGTTTAGATACGCGCTGGGAACATAGTAAATGTTACTATACCTTCCATCGGTGTATTACCTATGTATTTATCTTTCCCTAATAATAAAGCGCTTATTGCTGCTGGTCGTACGTTGTTAGCGTTTTTGCAGAAAAGTCCCTCCATTTCTTAGTATACCCGGAGTCCTATTTTAAGTGAATATGTGAGAAAACGTTTCATTTTTGCAAAATGAACCCTCCACCTTTTTGTATTCAACCAGCGATCCTTTTTTAATTAAGAGAGAAAAGAAAAAAAGAACCCACCCGCACGACCCCTCCCAATCTCTTCACCACCTCCAGTGCGCCGCCACCCCCTGCCCCGCTGCTGCGCGCCGCCGGGCGCAGCGGCGGCAATCTCCGGCCAGATCCGGTCGAGGAGGCGAGGCAGGGGCCGGATCCTATTCCGGGGACGGCGTGGAGGCGATCTAGGAGGCGCGGGAGGAGGTCCAACGGCGGGGCTTGAACTCCAAGTTCATGGCGGCGGCGTTCCTCGCCGGTTCCGAGCGAGATGGCGAGCTCCGGCGGAGTGTGTCCATGGATACGGTGGCGCTGCACCTGTGAGGGAGACATAGATGAGGGGGTAGATAGAAAGGAAGCAGGAGGGATAGGGAGAAGGAGAGGGCGCGAGGAGCGGCGGGGAAGTCCTGGTGGTGCCCGTCTCCTGCAGCAGCTCTCCTGACTGCGGCCAGAGAGAGAGAAAGATGAGAGAGAGAGCCGGGAGGAAGAAGAAAAGGAAGGAGACTTCAGGAAGGGGCGGCGGGATCCTGCGGGGCTGGGTTGGAGCCCCGGTGGTAGGTTGCTCCGGTGGTGCTGCTGCTGCTATTGGACGGCGGCCGATGGGACAAGTCCGTAGGTAAGAGGAAAAACATGTGCTACATCGGCACATTTGATGCAGAGCAGCCACCGTAAATTCCTCTTCCTTCTCTAATTAGTATTGAGATTCCATTGCTATTTGATGGAGAGCAGCCATCAAAAGTTCCTCTTTTGATGCACCGAAAACAGCTCTCTCTCCCTCTCTCTCTCTCTCTCTCTCTCTCTCTCTCTCTCTCTCTAATTGATTCTCAGCTACAGAATGATGTTTACCTATGTGATGGCTAATGCATGTGGATTGATTCATGAATTAGCAAAATATTTCATGTGAGATGTGCTAATATACAAATTTGATGTTCATGGCTCTCTCTCTCTCTCTCTTTCTCTCTCTATGTGAGGACCTGGTGTTCCTGGCTTCCGGCGGCCCATGGTGCGGGAGGACCAAGTGGTGGCCTTCTTCGGCGACTTCATGGGCGTGTCAACCCTCATCTCCACTTCGTCATCGACGACATCTACAACCACGACCCCTCCGCCGTCCGCGTCACCTGGCACCTTGGTACGCAAATTAAATCCGTCTTCACCTGGCTAGGCCATTTTTGTTTCGGAAATTCAGATGCTTGAGCTGGTGGACTAGGGTATGATTGTGATCTGTGCAATGGGTGCAGAGTGGAAGGTGAGCTGGTGGACTAGGGCATCATTCGCTCACTAGATCAATTCGAATTTTGTGTTCTAATTTTCCACGTTGCGAGCTTTGCTATATATCACATATCACAACTCTATCATCTTTCAGTACCATGGTATGCGTGCATATATCTTCGGTTCTGAAACAAGAACTGCATGTCTTTCGGTTTGCACTGTGGATAAATTGCAGTGTACGGTCGGTGTTATAAGTATAAGTGTAGGCGGACCGAGATGCAAGTTTGTTTGGTTTTGACTCCAAGCATGAATATTTGATAATTAGAGAGAAGGATCTTGGGTAAAGATCTTTGCCTAGATCAATGTAGTCATATAGGCCAGGTTATCTTCTAGCAAAAATATAGCAATAATTTCTTCTTTGTCCATTCCTCTTTTTTTGTTTTTTGTTTCTTTCTTTTCTCAATGTTGAGCTTCCCTGTATGATGATTGTAATGAGTCAGATTGGCAAAGACTGGACATTCTAGATTTGGAAGAATCCAGTGATCAATTTTTGTGCATCTGCAAATGCAACGCACAACGAAACAAAAAATAGATACTCCTAGGCTCAATCTTTCTACTGCAATTAAAAATAGATACTTATTATGACACTTTTGTCAATCTGTTTGGCATGTTTTATTATCTTCTTATCTGGCCCATGAAGGTTTGGAGATGGTGGCCCGTGAGGAGGATTTCAGGGGAGATCGTACTGTGACTATAACAAGAGGCTGAGATTTGACCTGCACTGTATGCGAAAAGCAGGTTCAGGAGCTCCAAGCCAACAATCGCCAGAGCTTTGAAAAATATGTAAGATTTCTACTTTCTAGCTTCTGTCACAAAATTTGTTGTAGCCTGTTATTTTGTATGGCAGTCGAGTTTGTTGTAAGAATGAGCTATAGACCTATTGTTCAATTTTGTTTGAGTTAGAATAATATCTTGCTGTTCTGGGTGGATTTTAGGAATCCTTTTTTATGTGGGAGCGATCTTTCTGATTCAGTCTCTGTAGTGATATAATAGTGGCACACTTTGACATCTGATGAGAAATAGTCATTTAAACCTGTAGATTTTTACAATTAAAGTGAAGATACTGTGATGGTGTGTCATTTTCTGGAAACATCGAGGAGGAATTTCAGGTTGGCAGAACCTTCTGCAACTTGCTTGTCAATTCCTACTTCATATCCTGAGTAATGATCCTCTGTGATCAATGCAGGAACACCCCTTTCTTCTTCAGAGGCCAGCATATTTGGGAAGCAGTCATTAGGGAACTTCTATCAAAAGGTCTATCACATGCTAAAGAAGTAGCCTTCCTACAAAATTAGGTGTGGTCATTGATATCTGGGTTAGATAGAAGCAATGTTTGAATTTGAACTGTGCATGAGTCTCAACATTTTTTGTTGTTGCCATATTAACAGATCAGTTGTACAGGTCACACCTAGAACTAGCGCCACCACCGCAAAAGAAATGAAGAAATAGATTAGTAACTTCACACCAACCAAACACTAGATAGTATTGCCTTTTTATATTTGTATCACTTCTCTGTAAATGCATCCGAGGTTATTTTGTCCTGAATGGACATCTTTGTGTTTTGTTTAAAATCTCGAGTCACTCTATGATATGTATTTTGAATGCAGTAATAGACGGATGATTCATGCCATATTCACCATGATGACTTCCGGGCACTTGTACCAAAGGCGTCTACTCTGACATATTATCTCTATATCTTTTTTCAATCTGTTCATATTGATAGCAGAGAGTGACACTTAGAACGATAATTCAGATATCATTTTTGTATTCAAGATGCAGGCTGAATTTCTTACTTCTGTAACTAAAAAACTATTATGTCAGCTATTTTGTGTCACGTGTACTTATTGATTTCATATATGGTGCAGGGTAGTTGATTCTTTAGAAGTGTTTGGAGCAACCAAAATTCAAGTGAGAACACAATACTTCATTGGTGTGTCCATACATATGTCTATATATATACTGGAACCCTCAAGTGAGTACGAATCAAATGAACGATGCCCCAAGAACTCAGGTGCATTTCAAAATGTTATATTCCTCCCACATTCAGCCAACTGGAGTATCCTGCTCTCCCTTCTAGAGGTTCTACAGTTCAATCCTTATTTTACGAATCAGGTGCTTGCATTCTATTGTATCAAGATGTGTAAATAGTGTTGGGGAACATTGCATGGGAAACAAAAAATTTCCTACGCACACACAAGATCTATCCATGGTGATGAGCATCTACGAGAGGGAGAGTGAATCTACATACCCTTGTAGATCGCTAAGCGGAAGCGTTAAGAAACGCGGTTGATGTAGTCGAACGTCTCCGCGATCCAAATCGCAAGTCGTCCCTCGATCCAAGCACGATCTAGCGCCGAACGGACGGCACCTCCGCGTTCAACACACGTACGGCTTGATGACGATCTCCGCCTTCTTGATCCAGCAAGAGGGAGCGGAGAAGAAGAAGAGTTCCAGCAGCACGACGGCGTGGTGATGTTGGTGAGGAACTATTTCAGCAGGGCTTCGCCTAAGCACTACTGAAATTATGACGTAGGAGGAACTAGAGGTTGCCGGCACACGGCTTGGGGCAATCTAATGTGTCCCGTGTGCTAGCCCTGCCCCTCTATTTATATGTTGAGCCTTGGGGTCTAAACTTGGAGTAAAAGCCTCCTCCAGGTCGGTTTTGCCCGCACAAGGTCGGTTTGGCCAGCAGGGAAAGAGTCCAACTCGGATCCCTGCAGTACCGCGCACAAGCGGTAGTACCGCTGATACAGTAGCGGTAGTACCGCTTGACCAGCTTAAGCGGTAGTACCGCTGATACAGTAGCGGTAGTACCGCCTTACCAGCTTAAGGCAGTAGCAAAACTTCCTTTTGCACTTTCCAATACCTCGTGGGCTTTATCCCTTTGGCCCATATAAAGTGTTGCTGCACCCGAACACTTCGGTAAACATCCGGAACCCCTTCCGGTGAATTCCGGAACCCTTCCGGAGATCAAAACACTATTATCACATATATCAATCTTTACCTCCGCACTATTCCGGAGATCCTCGTCATGTCCGGGATCTTATCCGGGACTCCGAACAACTTTCGGTCACCAACAAAATCAACTATACTAATCGTCACCAAACGTTAAGTGTGTAGACCCTGCGGGTTCGAGAACTATGTAGACATGACCGAGACACCTCTACGGTCAATAACCAATAGCGGGACCTGGATGCCCATATTGGCTGCTACATATTCTACGAAGATCTTTATCGTTTGAACCTCTATGTCAAGGATTCAGTTAATCCCGTATGCTGTTCCCTTTGTTCTTCGGTATGTTACTTGCCCGAGATTCGATCGTCGGTATCTCTATACCTAGTTCAATCTCGTTACCGGCAAGTCTCTTTACCCGTTCCGTAATACAAGATCTCGTGGCTAGCACTTTAGTCACATTGCTTGCAAGGCTCATTGTGATGTTGTATTACCGAGTGGGCCCTGGGATACCTCTCCGTCATACGGAGTAACAAATCCCAGTCTTGATCCATGCCAACCCAACAGACACCCTCGGAGATACCTGTAGAGCACCTTTATAGTCACCCAGTTACGTTGCGACGTTTGATACACACAAGGTATTCCTCCGGTGTCAGTGAGTTGCATGATCTCATGGTCAAAGGAACAGATACTTGACATGCAGAAAACAATAGCAATAAACTGACACGATCATATGCTATGTTTGTAGTTTGGGTCTTGTCCATCACATCATTCTCCTAATGATGTGATCCCTGTTATCAAATGACATCTCATGTCCATGGCTAGGAAACCTTAACCATCTTTGATCAACGAGCTAGTCAACTAGAGGCTTACTAGGGACACAGTGTTGTCTATGTACCCACACATGTATTTGAGTTTCCAATCAATACAATTATAGCATGGATAATAAACGATTATCATGAACAAGGAAATATAATAATAACCAATTTATTATTGCCTCTAGGGCATATTTCCAACAGTCTCCCACTTGCACTAGAGTCAATAATCTAGTTCACATCACTATGTGATTTACATTGTAATGAATCGAACACCCATGCAGTTCTGGTGTTGTTCATGTTTAGCCCTTGGAAGAGGTTTAGTCATCGGATCTGCAACATTCAGATCCGTGTGTACTTTGCAACTATTTATGTCGTCCTCCTTGATGTAATCGCGGATGGAATTGAAGCGTCGCTTTATGTGTCTGGTCCTCTTGTGAAATCTTGGTTCCTTGGCTAGAGCAATGGCACCAGTATTATCACAAAATAGAGTCATTGGGTTAAGCGCACTAGGCACTACTCCAAGATCTGTCATGAACTCCTTCATCCAGACACCTTCCTTCGCCGCCTCCGAGGCAGCGATGTACTCCGCTTCGCATGTAGAATCAGCTACCACGCTTTGCTTGGAACTGCACCAGCTAACCGCACCCCCATTAAGAATAAATACGTATCCGGTTTGTGACTTAGAGTCATCCGGATCAGTGTCAAAGCTTGCATCGACGTAACCCTTTACGACGAGCTCTTGATCACCTCCATAAACGAGAAACATGTCCTTAGTCCTTTTCAGGTACTTCAGGATATTCTTGACCGCCGTCCAGTGTTCCATTCCCGGATCACTTTGAAACCTTCCTACCATACTTATGGCAAGGCTGACATCGGGTCTTGTGCACAGCATTGCATACATAATAGAGCCTATGGCTGAAGCATAGGGGATGACACTCATCTTTTCTCTATCTTCTGTAGTCACTGGGCATTGAGTCTTACTCAACTTCACACCTTGCAAAACAGGCAAGAACCCCTTCTTGGACTGATCCATTTTGAACTTCTTCAAAATCTTATCAAGGTATGTGCTTTGTGAAAGTCCTATTAAGCGTCTTGATCTATCTCCATAGATCTTGATGCCTAATATGAAAGCAGCTTCTCCTAGGTCCTTCATTGAAAAACTCTTGTTCAAATATTCCTTCACGCTTTCCAACATTTCTATATTGTTTCCAATCAGCAATATGTCATCCACATATAATATTAGAAACGCTATAGAGCTCCCACTCACTTTCTTGTAAATACAAGCTTCTCCGTAAACTTGTATAAACTCGAACGCTTTGATCACCTCGTCAAAGCGAAGATTCCAACTCCGAGATGCTTGCACCAGTCCATAAATGGATCGCTGGAGTTTGCAAACTTTGTCAGCATTCTCTGGATCGACAAAACCTTCTGGTTGCATCATATACAACTCTTCCTTAAGGAAACCGTTAAGGAACGCTGTTTTGACATCCATCTGCCAAATTTCATAATCGAAAAAGGCAGCTATTGCTAACATGATTCTGACGGACTTAAGCATCGCTACGGGTGAGAAGGTCTCATCGTAGTCAACTCCTTGAACTTGTGAAAAACCCTTTGCCACAAGTCGAGCTTTATAGACGGTGACATTACCGTCTGCGTCCGTCTTCCTCTTAAAGATCCATTTGTTCTGAATGGCCTTACGCCCTTCAGGTAATACTTCCAAAGTCCATACTTTGTTTTCATACATGGATCCCATCTCGGATTTCATGGCCTCTAACCACTTCTCGGAATCCGGGCCCATCATCACTTCTCCATAGCTCGTAGGTTCATCGTTGTCCAACAACATGACCTCTAAGACAGGGTTGCCGTACCACTCAGGAGCAGTACGCGTCCTTGTCGACCTACGAGGTTCGATAGCAACTTGATCCAAAGCTTCATGATCATCATCATTAACTTCCTCTTCAGCTAATGTAGGCTCCACAGAAACAACTTTCTGCGCTGCGCTACTCTCAGGTTGAAGTAAAGGTTCAACAACCTCATCAAGTTCTATCTTCCTCCCACTCAATTCTTTCGAGAGAAACTCTTTCTCAAGAAACGTTCCGTTTCTAGCGACAAACACTTTGCCCTCGGATCTGAGGTAGAAGGTATACCCAACTGTCTCTTTTGGGTATCCTATGAAGACGCATTTCTCCGCTTTGGGTTCCAGCTTTTCAGGCTGAAGCTTTTTGACATAAGCATCACATCCCCAAACTTTAAGAAACGACAGCTTTGGCTTCTTGCCAAACCAAAGTTCATATGGCGTCGTCTCAACGGATTTCGATGGTGCCCTATTTAAAGTGAATGCAGCTGTCTCTAATGCATAACCCCAAAACGATAGTGGCAAATCGGCAAGAGACATCATAGATCGCACCATATCCAATAAGGTTCGATTACGACGTTCGGACACACCATTACGCTGTGGTGTTCCAGGCGGTGTTAGTTGTGAAACAATTCCACATTGTCTTAAGTGACTGCCAAACTCATAACTCAGATATTCTCCTCCTCGATCAGATCGTAGGAATTTAATCTTTTTGTTACGATGATTCTCAACTTCACTCTGAAATTGTTTGAACTTTTCAAATGTTTCAGACTTGTGTTTCATTAAGTAAATATACCCATATCTACTTAAGTCATCAGTGAAGGTGAGAAAGTAACGATAACCACCGCGCGCCTCAATACTCATCGGACCGCACACATCAGTATGTATGATTTCCAATAAGTCACTTGCCCGTTCCATTATTCCAGAGAACGGCGTTTTAGTCATCTTGCCCATGAGGCATGGCTCACATGTGTCAAGTGATTCAAAATCAAGTGACTCCAAAAGTCCATCAGCATGGAGCTTCCTCATGCGTTTTACGCCAATATGACCTAAACGGCAGTGCCACAAGAAAGTGGTATTATCATTATCAATTCTACATCTTTTGGCATCGATGTTATGAACATGTGTATCATTACTATCGAGATTCAATAAGAATAAACCCCTCACATTGGGTGCATGACCATAAAAGATATTACTCATATAAATAGAACAACCATTATTCTCTGATTTAAATGAGTAACCGTCTCGCAATAAACAAGATCCAGATATAATGTTCATGCTTAACGCAGGCACTAAATAACAATTATTCAGGTTCATCACTAATCCCGATGGTAACCGAAGAGCGAGCGTGCCGACGGCGATCACATCAACCTTGGAACCATTTCCCACGCGCATCGTCACTTCGTCCTTTGCCAGCCTCCGTCTATTCCGCAGTTCCTGTTTTGAGTTGCAAATATGAGCAACCGCACCGGTATCAAATACCCAGGCACTACAACGAGAGTTGGTAAGGTACACATCAATAACATGTATATCATATATACCTTGTTTGTTGTTGGCCGCCTTCTTGTCAGCCAAATACTTGGGGCAGTTCCGCTTCCAGTGTCCAGTTCCCTTGCAATGAAAACACACAGTGTCTGGTTTGGGTCCAGCCTTGGGTTTCTTCACGAGAGGAGCAACTGCTTTGCCACTCTTCTTGGAGTTACCCTTCTTACCCTTGCCATTTTTCTTGAAACTAGTGGTTTTATTGACCATCAACACTTAATGCTCCTTCTGAATTTCAGACTCAGCGGCTTTCAGCATCGCAAACAGCTCGGCGACTGACTTGTTCATCCCGTGCATGTTATAGTTCAACACGAAGCTCTTGTAGCTAGGTGGCAATGATTGAAGAACTCTGTCAGTGATAGCCTCTGGCGGAAGGGGCATCCCCAATTCAGCCAGACGGGTGGAGTACCCAGACATTCTGAGCACGTGATCACTGATAGACCCGTTCTCCTCCATCTTGCAAGCATAGAACTTATCGGAGATCTCATATCTCTCGATCCGGGCATTCTTCTAAAAGATAAACTTCAACTCCTGGAACATCTCATATGCTCCATGACGTTCAAAACGTCTTTGAAGTCCCGGTTCTAAGCCATACAACATTGCACATTGAACTATTGAGTAATCATCAGAACGAGCCTGCCAGGCGTTCACAACGTCTAGAGACTCAACTGGAGCGGGTGGATCACCAAGCGGTGCATCAAGGACATAAGCCTTCTGGGAAGCCGTAAGGATAATCCTTAGATTACGGGCCCAGTCCACAAAGTTACTTCCATCATCTTTCAACTTAGCTTTCTCTAGGAACGCATTAAAATTCAGGGGTGCTACTGCGCGAGCCATGATCTACAACATAAATATAGCAAAGACAACTTAGACTATTGTTCTAGATAATGAGTTTAGTTAATCATATTACTTAAAAACTCCCACTCAAATTGACATCCCTCCGATCATTCGAGTGTAACATGATCCAAATCCACCAACTCAAGTCCGATCATCACGTGAGTTGAGGTGGTTTCAATGGTGAACATCTTCATGTTGATCATATCTACTATATGACTCATGTTCGACCTTTCGGTCTCTTGTGTTCCGAGGCCATGTCTGTACATGCTAGGCTCGTCATGTTTTAACCCGAGTGTTTCCGCACGTGCAACATGGCTTACACCCGTTGTATGTGAACGTAGAGTCTATCACACCCGATCATCACGGCGTGTCTCGAAACGACGAACTTTCGCAACGGTGCACACTCGGGGAGAACACAATTTTATCTTGAAATTTAAGTGAGGGATCACCTTATAATGCTACCGTCGTCCTAAGCAAAATAAGATGCATAAAAGGATTAACATCACATGCAAATCATAAGTGACATGATATGGCCATGAACTTGTGCTTTTGATCTCCATCTCCAAAGCACCGGCATGATCTCCATCGTCACCGGCATGACACCATGATCTCCATCATCTTGATCTCCATCAACGTGTCGCCATGAGGTTATCGCGCCGACTGTTGCTTCCACGACTATAGCTAACGTTTAGCGATAAAGTAAAGCATTACATAGCGCTTAATGATTGACACGCAGGTCATACAATAATTAAAGACAACTCTATGGCTCCTGCCAGTTGCCGTACTCATCGACATGCAAGTCGTGATATTCTATACAACACATGATCATCTCATACATCACATATATCTCATCATGTAATTGGCCATATCACATCACAACATACCCTGCAAAAACAAGTTAGACGTCCTCTAATTGTTGTTGCCAATTTTACGTGGCTGCTATGGGTTTGCAAGAACCGTTCTTACCTACGCAAAACCACAACGTGGTGTAGTGATTGCTTTTTGATCTTCTAAAAGAACCCTCTTCATTGAAATCGATTCAACTAAAGTGAGAGAGACAGACACCCGCTAGCCATCTTTATGCAACGAAGTTACATGTTAGTTGAAGGAACCTGTCTCGCGTAAGCGTACGCGTAATGTCGGTCCGGGCCGCTTCATCTCACAGTACCGCCGAATCAAATATCAACTAGTAACGGCAAGCAATATGTATACACTCACGCCCACAACTCGTTTGTGTTCTACTCGAGATCTCATCTACGCATAGACCTAGCTCATGATGCCACTGTTGGGGAACGTTGCATGGGAAACAAAAAATTTCCTACGCACACACAAGATCTATCCATGGTGATGAGCATCTACGAGAGGGAGAGTGAATCTACATACCCTTGTAGATCGCTAAGCGGAAGCGTTAAGAAACGCGGTTGATGTAGTCGAACGTCTCCGCGATCCAAATCGCAAGTCGTCCCTCGATCCAAGCACGATCTAGCGCCGAACGGACGGCACCTCCGCGTTCAACACACGTACGGCTTGATGACGATCTCCGCCTTCTTGATCCAGCAAGAGGGAGCGGAGCAGAAGAAGAGTTCCAGCAGCACGACGGCGTGGTGATGTTGGTGAGGAACTATTTCAGCAGGGCTTCGCCTAAGCACTACTGAAATTATGACGTAGGAGGAACTAGAGGTTGCCGGCACACGGCTTGGGGCAATCTAATGTGTCCCGTGTGCTAGCCCTGCCCCTCTATTTATATGTTGAGCCTTGGGGTCTAAACTTGGAGTAAAAGCCTCCTCCAGGTCGGTTTTGCCCGCACAAGGTCGGTTTGGCCCGCAGGGAAAGAGTCCAACTCGGATCCCTGCAGTACCGCGCACAAGCGGTAGTACCACTGATACAGTAGCGGTAGTACCGCTTGACCAGCTTAAGCGGTAGTACCGCTGATACAGTAGCGGTAGTACCGCCTTACCAGCTTAAGGCAGTAGCAAAACTTCCTTTTGCACTTTCCAATACCTCGTGGGCTTTATCCCTTTGGCCCATATAAAGTGTTGCTGCACCCGAACACTTCGGTAAACATCTGGAACCCCTTCCGGTGAATTCCGGAACCCTTCCGGAGATCAAAACACTATTATCACATATATCAATCTTTACCTCCGGACTATTCCGGAGATCCTCGTCATGTCCGGGATCTTATCCGGGACTCCGAACAACTTTCGGTCACCAACAAAATAACTCAACTATACTAATCGTCACCAAACGTTAAGTGTGTAGACCCTGCGGGTTCGAGAACTATGTAGACATGACCGAGACACCTCTACGGTCAATAACCAATAGCGGGACCTGGATGCCCATATTGGCTCCTACAGATTCTACGAAGATCTTTATCGTTTGAACCTCTATGTCAAGGATTCAGTTAATCCCGTATGCTGTTCCCTTTGTTCTTCGGTATGTTACTTGCCCGAGATTCGATCGTCGGTATCTCTATACCTAGTTCAATCTCGTTACCGGCAAGTCTCTTTACTCGTTCCGTAATACAAGATCTCGTGGCTAACACTTTAGTCACATTGCTTGCAAGGCTCATTGTGATGTTGTATTACCGAGTGGGCCCTGAGATACCTCTCCGTCATACGGAGTAACAAATCCCAGTCTTGATCCATGCCAACCCAACAGACACCCTCGGAGATACCTGTAGAGCACCTTTATAGTCACCCAGTTACGTTGCGACGTTTGGTACACACAAGGTATTCCTCCGGTGTCAGTGAGTTGCATGATCTCATGGTCAAAGGAATAGATACTTGACATGCAGAAAACAATAGCAATAAACTGACACGATCATATGCTATGTTTGTAGTTTGGGTCTTGTCCATCACATCATTCTCCTAATGATGTGATCCCTGTTATCAAATGACATCTCATGTCCATGGCTAGGAAACCTTAACCATCTTTGATCAACGAGCTAGTCAACTAGAGGCTTACTAGGGACACAGTGTTGTCTATGTACCCACACATGTATTTGAGTTTCCAATCAATACAATTATAGCATGGATAATAAACGATTATCATGAACAAGGAAATATAATAATAACCAATTTATTATTGCCTCTAGGGCATATTTCCAACAAATAGTTAGTAAGTTGTCTGCTGATTACCTATGTTCATTGACTTATGAAGGAACTCTTACTGACTAAAGGTACATGCAATGAGTTCTGTAGTTCTCATATATTTTCTACCAAAAGACAATTGACTTTACTTGGTTCATTTTTTTGTTCTATAGTAATCGATCATATATTTGAAGGATGTGACATTTCAAGTTGTCTATAAGTATGCATGCTTGGAACAACGGTGGATGAAATATCACTTGGATTAGTAGGGTGTATTTTTACTTGGTGTGTCCATGAATATGTTTTTTTTATTAACCGTGAAGACTAGAGATAAAAAACATGAACGTGGTCATGCTCGGTTGGATGCAATGCATAATAATACATGCTCCTGCTCAAGTGGAAATCTGATCATACCTATATACATATCTTCTAGAACTGATGGTGAGTTGTATGTTACTCTGTGTCGTGTATAATGAATTCTTCCTTGCCTGTTTTCCCAGTCATGACACGGTTTTAATAGTGTATCTCCCGTTGCAACGCACGGGCAATTGTCCTAGTTTTTATAATTCATTTTTGGAGTTTCATAGACTCTAGCCCATTGCATAAGGTATCTTGCAAGAAGGTTGTTCATAAGACAACTTTTGATGCTCGGTGTTATGTAAGGGCCATACTTTCATTATGAATGAGATGTATGTTATGAATATTGATAATAATACATTACCTCTGTATTTACTTTCATAATTCATTTTAGAGTTTTATACACTCTAGCCCATTTGCATAATGTTTGTTTTAAGAGTATTGTTCATAAAATAACAATTGTTGTTCAGTATTATGAATAACATAAGGGCCATACTTCCATCATGGATGGGATGTATGTTATGAATATTGATGGTAATATGATACATCCCTAACACTGACGCTAAATGTCTCCAGACTAAAAGAATACCAAACATGTGTGACACTGCATTTGGTCACATTGGAGAAACCTGCATGGAGAAATTCCATAATGATGGATTTTGAAGTCGTTTGATTATGAATCATCTGACACTTGCAACTTTCCTCCGAAAAGTTAAGTGACTAAAATACCCTTCACAGGCTATAAGGAATGAGCAAAGAACTTATTGGTGATCATACATCATGATGTGTGTAGTCCGATAAATGTTGTTGCTGGCAGTGGATTTGTCTATCTTCTGAAATGACTCAAGTAGATATATGGATATTTACTTGATGAGACGTAAGTCTGGATCTTTTGAAATCATTCAAAAGGTTTTCAAAATGAAGAAGAAATTATTGTAACAAGAAAATTATGTTTCTGCAATTGGATTGCGGAAAGAAATTTTGAGTTACAAGTTTAGTGAATGTCTGATGAGTTGTGAAAAGAGTTTCATAACTTACACCTCCCGGAGCACCACTGTGAGTGGAATGTCCGTGAAGATGTAATCAAATCATTTATGACATGGTAAGATCAAAGATGACATAAATCAATTTGCCATTATCCCTCTTAAAGTAATGCTTTAGAGACTGCGGCTTTTACACTGAAAAGAGCGCCATCAAATCTGTTGAAATGACGCCATGGTATGGTACACCCAACCATGTTATGTCTTTTCTTAACATTTGGAATATGGGGCTTGTGTAAAATATTTACAAACCTATTCCAAATCAGACAAGTGCTACTTTGTAGGTTATCCTAATTTATTGGGTATTCCTCCATCACTATACCGAGGCAAAAATGTTTGCCACAAAGAGCGGTATGATTTTGAAGAAATTGGTTGATACGTCCATTTTGCATCATGTTTTGATACTGTTATTTATAGTGTTTTTTATCAATATAACACTTTGTGGAGCAATTCTAATGCCTTTTCTCTCCTAATATGCAAGATTTACACAAGGAGGAAGATTGCCGGCAGCTGGAATTTTGGACCTGAAAAAGCTCTGTCAGAGATACCTATTCTGCACATCTCCAAATGAGCTGAAATTTTGTGGAGATATATTTTGGAATAAATAAAAAATACTGGAAGCAAGAAGTACCAGAGGAGGCCACCCAGGTGCCCACGAGGCACCACGGCACGCCACCCCCCCCCCCCAGGCACGCCCTGGTACCTCATGGGGCCCCTGGCCAGCCTCTGGCCCCCATTTTCTGGTATATAAGTCCATTTGCCCTAGAAAAAATATAGAGAAGACTTTCGGGATGGTGCGCCACCGTCTCAAGGTGGAACTTGGGCAGGAGCACTTTTGCTCTCCGGTGGAGAGATTCTGCCGGGGAAACTTCCCTCCGGGAGGGGGAAATCGTCGCCATCGACATCACCAGCGATCCTCTCATCGTGGGAGGACTAATCTTCATCAACATCTTCACCAGCACCATCTCATCTCAAACCCTAGTTCATCTCTTGTATTCAATCTTTGTCTCAAAACCTCAGATTGGTACATGTGGGTTGCTAGTAGTGTTGATTACATCTTGTAGTTGATGCTAGTTGGTTTATTTGGTGGAAGATTATATGTTCAGATCTATTATGCTATTCAATACCCCTCTGATCTTGGACATGATTATGATTTGTGAGTAGTTACTTTTGTTCTTGAGGACATGGGAGAAGTCTTGTCATAAGTAATCATGTGAATTTGGTATTCGTTCGATATTTTGATGATATGTATGTTGTTGATTCCCTTAGTGGTGTCGTGTGAACGTCGACTACATGACACTTCACCATCTTTGGGCCTAAGGGAATGCATTGTGGAGTAGTAATTAGATGATGGGTTGCTAGAGTGACAGAAGCTTAAACCCTAGTTTATGCGTTATTCCGTAAGGGGCTGATTTGGATCCATATGTTTAATGCTATGGTTAGAGTTATCTTAATTCTTATTTCGTAGTTGCGGATGCTTGCGAGAGGGGGTAATCATAAGTAGGAGGCTTGTTCAAGTAAGAACAGCACCCAAGCACCGGTCCATCCACATATCAAATTATCAAAGTAGCGAACGCGAATCAAACAAACATGATGAAAGTGACTAGATGAAATTCCCATGTGTCCTCGAGAACGCTTTACTTACTATAAGAGATCGTTCCGGCTTGTCCTTTGCTATAAAAAGGATTGGGCCACCTTGCTGCACTCTTTGTTACTATTGCTACTTGTCACTTGTTACAAATTATCTTGCTATCAAACTACTCGTTACCGATAATTTCAGTGCTTGCAGAAAATACCTTGCTGAAAACCGCTTGTCATTTCCTTTTGCTCCTCGTTGGGTTCGACACTCTTACTTATCAAAAGGACTACGATTGATCCCCTATACTTGTGGGTCATCAAGACTCTTTTCTGGCGCCGTTGCCGGGGAGTGAAGCGCCTTTGGTGAGTGGAATTTCGTAAGGAAACATTTATATTACGTGCTGAAATTTACTGTCACTTGTCACTATGGAAAGTAATCCTTTGAGGGGTTTGTTCGGGGTATCTTCACCTCGACCAGAAACACAAATAGTTGCTCCTCAACCTACTGCACCTACTGAAAATATTTATTATGAAATTCCTCCGGGTATGATAGAGAAACTGCTAGCTAATCCTTATGCAGGAGATGGAACAATACATCCTGATATGCACTTGATCTATGTGGATGAAATTTGTGGATTGTTTAAGCTTGCGGGTTTATCCTGAGATGGAGTTAATAAGAAAGTATTCTCTTTATCTTTGGACGGAAAGGCATTGATGTGGTATAGGCTATGTGATGATACTGATACATGGGACTAGAACCGATTGAAACTAGAATTCCATCAGAAATTTTATCCTATGCATTTGGTTCATCGTGATCGGAATTATATATATAACTTTTGGCCTCATGAAGGAGAAAGCATCGCTCAAGCTTGGGGGAGGCTTAAGTACATGATGTACACATGCCCCAATCATGAGCTCTCGAAAGAAATTATCTTACAAAAATTTTATGCTCGGCTTTCTCATGATAATCAAACTATGCTCGATTCTTCTTCGACTGGCTCCTTTATGAAGAAAACTCTTGAATTCAGATGGGATCTTCTGGAAAGAATTAAACGCAACTCTGAAGATTGGGAACTCGACAAAGGTAATGAGTCAGGTATAATACTTGAGTTCGATTGTGTTAAATCTTTTATGGCCACCGATGCTTTTCATAAGTTTAGCACTAAATATGGACTTGACTCTGAGATAGTAGCTTCCTTTTGTGAATCATTTGCTACTCATGTCGATCTCCCTAAGGAGAAGAGGTTTAAATATCATCCCCCTGTTAAAGAAAAGATTGAGCAACCCATTAGTGTTAAAGAAGAAACAATTGTTTGCCATGCTGATCCAGTTGTGCCTACTGCTTATATTGAGAAACCACCTTTTCCTGTTAGGATTAAGGAACATGCTAAAGCTTCAACTGTGGTTAACAAAAGTAACATTAGAGCACCTAGACCCTCTGAACAAATTAAAGTTGAACCTGATGTTGCTATGGTTAAAGATCTCTTAGTCGATAATATAGATGGGCATGTTATTTACTTTTGTGATGAGGCTGCTAGAATTGCTAAACCTGTTAGAAATGAACGAGATATGTTAGACAAGAACAAGCCCGTAGTTGTCATGCATGTTGTTTCTGTTAAGATTGGAGACCATTGCTATCATGGTTTGTGTGATATGGGTGCTAGTGTGAGTGCTATCCCGTTTACCTTATATCAAGAAATTATGAATGATATTGCACTTGTTGAAATAGAGGACATTGATGTTACTATTAAGCTTGCAAACAGAGATACCATTACACCACTTGGGATCGTTAGAGATGTTGACGTCTTGTGTGGAAAGATAAAATACCGTACTGATTTTCTAGTCCTCGGTTCTCCACAAGATGATTTTTGTCCCATTATATTTGGTAGACCTTTCTTGAACACTATTAATGCCAAGATTGATTGCGCTAAAGAAACTGTTAGTGTTAATTTTGGTGGTATGTTGATACGTCTCCAACGTCTCTATAATTTTTTATTGTTCCATGTTGTTATATTATCAATCTTGGATGTTTTTATATTCATTTCCAGCAATTATATATCATTTTTGGAGACTAACCTATTAACTTAGTGCCTAGTGCCAGTTGTTGTTTTCTGCCCTGTTTTTGTTTTACAGAAAATCAATACCAAACGAAGTCCAAATGCCACGAAACTTTTTGGAAATTTTTTTGTGGACAAGATAAACACTAGAAGCTTAGGGAGAGGGCCAGAAGACCCAGGAGGTGGCCATGAGCCACCAGGGCGTGCCTGGGGGGGCAGGCGCGCCTTGGTGCCTGGTGGGCCCCCCTTTGCTCCGTTTGACCTAATTCCACCACTATAAATTTAGGAAAAATCAGAAACCCTCAGGGGAGTCCACGAAATACTTTTTCCACCGCCACAAGTTTCTGTTCCAGAGAGATCCCATCTGGAGGCCTTCTCCGGTACTCCGCCGGAGGGGGAATCGATCACGGAGGGGTTCTACATCAACCTTGCTGCCCTTCCGATGATGCGTGAGTAGTTTACCACAGACCTTCGGGTCCATAGGCAGTAGCTAGATGGCTTCTTCTCTCTTTTTGATCTTCAATACAATGTTCTCCTCGATGTTCTTCGAGTTCTATCCGATATAATCACTTTTTGCGGTGTGTTTGTTGGGATCCGATGAATTGTGAGTTTATGATCAGATTATCAATGAAAATATTTGAGTCTTTGCTGCACTCTGTTATGCATGATTATTACAGCTTCGTATTTCTTCTCCGATCTATTGATTTGGTTTGGCCAACTGAGTTGATTTATCTTGCCATGGGAAGAGGTGCTTTGTAATGGGTTCGATCTTGCGGTGCTCTATCCCAGTGACAGAAAGGGACACGACACGTATGTATCGTTGCTATTAAGGGTAAAAAGATGGGGTTTATTCATGCATGAGTTTATCTTGTCTACATCATGTCATCGTTCTTAAGGCGTTACTCCGTTCTTTATGGACTTAATACAGTAGATGCATGCTGGATAGCGGTCGATGTGCGGAGTAATAGTAGTAGATGCAGGCAGGAGTCGGTCTACTTGTCTCGGACGTGATGCCTATATACATGATCATTGCCTGGATATCGTCATGATTATTTGCTTTTCTATCAATTGCCCAACAGTAATTTGTCTACCCACCGTATGCTATTTTCTTGAGAGAAGCCTCTAGTGAAACCTATGGCCCCCGGGTCTATCTAAATCATATTACTAAAACCCTAAAAATATTGCTGCCATTTTATTTTATTTATTTTATTTTGTATTTTTGTTTCAATCTATCTATCTATCACATACAATTTAATCTTGCAATTTACCGCCGAGAGATTGACAACCTCTCGTTTGCGTTGGGTGCAAGGATTTGTTGTTTGTCTGCAGGTGCTGCTAACGAGGTGTTGCGTGATTCTCCTACTAGTTCGATAACCTTGGTTTCATAACTGAGGGAAATACTTATCTCTACTGTGCTGCATCATCCATTCCTCTTCGGGGAAATACCAACGCAAGATACAAGTAGCAGGAAGAATTTCTGGCGCCGTTGCCGGGGAGACATCATCAACATCTATCAAGTACCTTTGCATAAACTCTAATCTCCTTCCATTTACTTTATTTGCCATTTGCATCTCGTTTTCATCTCCCCCACTTCTAAAACGTTTTTACAAAAATACAAAAATATTTTATGTTTGCCTTTTTCTTGTTTGCTTGTTTGCTATCTTGTTTGCGTAGTCACGATGTCTCAAGAAAATACAAAATTGTGTGATTTTTCCAATACTAATAATAATGATTTTATTAGTACTCCGATTGCTCCTCCCGCCGCTAGTGCAGAGACTTGTGATATTAATGCCGCTTTGCTAAATCTTGTCATGAAAGATCAATTTTCCGGTAGTCCTAATGAAGATGCCGCATCCCATCTTAACCTTTCGTAGAATTGTGTGACATGCAAAAGAAAAAAGATGTGGATAATGATATTGTGAAATTAAAATTATTCCCATTCCCGTTGCGGGATCGTGCAAAAATTTGGTATAGGTTCATCTTTACCATGAAATAGTATCGATTTTTGGGATAGGTGTAAAGATGCTTTTATTACTAAGTATTTTCCTCCCGCGAAAATTATTTCTCTTAGAAATCAAATTATGAATTTTAAGCAACTTGATCATGAACATGTTGCCCAATCTTGGGAGAGGATGAAATTAATGATAAGAAATTTCCCTACTCATGGTTTAAATTTATGGATGATCATACAAAAAAATTATGCGGGATTGAATTTTGTCTCTAGAAATCTTTTAGATTCCGCCGCGGGTGGTACTTTTATGGAAATTACTTTGGGTGAAGCTACTAAATTGCTTGATAATATTATGGCAAAGTATTCACAATGGCATACTGAAAGAACTCCTACTAGTAAAAAGGTGAATTCTATTGAAGAAATTAATACTTTGAGTGATAAAGTTGATGCGCTTATGAAATTGGTTGCTAGCAAAAATGCCCCTATTGATCCTAATGATGTGCCTTTGTCCACTTTGATTGAGCAAAATAATGATCCCGTAGATGTGAATTTTGTCTCGCGAAACAATTTTAATAATAATGCTTATAGAGGTAATTTCAACGCCAGACCATTTCCTGGAAATTCCTCTAATAATTATGGTAATCCTTATGGTAATTCTTATAATAATAATAGGATGCCCTCTGATCTTGAAATTAATATTAAAGAATTTATTAATGCTCAAAAAGTTTTCAACACTACGATAGAAGAAAAATTGAGTAAACTTGATGATATGTCTAGGAGCATTGATAGAATTATTCATGATGTGGAAAATCTTAAGACTAAAATTTTGCCACCCAAAATTGATATTAGTGAATCAATTAAAGCTTTATATGTTTCCATGGATGAGAGTAAGAAAAGAACCGCCATGCTAAAAGCCAAACGAGAATTTATAGAAAAAGCGATTCCTCCCGATTTTTAACATAGTAATGATGAGGATATTAAAATGATTGGTGTTTCATCTATTGATTCTTTATTTAGCAATATAAAACTTGATGAAAAGGGGACTGAAGAAGAGTCAACTTTAGCTAAAGGGCGTCCCCATAATTCGGAGGGTGAAAATCTTGATAAGAAAATTGCTAAAAGTGGGTTTGGAGAGGTAAAAACTTTAAATAGCGATGTGCCCACTCTCTTGGATTACAAAGATTTTAATTATGATAATTTTTCTTTGATTGAGTGCATTTATTTGTTACAATCCATGTTAAATTCACCCAACGCTTATGAGCAAAACAAGGCTTTTACTAAGCACATCGTAGAAGCTATGATGAAAGCGTTAGAAGAAAAGTTAGAACTAGAAGTTTCAATTCCTAGAAAATTATATGATGAATGGGAACCCACCATTAAAGTTAAAATTAAAAACTCTGAGTGCAATGCTTTATGTGATTTGGGTGCTAGCGTTTCCACAATTCCAAAATCTCTATGTGATGTGCTAGGTTTCACCAATATAGATGAATGTTCTCTTAATTTGCATCTTGCAGATTCTACTATTAAAAAGCCAATGGGTAGAATTAATGATGTTCTTATTCTTGCAAATAGAAATTATGTGCCCGTTGATTTTATTGTTCTTGATATTGAATGCAATTCTTCTTGCCCCATAATACTTGGTAGACCGTTCTTACGAACTATAGGTGCCGTTATTGATATGAAAGAAGGGAATATAAAATTTCAATTTCCATTAAAAAGGGTATGGAACATTTCCCTAGGAAAATAATTAAAGCACCATATGAATCAATTATGAGGGCCACTTATGGAATCAACTTGAAAGATGACAATACTTGAAATTATGCATTATGCCTAGCTAGGGGCATAAAACAATAGCGCTTGTTGGGCGGCAACCCAATGAATAAAATAATTTTTTCTGTTATTGTGTGTTTTCACATTTATGCTACTGGTATGAATGTGTTTTTGTGTTTTTAATTAGTGTTTGTGCCAAGTAAAGCCTTTAAGATGATTTGGAAGATAGTATAATTGATGCTGTTTGGAAAACAGAAAGTTTCGTGTCCAGTGCCAGAATTTTGTTTCTGTACTGGAGCGTCAGAAAGATCTGAAATTTTTACACAGTATTCGTATATGAATTGCCCACGTTGTCCTAATTTTTAAGAATTTTTGGAGCTACATAAGTATGTCTTTTAAATAGATTGCTACAGACTGTTCTGTTTTTGACAGATTCTGTTTTTGATGCACTACTTGCTTGTTTTGATGAATCTATGGATTGTATCGGGGGGTATAAGCCATGGTGAAGTAAGAGTACAGTAGGTATAATGCAAAAATAAAATATGAATGTGTTTGCAGCAGTACTTAAAGTAGTGATTTATTTTTTTATACTAACGGATCTCACGAAGGTTTTGTTGAGTTTTGTGTGATTGAAGTTTTCAAGTTTTGGGTGAGATCACGATGGATGAAGGAATAATGAGTAGCAAGAGCCTAAGCTTGGGGATGCCCGAGGCACCCCAAGGTAATATTCAAGGAAGACTCAAGCGTCTAAGTTTGGGGATGCCCCGGAAGGCATCCCCTCTTTCTTCTACCAACCATCGGTAATTTTACTTGGAGCTATATTTTTATTCGTCACATGATATGAGTTTTGCTTGGAGAATCTTGTATTATATGAGTCTTTGCTTTGTTTGATTTTTAGTTTTTCACAATCATCTTTGCTGAACACACATATCTTGTGAGAGCCACACGTTTATCATCATTTGTTAGAATAATCTATGTGCTTCACTTAAATTTTTTGAGCTAGGCAGTTGCTCTAGTGCTTCACTTAAATCTTTTTTAGCACGGCGGTGGCTATATTTTGAAGAAATAAACTCTCATGCTTCACTTATATTATTTTGAGAGTTGATTAAAATTTTGGAGAAATGAATTCTCATGCTTCACTTATATTATTTTGAGAATTGATAAGATTAAAATTTTGAAGAAATGAATTCTCTTGCTTCACTTATATTATTTTGAGAATTGATAAGATTGAAATTTTGAAGAAATATTTGCACTCTCATGCTTCACTTAAATCTTTTTGAGAGTTGACAATAGTAACGGTAATTTGCACAGATATGAATTTGGTCCCAAAGTGATTAATATTCAAGAGGGATATAAATAAAAACTGTAGGAGATATGCCCTAGAGGCAGTAATAACAGTTATTTTGTATCTCCGAGTTTGTAATGAATGTTTATGTTCCATGCTATAACTGCAATGATTCTCGACTCTACAATAACCACGAGGCTCGGAGGGAAAGTCATGTGCACGTGTGGTATAATAAATGGAAAAATGTATTCCTAGTCATGCCTCTGAGACTGGCTCAAGTATTGCTTGATGATCCTGTTTTCCTGATCATGGGCATGGCTATGCCGGCAATTTTGAGGGCACAATGTTAGCAGAACACTTGTGTTGAATCGACCCGAATTGATGTTATGCTATGAGATACTTTCGTCACAAGTTAATGGTTAATAACACAGAGATAGTTAATGTTTGCATAATTCCTTAGACCATGAGAGTATTGAGTTCCTTCGTGCTTGCTTCGTGAACTTTGGGGTTTGTTAAACGTCATCCGTAACTGGGTGGCTATTACGGTGGCTTACGGGTTCACGGAAAAGTATGACAAGGAACGAGATAGCTCAAGATTGGGATTTGCTCCTTCGACGATGGAGAGATATTCTTGGGCCCTCTCGGTGTTACGATATCCATCATCATCTGGCCAGACACAATGTGATTTGATCACAGGGATGCCGAAACACGGACACGAGAAAAGAGAACAAAACCGGTAACGAGGTAACTGCCATAGTGGACAAGTGTTGATCCACGGGGATGCAGATAAATCTCACCTCGGGTGTTTGTAACATATCGCGAAGCAACAGGAATAGCACACGGCAATTGGAGGTTCACTCAAATATTCATTCGTGTGGCTATAGGGGTCAATATGGGTGTCCACGGCTCCGATGTTTATCATTGATCGGAAAGTGTTTCGGGTCATGTCTATACTTCACCGAACCTATAGGGTCACATGCTTAAAGGTCATCTATCTACTGAATACTAGACAGGGAGTCTGAGAGAAAGTCACCGGAAAAGTTTCGGAGACAACGGAAACGTTCCGGAGAGAACACCGGAATAGTTTCGGTAAAACTGAAAAGTTGTTTCGGGGTATACCATTAAGTCAAATTGGTTTTGGCACACGCCTGGAAATTCTTGGAGGGTGCCAGAATTGTTCTGGAAACTTCTGGGATTTTTCCGGAATAAAAACCGGAAATGTTCCGGAGCTGCCGGAACCGGTTTGGTTGCTTTTCGCGGATGAAAATCACTAATCCGAAATTGTTTCGGAACGCATCCAAAATCATTTTAGTGGGTACTAGAATTATTCTAAGACCCACAGAAATATTTTCGGATTTAACGGTCGTGGAAAATTGGTTCCGTGAATAGTGAAAATCACTTTATGGTTAATTTTTTGGAAAGCCACCTTTTGGGATTTTTCCCAAAAGGCTTCTAGTAGACTTAGGGACTAAGGAACCCCCTTTGGGGGGGCGCATGGGGGTGGTCGGCCAAGGTGGAGCTCCTCCATGGAGCTCCACATGCCATTCTTTTTTGCCTTATCTTCCCTTTATGTGTGACATAAAGTGGGGGTACTTTGGTATTTTTTGTGCCAATCCTACCCCTTGGCTTTCCTATAAATAGAGGTGGAGAGGTGCTCTCCACACTCATCCCTTGCTCTCATACACATGCCATGCTTTGTCTGGCTCTCTCTCTCCCTCCCACGAAATAGTTTCGTAGAGCCGAAAGGCTATCTGGGTTCCGGCAGGAACTAGTTCTGGATGGCGAAGCCCTGCCGGATAGCTGACACCGTATGTGTGCAACCCCGTAGAGAGGTCGTAGTTTCGATCTTTTGCCCGAGGAGCTGTTTGAGGGTCCTCCCGAAGGGCTGTCCGAGTTACCGTTCGAGCTTCGAGGGTCCTCCCGAAGGGCTGTCCGTGACATCGTCTGAGGGACTGTCCGACCGCCTCCCGAAGGGCTGTCCGACGAGGGAGTACATCCTAGCGGTTGGGAGGTTGTAAATCCTAGCTGCGGGGATCTGCACCGATGATCTACACCGACTCTTCTTCCGCTGCGCTACGAGTCGGTAATGATCAGATCAAATCCTGTATGCAGTCTCCATAGTGGTCCTGGGCGTGCTCGCTGTACCGAAAATTTTTGTTTTCTGTCGCGTTCCCCTATAGTGGCATCAAGAGCCGTGCTATGCGTAGATGCAGGTTACGATATAGAATACATGGAGATGTATGGGTATTGCATAATATAATTTTGTAGTAGATGAGATCTATTGCTGAAAATTATTTATGTGGGTAGCAGATGAAATTTTTACCCGATGTTCTTGTTGCTTCCCTAGAATTTGCGTATTTCTGATCTCGAGACGGCATGGTGGAATTTGACAAAGTTCTGGCAATCCGCGATCCTGATTGATCAACGAAGTGCTATCAGTTCTTTGGGTTCCACCATAGTCAAAAGAAAGATGAAATTTCGCAGACAAAAGGGCAATGCAGATATGATCTGCACGGGGGTCATGCGTATGACGAAGTTTAGTATGGGGCTCAAGATTTTATTATCTCATGTTTCATACACCCTGCGATGTTAATCTAGCAACTTGAATAATCATACTTGATGATAAACGTTGGTAGCTGCGGTTTAAGTCAAAACCTTAGAAGCCACGTAAAATAAAATTTTGCATAAACCGATTAGAGGCATCTAACTTGGTTTTGCAGGATGTGCATGTGATGTGGTATAGCAGTTCTCATATTAATTCGATTATGTATGAGATGACTATATGATGTAAATTTATTAACATGACCTGCGTGTCATGATTCGGCATGATGGCTGGAGCCATATGATTGTCACTTTAATGACCTGCGTGTCAACCTTAAGTAATGCACTTATTTTATTAGCTATAGAGATAGCAATATTATCTGGTGCATCGACAAGGTGATGGCAATCTTCGCGAAGGTGAACACCGACGCAAATGCCGGAGACGAAGAAATTAAAGACTTCTCCGTCAGAAAGGGCTATACCATATCATGCTATTATGAATTGCCTGAGATGTTTATCCCTTATGATGTACCCTTTTGATTGCGCGGTAGTCGCATTTTATTAGGGTGATCTCTCACTTAAAATATCAAGTAGTTAGTGTTCTCCCAAGTGTAGCACCGTCATGGCACCTATCTTTTCGGGGTACCACATGGATACATGGGTACGAACGATTAGAGAAGTATGAGGCGGGTCAGTTGAGACCTCGCAGCAAGATCACTTGGTTGTCTTGACGTTCCGGAGGATCGTCCTGAGCTCGGAACACGTCCATCGAAAGATGAACAAGAGTCACATAGAGATGTGATTGGCAAGTTGGCCAACCGATTGAAATTCTTGTCACTTGAGATGGATACATCCTTGGCATTGAATTACAATTTGGGTCTTGTATCACTCATAATCAATATTGAGAGATATTGATTTGAGTGGGAGCGCACTTTAGAATAAAATTGTTTATTCACTAGTGCAAATTAATTATGAATAAAGTCTAAGTGAAACTTGTGTTTTCCGTTGTAGATCAAATGGCTCGCAACACCGCGTTCAACTTAGGCCCGATGTTAGAGAAAGAGAAGTTAGCTGCGACTGGAAACAATTATGCGGACTGGGTCCGTAACCTGAGGATTGTCCTCAGAAGCGCTAAGAAAATGTATGTGCTTGAAACTGCTCTTCCAGCTAAACCGGCGGCCACTACCCCGGCAGATGATCAAAATGTCTGGGCCACTAAGGATGATGATCACAACTTAGTGCAGTGCCTCATGCTAGCTTGCAAGAGTCCAGAGCTTCAAAAACGTTTTGAATTCCATAACCCCCATGATATGATCCGGGAATTGGATGCTCTATACAAGGAAACCGCATGGTCTGAACGATTTGATATCATGAAGGCCGTGATGGATTGCAAGATGGCTGAGGGCAGTTCAGTTGTCGAACACATAGTCAAAATGATTGGCTACACTGAAAGGCTTAAAACCCTAGAATTTCCAATTCCACCAGCCCATATGATGGACATGTTGCTTTCTTCACTCCCCTGTCTTACGACGGTTTTGTCATGAACTACAACATGAGTGGGATGGAGAAAACACCAAATGAGGTGCTCGCCATGCTGAAAACTGCGGAAGGAGGACTGCGGAAAAATCGCAAGCAAGTGTTGCTTGTGAATAAAACTGCCAGTTTCAAAAAGAAAGGCAAGCCAAAGAAGGGCAAGGGCGCCGGTAAGACCGGCTCCCAAAGCAACTCTAAGGGCGGAGCCAAGAATGAAACTGAGTGCTTCTAATGCAAGGGCACAGGACACTCGAAGAGAAACTGCAAGAAGTATCTGAAAGATAAGAAGTTCGGGAAAACCGGAAAAGGTATAACTGTTATACAAGTTAATGTCATTGACGTTTTGTTTGCTAGTGAAAATTCTAAGTCTTGGGTATTTGATACCGGATCGGTTGCTCACATTTGCAACTCGATACAGGGGCTTCGGAAGGTGCGCAAGCTAGCAAAGAATGAAGTCGTGATGCGCGTCGGGAACGGCGCTAGGATCGCTGCCCAAGCCGTCGGCATTATGCCTCTACGTCTCCCTTCAGGATTTATCTTAGAACTAAGTAACTGTTATTTTGTTCCACTATTGTGTAGAAACATTATCTCCGGATCATGTTTAGTACACGATGGGTATTCATACAAGTCTGAGAACAATGGTTGTTCACTTTATTGTAAGGATATGTTTTATGGATTTGCACCCATTGTTGGGGGCCTTTTCATACTAAATCTTGAATGTGGAAATGATGTCTTTAACGTGAATGCTAAACGCCTTAAGAAGGCTGATACCACCACCACTTTCATGTGGCACTGTCGCCTTGGCCAGATCGGAAAGAAACGCATGCAAAGACTCCATAAAGATGGAGTTTTACCGTCCTTTGATTTTGAATCATTTGACACATGTGAAGCTTGCTTGATGGGGAAAATGACCAAGACGCTGTTCACGGGTCGTCCTGAACGGGTGAGTGAATTGTTGGAAATAATACATAGTGATGTATGTGGTCCAATGAGCACAATCGCACGGGGTGGGTATTTCTACTTCGTGACTTTTACTGATGATTTGAGTAGGTATGGATATATCTACTTGATGAAGCATAAGTCGGAAACCTTTGAAAAGTTCAAAGAATTTCATAATGAGGTAGAAAATCATCGTAACAAAAGGATTAAGTTTCTGCGGTCTGATCGCGGGGGCGAATACCTTTGTCAGGAGTTTAGCCAACATCTGAGTGACCGTGGAATCGTTTCATAGCTTACGCCTCCCGGAACTCCACAGCGAAACGGAGTGTCGGAAAGATGTAACCGAACCCTGTTAGACATGGTAAGGTCGATGATGTCTCTTACAGATCTATCGATATCTTTTTGGGGTCACGCACTACTCACTGCCGCTTATACATTAAACAGAGCACCGTCTAAGTCTATTGAGACGACACCACATGAGATGTGGCATGGGAAGATTCCTAGTGTGTCGCATCTCAAAATTTGGGGTTGTGAGGCATACGTAAAGCGTTTACAGCCAAACAAACTCGATCCCAGATCAGATAAATGTTACTTTGTAGGTTATCCAAATAACACCATTGGGTATTCCTTCTACCACCAGTCCGAGGGCAAAGTGTTTGTCGCAAAAGTTGGACACTTTCTCGAGAAAGAATTTCTCGCTAAAGAACCAAGTGGGAGGACAGTACAACTTAATGAGATTAGTGAATCTTCGGCGACAGTTGATATGGCTAAGGAACCGGAAGTAATTCCGCAAATTATCCCTACAACCGAGCCGGAAGTTGTCGCATGTGATGTGGAAACTTCAGACAATGTTGTAACTGAACCGCGCAGATCAGGTAGGGCTATCCAGCCACCTGAGTGGTTTCATAACGAAATCTTCATTCTTGAACACGATGAACCTGCGCACTACAAGGAAGCGATGGCGGGCCCAGCTCAAGGGAATGGCACAAGGCCATGAAATCCGAGATGTAATCCATGTACGAAAACCAAGTTTGGAACTTGGAAGAACTTCCAGAAGGCGTAAAACCCATTGGTTGTAAATGGATTTTCAAAAGAAAGACGGATGCAGATGGTAACATTACTATCCACAAAGCTAGACTTGTCGCGAAAGGGTTCACGCAAGTTCCAGGAGTGGACTACGACGAGACTTTCTCACCCGTAGCTATGCTTAGGTCTATTCGGATATTACTAGCAATTGCTGCTTATTTCGATTATGAAATAAGGCAGATGGACGTCAAAACGGCTTTCCAAAATGGAAATCTCAAAGAAGATGTATAGATGATACAGCCTGAAGGTTTTGTCGTTCATAAGGATGCTGGAAAGGTATGCAAACTTCATAAAGCCATTTATGGTCTGAAGCAAGCGTCAAGGAGTTGGAACATTTGTTTTGATGAAGTGGTCAAACAGTTTGGCTTCATCAGGAATGACGAAGAATCTTGTGTTTACAACAAGTTTAGTGGGAGCGCAAAAGCATTTCTAATCTTGTATGTGGATGACATATTGTTGATTGGAAATGAAGTGAATTTTCTTAGCGAAATAAAAGACTCATTGAAGAAGAGTTTTTCAATGAAAGTCTTAGGCGAAGCGGCATATGTATTGGGCATTAGAATCTATAGAGATAGATCAAAACGCCTGATAGCGCTTAGCCAAAGCACGTACATTGACAAGGTGTTGAAAAGGTTCAACATGGAGAACTCCAAGAAAGGCCTACTCCCCATGTCACCTGGCACAGTGCTTTGCAAGAATCAGTGTCCTCGGACTCTCGATGAGCGAGTACAGATGAATGATGTTCCATATACCTCGGCAGTTGGTTCTATTATGTATGCCATGCTATGTACAAGACCAGATGTTTCCTAGGCGCTAAGTGTTAGCAGCCGGTACCAAAGTGATCCAGGACTGGAACACAGGGCCGCAGTCAAAAGTATTCTTAAGTACCTCAGAAGGACCAAGGATTTACTCCTTGTGTACGGAGGTGATGAAGAGCTCATTGTAAGTGGTTACACTGATGCAGGCTTCATGACTGACCCAGATGACTTCAAATCTCAATCAGGCTATGTTTTCATATTGAACGGTGGCGCAGTTGATTGGAAAAGTTCCAAACAAAAGACTGTGGTGGATTCTACGATGGAGGCGGAATATGTTGCAGCTTCAGAAGCCTCCAAGGAGGCGGTATGGATTAAGCAATTTCTTGAAGACCTTGGTGTGGTTCCAAGTGCTCTGGACCCGGTGGAGATCTATTGTGATAATAGTGGCGCCGTGGCTCGGGCAAGGGAGCCAAGTTCGCACCATAAGACAAGACATCTTGAACGCAAATATAAACTCATTCGACATCATGTCGAAGTGGGTTATTGAAAGTACGCAAAGTTCACACAGATTTGAACGTGTCAGACCTGATGACAAAGCCTCTACCACGAGCAAAGCATGAGCAACACCGGATAGCCATTGGTGTTAGGGAAGCCATGTAACTGGGTTATGACTCTAGTGCAAGTGGGAGTCTGTAGGAGATAAGCCCTAGAGGCAGTAATACCAGTTATTTTGTATCTCCGAGTTTGTAATGAATGTTTATGTTCCATGCTATAACTGCAATGATTCTGGAGTCTACAATAACCACGAGGCTCGGAGGGAAACTCATGTGCACGTGTGGTATAATAAATAGAAAAATGTATTCCTAGTCATGCCTCTGAGACTGGCTCAAGTATTGCTTGATGATCCTGTTTTCCTGATCATGGGCATGGCTATGCCAGCAATTTTGAGGGAACAATGTTAGCAGAACACTTGTGTTGAATCGACCCGAATTGATGTTATGCTATGAGATACTTTCGTCACAAGTTAATGGTTAATAACACAGAGATAGTTAATGTTTGCATAATTCCTTAGACCATGGGAGTATCGAGTTCCTTCGTGCTTGCTTCATGAACTTTGGGGTTTGTTAAACGTCGTCCGTAACTGGGTGGCTATTACGGCGGCTTACGGGTTCATGGAAAAGTATGACAAGGAACGAGATAGCTCAAGATTGGGATTTGCTCCTCCGGCGATGGAGAGATATTCTTGGGCCCTCTCGGTGTTACGCTATCCATCATCGTCTGGTCAGACACAATGTGATTTGATCACAGGGATGCCAAAACACGGATACAAGAAAAGAGAACAAAACCAGTAACGAGGTAACTGGCATAGTGGACAAGTGTTGATCCACGGGGATGCAGATAAATCTCACCTTGGGTGTTTGTAACATATCGCGAAGCAACAGGAATAGCACACAGCAACTGGAGGTTCACTCGAACATTCATTCCTGTGGGTATAGGGGTCAATATGGGTGTCCACGGCTCCGATGTTGATCATTGATCGGAAAGTGTTCCGGGTCATGTCTATACTTCACCGAACCTATAGGGTCACACGCTTAAGGGTGATCTATCTGCTGAATACTAGACAGGGAGTCTGAGAGAAAGTCACCGAAAAAGTTTCGGAGACAATGGAAACGTTCCGGAGAAAACACCGGAATAGTTTCGGTAAAACTAAAAAGTTGTTTCGGGGTATACCATTAACTCAAATTGGTTTCGGCACACGCCTAGAAATTCTTGGAGGGTGCCAGAATTGTTCTGGAAACTTCTGGCATTTTTCCGGATAAAAACCAGAAATGATCCGGAGCTGCCGGAACCAGTTTGGTTGCGTTTCGCAGATGAAAATCACTAATCCGAAATTGTTTCGGAACGCATCCAAAATCATTTTAGTGGGTACTGGAATTATTCTAAGACCCACAGAAATATTTTCGGATTTAACGGTCGCGGAAAATTGGTTCCGTGAATAGTCCAAATACTTTATGGTTAATTTTTTGGAAAGCCACCTTTTGGGATTTTCCCCAAAAGGCTTCTAGAAGACTTAGGGACTAAGGAACCCCCTTTGGGGGGGGGACCCCATGGGGGTGGCCGGCCAAGGTGGAGCACCTCCATGGAGCTCCACATGCCATTCTTTTTTGCCTTATCTTCCCTTTATGTGTGACATAAAGTGGGGGTACTTTGGTATTTTTTGTGCCAATCCTACCCCTTGGCTTTCCTATAAATAGAGGTGGAGAGGTGCTCTCCACACTCATCCCTGGCTCTCATACACATGCCATGCTTTGTCTGGCTCTCTCTCTCCCTCCCACGAAATAGTTTCGTAGAACCGAAAGGCTGTCTGGGTTCCGGCAGGAACTAGTTCTGGACGGCGAAGCCCTGCTGGATAGATGACACCATATGTGTGCAACCCCATAGAGAGGTCGTAGTTTCGATCTTTTGCCCGAGGGGCTGTTCGAGGGTCCTCCCGAAGGGCTGTCCGAGTTACCGTTCGAGCTTCGAGGGTCCTCCCGAATGGCTGTCCGTGACATCGTCCGAGGGACTGTCCGACCGCCTCCCGAAGGGCTGTCCGATGAGGGAGTACATCCTCGTGGTTGGGAGGTTGTAAATCCTAGCCACGGGGATCTGCACCGACGATCTACACCGACTCTTCTTCCGTTGCGCTACGAGTCGGTAATGATCATATCAAACCCTGTATGCAGTCTCCATAGGGGTCCTGGGCGTGCTCGCTGTACCGAAATTTTTTGTTTTCTGTCGCGTTCCCCTACAAAAACTTTCATATAGATCATTGGATATGATGAGTGTGATTCTTTGCAATAGTTTTGCGATATGGAAATGATAATATGTGAGTCATGTTAGTGAGTAATTGTGATTTAGTAAGAATATTAGTGTTAAGGTTTGTGATTCCCTATGCATGCACGTTAAGTCAATAGTTATGTAATGAAATTATATCCTACCTATGGTGCATTATTCGGTGTTAGTTATGTTCAAATCATGTTTATGACCGTTTTTGTTTTTTGGTTGGTTGCTTCTCAATCTTTTGCTAGCCTTCATTTGTACTAAGCGGAAATACTGCTTGTGCATCCAAAATCCTTAAACCCAAGTTGTGTTAAATGAGTCCACTATATCTACCTATATGCGTTATTTCAATGTCGTTCCAAGTAAATTTGCGTGTGCCAACTCTAATTTTCAAAATAATTTTTTCTGTTTTGTGTGCCCGTACCGCTCATGAAGCGGCAAGGGGGAGCCATTATTTTCCATGCTAGGTGTGTTATTCTCACGATGAGTGTTTATTCACTTGTCATTGCACGAGAGGATGGTTGGTAATAGGGATGCCCAGTCCCACAATGAAATCAAAATTAATAACAACAAAATTCCTTGGAAAGTGTTGGTATGGAGGGCACCCGTGGATACGGCTAGCCATGGATTGTGAAAGAAATGGTGGAAAGAAAATAAACTTTACTTTCTGTTTGGGAACCGCCTATGATGTGTCTAGCATGGAAAATATTGGGAATTCTCGGTCGTTTTTGTTGACAGGAAAAGCATGCCTCTCAAAATATTTTATCTCTTTAATTTCAGCTTTGAACTCTGGCACATTAGCAAATCTCTGCTTCCCTCTGCGAAGGGCCTATCTATTTACTTTTATGCAATTTTTATTTTTACTTTGAGTCTCCATCTTCTCTTATAAAGCACCAACTAGAGAGCAATATTGTCATACTTGTGCATTGTATGTAGCTAATATTTGAGTGTGTTTCATGAATGGATCAATGATTGAGCATAATGGGCTAGGGATAACTTTCTTTAGCGTTGATATTTTGAAAGACATGGTTGCTTGTTAGCATGCTTGAGTATTTATATTCTCATGTTAAATTATAGACTATTGCTTTGAATCATTCAAGTCCAATGTCCATGCTACAAAAGAAAAGAATATGTGATGAATATGATAGGCAGCATTCCACATCAAAAATTCTGTTTTTATCATTTACCTATTCGAGGACGAGCAGGAATTAAGCTTGGGGATGCTGATACGTCTCCAACGTATCTATAATTTTTGATTGTTCCATGCTGTTATATTATCAATCTTGGATGTTTTTATAATTATTTACAACAATTATATATCATTTTTGGAGACTAACCTATTAACTTAGTGTCCAGTGCCAGTTGCTGTTTTCTGCCCTGTTTTTGTTTTACAGAAAATTAATACCAAACGAAGTCCAAATGCCACGAAACTTTTTCGAGATTTTTTTCTGGACAAGATAAACACTAGAAGCTTCGGGAGAGGGCCAGAAGACCCAGGAGGTGGCCACGAGCCACCAGGGCGTGCCAGGGGGGGCAGGCGCGCCCTGGTGCCTCGTGGGCCCCCCTTTGCTCCGTTTGACCTAATTCCACCACTATAAATTCAGGAAAAATCAGAAACCCTCAGGGGAGTCCATGAAATACTTTTTCCGCCGCCGCAAGTTTCTGTTCCAGAGAGATCCCATCTGGAGGCCTTCTCCGGTAGTCCACCGGAGGGGGAATCGATCACGGAGGGGTTCTACATCAACCTTGCTGCCCTTCCGATGATGCGTGAGTAGTTTACCACAGACCTTCGGGTCCATAGGCAGTAGCTAGATGGCTTCTTCTCTCTTTTTGATTTTCAATACAATGTTCTCCTCGATGTTCTTGTAGTTCTATCCGATGTAATCACTTTTTGCGGAGTGTTTGTTGGGATCCAATGAATTGTGAGTTTGTGATCAGATTATCCATGAAAATATTTGAGTCTTTGCTGCACTCTTTTATGCATGATTATTATAGCTTCGTATTTCTTCTCCGATCTATTGATTTGGTTTGGCCAACTGAGTTGATTTATCTTGCCATGGGAAGAGGTGCTTTGTAATGGGTTCGATCTTGCGGTGCTCAATCCCAGTGACAGAAAGGGACATGACACGTATGTATCATTTCTATTAAGGGTAAAAAGATGGGGTTTATTCATGTGTGAGTTTATCTTGTCTACATCATGTCATCGTTCTTAAGGCGTTACTCCGTTCTTTATGGACATAATACACTAGATGCATGCTGGCACTACTAGAAAAAAGGCTATTAGTGGCGCACCACATATGGTTATTAATGGCGCACCATGGGTGCGCCACTATTACCACGCCATTAGTAATGGTTAGTAATGGCGCACCTCTGGTGCGCCATTACTAATTCAAATACCAGTGGCCCACCATGTGGTGCGCCACTACTAGTTGCTAGGTGCGCCACTGTTATTTCGGTGAGGTGCGCCATTAGTAGAAATGTAGGTGCGCCACTGATAAATTTTTAAAATCTGGATCTGGATGCACCATTTTTTTGCATTTTTTTCCTTTTTTCCATTTTTTTGCAGCTGCCGTGGAGGGGTTCGGGGCGCCTCTCCCATGGCCGTGGCTCGGGGTGGCTCTGCGGGGCGACGTTGGATGCGCCATTTTTTTGCATTTTTTTTCCTTTTTTCCATTTTTTTGCAGCTGCCGTGAAGGAGAAGGGAGGAGGAAGGGGAAGGAAAAGGGAGGAAGAGGCGGGCGGGGGGCCGGTGCGGGAGGAGCCTGGCGGGGCCGGGCGCACGTCGTCGGATGCGCCCTCTCGCAGGAGGCCGGTGTGGGCGGAGCCCGGTGGATCCCGGTGACGGCGGCGCCCGTGGCCGGTTCTTCTCGATCCGGCGGGGTGCGGCCCGATCTGGAGTCGAGGTGCCACGGGGAGGCCCGATCCGGCGACGTTCCAGGCAGGTGGCGCGTCGGGAGAGGAGGAAGGAGGCTAGGGGGCGCTCCGGCGCGGGGAGGAGGAGAGCACGGGGTCCTGTGCGGGAGGCAGAGAGAGAGAGAGAGATGTAAAAGAGGATAAGAGAGGGAGCCGGTGGTGGGTGGGCAGAGGGGTTAATATATAAGCGCTGTGACATAGTAATGGCGCACCATGGGGTGGTGCGCCATTGCTATGTACCATAGCAGTGGCGCACCTAGGTGTGGTGCGCCATTACTATTCTTAAATTTTTTTGAATTTTGAAGGCGGGAAAATAGTAGTGGCGCACTATGCACTGGTGCGCCATTGCTAACTTTTTTTAATTTTTTTATTTTTTTGCCTCCAGATCTTAAAAGCATCGTAACTTTTTTTCTGTTAGGTTTTTGAGGATTCTAAAAAATTGATAACGGGCATAGCCCGTTGAATTCGGATGTAACTTTTTGAGTAGATGCTTTTTCATATAAAAAACTTTTTCATCGAAGGTCGTATGCAAAAGTTACGGCCATTTTACCGAAACACGGCGGCCTTTTGCAAAAAAATTCAAAATTCATGTTTGTTAATTTTCCTAACAACTAGAACACATAAAACATGGGCATCTATTTTTTTGAATCTTTTATCATTTTCTTTTATTTATTTTTAAACTGAAAAGGCGATCCACGGGGGGGAGGGGTGTTTGTGTGTGTGTGGTGGGGTGTGTACGTTTGTGTGTGTGAGAGACGTTAGTAATGGCGCACCCTCCCTGGTGCACCATTGCTAACCCTAGCAATGGCGCACCAGGGAGGGTGCGCCATTACTAACCTCACACACACACACAAACACACACCCGCCAGACATAGCAATGGCGCACCACACCTAGGTGCGCCACTACTATGTAGCATAGCAGTGGCGCACCTATGTGTGGTGCGCCATTGCTATGTCTGGTGGGGAGGGGGGATGGACAAAAAAAATAGCAATGGCGCACTGCTCAAGTGGCGCACCATTAGTAAAAAAATAGCAATGGCGCACCTGATTCTGGTGCGCCACTGCTATATAGCAGTGGCGCACCAACATCATGGTGCGCCACTAGTAGAGATATTGGGGATAAGCCTTTTTCTAGTAGTGTGGATACCGGTCGATGTGTGGAGTAATAGTAGTAGATGCAGGCAGGAGTCGGTCTACTTGTGTCGGACGTGATGCCTATATACATGATCATTGCCTTGAATATCGTCATGATTATTTGCTTTTCTATCAATTGCCCAACAGTAATTTGTCTACCCACTGTATGCTATTTTCTTGAGAGAAGCCTCTAGTGAAACCTATGGCCCCCGGGTCTATCTAAATCATATTACTAAAACCCTAAAAATATTACTGCCATTTTCTTTTATTTATTTTATTTTGTATTTTTGTTTCAATCTATCTATCTATCACATACAATTTAATCTTGCAATTTACCACCGAGAGATTGACAACCTCTCGTTTGCGTTGGGTGCAAGGATTTGTTGTTTGTGTGCAGGTGCTACCAACGAGGTGTTGCGTGATTCTCCTACTGGTTCGATAACCTTGGTTTCATAACTGAGGGAAATACTTATCTCTACTGTGCTGCATCATCCCTTCCTCTTCGGGGAAATACCAACGCAAGCTACAAGTAGCATATGTCTCATGAGTTTAATTTCTCCAAGTTTCGTAGACAACCTCATGATAAAGAATTGCCTAGTAAAGATGAAATTATTGGTCTTACTTCTATTGCCGTACCTCCCACTGATCCGTTAGAACAATATTTGCTAGACCATGAAAACGATATGCATATGAATGAAATATATGAAATAGATAAGATGTTCTTTGATCAACCACCTATCCTTAAACACAATTTGCATGTTGAAACTGTTGGAGGCCCTCCTCCACCTAAGGGTGATCCTGTATTTGAACTGAAGCAATTGCCTGATACATTGAAATATGCTTACCTTGATGAAAAGAAGATATATCCTGTTATTATTAGTGCTAACCTTTCAGCGCATGAAGAAAAGAGATTACTAAAAACTTTGAGGAAGCACCGAGCTGCTATTGGATATACTCTTGATGATCTTAATTAAATCCTAAGATGAAGGAGGTGGTAAGAACCAAAATATTAAAACTTCTGGAAGCAGGTATAATCTATCCCATAGCTGATAGTAGATGGGTAAGCCATGTTCATTGTGTCCCTAAGAAAGGAGGTATTACCGTTGTTCCTAATGATAAAAATGAACTCATTCCACAAAGAATTATAACTGGTTATAGGATGGTAATTGATTTTAGAAAATTAAACAAAGCTACTAGAAAAGATCATTACCCCTTACCTTTTATTGATCAAATGTTAGAAAGATTGTCTAAGCATACACACTTTTGTTTCCTAGATGGTTATTCTGGTTTTTCTCAAATACCCGTATCACAACCCGATCAAGAGAAACCCAACTTTACTTGTCCTTTTGGAACTTATGCTTATAGACGTATGCCTTTTGGTTTATGCAATGCACCTGCTACCTCTCAAAGATGTATGACTGCTATATTCTCTGACTTTTGTGAAAAGATTGTTGAGGTGTTCATGGATGATTTCTCCGTTTACGGAACTTCTTTTGATGATTGCTTCAGCAACCTTGATCGAGTTTTGCAGAGATGTGAAGAAACTAATCTTGTCTTGAATTGGGAGAAGTGCCACTTTATGGTGAATGAAGGCATTGTCTTGGGGCATAAAATTTCTGAAAGAGGTATTGAAGTTGATAAAGCTATGGTTGATGCTATTGAGAAAATGCCATGTCCTAAAGATATTAAAGGTATAAGAAGTTTCCTAGGTCATGCTGGTTTCTATAGGAGATTTATTAAAGACTTCTCTAAAATTTCTAGGCCTCTTACCAATCTTTTGCAAAAAGATGTTCCATTTGTTTTTGACGATGATTGTCTAGAAGCCTTTGAAACACTTAAGAAAGCCTTAACCATTGCACCTATTGTTCAACCGCCTGATTGGAACTTGCCTTTTGAAATTATGTGTGATGCTAGTGATTATGCTGTTGGTGCTATTCTAGGACAGAGAGTTGATAAGAAATTAAATGTTATCCATTATGCTAGTAAAACTCTAGACAGTGCCCAAAGAAATTATGCTACTACTGAGAAAGAATTTCTAGCAGTTGTGTTTGCATGTGATAAATTCAGATCTTATATAGTTGATTCTAAAGTAACTGTTCACACCGATCATGCTGCTATTAAATATCCTATGGAAAAGAAAGATGCTAAACCTAGACTCATTAGGTGGGTTTTATTGCTACAAGAATTTGACTTGCATATTACTGATAGAAAGGGAGCTGAGAATCCCGTAGCAGATAATTTGTCTAGAATGGAAAATGTTCTTGATGACCCACTTCCTATTAATGATGATTTTCCTGATGAACAATTAGCTATCATAAATGCTTCTCGTAATACTCCATGGTATGCGGACTATGCTAATTATATTGTTGCTAAATTTATACCACCTAGTTTCGCATACCAACAAAAGAAAAAGTTCTTCTTTGATTTAAGACATTACTTCTGGGATGACCCACATCTTTATAAAGAAGGAGTAGATGGTATTATTAGGCATTGTATACCTGAGCATGAACAGGAACAAATCCTACGGAAGTGTCATTCCGAGGCTTACGGAGGACACCATGCGTGAGACAGAACTGCACACAAGGTATTACAATCTGGTTTTTATTGGCCTACTCTTTTCAAGGATGCTCGTAAGTTTGTCCTATCTTGTGATGAATGTCAAAGAATTGGTAATGTTGGTAGACGTCAGGAAATGCCTATGAATTATTCACTTGCTGTTGAACCATTTGATGTTTGGGGATTTGATTATATGGGACCTTTTCCTAAATCCAATGGTTATACTCATATTTTAGTTGCTGTTGATTACGTTACTAAGTGGGTAGAAGCTATTCCAACTAGTAGTGCTGATCATAACACTTCTATTAAAATGCTTAAAGAAGTTATTTTCCCAAGGTTCGGAGTCCCTAGATATTTAATGATTGATGGTGGTTCACATTTTATTCATGGTGCATTCCGTAAATTGCTTGCTAAATATGATGTCAACCATAGAATTGCATCTCCCTATCATCCTCAAACTAGCGGTCAAGTTGAATTGAGCAATAGAGAAATAAAATTAATTCTGCAGAAAACCGTCAATAGATCTAGAAAGAATTGGTCTAAGAAACTTGACGATGCATTATGGGCATATAGAACTGCTTATAAAAATCCTATGGGTATGTCTCCTTATAAAATGGTTTATGGAAAAGCATGTCATTTACCTCTTGAGTTAGAACATAAAGCATATTGGGCAATTAAAGAACTCAATTATGATTTTAAACTTGCCGGTGAAAAGAGGTTATTTGATATTAGCTCATTACATGAATGGAGAACCCAAGCTTATGAAAATGCCAAATTATTTAAAGAAAAGGTTAAAAGATGGCATGATAGAAGAATTCAAAAACGGGAATTTAAAGTAGGTGAGCAAGTTCTATTGTACAATTCTCGTTTGAGATTCTTTGCAGGAAAACTTCTCTCTAAATGGGAAGGACCGTATATCATCGAAGAAGTTTATCGCTCCGAAGCCATCAAAATAAACAACTCCGAAGGCACTAATCCGAGAGTGGTGAATGGGTAAAGAATTAAGCACTATATTTCAGGTACCCCCATTAATGTTGAAACTAATATTATTGAAACAATTACACCGGAGGAATACCTAAGAGAGACCTTCCGGAACACTCCAGAACCCTAAAAAGGAAGAGGTACGTGATACGGTAAGTAAACCGACTCCAAAAATTCCATAAAATTACTTTCTGTCAGTTTTGGAATATTAGAAAAAATACAAAAATAAGAAACAGCCGAGGGGACCCACCTGGTGCCCACGAGGCACCAGGGCACGCCACCCCCCCCACCCCAGGCGCGCCCTGGTGGCTCATGGGCCCCACGTGAGCCTTCCCAACTCCGTTTTCTCCTGGATTACTTGTTTTGCAAGATAAAAAATCTTTATATATACTCCCAGACGTTTTGACCACCGTATCGTAGAAATCTCCTCTGTTCTTGTTTCGTGCTATTTTTCTGACAGATCTAGATCGCTATGGCTCCACCAAGCTCTTCCAAGGACAAGTTCTACGAGAAGGTCATCAACCCCTACCTACCGGAGGTGATGAAACACCCTCAAGCCATTGAGATGCGTGAGGGGGTGCTTCACATCTGGGATGTTCAAGGACCCAAGAAGACCGGGAGCGTGGAGTCTAGGCTCGAAGTGGTGGAGCAGGAGATCTTCAAGTGCCAAGGGATGGTGGAACGTGGACTCAGGGCCAACCACTCCATGATCACGGAATTCACCCGTAATCACAAGGTGGAGGGTCAATCGATGGGGGACATCATCTTCAAGCTTAATGAACGAATTGACTATCTCCAAGGCCAAATCTATGATCTTAAAAACCAAAATTTTGAGTATGAGGCAAGATTCAAAGGTATGAGTTTAGCTGCAAGTTTCAGGACTCCGGAGACTCGTTCATCTTTTTATGATGGGGAACATATGCCATGGAAGCCGGAGGATAAGGCCATCACTTCATCACCACCACCATCACCGAAGAAGGAGACTTGAGTACATGGGTATGGGCACTCCCCTTGGCTTGTGCCAAGCTTGGGGGAGGTGCCCCGGTATCGTATCACCATCACTTTTACTATCTTTACCTATTTTTAGTTCGATCCTTAGTTATTTCGTGATCTAGTTGAATAAAAGTTTAGTATGATCTATTTTCGAGTGTTAGCTTCGTGATCTATCTATCTATGTAATCGAGTTGAGAGTTATATAATAAAGAGTAGTTTGAGTTTTTGCTTCTTTACTTTCATGTTTCAATTCTAGCAATGAAAATAATGAAAAAGATCATAGGCTAATCTTATGGGAAGTAATGACATTACATAAAGAAAAGTATAAGTGGTAAAATTTATTGGAAGTTAACAAACATAGCATTAGTCAATGATGCAATTCATGAAAAAGTTAATAAGGGAAGAGAAGATTCACATGCAAATATACTACCTTGGACATCTTTTATGATTGTGAGCCCCCATTAAGTATTTTATGTCAAATTGTTGATGTTGGACAAGGAAGACAACGTAATGAATTATGTTTGTTCATATTCACATAGAAGTTATATTGTTATAGATCCTCCAACATGTGGTGCTTGCCCAATATCTTTGCTAGCCAAAAATCCGCACCAAGTAGAGATACTACTTGTGCATCCAAAACCCTTAAACCCAGTTTCATGTCATGAGAGTCCACTATATCTACCTATGGATTGAAAAAGATCCTTCAAGTAAGTTGTCATCGGTGCAAAAAGCAATAAAAATTGCCTCTAAATATGACTGAACTTTTATTGTAAGGGAAATAAGCTTTGTACAAACTTGTGATGGTAAAGAAATAAAAGCGACAGACTGCATAATAAAGGTTGCTATCACAAGGGGCAATATAAAGTGATGTTCCTTTGCATTAAGAGCTCTTGCATCCAACAACAAAAAGCGCATGACAACATCTGCTTCCCTCTGCGAAGGACCTATCCTTTACTTTTATGTATTTACTTTTTATGCAAGAGTCAATAGTGTTCTCCTCTATTTCCTTTTTATTTTTCTCTTTTGCAAGCATCATGTGGTGGGGAAAGATCTAGGCACATATATCCAGTTGGATATGAGTGATCATGAGTTATTATTGTTGACATCACCCTTGAGGTGAATAAGTTGGGAGGTGAAATCACAAGCCCTATCTTTCTTTGTGTATGGCTGAAACCTTTTGCTCCATATATATGTCGTGAGTGTTAGCAATCATAGAAGACTAAATGATGGTTGAGTATGTGGACTTGCTAAATAGCTCCTACATGAGACCCTTCCTGAAAATATGATGAATTGCAATTGCATTGTTGACTGAGAACATAGTTTGTTAGTTTTCAAGAAAGTTTATGCCTTATACTCCATTGTTGTGATGAATTGTTACTTGCTCATGAGAAGTTTATGATAATAAATATTGTTGTTATAATAATGATCATGATGCTACTATGTCCGTATTTTATTTTTATCGACACCTCTCTCTCTCTAAACATGTGGACATGATTATCGATATCAGCTTTCGCTTGAGGACAAGCGAGGTCTAAGCTTGGGGGAGTTGATACGTCCATTTTGCATCATGTTTTGCTACTGTTATTTATAGTGTTTTTGATCAATATAACACTTTGTGGAGCAATTCTAATGCCTTTTCTCTCCTAATATGCAAGATTTACACAAGGAGGGAGATTTTTTTTTGACTATGTACTGCAAGGCAAAAGCCTCACAGTGAACTTTATTAAAGAACAAATAGCAAAGGTCTTGTACAAAATAAAAAGGAGAGAAAAAAGAAAAGAAAGAAAGAAAGAAAGAAAGAAGAACTTACAACAACTTACAATACATACAGAATTATCTAAGGAAGGTTAGCAAGCCAGTCTAAATAACTATCCTTGTATTTACACTTGATCCTGTGAGCCAATAGTGTCATGTCATGAATGAAGTTGTGCCTCCAATTTCAAAAAAGAGGTATTTCATTTCTAAAAACCTTTCCATTCCTGATAATCCAGATATTCCAAGCAGCAGTGAACACCACCTCAGTAAAGAAAGTCTTGCCAAATTCACTCTTACCATTCAAAGCCATCTGGTATGTAGACATTCCTGGCTGTGGATCCCAGTTAATTTGCAAATAGTTCCATACCCTTTGGCTGAAGTTGCATGAGAAAAATAAATGGACCACATCCTCATGCAACAGATGTGGGCAAAGCACACATGTATGATCATCAACATGACAGTGCCTTCTCTGCAACATATCCCTGGTGTTTAAACGGTCCCTCGGCAATAACCATCCAAACATTTTGATCTTTAGTGTGCAGGAACATTTCCAGATCCATTGAAAAATTGGATCAACCATAATACTGTGGTGCACATGGGTATAGAATGATTTAGGTCTGAAGCTTCCTTTGTTAAATGGCCAAATCCATTGATCATTTTCCTCTGTGCATACATATCCACCCAAAATTAGCTGCAAGTTCGCCAGCTCCTCAAAAGCCTGGGAAGACAGAGGGAGGTGCAGACCAGATAAAAGATCCTGGGATAGGACTTGTGAGACTGACAGCTGTCCATCAGCAACAAAAGAGAATAGCCGTGGAAATTTCTGGCTAATGGGAGAATCATTCAGCTCAGCAACCCAATTGTCAGTCCCAAACATTATGGCTCTCCCATTTCCCAGTTTTGGTTTGGCTAGCTGACAATATTTGTGTGCTAGTTTGAAAATGTCACTCCACCAAAAGGAACCACAGAGAGTAGTAGTGTGAGGAACTGATTCATGGTAATAAGAATCCCAGACCAGCCTTACCCAAGGAGTGTCATGGTGATTATAGAATTTATGCAAAAATTTCATAAGAAAAGCCTCATTTTGCACCCTCAGATTAAGAACACCCAGGCCTCCTTTGTTTTTTGGCAGACAGACCAAATCCCAGGCAGCAAGAGACTGTCTAGGTGTGTCAGAATTACCTCTCCAAAGACATTGCCTCTGAATGCGTTCAATTTGTTTGAGAATACCAGGGGGAATGACAAGAGTACAAATAAAATATATAGGCATTGATGTGAGGACAGATTGGAGCAACTGAAGCTTGCATCCTTGATTCAGAAAGCAAGAAGTGGCAGAGAGACTTCTCTCAATTCTATGCACTAAAGGCAAAAGATCCTGAATAGATGGTCTGGTAGTTCCCATTGGCAACCCCAAATAGGTAAAAGGCATAGATCCCAACTTGCAACCCACAAGGAGGGAGATTGCCGGCAGCTGGCATTCTGGACCTGAAAAAGCTATGTTAGAGATACCTATTATGCACATCTCCAAATGAGCTGAAATTTTGTGGAGATTTATTTTGGAATAAATAAAAAATACTGGAAGCAAGAAGTACCAGAGGGGGCCACCCAGGTGCCCACGAGGCACCAGGGCGCGCCATCCCCCCCCCCCCCCAGGCGCGCCCTGGTACCTCGTGGGGCCCCTGGCCAGCCTCTGGCCCCCATTTTCTGGTATATAAGTCCATTTTCCCTAGAAAAAATATAGAGAAGACTTTCGGGGCGGTGCGCCGCCGTCTCGAGGCAGAACTTGGGCAGGAGCACTTTTGCTCTCCGGCGGAGAGATTCTGCCGGGGAAACTTCCCTCCGGGAGGGGGAAATCGTCGCCATCGACATCACCAGCGATCCTCTCATCGTGGGAGGACTAATCTTCATCAACATCTTCACCAGCACCATCTCATCTCAAACCCTAGTTCATCTCTTGTATTCAATCTTTGTCTCAAAACCTCAGATTGGTACCTGTGGGTTTCTAGTAGTGTTGATTACATCTTGTAGTTGATGCTAGTTGGTTTATTTGGTGGAAGATTATATGTTCAGATCTATTATGCTATTCAATACCCCTCTGATCTTGGACATGATTATGATTTGTGAGTAGTTACTTTTGTTCTTGAGGACATGGGAGAAGTCTTGTCATAAGTAATCATGTGAATTTGGTATTCGTTCGATATTTTGATGATATGTATGTTGTTGATTCCCTTAGTGGTGTCGTGTGAACGTCGACTACATGACACTTCACCATCTTTGGGCCTAAGGAAATGCATTGTGGAGTAGTAATTAGATGATGGGTTGCTAGAGTGACAGAAGCTTAAACCCTAGTTTATGCGCTATTTCGTAAGGGGCTGATTTGGATCCATATGTTTAATGCTATGGTTAGAGTTATCTTAATTCTTCTTTCGTAGTTGCGGATGCTTGCGAGAGGGGGTAATCATAAGTGGGAGGCTTGTTCAAGTAAGAACAGCACCCAAGCACCGGTCCACCCACATATCAAATTATCAAAGTAGTGAACGCGAATCAAACAAACATGATGAAAGTGACTAGATGAAATTCCCATGTGTCCTCGAGAACAGTGGGTCATCAATGGTTCTTGCAAAAACGTGAGTGGGGGGACAGTGCAACTCGACGAGATAACATTATCTTCGTCATCAGGTCAAGGGAAAGAAACCTTGGAAGTGATTCCAGAGTTTCCTACTGCGACTGATACGGAAGCCTCTACATGAGATGTATGGACTTCGGTCGAACTTGCAGCTGAACCACGTAGGCAAAACTCGTGCAAACCTCTCAGGTGCGCAGATGAGATATTGTTGCTAGACAACAGTTTACCTACGATACACAAGGAAGCGTTGATGGGCCCTGACTCCGGAATTAGCTAAATGCAAATAAGATAGTTTCCATATAAATGATTCAAGATTTGATCTTGATAAACCCTTCGGAAGACTTGAAGTCTAACGAATATTAATGGAACTATAAACTGATACGGATAAAAATGTTTTATCCATAAAGCTCGACTTGTTGCTTATAACAAATTCAAAGAATTAACTGCGATGAGATTGTCTCACCGTAGCGATGCTTAAAGTCGGTTCATGTTAAACTAGCAATTAATACATATTTCAATGATGAGATATGATACTTGGATGCCAAAAGGATTTCCATGTGATGGAAATGCTACCTAGGACTTGCATGTGATACAGTCCAAGGTATTTTGTCTATCCAGAGGATGCTAGTGAGTATGCAAACTTTAGAGTTCCAGCAATGGACAGAAGAGAGCAAAATGGAGTTGGAATCTTCGTTTTTGATGAAATAGTCAAAAGAGTTTGATTTCATCAATGGATAATGAAGATGCTTGTGGTTACAAGAAATTAAGTGAGAGCATAATAATATTTCTAAAAACCTTGTGTGCTTGACACATTGTTGATTGGAAATAATATAAATTTCTTGACACAAATTAGGACTTCATTGAAAATTAGTTTTTTGATGAAGTACTTGGGCCGAGTAGCGTTGATATTAGGCATATTTATCTACGTAGATAGAATTGCCTAATAGGGCTAAGCAAAAATACATATTGACAAGATGTTGAAACAGTTTAGCATTAAAAACGTCAAGGAGTGATTCTTGCCGAAGTCACATGGAAAGAGCTTTTGCAAGACTCGGTGTCCTAAAAACACTGATGAGCAAAATACATGATGGAATTTCCACACACTTTTTTGTTTGGATTAATCATGTATTCCATGGTATGTAAAACAACCAGATATGTCCGGTACTCCCAAGGAGTTGCGAGTAAAGATACCAAAGTGATCAAAATACTGATCATAGGACAACAGTGAAAAATGTCGTTGAGTGCTAAAGTAGCACTGATAACATGTTTTCTCGCAAACTGAGATTCTGAAGTACTCGTTGTAATGCAATACATCGATACAGTCTTCATCAATGCTCCAAGCGATTTTTGATTTAAGTTAAGGGTTTTGTGTAATACACGAAATGGTGGCACGGTAGTTGGAAATTGTTCCAAACAGGTTACTGTGGCGAATTCTATAACAAAGGCTAAGTATGTTGACGCTTTGGAAGCGACAAAGAAGATGTTGAATCATATAGTTCATTCATGAACTTAGTATGGTTCCAAGATGGCTTTGGTCAATGGGACACTATTGCAGATAGTTGCTCCATAGCTCAGTCTGAGGAATCAAGGTTTGACCTGTGATTCACATATATACAAAGCCAAGTCCACACAAAATATGTATTTTGTGAAAGCGTGAAAACGCGAGGATATGCAAAGATACACACGGAACTGAAGATGTCAGGTCCGTTAGACGTAGACTATACCACATGGCGAAGCATATTTTACACCGGTATGCCATAGGTGTAAAGTGGATTAGCATTGACTAGATTATTGAATCTAGTGCAAGTGGGAGTCTGTAGGAGATATGCCCTAGAGGCAATAATAAATGTTATTATTTATCCCCATGTTCCTAATTAAGTTTATGTTCCATGCTATAACTGCTATGGTTCCCGAGCCCGTATATCCATAAAGGCTCTGAGGAAAACCCATGTGCACGTGTGGAATAATAAACGGTAAAAAGTATTCCTAGTCAAGCCTCTAAGACTGGCTCAAGTGTTGCATGATGATCACGTTTTCCTGATCATGGGCATGTCTATGTCGGCAACTTTGAGGGCACAATGTTAGGAGAACACTTGTGTTGAATCGACCCGATTGATGTTATGTTATGAGATACATTCGTCACAAGTTAATGGTTAATTACACAGAGAAAGTTAATCTTTGCATAATTCCTTAGACCATGAGAGTATCGAGTTTCTTCATGCTTGCTTCATGACTTTGGGGTTTGTTAAACGTCATCCGTAAATGGGTGGCTATTACGGCGGCTTACGGGTTCATGGAAAAGTATGTCAAGGGACTTGATAGCTCAACATTGGGATTTGCTCCTCCGACGGTGGAGAGATATTCTTTGGGCCCTCTCGGTGTTACGGTATCCATCATCGTCTGGCCAGACACATTGTGATTTGATCACAGGGATACCGGAACACGGGAACGAGAAAAGAGAACAAAACCGGTAACGAGGTAACTGGCATAGTGGACAAGTTGTTGATTCATGGGGATGCCAATAAATCTCACCTCGGGTATTTGTAACATATCGCGAAGCAACAGGAATAGCACACGGCAACTGGAGGTTCACTCGAATATTTATTCGTGTGGGTATAGGGGTCAATATGTGTGTCCACGGCTCCGATGTTGATCATTGATCGGAAAGTGTTCCGGTCATGTCTATACTTCACCGAACCTATAGGGTCACACGCTTAAGGGTCATCTATCTGCTGAATGCTAGACAGGGAGTCTGAGAGAAAGTCACTGGAAAAGTTTCGGAGACAACGGAAGAGTTCCGGAGAGAGAACACCGGAAGAGTTTCGGTAAAACTGAAAAGTTGTTTCGGGGTATACCATTAAGTCAAATTGGTTTCGGCACACGCGTGGAAATTCTTGGAGGGTGCCAGAATTGTTCTGGGAACTTCTGGGATTTTTCCGGAGAAAAAACCCGGAAATGTTCCGGAGCTGCCGGAACCGCTTTGGTTGCTTTTCGCAGATGAAAATCACTAATCCGGAATTGTTTCGGAACGCGTCCAAAATTATTTTAGTGGGTACTGGAAATGTTCTAAGACCTACAGAAATATTTTCGGATTTAACGGTCGCGGAAAAATGTTTCTGTGAATAGTGAAAATCACTTTATGGTTACTTTATGGAAAGCCACCTTTTTGGGCTTTGTCCCAAAACATCTTAGGGATGACATGGATGGATGAGAGCCACCCTACCCCTTGGGTTTTCCTATAAATAGAGGTGGAGAGGCACTCTCCACACTCACTCTTTCTCACATACAAATGCCATGCATGATCTGGCCTTCTCTCTCCCTCCCCGCGAAATTGTTTCGTAGAGCCGAAAGGTTGTCTGGGTTCTGGTGGGAACTAGTTCTGGACGGCGAAGCCCTGCCGGATAGATGACACCGTATGTGTGCAACCCCGTAGAGAGGTCGTAGGTTCGATCTTTTTTGCCTGAGGGGCTGTTCGAGAGTGCCTCCCGAAGGGCTGTCCGAGTGACCGTCCGAGTTTCTGTCAGTGCCTCCCGAAGGGCTGTCCGTGACACCGTCCGGGGGACTGTCCGACCACCTCCCGAAAGGCTGTCCGAGGGACTGACGAGGGAGTACATCCTCGCGGTTGGGAGGTTGTAAATCCTAGCTGCGGGGATCTGCACCGACGATCTACACCGACTCTACTTCCGCTGCGCTACGAGTCGGTAACGATCAGATCCAAACCTTGTATGCATCTTCATAGTGTTCCTGGGAATGCTCGCAGTACCGAAAATTTTTGTTTTGTGCTGCGTTCCCCTACATTTTTATCTTAAACATTATGAACTTTGAGTAATAAAGCTTTGGCATTTCACACACAAAAAACTAACTTACACCCCAATCAAGAAAAAAACGCAGAAGCGTGTACTCAGGCACTAGATATTCTTTTCATTTCAAAACATGAAAGTATATTTCAGGTAAAATGCTAATATTTTCAAGTAAAATTTTAATATAAGTTCATGAATTTAAATATTATGTGCGCATTTGAAAATGTTCGTGAATTTGGCGAGTACGAAAAATGCTTGAGAGTTCAAAAATTGTTCAAGATTTTTTAATGAATTTATGAGTTCCAAAAATATTCATGATTTCAATAAATTCATGACATAAAAAAATTGTGGATTCAAAAAACGGTCGTGAATTAGAAAACAAATTCATGAGTTCCAAATATGTTCATGAAATTAAAAATGTTCGTGAATATGAAAAAATGTTCACAAGTTCAAAACAAAATGTGGACGAAAAAATGGTAGATAATATAAAAAAATATTCACTGGTTAAAAAATGTATACAAATTCAGAAAAATTTCACGGATATGAAAAAAATGTTCACAAGTTCAGGAAATATCACCCAAAACGAAAAATTGTTCACGGGTTCTAAAATATTTGCGAGTTCCAAAAAATATCCACAGACTAAACATACAATCTATGATTAAGGAAATTTGTCCGGAATATGAAAAAAAAACAAATGTTCATGAGTTCCGTAATTGCTTCTGAATTCAAACAATGTTCACGAGTGTGAGAAAATGTTCAAAAATTCAAAAAATATTCACGAATTCAAAAAAAATCACAGATAGAAAACAATTCCAGAGTTCAAACAAATGTTTGGGATAGAAAAATGTTTGCGAGTTTAAAAAATGTTCATGAGTTCAAAAAATATTGGAAAATATAAATATGGTTCATATGTTCAAACAATGTTCACCTGTTCCAATAATTGTACGCTGGAATTGAAAAAGTATTCATGAATACGAGAAAATGTTCACGAGTCAAAAAATGTTCGAGAATTCCAATCAACTTGACAAATTTAAAAAATGTTCATGAATATATAAATGAATTCATGAGTTCAAAAAATTCATCACAAATTCAAAAATTGTTGGTGGGTTTAAAAAAGCAAGCAAATTCAAAAAATATGCATGAACACAAAACATATTTGCAAGTTTAAAAAATGTTCACCAACTTTAAAGAAGAGAAAGAAAAGATGAAGACGTAAGAGAAAAAGTTGAAACGAAAAAACCAACGGTAGAAGAAATCAAAAAGGAAAGAGACAAGAAGAAAAAAAACAAAAGAAAACCAAGAAAAGAAGTTTTCTAAAACGGGATGATAAGCTTCTAAAACCACTTGTGAAAACCAGCTGTCTGACCGCTCCGAGCAATTAATGAGCTGGCCCACGTCGCCACGGGTGTGGGTGATCCCGCTGGTATGTATCGCAATGAGCTTACATATCAGTTGCGGGTGCTGGTGGACAAACCGGGACGGGGACGAGGCCCAAGTGCTTCACACACTTGGGCCTCGTCCTAATCCCGGCGTGTCCATGAGCACCCGTAACAGCTTCACACACTTAGGGCAAAAGCGCATGGAATTGGGCCATGCGAGACGACGTGTCAGGTTGTCGTTGGGAGCACCTATTTGGCACTAATGCTAGGTGGGCTTGCTGCGAGATAGAATGGACCGTCGCCTCAAGGGTACGTCTTAATGGACCAGCCCAGAAGAGCGGTTTTACGGAAGCGTCTATTTAGAATATTTGAAAATATAAACAAAAATACAATAAAGAAAAAAATGATGAACAAAGCAGGAAAGACGAAAGCTAGTTAACGTTGTAGTTACTCGGACGGCCACTATAGATGATTGTTGAGGCCATGTGAGCATTCGTTTCTCAATAAGTGAGACGCAGAGACGTGCTCAAACAAGGTTTGGTTAGAAGGTGATGGCAGGACTACACATATATGGAATGATCAGTGGCTGCCAATGGAAAACATGATGAGACCAATTGTACCAAGGCAGCTAGATAGACCGGAGATGGTGTGGGAATTAATTGATCAAGCAAAAAAAAACATAGGACCAGAACAAACTAGATGAGAACTTCCTTCCAATGGATGCTGATCTGATCCCAGGCATTCCGTTGCCTACCATCAACATGGAAGATTTTTGGGGATGGAGCAAGGAGAAGTCGGGCGAATTTACGGTGAGATCGGCTTACCGCATGTTAGTCCATACAAAAATGAGAAGGGGAGCATGGCTAGAAGGTAGAGCTGAGATGTCTAGTTCATCAAAAGTTGTTCAAGAATTTTTTTTTTAATAAATTCATCAGTTCCAAAAATATTCATGATTTCAATAATATTCACGACTTCAAAAAAAATTGTGGATTCAAGAAACGGTCGTGAATTTGAAAACAAATTCATGAGTTCCAAACATGTTCATGAAATTAAAATTGTTCGTGAATATGAAAAAACGTTCACAAGTTCAAAACAATTCACGGACGAAAAACTGGTAGATTAAAAAATATTCCCTGGTAAAAAGTGTACACAAATTTAGAAAAATTTCAAGGATATGAAAAAAGTGTTCACAAGTTCAAGAAATATCACCCAATACGAAAAATTGTTCATGAGTTCCAAAATATTTGCGTGTTCCAGAAAATATCCGCAGACTAAACATATAATCGAGAATTAAGAAAATGGTCCAGAATATGAAAAAAAAAAGCAAATGTTCATGAGTTCAATAATTGCTTGTGAATTCAAACAATGTTCACGAGTATGAGAAAATGTTCAAAAATTCAAAACTTATTCACGAATTCAAAAAAAATTAACGGATAGAAAACAATTCCTGAGTTCAAAAAAATGTTTGGGATTCAAACATATTTGCAAGTTTAAAAAATGTTCATGAGTTTAAAAAATATTGGAAAATATAAATATGGTTCATATGTTCAAACAGTGTACACATGTTCCAATAATTGTACGCTGAAATTGAAAAAGTATTCATGAATACGAGAAAATATTCACGAGTTAAAAAATGTTCAAGAATTCCAATCAACTTCACAAATTTGAAAAATGTTCATGAATATATAAATGAATTCATGAGTTCAGAAAATTCATCGCGGATTCAAAAAATGTTCATGAGTTTAAAAAAGCAAGCAAATTCAAAAAATATGCATGAACTCAATACATATTTGCAAGTTTAAAAAATGTTTACCAATTTAAAGAAGAGAAAGAAAGATGAAGAAGTAGGAGAAAAAGTTGAAACGAAAAATGGAACGGTAGAAGAAATCAAAAAGGAAAGAGGCAAAAAGAAAAAAAAAGTAAGGAAAGAAGTTTTCTAAAACGGGATGATAAGCTTCTAAAACCACTTTTGAAAACCAGCTGTCTGACCGCTCCAAGCAATTAATGAGCTGGCCGATGTCGCCACGAGTGTGGGTGATCGTGCTGATATGTATCGCAATGAGCTTACATATCAGTTGCGGGTGCTTGTGGACACGCCGGGACGAGGACGAGGCCCAACTGTTTCACACACTTGGGCCTCGTCCTCGCCCCGGCGTGTTCACCAGCACCCGCAACATCTTCACACACTTGGGGCACAAGCGCGTGGAATTGGCCCATGCGAGACGACGTACCAGGTTTGTCATTGGGAACGCATATTTGGTGCTAATGCTCGGTGTGCTTATTACGAGACAGAATGGACTGTTGCCTCAAGGGTATGTCTTAATGGACCAGCCTAGAATAGCGGTTTTATGGAAGCGTCTAGGGACTCGTACAAACCAATTCTAGAGCCTTAAGTGTGGTTTTTTTTTCTTATTTCATGTCTGTTTCTTATCGGTTTTATTTTGGTTTCTTTTTTTGTTCATTATTTATTTCTGTTTTCTTCATTTTTTTTAAATACATGTCTTCTTTTACTAATAATCGCTGAACATTTTATGTATATAGCTTAAATATTTTTTAGATGCACGATTGAACTTGGATCCTAATAAATGTTCAACATTTGCAAAATGGACATTGAATTTTTTTTTTAATATGGAGTGAACATTATAAAAATAATGTTGTGAATATTTTTCTAAATTTGCGAAACCATTTTGCTTATGTGTTACAAAATTTAGTAAAAGGCATGAACATCTTTTTTAATGTTGTGAATATTTTTCTAAATTTGCGCGACCAATTAAATTTCATGAATATTTATTTTAAATTTCATGAAATATATTTTAAATGCACATATATTTAATAAATTTCATGAATAATGTTTTGAATGGTGTGGAATTTTTAACAAATTACAAGAATGATATTTGCATTTTAATGAAAATTTCAAAAAAGCAGGAATATGTTTTTTAAACGTGTGAACATTTTTCGAATGTCATGAACAATTTATGGTACGAACAGTTTTTTAAATTGGACAAAGGTACTTTTATATTTTATGAACAGTTTTTTTAATGTAGGTTTAAAGTTTTTTTAATGGCTGTGTACTCCTGGGAGTACGTACCCCCGCCAGGGCGGTGCTAGCAATCTGGCTTGGCTTGGCGGCTGCCATACCTAAAATTCCACCAATAAATATGCTGGTATATACACTAGTACTAGTATGTGCATATTAACTATAATTTGTAAGGTTTAGTACGTGTTGAGCCAGCTGAGTTGATTGCTGACTTGCTGATGGTCCTGATGCATCGGCAAGTGGTCTTGCGAGTTACACTCCACGCACAAATCAAAACACGGATACACGATCCGGCCGGCCAACACACGTTCGCCGGTTTCAAAATTCTTGAAAGTGGAAATCCTTTTGCTGCATGGCTGAATGTGCGGCAGTAGACAACAAGAAGGGAGCTGCCCTTGCGTAATTACATTATACGTACATGGTTTTCTCCTTCATAGATGTCGCCACACCTAAGAATTATTCCAGCCACCGCCACTGACTCCCGCTCCTCATATAGCACATAAATGAATCTTTTATACCTCTTTATTATTTTTAATATACTTCATTAATAATTACTAGATACCCCAAAATGAGTTTCATGAAAAAATTCATGTGAGTCTACATATTTTTAAAGGTTTACGTATATACTGATTTGTTCGTACGTGAAAAAAGAATATTACAAAAAGTATGTCGCAAATGATATTTTTTCAACGAAACTCGTATTGAGGTATCTTAGAATATTTAATGAAATATATTGAGAATGATAAAGAGGTATAATCAATGCGTTTACGAGATATATTGAAGATGGGAGTACATACTCTCAAGAGTACAGAAAATTAGTCATATATATTTACAATATTTCAAAATATAAATAAAAATGCAATAAAGAAAAAAAGATGAACAAAGAAGGAAAGACGAAAGCTAGCTAGCGTTTTAGTTACTCGGGCCACTATAGATGATTGTTGAGGCCATATGAGCATTCGTTTCTCAATAAGTGAAGACGTAGACGGAGAGCTCCTGTTTGATGCTCGTTAGAGTCAAACAGAAGAGCTTTCGCGCAAACGAAAATGTGTTGGTTGGATTCGAACCCCAGACCAAGCGTTGGATCGCAGCTTTACGAGCCGACGCAACTATCGACGGGAATGGTTTGAAGTACACCGCTAAACCTGAAGTATTATGTATAGCGGTGATTCTTCTTTTAATCTTTCTTAAAAAAATTGAATAATGTTTTCTTGAACAAATTTTGAAACTCGAACAAACTGTTAAAACATGATTATTTTTAAAACATGTACAATTATTGAAAACATGAACAAAATTTTGAAATTCCAAAATTTTATTTATTTTTTTATATATATGAACGATTTTTAAATATACATTGAAACATTTTTAAGATATCCGCTGAACAATTTTTAACTACACATTGAACATTGTTGTGATATACGCTGAACAAAATTTAAAACACACTAAACATTTTTGTGATATATGATGAACAATTTCACAATATACATTAAATATTTTTGTAAAATATACACTGAAAAAATTTCAACCACAGAACAAAATTTTATGGTGGTGAAGCGCGCAAGCGCAACAGCTGGACGCTCGCGTGCATCAAATAGGGATCGCCACGTAGACGCACCCCCCCCCCCCCCCCCCCCGGGCCCGTTGGGTGCCGAGATGCCCACTAGCACTCGCGTGAATTCTAGTCAGCCATGGCCCATTAACTTGTTCGCTCGTTCTTCACTTATACCGGGAGCGCCATTTGGCCGAGAGCACTAATAACCCTTGCTAATGAAGACTTTTTAGATGCCGAATTAGGCTCTAGACCACGAATATTCATTTCTGAGCCCAAGCTCATCTGCACCGGGTCAAGGAAAAAATCACAAAAAATACCAAAAAATCCAATATTTTTTGCATGGTAGATAATTTGATGCGTGAGCTGCGCTTCAAATTTCAGATCATTTGGACATATGAGTAGCTCTCAGCAAAAAAAAAATTGGGACAGAACAATACATGAACAGTAAAAAAATTTACATACCCCAAATTTGCTCAAACAAGGTTTGTGTTGGTGCAATACTTGCCCTCTTGTGTTTTGGAGATTGTTGACAGAAACAGGTATGGACTGATTTGTTTGCTAGTGCACACAGAGAGAAATAGTCCATGCAGTACCGAAAAGAATGTTGTCTCCGGTGTACAGTTCGAGGAACTTCACCGAATAATATCTGCGCTGCAGAGAAGAACAAGCTACATCCATTGAGGACTTGTAGACGAGAAGAATGAAGTGAAGGAGTTGACCCCTCGAAATTTTATTGCTGACGCGAAGCAATTGGTTCGGTGATTCTGTCCGAAGAAATTGACTGCAGCGATGGAAGATGAAGACGAAGTGAAGACGTAGCATTCTTTTCGTTGTTCCTCTTTCATTCATTTGAGTCATAGGACCTCCGTACTATTAAGAGGGGTATAGGTTCTCGAAGCTTAGATCCACTGTGATGCTTAGCCCAAACCTATGCGAGACTGAGAGAAATCTCTTTATGCTTCGAATGATTACCTACCAGCAGAAGACGTTGTTCTTCGTCGCTATAGGAGATATCTTTCGAACTGAGGAGTTAGCATTACTTGCTCCGCACGTAATGTTACCGTTGTGCTCAATTCCGACCGTTGGACTCGTGTCGTTCGGCCATTGGCTGCTTCACATGTCCAATTTGGTCTTTTCCCTTCAGGGAAGGCTACGGCTATAAATAGCCACCCCGCTCCAACGTTGCCCGTTGGCTGCTCCGCTTAAGATTTCTGAGAAGATACATTGAGCATCCCCTCTCCGAGTGATTTGAGTTTAAGATCCACCGAGAGAAAAATCAAGAGCCAAAACTTAGACAGTGGTTGAGCATCACAGTAGTTCTGAGTTAAGAGTTCTTGTACCTATTACTCTTGAGAGATGCACACTCTCTAGACGGATAGGTGTCGGCTCGAGTGTCGAAGAGTAATTGTATTCACCGAGCAAGATCTTCAGCAACCAAGAGTCATTGTGGTTCGCGAAGAAGTCTGTCGAAGGTTTGGAGATCGCCGACAAGTATCTACCACGAGTGAAATCAACTGGAGTCTGATCAGCTCCGAGTTGAAGGAGAATAGGGCGAGGAGAGTTTATCCTCTGTGTTAAATCACAACCCTCCAACCAGACATAGTCCTTTGGCAGAAGGGCGAACTGGTCTACCAAATTCTCCTGTCGCCATCGAGCACCACTGGTTCGCTTTACATTACTGCATTTCCTTCAGCAGTTCATATTCGTGCTCAGTACCGATAGTTATATCTGATCAATCATAGTTCATCATTTGTCTGCTTCATTCTCATCGTTCTTTTTCATCGTCTTAAGTAATCTGTTTCGCATCATATTTCTGTATGTCCACATAATATCATTCAGTGCCGAATCTATGCACCCTGTTACCACTTCCCGAGCATTTCCATCGTAGTCTATATATATTGATTTTTCTCGTGCAGCTGGATCTGTTCGTATATTGCATTGCCTTCGTATCTGTCTTACCTGTGTTCGAATGATATCTGACATCTACTTCGATAGATACACTCTTCTATAGCGAGCTCAATTATAAGTTATTCTACCGAACCATATTTCCGCTGCTGTGTTTGGGATCAGTTCAAAACTTTCGCAAGAATTTTTGAATCTCCCATTCACCCCCCCTCTGGTCGATATACTCTCGGTCTTAACAATTGGTATCAGAACAGGTACTCCCTGTCTCTGTCTATTAAAGGTCTAACAACCTTGGAGTTTTGAGTATGTCGTATGCAGGTAGATCCTCGCACTCTGAAAGGTTTCCTATCTTCGATGGAGATGATTATGTCTACTGGAAAGAGCGAATGAAAATCAGACTTCAAGCCATCAACATTGAACTTTGGCAAATAGTGGAAAATGGATACACTGTTCTGCACCCTGATGCTCCCACCTCCGATGAGAAAGCTAGAATGCGACTGAATGCTCAAGCAAAAGATATCATCTGTGACAGTATCTCAAAAGACATTTTCATTCGGTTCCGAAAGCTTGAATCTGCAAAGCAACTCTGGGATGCTATCAAGGATGTTCATGAAGAATCCATTGCCAGAACAGATCAACACACAGAAATGCTTCGTGCCATGTTCGCTGGTTTCAGAAGTATTCGTAGGGAAAGTGCCATGGAACTCACCGATCGGTTGACAAATATTGTTGAAAGACTTCATCAACGAGGAGTAACGGATATCACCGATAGAGATGTGGTCAACAAGCTACTCAGTGCTTTTGATCCAATCGTGGCTGAAATCAAGCAAAGACCAGACTATGAAGAACTACACTATGTCGAGGTCATGACGCTGTTGTCCATTCACGAAGAAAAGATGGAACTTGAAAATGGGCATCAAGAATCTTCTTCGGAAAGCGAAGGAGAAATTCTTTCACACTATGGTATTCACAAGAAGAAGATGTCGAGAATCAACACTCTATCACACGAGAACTCGAAATGCTTACGGAAAGACTTGGTGATCTCAGAAGACAAAATCTGTGTCTCACAAATGATGACAAAGTTGACTTGCCTGAATCTTCAAGAAGATTACCTCCGAAAGAAATAAAGTGCTTCAAGTGCAAACAACTCGGTCACTACATTGCAGACTGTCCTTGCTGGGAGCAAGATGAAAAACCTAGCAGCAGATGGATTTATCTTCACTGCTCTGGATTCACTCAAGTGGATCGTCATACTAAGCTCTCAAAGAAAAATGAATCTGCCGCATCATCTTCGACGAGACCAGTCACTGACGTAAATACAAGAGCAACCATTGAATCTAATATGAAGAAAATATCGCAGCTGACTAGAGTATGTGCTGAAATGAATATGGAATCTAAAGATGAAACATCTGAATCTGAATCAGAAGACGAAGAAGTTTATAGAAGTCTAGGAAGAGGAAATGCATTCGTCGCCTATGAATCATCCAAGAAGTCTCTCGAATCAGGCACTGATGATAATGCTTCAAGTGAGGATGAACCTATTGCATTCTGTCTCATGCCAAAAACCTCAAAGGATCAGGTATCAGCTAAACATCGAAAATCAATGACTGAATATTCCTCTGAATACATTGCCTATGCTAAACTTGTTAAGATTGCAAAATCTCAACATGATGAGCTTGAAAGACTTGAGATGAATCTCAGGAAAACCAAAGGATTACTGGTCGAAGAGATGGAGAAAAATCAAGAGTTGACTGAAAAGCATGATGCTTTTTCTTCAACGATTGATGATCTTTCCAAACGATATGATTCTCTTGCAGTCGACTACAACAGTTTATCAGATGAACTCCTTAGCAGGAATCAAGAACTCGAGTCACTGAAAGAGTCGTATAACGTACTTGCGAAAGAAAAATCTTCCCTCTTCGCCGAGCAATCTAACAACCTTCCTGTTGACTTTGTGCCTCCTTGCTCAAAATGCCTAGAACGTAGCAATGCTGATTCAAATGCTGAAATATCTGATGCTGTCATCGAGAATATTGCAACCACATCAAATGATATTCCTAACCCCTCTCCCGAGGAATTTGTTGCTATCTCTGATGAAAATTGCAGGCTAAAGAACTTACTTGAGACAGGAATGCTAAAGTGCCTCAAAGGGCATCAAACACTATGTGATGTGCTCAAGAAGTCAATACTGCACAAAAATCCCCGAAAGGAAGGATTGGGTTTCGAGAGGAAACTTAACGCCGATGGAACTTACTGGACTCCCGAGCAATATCCTCGAACGAGTTGGGTTCTAGCTAAGAGCAAAACTCTCGAACCTGCGCTCCTGAATGGATATGAGACTCCCCTTCCTGTTGTTTCTGACGAGTCTGATGACTCAAACTACAAACTCTTCAAACAACAGAATGGTAAGGTTTTCGCTCGGTATGTTGGGACTAACTGCAGGTCGAGTTCACCCAAGAAGCAAATCTGGGTGAAGAAGTGCACCATCGATAGTTTATCTGTCTCTGCTAACCTGAATATGCAAAGTAATTCTCTTCGAGGAAATCATAGTCCCTCACAGTATGGCAGTGCAACTTCCTCGAACAGACATCAGCCAAACTTTCGACAAAAGGAGTACATGCGTATCTCCTCAAACCATTATGCTCATGTCTCTGGTAATAATTTCAATGCTTACTCATATGATTACTCTCGAGATGCACAGGTGAACTACGGAAATCAACGAAGAAACGTCCCTGCTCAGTCAAGACAAATGAGGACTGCGCTGCCCGCACAAGTGTGGGTTGCGACAAAGAACTAACCCATCTTGCAGGAATTCTATCTCAGGGATTCTTTACGGCTATCCTTTGCCCTGAGATCTATATTGTTGGTGCTGGTTCTTTGGGTTTATCTACTCTCTGTCTGTTGTTTGTCTTCGAGTTGCCGTGTTTGTGTTCCGCCCGATAAACAACTCACTCATAGCTCCTCATTTGGTGTTTCTTCTCGTTTGGCTGAGTGTTTTGGTTCGGACCCTTTTATCCCTCTATTCTTTCTCTTCTAAATCTATGCTATCCGTCGTAAGCATGCAATTTGATCCGAAGAAGATCTCTCTCCGACGTCCTTGGTCGCGAAAGAAACCCACTTCGAACTTTTATCCATTTTTGGCGTTCAGCCTTTCAAACCTTTCGATCTCCCGCTCCCTTCCCGAGTTTTTCGCAGAAAACGGTTGCCACGTGCCCACGATCTCCACTATCGTGATCGTGTCCGTCGAATGCGGAACGTCCCGCAATTGTGGGCCGTAGATTTTGGAAAGGTGGTTCTGCTCTCCTACTATATATACCCCTCATTGCGTCTTCTTCCTCATCCGCTCAAACCCTCGTTTCTCCATCGCCCGAGCCCGAGCTCGAAGCAACTCCGGCGAGAAGCTCCGCCGTGCAACTCCGGTGAAGTCTCGTCGCAGCTGATCACGCCCGTGCGGTAATCCATCCTCCCGCATTGCCGTAGTTGATCTAAGTTGCCAAGTTAGGGTGCTTAGATCCGGAACTGCGCCTCTCCATCTATCTGTTCTTAGGGCAGTTCTTAATGATGCTATTTTCTTCGATTTATTTCTCTGCGGTAGATCTTTAGGAATCTCTAAGATTTGACTGGTACGGTTTGTAGATCTTCCTCGTACTGGTTCTGCTCATCTAGGGTTCATGTGTAATTATCCGAAAGATTAGATAGTTATCAACCTGCCTAGAATTTGTCTGTGGCTAGCTTGTAAAATCCATCGATGATATCTTTCTGTTTACCATGAGTTCCATGTCGGTCTTCTACAAAAATCATTTTTCGTTCAAATGTTATATGTGCATGCTTATGACCCTACCCCTTTTTCCCTCGCATCTATTCTACTTCACAGGTCGGTCATGTCACAGAGTTCGGAGGAGCATTCTGATTCTGAAGGATATCTGCTTCAGTTTCCACCAGGGTCTGAACAAATGAGAATGACTGGAGGAGGTAAATCCTCGAAGCCACCCAAGGCTCCGAAGAAGAGACAAGAGTCAGAACCAGAAGAAGATTCTGAGGAAATTCCCTCTGCTCACAGTCAGCCCGAGGATGAACTGGTCACTGACGCTCTAACCATCTTCTCCGATGGAAATCCCAAAAAGGGCGGTCGTGGCAGAGAAAAGAACACCACTGCAGAAATGTCTGATCCTGAAAGCTACAGAACTCCACCAGAAGGAGAATCAACAACAGATCGCAACAACAGGCTCCAAAGGATTCGCCGCCACTGGGCTGGCAAATGGTACCGATATGAAAATGTTCGCGAGAAATACCAGATTCTGTTTGCCTTCACTCCACCATGGAATGACTGCATTGCTGAAAATTGCTTTGGCCCAGATGATGAAAAAGTCAGACCACCGCCGCCGACAGATGCTCATGCCGACTCCCTCAAAACTATCGCTGATTTCCCCGAGGAAGTAGCTAAGAGGGCGAAGGCCAAAGCCAAGCGTGAAGCTAGAGAAGCTAAGAAAAACCAAGTTGAAGCGAAAAACATCGCGCTGACTCAGCAAGATGTACTGAAGAAGAAGGAACGTGCATCAGTTTCAAAGGAAAGAAAATCTGAGAAATCAGTTTCCCCTCGTGCACCTCGAAGGAAAACCCTCACCAAGAGAACCAAGAAGGCTGTTCCCGACTCATCTGATGAGTCGTCCAAAGAAAACACCCCTGATGAAATCCCACTGTATGATCATCCCGCCATCCTCAACAAGCCATCCAAGACTCCCTCGCCAGTGAAAGCTTTGCCATCTCCGAGGAAATCACCCAGGCTTGCACCCATTCCGTCCACTGATAAACCTTCGGGTTCTGCAGCTCCGAGAACTTTGACTAGCACTGCAGCGAAGAGAAAGCTGCAATCTGAAGAACAAGCAGATGTGGATGCCAAGAAGACCAAGCTCACTGTTCCTGCTCCCACAGAGGAACAGAAGTATGACTTCAATTTCATGATCGATGTGATTGACAGTGCTGCATATAATGCAAAAGCTGATGATGTAAGCGGTCTGGGACTACCTGATGATGTTGCCGAAATGGTAACAAAGCATTTCATCGAGCTGAAGAAAATCACCAAGAAGCTGAACAAAGCCGTCGAAGACAAACAAGCCGTCGAGAAACTGAGAAATGAGGCCAAATCTGAATCCGAAAGGAAAAAGATGAACAAAGAAATTGTTGAACTCACCAAGGCCCTCAGTGTCTTGAGAAATGAGAAAATTGAGTGGCACTCACGCTTGCACATGGATGTGTCTCAGCTGTGTGACAGGAGAAATGAGGAGATTGACCGCAAGGCAGATCTCGCTCGAAGAAGAATTCAGGAAGAAAAACGTCAGAAGGCTAGGGCGAGATCAAGCAAGCCGAAAACTAACAAAGACCGCTGCCTTCAGAATGTATCTGGTGATCCTTCTCTGGATTCCCATGTACCCTTGCAGCAAGTTCCTCCATCTCCACCTCTCGAGGATGAACTCATGCAACAAGTTGGTGCTGAAGAAGTTATCATTCCTGCGACAGAAGCCCAAGAGCAACATGAAGTTGTTGATATATTCCTGGAAAGGACTGATGAAGAAAATGCACCTCCTAAGCAGCAATCCCCAGCTGATGAGGTTGATGAAGAGATTGAAGTTGAAAAGCCATCGTCGCCGAGAACATTGCAAGCAGAGCCCTCCGAACCACATAAGGAGGAAAATGACAAGATTGAGGGGGAGCTCAATGCTTCCCGAGAGAAAACACCCCCGGTCACATCATCTGGTGCACCTACCCGGATGGATGTTGATCCTGCTCCTCTTATCACTGCACCACAGGTGGTAGAGGAAGAAAAGAAATCTGATGAGCCGATGGCTCGAAAAGAATCAGTCCCACCAGCTGTGTCTCAAGCAACTGAGAAAGTTGTCGTGCCTCCCGCCGAAGAAAGTGCCAGGAAAGAAAAGGCCCTAGAGCCTAAATGTCAGAAAGATGCCGAAGGAGTTCTGGCAAGCAAGAACAGTGGTCAGACCAGTTCTTCAAAGCCTTCAGCACGAGAAAAATCGAGGAAGCCCCATGCTCCTCTCAAGCCTATTGAAGAAGATGTGCCTGCGCCTGATGATGTTCGGACCCAGTCTAACGCCGATGAAGAACCGCTGAGAAACCCATTGGAAACTTATTCGTTGTTCCCTGTTGAAGACGGCCCAAATGGTCCAGCTTTCAATGAGCAGTTTCATCGCTCGAAACTTGCATTCTTTGGGACCAGCCCGTATGATGGTGAAAGAACTTCATTATCACCGAGATTTTGGACAAAGGAACAAGCTGTGTATTATGCACGCATTATGTATGGCAAGAATCGAATATTCAAGCACAAGATTCTGGATTTCGCTGAGCTCGAAAGCTTACCTTGCTTCCATCACACCATCGAGCAGATTGAACAGGTCTTCCTGAAGAATTTTCTTCGTTTCAATCATGGCTGGAATCGTGAAGTTATCCTTCAGTTCTACGCCACTCTTTATATCTCAGGGGATCTTACCAATAGCAGCACTTGGATTCTCGAATGGATGACTGAGGAGGAAAAGATCAAATGCTCGGCTGACCAGTTATTGGCACTATTGAATCTTCCTCGATGCGAATTTGATGCCTCACGTGAACACAGACTGCACTTCTGGGAAGTATCCGAAGCTGAACTTCACATGCTAATGGACCCCAAGCTTGTTGGTGATGAATGTTCCAAAGCAAATCCTAAGAATCTGACCTATGAGAACAAAGTTGTGTTCTATATCCTGTGCAACTCTCTCACGCCAACAAACCGGCCCGAAACCATTCATGGCATCGTAGCAAATGCTCTTCAAGCTATAGCTCATGGCATTCGATTTGATATTCCGGATCTTTTTATTCGCAACTTGGCCTATGCAGCTGATAGTCCTCAAGTTTTGAAGCCATATGCACCATGGGTCATGTTCGCCATTGAGCAGCTCATCGAGAAAAAGTTCTTCTGCCCACATGTTCCGAAAGTTTTCATTCCACCAGTCCGTGACACCCTCCGGATCGTAAAGGACACCGGCAAAGGGAAGACTCCTATTGATGCTACTGCCTCTGCCTCTGCTAGAGCTCCGAAGGTTAAGAAAGCAACAGTCGAAATCCCTCGTGAAGAAAATCCCTCTCTATATGAGATTTGTCTTCGCACTCAGCAAGCCCTGGAAAGTCACATTAAGCTCGATCGCAAAGAAAAGGTGGAAATGATGACTGAGATCAATCTGCTTCACAATTATGCTCGTCAAGCTCTTCTATATGAGAAAGAACAGAAGAAGCGCTCATGGACCCTTCTGCGCAAGCATTATTCTCGCAAACAACTGTCTGCCAAGGGAATCGAGAAAGATTATGATCATCTGGAATTGTTTGAAGTTCCTCGCATTCGAAGGCAAACCCCAGTGCTTCCTCAGCGTTCTGCCTCCACTGACCTGCTGTTTGTTGAACCCGATGATGAACTTGAAGACACAACAGGCACACTGATTTTCAAGCCAGATGCACCTCACACTGCTACTCCCGATGTTGATCCCAAAGCCCGTCCTGCATCTCCGACTCCTGCTTCGGCTTCGACCATCGCTCGTTCTGCTTCGCCGAACAGTTCGAGTTCTGGGTTTTCTTCGGACGAGTAGTTCCTCGCATGCATTCTCTTTCCTTTTTGACACTTGTTGACAAAAAGGGGGAGAAGAACATCGAGAAATAGATAAGCGGGTTATGTGCAGGGTGTTTCCATTCGCCATTTGCTCTCCTTTCGAATAATTTGCTTTTGGTCGCTAAACTTTTGGTCGTGAAACTTAATCTCACCGTCTGTGGTGATGGCACACTGCGTCGTCATGTACCGTTAATAACCCCTGCAATGCTATATTTGCTTCCAGTTATTTGTTTGCAGGTGCTGTCGAAATGCTTACTTCCTTGCAATGATTATCCTCGATATTTATCTTTCACTATCTAACGATGCAGGAGAAGAGAAGTCGCTTCAGAGCAAAATTGCTCGTGATTCAAAAGAAAAAAAAATCTATCTGACAAGCTGTTTTCGCTCGCATATGTCTATGAGATCATCTTTGTTGCAGGAAAACATCGTCTGAAGGATATCCACTCCGAGCAATATACTTGTGACTCCTTTGTTCTGATCATTCCTCGAACATCTAATTTGCAGGGAATCTACATCTCGTGTGGAATTAAACTGTGTTCTGAGACAATCTTCATGGCGTATCCTTTGCCACAATATCTTTCATATTACCCTCGCTATTTAACTAATTTATGTCAAAGGTTGTGTGTGGCAGGAAATACCTCAAACACCGTCGAGTGCATTGGATAAAACTTCGAATGAATTGATCTGCCAATGTCACTCATATGAAGATTCACCTTCCGTATTATCTACTATGCTCACTCCATTCAGAATGATGCATATCTTCAGGGGGAGCGTGTGTTATCTTCGTATTTATCTCTCGTCTCTCACCTTCCTTCACATTCCATTTCATTCTTTTATCTATCTCTCGATGTGTTCTGTTTTGTCAACAATCGTCCAAAAAGGGGGAGATTGTTGGTGCAATACTTGCCCTCTTGTGTTTTGGAGATTGTTGACAGAAACAGGTATGGACTGATTTGTTTGCTAGTGCACACAGAGAGAAATAGTCCATGCAGTACAGAAGAGAATGATGTCTCCGGTGTACAGTTCGAGGAACTTCACCGAAGAATATCTGCGCTGCAGAGAAGAACAAGCTACATCCATTGAGGACTTGTAGACGAGAAGAATGAACTGAAGGAGTTGACCCCTCAAAAATTTATTGCTGACGCGAAGCAATTGGTTCGGTGATTCTGTCCGAAGAAATTGACTGCAGCGATGGAAGATGAAGACAAAGTGAAGACATAGCATTCTTTTCGTTGTTCCTCTTTCATTCATTTGAGTCATAGGACCTCCGTACTATTAAGAGGGGTATAGGTTCTCGAAGCTTAGATCCGCTGTGATGCTTAGCCCAAACCTATGCGAGACTGAGAGAAATCTCTTTATGCTTCGAATGATTACCTACCAGCAGAAGACGTTGTTCTTCGTCGCTATAGGAGATATCTTTCGAACTGAGGAGTTAGCATTACTTGCTCCACACGTAATGTTACCATTGTGCTCAATTCCGACCGTTGGACTCGTGTCGTTCGGCCATTGGCTGCTCCACATGTCCAATTTGGTCTTTTCCCTTCAGGGAAGGCTGCGACTATAAATAGCCAGCCCGCTCCAACGTTGCCCGTTGGCTGCTCCGCTTAAGATTTCTGAGAAGAAACATTGAGCATCCCCTCTCCGAGTGATTTGAGTTTAAGATCCACCGAGAGAAAAATCAAGAGCCAAAACTTAGACAGTGGTTGAGCATCACAGTAGTTCTGAGTTAAGAGTTCTTGTACCTATTACTCTTGAGAGCTGCACACTCTCTAGATGGATAGGTGTCAGCTCGAGTGTCGAAGAGTAATTGTCTTCACCGAGCAAGATCTTCAGCAACCAAGAGTCATTGTGGTTCGCGAAGAAGTCTGTCGAAGGTTTGGAGATCGCCGACAAGTATCTACCACGAGTGAAATCAACTGGAGTCTGATCAGCTCCGAGTTGAAGGAGAATAGGACGAGGAGAGTTTATCCTCTGTGTTAAATCACAACCCCTCCAACCAGACGTAGTCCTTTGGCAGAAGGGCGAACTGGTCTACCAAATTCTCCTGTCGCCATCGAGCTCCACTGGTTCGTTTTACATTACTGCATTTCCTTCAGCAGTTCATATTCGTGCTCAGTACCGATAGTTATATCTGATCAATCATAGTTCATCATTTGTCTGCTTCATTCTCATCGTTCTTTTTCATCGTCTTAAGTAATCTGTTTCGCATCATATTTCTGGATGTCCACATAATATCATTCAGTGCCGAATCTATGCACCCTGTTACCACTTCCCGAGCATTTCCATCGTAGTCTATATATATTGATTTTTCTCGTGCAGCTGGATCTGTTCATATATTGCATTGCCTTCGTATCTGTCTTACCTGTGTTCGAATGATATCTGACATCTACTTCGATACATACACTCTTCTATAGCGAGCTCAATTATAAGTTATTCTACCAAACCATATTTCCGCTGCTGTGTTTGGGATCAGTTCAAAACTTTCGCAAGAATTTTTGAATCTCCCAGTCACCCCCCCCCCTCTGGTCGATATACTCTCGGTCCTAACAGTTTGGTTAGAAGAGAAGGCTTGAAACAAAATGTGGACGTATATGAGGCTGATCGGTTTGCTACCTACATTTGGCAAGCCAACATTTGACAAAATCAAAAGTTGCCAATATTTGACAACCTTTTGTGCCAACTTTTGGCATCAAACCAATTAGGATGTATGTTGCCGTCGAAGGTAAAATAAAATTGCGTGGAAGCTAGCTCGTCAAAGCATCCCAACAGCCGATGTAGCTAACCATCGGAATATGGCGGAGACTTGTGAATGTGCGATCTGTAGCTGGCAATAGGACCCATGGAGGCACTCTTTATTGGAGTGCAGAATGGCACGTTGCGTACGGTATCTGGTAAATGAGGAACTATATGACAAAGTCCGACAGTGTAATGAATCAAACGCGAAGTGTTGGATGATTGAACTGGAAGATCAACTGTCGGAGCAGGACTACATCAAAAACAATTATTACGCTCTGGCAATCTGGAAAGCCAAAGGGATATCATGTATGAAGGGATTTATCAAAGTCCGTTCGAAACAAATGGATTCATCACCAGATTTTTATCTGAGTTGGATACAGTGGAGAATAAACAGATGCATATTACAGCGAGGGAAGGAGCGCCCCATGCTCGGTGGATACCATCGCCTGATGGAGTTTTGATGGTAATTGTAGATGGTGCACCAGCGCCCAATGGTCGTCGGTGTTCAGCTGCGGCAATCGCCAAGTCGGGAGATAGATCATGCTTTGGTGCATCCGACCTTCTCATTGATGGTCTGCTAGAGCCAGGCACTATGGAAGCCACGACATGCAGGGAGGCACTCTGCTTATTAGATCTTCAGAAAAGAGCTACTATTGTGGTGACAGATTGTGCTGGCGTTAAGCAGGACATCTATGCACCAATTATCAAGGAGATAAAAAGCATGATGACGCTTGTTGGGGATGTTTGCTTCTGTCATAAGCGCCGGGAATCAACCTTAGATGCTCATAATGTAGCAAAAAACTCTCTTGTTCTTGCACCAGGTAGGCATGCATGTCTGGCTGCTAGCACCCCGGGGCTATGTAAGTTTCACAATTAATCAATAAAGCTCAGTGGTTCTCTCTCAAAAAAAACCCTTGCACAAGGTCATTCTCACTTTCTTAGACGTTGACAACTGACGCTATGTATATACGTTAATTGTAGCAATATGGGAGTTTTCTTTTTCTCTTAGATTTGTTTATTAAAAACGTTTTATCTCTTGAACCGTGCCTCCAAATCCCGAACTATTTTCAACGTTGGATTTCTCGCCTTGAGATCTTTGAAACTAGATCCTATGTTAATAAGTTTTTATGAATTTTTTTCCAGAAACACCCAGAGTCAGATGTAGGAGATATGCCCTAGAGGCAATAATAAACGTTATTGTTTATCTCCATGTTCATAATTATGTTTATGTTCCATGCTATAACTGCTATGGTTCTCGAGTCTGCAATAACCACGAGGCTCGAAGGAAGACTCATATGCACGTGTGGAATAATAAACGGTAAAATGTATTCCTAGTCTGGCCTCTAAGACTAGCTCAAGTGTTGCATGATGGTTCTGTTTTCCTGATCATGGGCATGACTATGCCGGCAATTTTGAGGGCACAATGTTAGGAGAACACTTGTGTTGAATCGACCCGAATTGATGTTATGCTATGAGATACATTCGTCACAAGTTAATGGTTAATAACACAGAGTAAGTTAACGTTTGCATAATTCCTTAGACCATGAGAGTATCGAGTTTCTTCATGCTTGCTTCATGAACTTTGGGGTTTGTTAAACGTCATCCGTAAATGGGTGGCTATTACGGCGGCTTACGGGTTCATGGAAAAGTATGTCAAGTAACTTTATAGCTCAAGATTGGGATTTGCTCCTCCGACGATGGAGAGATATCTCTGGGCTCTCTCGGTGTTACGGTATCCATCATCGTCTGGCCAGACACATTGTGATTTGATCACTGGGATGCCGGAACGCGGAAATGAGAAAAGAGAACAAAACCGGTAACGAGGTAACTGGCATAGTGGACAAGTTGTTGATCCACGGGGATGCAGAAAATCTCACCTCGGGTGTTTGTAACATATCGCGAAGCAACAGGAATAGCACGCAACTGGAGGTTCACTCGAATATTCATTCGTGTGGGTATAGGGGTCAATATGGGTGTCCACGGCTCCGATGTTGATCATTGATCGGAAAGTGTTCCGGGTCATGTCTATGCTTCACCGAACCTATAGGGTCACACGCTTAAGGGTCATCCATCTGCTGAATACTAGACAGGGAGTTTGAGAGAAATTCACCGGAAAAGTTTCGGAGACAACGGAAACGTTGCGGAGAGGACACCGGAATAATTCCGGTAAAACTGAAAAGTTGTTTCGGGATATACCATTATTGAAAACATGAACAAATTTTTGAAATTCCAAAATTTTATTGATTTTTTAATATATGAACGATTTTTAAATATACGTTGAAACATTTTTTAGATATACGCTGAACAATTTTTAACTACACATTGAACATTGTTGTGATATACGCTGAACAAAATTTAAAACACACTAAACATTTTTGTGATATATGATGAACAATTTTACAATATACATTAAATATTTTTGTAAAATATACACTGAAAAAATTTCAACTACACATTGAATTTTTTTGTGATGTACGCTGAACAATATTTAAAACACACTTAACATTTTTGTGATATACGATGAACTATTTTAAAATATACATTAAACATTTTTGTAAAATATACACTGAACAATTTTTAACTACAAATTGAACATTTTTGTGACATACACGGAATAATATTTAAATACACATTGAACATTTCTATGATACACGCTGAAAAATTTCTTAATTGTGAACATTTTTTTTAAAACTATGAACAATTTTTTAAATCATGAACAAAATTTGGAATTTCAAACTTTTATGAAAACAAAGGGTAAAAAACGAAAAAAGATAAAAGAAAAAATAAAAAGAAACAGAAAGATAAAAAAACAGAAATAAAAAAAGGAAACAGGAAAAACTAGAAAACAGGCAAAAGAAAAAAACAGAAAAAATCAGGTTTGCCTGGCACTGCTTTAAACGCTCGATGTGGGCCGGCCCGTTTGGTGGTGAAGCGCGCAAGCGCAACAGCTGGACGCTCGCGTGCATCAAATAGGGATCGCCACGTAGACGCACCCCCTCCCCCCCCCTCCCGGCCCGTTGCGTGCCGAGATGCCCACTAGCACTCGCGTGAATTCTAGTCAGCCATGGCCCATTAACTTGTTCGCTCGTTCTTCACTTATACCGGGAGCGCCATTTGGCCGAGATCACTAATACCCCTTGCTAATGGAGACTTTTTAGATGCCGAATTAGGCTCTAGACCACGAATATTCATTTCTGAGCCCAAGCTCATCTGCACCGGGTCAAGGAAAAAATCACAAAAAATACAAAAAAATCCAATATTTTTTGCATGGTAGATAATTTGATGCGTGAGCTGCGCTTCAAATTTCAGATCATTTGGACATATGAGTAGCTCTCAGCAAAAAAAAATAAAAAAAATTGGGACAAAACAATACATGAACAGTAAAAAAAATTACATACCCCAAATTTTCTCAAACAAGGTTTGGTTAGAAGAGAAGGCTTGAAACAAAATGTGGAAGTATATGAGGCTGATCGGTTTGCTACCTGCATTTGGCAAGCCAACATTTGACAAAATCAAAAGTTGCCAATATTTGACAACCTTTTGTGCCAACTTTTGGCATCAAATCAATTAGGATGTATGTTGCCGTCGAAGCTAAAAAAAATTGCGTGGAAGCTGGCTCGTCAAAGCATCCCAACAGCCGATGTAGCTAACCATTGGAATATGGCGGAGACTTGTGAATGTGCGATCTGTGGCTGGCAACAGGACCCATGGAAGCACTCTTTATTGGAGTGCAGAATGGCACGTTGCGTATGGTATCTGGTAAATGAGGAACTATATGACAAAGTCCGACAGTGTAATGAATCAAACGCGAAGTGTTGGATGTTTGAACTGGAAGATCCACTGTCGGAGCAGGACTACATCAAAAACAATTATTACGCTCTGGCAATCTGGAAAGCCAAAGGGATATCATGTATGAAGGGATTTATCAAAGTCCGTTCGAAACAAATGGATTCATCACCAGATTTTTATCTGAGTTGGATACTGTAGGAGATATGCCCTAGAGGCAATACTAAATGTTATTGTTTATCTCCATGTTCATAATTATGTTTATGTTCCATGCTATAACTGCTATCGTTCTCGAGTCTTCAATAACCACGAGGCTCGGAGGAACACTCATATGCACGTGTGGAATAATAACCGGTAAAATGTATTCCTAGTCTGGCATCTAAGACTAGCTCAAGTGTTGCATGATGGTTCTGTTTTCCTGTTCATGGGCATGCCTATGCTGGCAACTTTGAGGGCACAATGTTAGGAGAACACTTGTGTTGAATCGACCCGATTGATGTTATGCTATGAGATACATTCGTCACAAGTTAATGGTTAATAACACAGAGAAAGTTAATGTTTGCATAATTCCTTAGACCATGAGAGTATCGAGTTTCTTCATGCTTGCTTCATGAACTTTGGGGTTTGTTAAACGTCATCCGTAACTGGGTGGCTATTACGGCGCCTTACGGGTTCATGGGAAAGTATGACAAGGGACTTGATAGCTCAAGATTGGGATTTGCTCCTCCGGCGATGGAGAGATATCTTTGGGCCCTCTCGGTGTTACGGTATCCACCATCGTTTGGCCAGACACATTGTGATTTGATCACAGGGATGCCGGAACACGGGAACGAGAAAAGAGAAAAAAACCGGCAACGAGGTAACTGGCTTAGTGGACAAGTTGTTGACCCACGGGGATGCCGATGAATCTCACCTCGGGTTTTTGTAACATATCGCGAAGCAACAGGAATAGCACACGGCAACTGGAGGTTCACTCGAATATTCATTCGTGTGGGTATAGGGGTCAATATGGGTGTCCACGGCTCCGATGTTGATCATTGATCGGAAAGTGTTCCGGGTCATGTCTATGCTTCACCGAATCTATAGGGTCACACGCTTAAGGGTCATCTATCTGCTGAATACTAGACAGGGAGTCTGAGAGAAATTCACCGGAAAAGTTTCAGAGACAGCGGAAAAGTTCCGGAGAGAGAGCACCGGAATAGTTTCGGTAAAACTGAAAAGTTGTTTCAGGGTATATCATTGAGTCAAATTGGTTTCGGCACACGTCTGGAAACTCTTGGAGGGTGCCAGAATTGTTCTGGAAACTTCTGGGATTTTTCTGGGATAAAAACCGGAAATGTTCCGGAGCTGCCGGAACCGGTTTGGTTGCTTTTCGCAGACGAAAATCACTAATCCGGAATTGTTTCAGAACGCGTCCAAAATCATTTTAGTGGGTACTGGAATTTTTCTAAGACCCACAGAAATATTTTCGGATTTAACGGTCGCGGAAAAATGTTTCCGTGAATAGTGAAAGTGCTTTTTGGGTGGCTTCTTGGAGAAGCCACCTTGAGGGCCTTTTGGTATTTTTCCCCTTGGCTTCTTGGAGAAGCCACCCTTGGGATTGGCCTATAAATAGGGGTGGAGGGGGCTGCCTAAAGACACACTCTTTTTCAACATACAAATGCCATGCATGATCTGGCTTTCTCTCTCCCTCCCAGTGAAATAGTTTCGTAGAGCCGAAAGGCTGTCTGGGTTCCGGTGGGAACTAGTTCTAGATGGCGAAGCCCTGCAGGATAGATCACACCGTATGTGTGCAACCCCGTATAGAGGTCGTAGATTCGATCTTTTTGCCCGAGGGGCTGTTCGAGGGTCCTCCCGAAGGGCTGTCCGAGTTACTGTCCGAGTTTCGGGGGTCCTCCCGAAGGGCTATCCGAGTTACTGTCCATGAGGCCTCCCGGAGGGCTATCCGAGGATCCGTCCGGTGGGACTATCCGAAGGACTGTCCAGAGGCCTCCCGGAGGGCTGTCCGAGGATCCGTCCGGTGGGACTATCCGAGGGACCGTCCAGAGGCCTCCCGAAGGGCTGTCCGAGGATCCGTCTGGTGGGACTATCCGACGGACTGTCCAGAGGCCTCCCGAAGGGCTGTCAGGCGATCCGTCCGGTGAGCCGACGACGGAGTACATCCTCGCGGTTGGGAGGTTGTAAATCCTAGCTGCGGGGATCTGCACCACCGATCGTCATCGACTCTACTTCCGCTGCGCTACGAGTCGGTAATGAAAAGATCAAACCTTGTATGCAGTCTCCATAGTGGTCTTGAGCTGGTGCGTAGGTCGGAAAAATTTTGTTTTCTGCTGCGTTCCCTTACAGTGGCATCATGAGCCGTGCTATGCGTAGATGCAGGTTACGATCTAGAATACATAGAGATGTATGGGTGTTGCACAATATAATTTGTAGTAGATGAGTTCTACTGCTGATAATTATTTGTGCGGGTAGCAGATGAAATCTGTTACCCGATGTTCTTGTAGCTTCCCTGGAATTTGCATATTTCTGATCTTGATAACAGCATGGTGAATTTTCAAAGTTCTGGCAATCCGCGATCCTGATTGATCAACGAAGTGCTAACAGTTCGTTGAATTCCACCATAGTTAAAAAGAAAGATGAAATTTCACAGACGAAAGGGCAATGCAGATATGATCTGCACGGGGGTCATGCGTATGATGAAGTTCAGTATGGGGCTCGAGATTTTATTATCTCGTGTTTCATACACCCCGCAAAGTTAATCTAGCGACTTGAATAATCATACTTGATGATGGACGTTGGTAGCTTCGGTTTAATTCGAAACCTTAGAAGCCACGTAAAACAAATTTTTGCATGAACCGATTAGAGGCGTCTAACTTGGTTTTGCAGGATGGTTTGCATGTGCATGTGATGTGGTATAGCTGTGCTTATATTAATTTGATTATGTATGAGATGACTATATGATGTAAATTAATTAACATGACCTGCGTGTCATGATTCGGCATGATGGCTGGACCCATATGATTGTCACTTTAATGACCTGCGTGTCAACCTTAAGTAATGCACTTATTTTATTAGCTATAGAGATAGCAATATTATCTGGTGCATCGACAAGGTGGTGGCAAAACTTCGCGAAGGTGAACACCGACGCGAATGCCGAAGACGAAGAAATACAAGACTTCTCCGTCAGAAAGGGCTATACCATATCATGCTATTATGAATTGCCTGAGATGTTTATCCCTTATGGTGCACCCTTTTGATTGCGCGTTAGTCGCTTTTTATTAGGGTGATCTCTCACTTAAAAATATCAAAGTAGTTAGTGTTCACCCAAGTGTAGCACCGTCTGAAATTCGTATCTTTCCGGGGTGCGCCATGTCCACATGGGTACGAACGAATCGAGAGAGGCGGGTGAGGTCAGACCTCGCAGCAAGATCACTTGGTTGTCTTTGACGTTCAGGCAGGATAGTCCTGAGCTCGGAACACGCCCATCGAAAGATGAACAGGAGTCACATAGAGATGTGATCGGCAAGTTGGCCTACCGATTAAAATTCTCGTCATCAGTGATGTCCACATCAATGGCGTTGAATTGAAATGTGGATCTTGAATCACTCATAATCAATTTTGAGAGATATTGATTTGAGTGAGAGCGCACTGTAGAATTAACTTGTTTAATTCTCAGTGCAAATAATTATGAACTTTGTGTAAAGTGTAATTTACATAATAGTTGCAGAATAATGGCTCGCGTTTCCACCTTTCCTGTTAAAATTGAATAAGCTGTTAAATATCTGGTTAAAAATTTATGGTTGGTAACGTAATGTGAGGATTGTCCTCAAAAGTGCCGAGAAGGACTTTGTCCTATCGCATGCTTTTGGTATTCTCCCACTAATGCTATGGATAATGTGACACTCGTCCTTCGATCCAAAAGCTAGAATTCCGTTACGGTCAAGTACAATATGTTTGCTTCCATGAGACCCGAACTTCAAAAGTTTGGGATAGCTATGTGATATTCATGGAACTGAAAATCATTTTCAGACACAAACAAAGGCTAAAAGATATTTGATATCCAAAGCAATGTTTGTTTTGCAAACTAATAGTAAAAGTGTTTACTATGCATTTGACTAATAACAGAGGGATCCAGTAGAACGCCTGTCATATGATGATGGTGAATAAAACAACAATTTAAGAGAAAGGAAATGTCCAAAGGGTGTTAGTATGACTTACACACCTAGGAAGTCTGGGGCTGACGCCACTCTTCAAGTTGGTGCTTCTTCTGAGAGACTTCTTCTGAGAGGCAATACTAAATGTAATTGTTTATCTCCATGTTCATAATTATGTTTATGTTCCATGCTATAACTGCTATGGTTCTCGAGTCTGCAATAACCACGAGGCTCGAAGGAAGACTCATATGCACGTGTGGAATAATAAACGGTAAAATGTATTCCTAGTCTAGCCTCTAAGACTAGCTCAAGTGTTGCATGATGGTTCTGTTTTCCTGATCATGGGCATGACTATGCCGGCAATTTTGAGGGCACAATGTTAGGAGAACACTTGTGTTGAATCGACCCGAATTGATGTTATGCTATGAGATACATTCGTCACAAGTTAATGGTTAATAACACAGAGTAAGTTAACGTTTGCATAATTCCTTAGACCATGAGAGTATCGAGTTTCTTCATGCTTGCTTCATGAACTTTGGGGTTTGTTAAACGTCATCCGTAAATGGGTGGCTATTACGGCGGCTTACGGGTTCATGGAAAAGTATGTCAAGTAACTTGATAGGTCAAGATTGGGATTTGCTCCTCCGACGATGGAGAGATATCTCTGGGCCCTCTCGGTGTTACGGTATCCATCATCGTCTGGCCAGACACATTGTGATTTGATCACTGGGATGCCGGAACGCGGAAACGAGAAAAGAGAACAAAACTGGTAACGAGGTAACTGGCATAGTGGACAAGTTGTTGATCCACGGGGATGCAGAAAATCTCACCTCGGGTGTTTGTAACATATCGCGAAGCAACAGGAATAGCACACGCAACTGGAGGTTCACTCGAATATTCATTCGTGTGGGTATAGGGGTCAATATGAGTGTCCACGGCTCCGATGTTGATCATTGATCTGAAAGTGTTCCGGGTCATGTCTATGCTTCACCGAATCTATAGGGTCACACGCTTAAGGGTCATCTATATGTTGAATACTAGAAAGGGAGTCTGAGAGAAATTCACCGGAAAAGTTTCGGAGACAACGGAAATGTTCCGGAGAGGACACCGGAATAGTTCCGGTAAAACTGAAAAGTTGTTTCGGGGTATACCATTAAGTCAAATTGGTTTTGGCACATGCCTGGAAATTCTTGGAGGGTGCCAGAATTATTCTGGAATCTTTTGGGATTTTTCCGGGATAAAAACCGGAAATGTTCCGGAGCTGCCGGAACCGGTTTGGTTGCTTTTCGCAGATGAAAATCACTAATCCGGAATTGTTTCGGAACGCATCCAAAATCATTTTAGTGGGTACTGGAATTATTCTAAGACCCACAGAAATATTTTCGAATTTAACGGTCGCGGAAAATTGGTTCCGTGAATAGTGAAAATCACTTTATGGTTAATTTTTTGGAAACCCACCTTTTAGGGCTTTTCCCAAAAGGCTTCTAGAAGGGATTGGGGACCAAGGAACCCCCATGTGGGGGGGCCCCCTAGGGGTGGCCGGCCAAGGTGGAGCTCCTCTATGGAGCTCCACTTGCCTTCCTTTTATGCCCTTATGGAGGATCCATGTGATGGGTTTTGTGGGTATTTTTCCCCTTGGGCTTTCCTATAAATAGAGGTGGAGGGGTGCTCTCCACCCACATCCCTTGCTCTCATACACATGCCATGACATTTCTGGCTTCTCTCTCCCTCCCAGCGAAATAGTTTCGTAGAACCGAAATGCTGTCTGGGTTCCGGTGGGAACTAGTTCTATACGGCGAAACCCTGCCGGATAGATGACACCGTATGTGTGCAACTCTGTAGAGAGATCGTAGTTTCGGTCTTAGTTCGAGAGTGCCTCCCGAAGGGCTGTCCGAGTGACCGTCCGAGTTTCGAGGGTCCTCCCGAAGGGCTGTCCGGGTGACCGTCCGAGTTTCTAAGGTCCTCCCGGAGGGCTGTTCGTGACACCGTCCGAGGGACTGTCCGACCGCCTCCCGGAGGGCTGTCCGACGGGCAGACAAGAGAGAACATCCTCGCGGTTGGGAGGTTGTAAATCCTAGCTGCGGGGATCTGTACCGCCGATCGTCATCGACTCTACTTCCGCTGCGCTACGAGTCAGTAACGAAAAGATCAAACCTTGTATGCAGTCTCCATAGTGGTCCTGGGCTGGTGCGTAGGTCCGAAATTTTTTGTGTTCTACTGCGTTACCTTACATCAGAAGCACGGTTTTGTTTCCACTTTTTCCCCTTTTCGAGAACGGAAGTACTGTGCAGACGACAGTTGCATGAACAATTCCAGCACGATGCAATATCCAGCGGACTCCCTCGACTTGGCCTGATACATGAAGGCTTAGATGCAATGTCGAGCAAACATCGCGCAAAACATGTTGCCTGCATAGCAGTTCTCTTTCGAGAAGCACATATGTGATGTGCTTCTCGCGGAAGCCAATGCACGTCTCCATGCGAAGAAAATCGGTGCTTCTCGTGGAAGCACATATTTTCTTCCCTTTCCAAGAAGCACAGTTCGCGGAAGCAAATATGTGTCTTCACGAGAAGCAAATCTGTTCTTCTCATGGAAGCACAAAAAAAAATCATGAAACTTTTTTTCCTTTTCAAGAAGCACAGTTGTGCTTCTCGTGGAAGCACAAAAAATCGTAATTTTTTTTCTAAACCCCCCCCCCCTCCCCTCCCTCCAAGAAGCACAGTGCTTCTCGCAAAAGCAAATATATGCCTCCACGAGAAACAACTATGTGTTTCTTGTGGAAAGACAAAAAAACAATTCGCACAGAAAATATATTTCACGAAACTTTTTTTTCCTTTCCGAGAAGCACATGTCGCGGAAGCAAATCTGTGCTTCTCGTGGAAACACAATTTTTTCGCTCAAGAAGAAATGTTACGATTTTTTTTCAAAACCTAGGGAAAATTGGGCTAATTCAAAAAGCCAAAAAACCCCGGCAAAAACCCATCTAAACCCCGAAAACACGTACAAAAAAATAAAAAAATCCACCAGTGTTGAACGTTGCATTTTGCTGCATGCAGGGAAGAAAATCGACTTTGTTACAGTAGGTGGCAGGGTAAGGATTTTAGACCATGGCATCTTTTTGCGCACGATGTTTCTTTGGACTCGCGTCCTGCTCTTATTCGCACTGTTTTTTTTTTTATTATTTAGACATCGGCGTATGTTCCTGAGCTGCCGACGCCGGACGGGGTTGATGACGTTGCGGCAGCAAAAAACAAGTCAAAGAGAGGCAAAGACAAGGCAGAGAAAAACAAGGACAAAACATGCAAGAAAGGCCAGAAGGCAGCACAGAAGATGGCTGCTGATGAAGAGGGAGGAAATGAGCCAGCAAAGAGGGGGACGAAGCAACCAGCGTTGATGGAGAGCTCTCCACGGAGTGTTGCCGTTAAAATCTATTTTGGCAAACCGGCATGTTGGTACTGACGGACAGTGTCCGCTGTGCCGAAAGGGCGTAGAGAATATTAAGCATCTTTGTTTCCAATGCTTACCGGCGGTGGCGATTCGGAAGGGTATTGGAATTTATTCCATAATTCAGAAGGCTGCCTTGACAGAACGGTCTGGTTCTGTGATTTTAGAAAAACTGCTTCGATTGCCGCTGCGGGACCTGGAAGGATTTCAGGGGATCGGGCTTCAAGAAGTGATCCTAGTTGCTTGCTGGTACCTATGGTGGATGAGAAGATAGGTTACACACGGGGAGAGTGTCCCACCAATACATCGATGTGTCCTTTCTATTTTGGCTTTGGTGTCAACTCATACTCGTATAAACAACAAGAAGAAGTTGTTTGTGGTGGTTGATCGTTGGATGGGCTGGAACAAACTGGATGTTGGATATGTCAAGTTAAATGTAGATGCAGCGGTCAATGAAGATGCATGTATGGGTGCGGCGGGAGCAATATTAAGGGATATAAAGGGAAGTTTTATGCGAAATGAAAAACTAGCGGGATGTGTGCGTACACAATCAGATACGAAGTATTCCACTCATTTTGCTTTAACACATGTGATTTCCTCTCTTTTTTCTAGGCCCCAATCACTGTTTGACAGCAGGAATTTATTGCACTCAATATATTTTATTCGTTATCATCCACCCATACTTTTAGTTTGATTCCACACTCCGTAACACTTTTAACTTTTGAACCAATGATTCGTTTTTTAATCCATTTGCAGATTTGGGTTCATGACATTTAAATCTTTAAGACAAGATCAATTTTGGACATGGTTTGAACAAGTTCAAATTCGAATGTTGATACAATAATGAAACTTATATGATAGTTCCTTCATCCACATATATAGGGCTAATGTTGGGGAACGCGACAGAAAACAAAAAATTTCGGTACAGCGAGCACGCCCAGGATCACTATGGAGACTGCATACAAGGTTTGATCTGATCCGTACCAACTCGAAGCGCATCGGAAGAAGAGTCGGTGTAGATCATCGGTGCAGATCCCTGCAGCTAGGATTTACAACCTCCCAACCGCAAGGATGTACTCCCACTCCGGACAGCCCTTCGGGAGGCGGTCGGACAGTCCCCCGGACAATGTCGCGGACAGCCCTTCGGGAGGACCCTCGGAACCCGAACAGTAACCCGGACAGCCCTTCGGGAGGACGCCGGAAACTCGTACGGTAACTCGAACAGCCCTTCGGGCAAAAGATCGAAACTACAATCTCTCTACGGGGTTGCACACATACGGTGTCAGCTATCCGGCAGGGCTTCACCGTCCAGAGCTAGTTCCTGCCGGAACCTAGACAGCCTTTCGGCTCTACGAAAAACTCTTTTCGTGGGAGGGAGAGAGAGAGCTAGCAAAGCATAGCATGTGTATGAGAGCAAGGATGAAGCATATGGGGCTGCCCCCTCCCCTCTATTTATAGGAAAAACAAGGGGTAAAAATGGTATTCACAAATACCAAAAGTGCCCCCACTTTATGCCTTTTCTAAAAAGAATAAAGCAAAGAAGGGTGGCAAGTGGAGCTCCATGGAGCCCCACCTCCCTTGGCCGGCCACCCTTGGGGGGTCCCCCATGAGGAGCTTGCTTGCTCCCCAATCCCTTCTAGAAGCCTTTTTTGAAATATCCAAAAAGGTGTTTTTCCACAAATATTCAAAAAGCACTTTCACTATTCACGACGACATTTTTCAGCGTCTGATCGAACTGAAAATATTCATGTGGGATTAGAACAATTCCAGTACCCACCAAAATAATTTTCAACGCGAGCCGGAACAATTCCGGTTTAGTGATTTCATCTGCGAAAAGCATCTGAAGCGGTTTCGGCAGCTCCGGAACATTTCCGGTTTTCATTCCAGAAAATTCCAAAAAGTTTCCAGAACGATTCTGGCACCCTCCAAGAATTATCAGGCATGTGCCAAGACCAATTTGACTTTATGGTATCCCCTGAAACAACTTTTCAGTTTTACCGGAACTATTCCGATATCCTCTCCGGAACGTTTCCGTTTCGTCCGAAACTTTTCCGGTGAATTTCTCTCAGACGCCCCGTCTAGTATTCAGCAGATAGATGACCCTTAAGCGTGTGACCCTATAGGTTCGGTGAAGTATAGACATGACCCGGAACACTTTCCGATCAATGATCAACATCGGAGCCGTGGACACCCATATTGAACCCTATACCCACACGAATGAATATTCGAGTGAACCTCCAGTTGCCGTGTGCTATTCCTGTTGCTTCACGATATATTACAAAACCCGAGGTGAGATTTATGCATCCCCGTGGATCAACAACTTGTCCATTATGCAAGTTACCTCGTAACCGGTTTTGTTCTCTTTACTCGTTTCCGAGTTCCGGCATCCCAGTGATCAAATCACAATGTGTCTGGCCAGACGATGATGGATACCGTAACACCGAGAGGGCCCGAGAATATCTCTCCATCGTCGGAGGAGCAAATCCCAATCTTGAGCTATCAAGTTACTTGACATACTTTTCCATGAACCCGTAAGCCGCCGTAATAGCCACCCATTTACGGATGACGTTTAACAAACCCCAAAGTTCATGAAGCAAGCATGAAGAAACTCGACACTCTCATGGTCTAAGGAATTATGCAAACAATAACTATCTCTGTGTTATTAACCATTAACTCATGACGAATGTATCTCATAGCATAACATCAATTTGGGTCGATTCAACACAAGTGTTCTACTAACATTGTGCCCTCAAAATTGCCGGCATAGCCATGCCCATGATCAGGAAAACAGGATCATCATGCAATACTTGAGCCAGTCATAGAGGCATGACTAGGAATACTTTTCCATTTATTATACCACACGTGCACATGAGTTTCCCTCCAAGCCTCGTGGTTATTGTAGACTCGAGAATCATTGCAGTTATAGCATGGATCATAAACATTCATTACAAACTCGGAGATACAAAATAACTGTTATTACTGCCTCTAGGGCATATCTCCTACAGTCTCCCACTTGCACTAGAGTCATAATCCAGTTACATGGCTTCCCTAACACCAATGGCTATCCGGTGTTGCTCATGCTTTGCTCGTGGTAGAGGCTTTGTCATCGGGTCTGACACATTCAGATCCGTGTGAACTTTGCGTACTTTCACTAAACCTTCTTCGACATGATGTCGAATGAGTTTATATTTGCGTTGAATATGCATTGTCTTATGGTGCGAACATGGCTCCCTTGCCTGAGCCACGGCGCCACTATTATCACAATAGATCTCCACCGGGTCCAGAGCACTTGGAACCACACCAAGGTCTTCAAGAAATTGCTTGATTCCGACAGCCTGCTTGGAGGCTTCTGAAGCAGCAACATATTCCGCCTCCGTTGTAGAATCCGCCACAGTCTTTTGTTTGGAACTTTTCCAATCAACTGCGCCGCCGTTCAATATGAAAACATAGCCAGATTGAGATTTAAAGTCATCTGGGTCAGTCATGAAGCCTGCATCAGTGTAACAACTTACAATGAGCTCTTCATCACCTCCGTACACAAGGAGTAAATCCTTGGTCCTTCTGAGGTACTTAAGAATACCCTTGACTGCGGCCCGGTGCTCCAATCCTGGATCACCTTGGTACCGGCTGCTAACACTTAGCGCATAGGAAACATCCGGTCTTGTACATAGCATGGCATACATAATAGAACCAACTGCCGAAGCATATGGAATATCATTCATTTGTACTCGCTCATCGAGTGTCCGAGGACACTGATTCTTGCAAAGCACTGTGCCATGTGACATGGGGAGTAGGCCTTTCTTGGAGTTCTCCATGTTGAACCTTTTCAACACCTTGTCAATGTACGTGCTTTGGCTAAGCGCTATCAGGCGTCTTGATCTATCTCTATAGATTCTGATGCCCAATACATATGCCGCTTCGCCTAAGTCTTTCATTGAAAAACTCTTCTTCAATGAGTCTTTTATTTCGCTAAGAAAATTCACGTCATTTCCAATCAACAATATGTCATCCACATACAAGATTAGAAATGCTTTTGCGCTCCCACTAAACTTCTTGTAAACACAAGATTCTTCGTCGTTCCTGATGAAGCCAAACTCTTTGACCACTTCATCAAAACGAATGTTCCAGCTCCTTGATGCTTGCTTCAGACCATAAATGGCTTTCTGAAGCTTACACACCTTTCCAGCATTCTTAGGATCGACAAAACCTTCTGGCTGTATCATGTATACATCCTGTTCAAGGTTTCCATTTAGGAAAGCCGTTTTGACATCCATCTGCCATATTTCATAATCGAAATAAGCAGCAATTGCTAGTAATATCCGAACAGACCTTAGCATAGCTACGGGCGAGAAAGTCTCGTCGTAGTCTACCCCTAGAACTTGCGTGAACCCTTTCGCGACAAGTCTAGCTTTGTGGATAGTAATGTTACCATCCGCGTCTGTCTTTCTTTTGAAAATCCATTTACAACCAATGGGTTTTACGCCATCTGGAAGTTCTTCCAAGTTCCAAACTTGGTTTTCGTACATGGATTTCATTTCGGATTTCATGGCCTTGTGCCATTCCCTTGAGCTAGGCCCCGCCATCGCTTCCTTGTAGTGCGCAGGTTCATCGTCTTCAAGAATGAAGATTTCGTTATGAAACCACTCAGGTGGCTGGATAGCCCTACCTGATCTGCGCGTTTCAGTTACAACATTGTTTGAAGTTTCCGCATCACATGCGACAACTTCCGGCTCGGTTGTAGGGATAATTTGCGGAATTACTTCCGGTTCCTTAGCCATATCAACGGTTGCCGAAGATTCACTAATATCATCAAGTTGTACTGTCCTTCCACTCAATTCTTTAGCGAGAAACTCTTTCTCAAGAAAGACTCCATTTTTAGCGACAAACACTTTGCACTCGGAGGGTTGGTAGAAGAAATACCCAATTGTTTCCTTGGGATAACCTACAAAGTTACATTTGTCTGATCTGGGATCGAGTTTGCTCGGTTGTAAACGTTTTACATAAGCTTCACAACCCCAAACTTTGAGATGCGACAAATTGGGTTTCTTCCCATGCCATAAGTCGTATGGTATCGTCTCAACAGACTTAGACGGTGCTCTGTTTAGTGTGTGAGCGGCAGTAAGTAGTGCGTGACCCCAAAAAGATATCGGTAGATCTGTAAGAGACATCATCGACCTTACCATGTCTAACAGGGTTCGGTTACGTCTTTCCGACACTCCGTTTCGCTGTGGAGTTCCGGGAGGCGTAAGCTGTGAAACGATTCCACGGTCACTCAGATGTTGGCCAAACTCATGACTAAGATATTCGCCTCCGCGATCAGACCGCAGAAACTTAATCTTTTTGTTACGATGATTTTCCACCTCATTCTGAAAATCTTTGAACTTTTCAAAGGTTTCCGACTTATGCTTCATCAAGTAGATATAGCCATACCTACTTAAATCATCAGTAAAAGTCACGAAGTAGAAATACCCACCCCGTGCGATTGTGCTCATTGGACCACATACATCACTATGTATTATTTCCAATAAATCACTCGCCCGTTCAGGATGACCCGTGAACGGCGTCTTGGTCATTTTTTCCATCAAGCAAGCTTCACATGTGTCAAATGATTCAAAATCAAAAGACGGTAAAACTCCATTTTTATGGAGTCTTTGCATGCGTTTCTTTCCGATGTGGCCAAGCCGACAGTGCCACAAGTAAGTGGTGGTGGTATCAGCCTTCTTAAGGCGTTTAGCATTTATGTTAAAAACACCATTTTCACATTCAAGATTTAGTATGAAAAGGCCCCCAATAATGGGTGCAAATCCATAAAACATATCCTTACAATAAAGTGAACAACCATTGTTCTCAGACTTGTAGGAGTACCCATCGTGTACTAAACATGATCCAGAGATAATGTTTCTACACAACAACGGAACAAAATAACAGTTACTAAGTTCCAAAATAAATCCTGAAGGGAGACGTAGAGGCATAATGCCGACGGCTTGAGCGGCGATCCCAGCGCCGTTCCCGACACGCATCACGACTTCATTCTTTGCCAGCTTGCGCACCTTCTGAAGCCCCTGTATCGAGTTGCAAATGTGAGCAACCGATCCGGTATCAAATACCCAAGACTTAGAATTTTCGCTAGCAAGCAAAACGTCAATGACATTAACTTGTATAACAATTATACCTTTTTCGGTTTTCCCGGACTTCTTATCTTCCAGATACTTCTTGCAGTTTCTCTTCCAGTGTCCTGTGCCCTTGCAGTAGAAGCACTCAGTTTCATTCTTAGCTCCGCCATTAGATTTGCGTTGGAAGCCGGTCTTACCGGTGCCCTTGCCCTTCTTTGGCTTGCCTTTCTTTTTGAAACTGGCAGTTTTATTCACAAGCAACACTTGCTTGCGATTTTTCTGCAGTCCTCCTTCAACAGTTGTCAGCATGGCAAGCACCTCATTAGGCGTTTTGTTCATCCCATTCATGTTGTAGTTCATGATAAAACCGCTATAAGACGGGGGGAGTGAACCTAGCAACAAGTGCATAACATGCTCTGGCGGAAGTGGAAATTCCAGGGTTTTAAGCCTTTCATCGTAGCCAATCATATTGACTACGTGCTCGCCAACTGAACTGCCCTCAGCCATCTTGGTCTCCGCCATCATTTTCATGATATCAAAACGTTCAGACCGTGCATTAAACTTGTACAGAGCATCCAGATCTTTGATCATATCAAAGGAGTTATGGAATTCAAAACGTTTTTGAAGCTCTGAACTCATGCAAGACAGCATGAGGCACTGCACTAAGTTGAAATCATCATCCTTAGTGGCCCAGACATTTTGTTCGTCTGCCGGGGCTGTTTCCACCGGCTTAGGTGGAAGAGGTCCGTCAAGCACGTACACTTTCTTAGCACTCCTGAGGACAATCCTCAGGGTACGGACCCAGTCCGCATAGTTGTTTCCATTCACAGCTAACTTCTCTTTCTCTAACATCGGGCCTAAGTTGAACGCGCTATTGCGAGCCATTTGATCTACAACGGAAAACACAAGTTCACTTAGACTTTGTTCATAATGATTTTTGCACTAGTGAATAAACAATTTTATTCTAAAGTGCGCTCCCACTCAAATCAATATCTCTCAAAATTGATTATGAGTGATACAAGACCCACATTTAATTCAACGCCATTGATGTGGACATCACTGATGACGAGAATTTCAATCGGTAGGCAAACTTGCCGATCACATCTCCATGTGACTCTTGTTCATCTTTCGATGGGTGTGTTCCGAGCTCAGGACGATCCTGCCTAAACATCAAAGACAACCAAGTGATCTTGCTGCGAGGTCTGACCTCACCCGCCTCATTCCTCTCGATTCGTTCGTACCCATGTGGACATGGCGCACCCCGAAAAGATACGAATTTCAGACGGTGCTACACTTGGGTGAACACTAACTACTTTGATAATTTTGTGAGAGATCACCCTAATAAAAAGCGACTACCGCGCAATCAAGAAGGGTGCATCAAGAGGGATAAACATCTCAGGCAATTCATAATAGCATGATATGGTATTGCCCCTTCTGACGGAGAAGTCATGTATTCTTCGTCTTCGGCATTCGCGTCGGTGTTCACCTTTGCGAAGATTGCCACCACCTTGTCGATGCACCAGATAATATTGCTATCTCTATAGCTAATAAAATAAGTGCATTACATAAGGTTGACACGCAGGTCATTAAAGTGCAATCATATGGCTCCAGCCATCATGCCGAATCATGACACGCAGGTCATGTTAACAAATTTACATCATATAGTCATCTCATACATAATCGAATTCATATGAGCTGTGCTATACCACATCACATGTACATCCTGCAAAACCAAGTTAGACGACTCTAATCGGTTTATGCAAAATTTCATTTTACGTGGCTTCTAAGGTTTTGACTTAAACCGCAGCTACCAACGTTTTATCATCAAGTATGATAATTCAAAATTGCTAGATTAACATCTCGGGGTGTATGAAACATGAGATAATTAAATCTCGAGCCCCATACTAAACTTCGTCATACGCGTGACCCCCATGCAGATCATATCTGCAATGCCCTTTCATCTGCGAATTTCATCTTTCTGTTGACTATGGTGGAACCCAAAGAACTGATAGCACTTCGTTGATCAATCAGGATCGCGGATTGCCAGAACTTTGTGAAATTCCACCATGCTGTCTCGAGATTGAGCAAACGCAAATTCCAGGGAAGCAACAAGAACATCGGGTAACAGACTTCATCTGCTACCCGCATAAATAATTTTCAGCAATAGATCTCATCTACTCCAAAATTATATTATGCAATACCCATACATCACCATGTATTCTAGATCGTAACCTGCATCTACGCATAGCCTGGCTCTTGATGCCACTGTTGGGAACGCGACAGAAAACAAAAAATTTCGGTACAGCGAGCACGCCCAGGATCACTATGGAGACTGCATACAAGGTTTGATCTGATCCGTACCAACTCGAAGCGCAGCGGAAGAAGAGTCGGTGTAGATCGTCGGTGCAGATCCCTGCAGCTAGGATTTACAACCTCCCAACCGCAAGGATGTACTCCCACTCCGGACAGCCCTTCGAGAGGCGGTTGGACAGTCCCCCGGACAATGTCGCGGACAGCCCTTCGGGAGGACCCTCGGAACCCGAACAGTAACCCGGACAGCCCTTCGGGAGGACGCCGGAAACTCGTACGGTAACTCGAACAGCCCTTCGGGCAAAAGATCGAAACTACAATCTCTCTACGGGGTTGCACACATACGGTGTCAGCTATCCGGCAGGGCTTCACTGTCCAGAGCTAGTTCCTGCCGGAACCCAGACAGCCTTTCGGCTCTACGAAAAACTCTTTTCGTGGGAGGGAGAGAGAGAGAGCTAGCAAAGCATAGCATGTGTATGAGAGCAAGGATGAAGCATATGGGGCTGCCCCCTCCCCTCTATTTATAGGAAAAACAAGGGGTAAAAATGGTATTCACAAATACCAAAAGTGCCCCCACTTTATGCCTTTTCTAAAAAGAATAAAGCAAAGAAGGGTGGCAAGTGGAGCTCCATGGAGCCCCACCTCCCTTGGCCGGCCACCCTTGGGGGGTCCCCCATGAGGAGCTTGCTTGCTCCCCAATCCCTTCTAGAAGCCTTTTTGGAAATATCCAAAAAGGTGTTTTTCCACAAATATTCAAAAAGCACTTTCACTATTCACGACGACATTTTTCAGCGTCTGATCGAACTGAAAATATTCATGTGGGATTAGAACAATTCCAGTACCCACCAAAATAATTTTCAACGCGAGCCTCCCTCCAAGGAGGGCTGTCCGACGGGCAGACAAGAGAGAACATCCTCGCGGTTGGGAGGTTGTAAATCCTAGCTGCGGGGATCTGCACCGCCGATCGTCATCGACTCTACTTCCGCTGCGCTACGAGTCAGTAACGAAAAGATCAAACCTTGTATGCAGTCTCCATAGTGGTCCTGGGCTGGTGCGTAGGTCCGAAATTTTTTGTGTTCTGCTGCGTTACCTTACATCAGAAGCACGGTTTTGTTTCCACTTTTTCCCCTTTTCGAGAACGGAAGTACTGTGCAGACGACAGTTGCATGAACGATTCCAGCACGATGCAATATCCAGCGGACTCCCTCGACTTGGCCTGATACATGAAGGCTTAGATGCAATGTCGAGCAAACATCGCGCAAAACATGTTGCCTGCATAGCAGTTCTCTTTCGAGAAGCACATATGTGCTGTGCTTCTCGCGGAAGCCAATGCACGTCTCCATGCGAAGAAAATCGGTGCTTCTCGTGGAAGCACATATTTTCTTCCCTTTCCAAGAAGCACAGTTCGCGGAAGCAAATATGTGTCTTCACGAGAAGCAAATCTGTTCTTCTCATGGAAGCACAAAAAAAAATCATGAAACTTTTTTTCCTTTTCAAGAAGCACAGTTGTGCTTCTCGTGGAAGCACAAAAAATCGTAATTTTTTTTCTAAACCCCCCCCCCCCTCCCCTCCCTCCAAGAAGCACACTGCTTCTCGCAAAAGCAAATATATGCCTCCACGAGAAACAACTATGTGTTTCTTGTGGAAAGACAAAAAAACAATTCGCACAGAAAATATATTTCACGAAACTTTTTTTTCCTTTCTGAGAAGCACATGTCGCGGAAGCAAATCTGTGCTTCTCGTGGAAACACAATTTTTTCGCTCAAGAAGAAATGTTACGATTTTTTTTCAAAACCTAGGGAAAATTGGGCTAATTCAAAAAGGCAAAAAACCCCGGCAAAAACCCATCTAAACCCCGAAAACACGTACAAAAAAATAAAAAAATCCACCAGTGTTGAACGTTGCATTTTGCTGCATGCAGGGAAGAAAATCGACTTTGTTACAGTAGGTGGCAGGGTAAGGATTTTAGACCATGGCATCTTTTTGCGCACGATGTTTCTTTGGACTCGCGTCCTGCTCTTATTCGCACTGTTTTTTTTTTATTATTTAGACATCGGCGTATGTTCCTGAGCTGCCGACGCCGGACGGGGTTGATGACGTTGCGGCAGCAAAAAACAAGTCAAAGAGAGGCAAAGACAAGGCAGAGAAAAACAAGGACAAAACATGCAAGAAAGGCCAGAAGGCAGCACAGAAGATGGCTGCTGATGAAGAGGGAGGGAATGAGCCAGCAAAGAGGGGGACGAAGCAACCAGCGTTGATGGAGAGCTCTCCACGGAGTGTTGCCGTTAAAATCTATTTTGGCAAACCGGCATGTTGGTACTGACGGACAGTGTCCGCTGTGCCGAAAGGGCGTAGAGGATATTAAGCATCTTTGTTTCCAATGCTTACCGGCGGTGGCGATTCGGAAGGGTATTGGAATTTATTCCATAATTCAGAAGGCTGCCTTGACAGAACGGTCTGGATCTGTGATTTTAGAGAAACTGCTTCGATTGCCGCTGCGGGACCTGGAAGGATTTCAGGGGATCGGGCTTCAAGAAGTGATCCTAGTTGCTTGCTGGTACCTATGGTGGATGAGAAGATAGGTTACACACGGGGAGAGTGTCCCACCAATACATCGATGTGTCCTTTCTATTTTGGCTTTGGTGTCAACTCATACTCGTATAAACAACAAGAAGAAGTTGTTTGTGGTGGTTGATCGTTGGATGGGCTGGAACAAACTGGATGTTGGATATGTCAAGTTAAATGTAGATGCAGCGGTCAATGAAGATGCATGTATGGGTGCGGCGGGAGCAATATTAAGGGATATAAAGGGAAGTTTTATGCGAAATGAAAAACTAGCGGGGATGTGTGCGTACACAATCAGATACGAAGTATTCCACTCATTTTGCTTTAACACATGTGATTTCCTCTCTTTTTTCTAGGCCCCAATCACTGTTTGACAGCAGGAATTTATTGCACTCAATATATTGACAGCAGGAATTTGTTGCACTCAATGTATTTTTCTTGATATTGCGGTTGCCCTTTTTTGATACACTGAATTGCAAATAAGTTTTTTCTGTAACTGTCCATATCTATACTGGATTTGGTAATTCTTAGTCATCTTAAAGTTAGTTAATTATCAAAGATCTAGATCATCAAGATCCGTGAAAGAGTTAATTTTTTCTTTTTTTAGGAATAAGAGTTATATTTACTGATTGTTTCTTGTCTACGTAAGAGGGTCAATAGGTTTGGGCTTTGTTGGGCCAGGAGCATTTTTTGTGTTTTTCTTATTTTCACTTTATTTCAGTCCAACAGGGCAATGGGCTTTGCGTTTTTGTTTGTCCAGTCTGGGTTGTGCTTGTATTTTGGACTATAGCACCTCTCGTATGTGAAAAATGCCAATGACGGCCGAGCCACAGGTAGGCCGGTATCTGGGCCGTCCTGCCACCATGGGGATGTGTGCAGTCAGAGTATATGTCCTGTATTCGATTTATTTTTAGGCCGTATTGAGTCAGGTAGGTCCCACGCACATGCAAAGGCATCTAGGCTTCGCACACGCCTCTGACATGTATGCACAGCACGCGGAGCGCCGTACGTCCTGGTGCATGCATGGCCTGGAGCATGTGTGTCCAGCGGGGCCGAAATCACTGTTCTGACCTCGTCACAAACTGAACTCGACATGAAAGTATTTCACGATCTGACCCTTTTAGCAACGTCACAGCCCGTGGCGTTGCTGCTTCACATAGAAATGCCGAGCCACATTGCGTTGCTGCCCTGGCCCCACGGTCAGGCCCCGCTGCTGACGTGGCAGGCCAGAAACGCCGAGCTAGCCAGTGTTTCTGGAAATGCCAAGGACCTTTGGCGTTTCTGGTCACCATGGAAACGCCAGGGATTGTGGCGTTTCTGGCCTGAATTAAGTAACGCACGCGGGGCCGCGGGTGGGACCCAGCCCACTCGCAGCACCGTCTTCCTCCAGCCGCCAGGACGAACAGAAGTCTTTCGCCCCTCTCTCCTCTCCTTCAAATCCCTCCCAAATCTTCTATTTTCGCCATTAGAACTCGTGGATCGGATCATCCCCAAGTTGCTTGAGGTATTCTCCCCCTATTCCTCCAAAAAATTTCAGTCAATATTGCCTATTTTAGATGCATTATTTGAAACATGGTGGAACCCTAAGATCCATTTTTTGTGATTTATTTGAACATTGTTTGGATTAGATTTCGTTTAGAAGGAAGATATAGTAGTTGTGTTGAAGCACTTGCTATTGTGTAGTATTGGATTTAGAGATAGGAAAAAATTTGTATTAGGTTGAATCCTAAGATTATTTGTTCCTAATAAGTTTGAATAAATTCTTTGTGATAAGTTTGGTTGAAAGTGTCTTTTTTTTAAATATGCTTGTGACTTTATATATAAGTATTCAAATGCTTGTGACTTTAGATAGAATTTCAAATGTGTATTATGTATGTATGATTGTGTATGTATGTATGTGAATGTGGTGAAAAGTTTTAAGCATTGTGTAAAATGCAAGTGGATTTAGAGAGTATTTTATAACGTGTTCAAAATTTTAAGCATTCATATTAACTAGTTTATAATGTATCATGTAGGATGTTTGAGCCGGATAAATATCCCGGCCTTGATGATTATTACGAGAACAAGCATCGTGCTGTGCTAATGGAAAGAGGGGAGGTAATTATGTATCTACATTGTTTGATTTTCATATTTTGACAAGTTGAGAGAAGTAACAAAATTGTGCGTTTGTTTTTTTAGGTTCCTCCAATACTTCGGTTGAGGGGCCACAACCCGCGTGAATCTCTCAAATATGACCTTCGCTACAAGCCTTATTTTAGAAGAATGGATCTTCTTCAGTTTGTGCTCAACTTTAAAGGCACACCACCATGGCTGAACTCGACGGCCATTACCGCCCTTACGGACCGTTGGAGGCCAGAGACGCACTCTTTCCACCTTGCTCTTGGTGAGATGACCATCACTTTGGAGGATATTGCGATGATCTCCGGGCTTCCGATCGAGGGCAAGGCTCTTACCGGGAAGGTGAAGTCTGAGGGGTGGCGACAACGGGTTGCAGGATTGGTTGGTGTTGAACCACCACCGTGGCTTAATGAAACCAAGAAGGATCCTAGGCCATTCGGTGTGTTGTTCTCGCGGATACGAGAACATTTTTACGAGTGCCCAAAGAATGCTAGTCCGGCGGTTGTGGAGCAGTTCAGGGCTTACTTATGGAATCTCTTGACCCAAGTGGTGTTTTCGGATGGCACGGGGGACACAGCCTCCTGGATGTTCTTGGACCCTCTTCGTAACTGGGATGTTAAGTGGAGTTGGGGGTCCACGGCACTAGCCTTCTTGTACTGTCAGGTAATGCTTAATATGATGCATTTTCATTATATGAAATAGATGTTTGCGTGTGATCGTTTAACGTGTGTACAAATGTGCAGTTGGACGGAGCATGTATGAGGAGTAAGCCGAAATCTTGTCTTGGTGGTTTCGTTTGGGCCCTACAGATTTGGATGTGGGAGCGTATCCCTGTAGGCCGTAACATCACCATTGCTCCGAAAGAACCTTGGGAGTGGGCTTTTGACGGGGATGAGGAGCGGTACCCCACTATCGCACACACATGGGCTAATGTCCAAGTGTCGAGTATCGCCGCCATGGGGCGGTACAAGGCATACATAAGCGAGCTTGACATGCTGAGTTATAATCAGGTAATTATCCAAATGCTTTGCCATCAATTCTGAATTTTTTTTGTGCATGAGTGAGTGACATGTTGTCATGTAGGTCAATTGGAGGCCGTACATGGTACTTAGGCAGTTTCCTTTGAGCAATATGTGCCTTCGTGACAAATATCTTTGGCGTGTGCGGTGCCCCTTGATATGCTTTTTTGCGGTCGAGTGGCATCTTCCACATCGTGTTGCAAAGCAATTTGGAGTACAACAACGCACCCCGCCGGACTACGTTGAGACAAGTGTGCAGCTACATAGGTGAGAGTTTTTTGTACCACATGTTGGTCAATGTCTAACACAAAAAAAATAAAACTGATGTATTCTTCTCATGCTTTGTAGGACGAGCCGGCAAAACAACAAGAATGTCACGAATTGGGAGGATCACGACCTTATGTGGGTGGACATGTGGAATGCTCAGAGGAATGCTCGAGTTGAAAATGATCACACACCCGACAACGACGAGGAGGCATATTTAAGGCATTTGGAGTGGCTTCGCAAAGAGTACAGAGTTATCCACAAGGGTGCTTGGACTCGTGCCGACTGCTTGGACGTAATGCCAAGTCAGGCTGTTGATGGTGCATTCAACAACTCTATTAGGGAGACCATAGGAGCGCACCTAGATTATGGCCCTCTGCATGACCGAGTGTGTCTCTCTTTTGAAATATGAACATGTGTCATTTCTTCGTGAGTGGTGTGTGACATATGTTTTATTCAGGGCACGGAGCTATGGAGATGTATCAATGATAGTAATGTGGTGCTTGGCCGTGCCCCTGGTCCAGAAACGGACGGGCTTGTTAGGAGTACTCTGCAGGTTAGAGGCCTTGTTAATTGTTGCCGCACACTAGCCGCTTTGTAATATGAACATGTGCTTTCTTTCATCGTAACTCTTTTTGCATATTAATATGTCAATGTCTCTCCTTGTGCAGAAGGTCGTGAATCGTTGCCGCACACTAGCCGCTTTACTTTCTTGCCACGGTGGTTCATCCATGGATGTGCGGGCACGTGCTCAGTATACAATGGATGTGCTTTCTTCCGCTCGTGCATCTTCCAGCCGAGCACGTGCTTCTTCCGCTCGTCCATCTTCGAGCGGAGCTCGTGCTTCTTCGAGCCGAGCACGGATTGAGGAAGAGGAAGAGGAAGAGGAGACAGACGAAGAAGCAGATCCGGACTATATGGAGCTTGGGGCTTCGCAGATGGAAGAAGCTCCGCAGCCAACTCAACCTTCTCAGCCGTCAGAAGCAGCACGCCGAGCTAGCTCAAGAATCAGCTGACGTCCAGGATGGCAGAACACTCCAGAGGGCTACATGAGGAAGGGGAAGATGGCTGCGAAAAGAGGGAAGAAGTGAAGTGATGACTGATGCTTTATGTGTCCTGAACTTTTCATGTAGCTTTGTGTCTCCCTGCCAAAAGAGGGAAGAAGTGAATGTGTGAACTTGTTATGTTTTATGTCTCGCGGACTTGTTAGTACTATGTCTCCTTGACTTATGGATCCTAGACTTGTTAACTATTATGTCAGTTGGATTATGTTGATTTTGTTGTGAAAATATGTGCCATTGCTATCTGTGCTGGACTTGGTAATTTTGTTGTCAAAATATGTGACATTTGCAACTGGCAGAAATTGTTCTGTGATTGGCATAGTAAGGTGGAAACGCCAACGAGAGTGGCGTTTCAATGCAGGGTAGCAACGCCGAGAACCCCTGGCGTTTCAAAGCAGGGTTGAAACGCCGAGGATCCCTGGCGTTTCCAGCCCACAGGGAAACATTTCCGTTGCATGTGTTTCGACGGTACTGTCTTAAAGGAACGTCAGGGCAATATTTGGCGTTTCTATATAGGGCAGAAACGCCAAAACCATTGGCGTTGCCAGAAAACATAGAAACGCCAAAGTTGCTTGGCGTTTGGCACAGAACAGAACCAGAGCGAGAAAATAATAAAAAGTGAGAGAGTGTAGAATTAAGAATAGGATGCATAAAGACAAGAAGAACAACCAAGAGAGAGATAATTTGAGAGAGATAAGTGCAATAGCACTAAGCATGATTATTAGAACTTTAAATAGCGAAAGAACATAGAGTTAGAAGTTGCAAAAAGATTAGATGATTAGATTAGTAAATAGAAATAAAAACAATCGAGTAGTATGTTAAGAGATAGAACAAAGTATAAAGAAGAGTATATAGATAGTATACAACTCAAGTACAAGAATAGAGAGAAAGTGAGAAAGAAAAATTGATTAGACATAAACTCAAGAGAAGCCATCGAGTATGAGAGATAAGCAAGAACTCAGATTAGATAGAAAACTAGAACAAGAGAAGCTATACAATCACGTTTTGTGGTACACTTAAAATATCACATAACACATAGCACAACTAGAAAATACACAGAGCATATATGAGTACACCAATACACATAATGGAGTCCATAGCAATTTAACACATAGAGGAGTCCATAGCAATTTAACACATATAGGAGTCCGTAGCAATTAAGAGTACACATAAAGAACCACATTGCTCTATTGTGTAGAGAAAGGCCCCTTTCCCTTCTTCTTCTTCCTCTCTTCTTCTTCTTCCTCCTCCCTTTTCCTTATGAGATGAGCCTCGTGAACCACCTTCTCCATGAATAGCTTATTCTCCCTCTCTTTCTTTGCCTTCTCAAAAGCCCAAAGTTTCTTACATCTCTCTTCAAAATCCTTTTGCCGTTGCGCAGCTGCCTTCTCACATGCAATCCTCACCTTGTCCCTCATCGCGATCTCCTGAAATGTCATTCTTTCTTTTTCCTTCATCTTCTCTTCGAACTCCTCTTGCTTCTTCCTCTCTAGTGCGGCTGCATCCTCCTCTCTCAAGTTCCTCGCAGCCTTCTCCCACCACCCCAGCATCTCACCTTCCCCATCCTTCTCCTCCACCCCCTTCATTGTTTCCTTGTTGGGTTGAGAAGCCGCCATATCTATGAAAAATTGCAAGACATTAGTTAGGAAGGACAAAAACAACATGAAAAAAAAATATTGTACAACATGAAAATAATATTGAAATGCAGCCACGTACGGAAATGGTCCATCTAGGTATCCAAACATTCCTCTAGCAGGACCACGGCCTCTACCCATGAAACCTCCTCTACCACCACCCGAACCTCTACCTCTGCCACGAGCATCACCACCGGTAACTCGGCCTCTACCACGACCACCAGCACTTATACCACGGCCACCACCAAGTCCACCACCGGAACCTTGGCCACCACCAAGTCCACCACCGGATCCTCGGCCACCACGAAGAGCACCACCGGATCCTCGGCCACCACGAAGAGCACCACCGGATCCTCGGCCACCACCAACTCCACCACCGGATCCTCGGCCACCAGCAAGACCACCACCGGATCCTCGGCCACCAAGAGGATCCCCACCAGAACCTCTACCACCACCACTTGAACCACCTCTGCCACCGGCATCACTAGTAGAAGCATTGTGCCCTTTTGAAGTTTTGTTTGTTTTGCAAGTCCTCTTGTTGTGCGTCGTTTCATTGCAATCACCGCATTGGTTCCTATCACGTGGCTCCATGAAATGTCCACTACCAAACTCTCTGGTGCTCATGAACCAACCTGTGTTTGCATGATTAGGAGGACAGTGGTATTTCCAGCCCGCCAGAGTTCAAGTCCTAGACTATATTGGTGCTCGCATGTTTTTGGATTTATTTCAGGCCTTCCGGAAATGTGCGTTCAGTGGGAGTAAACGTTCCTATCGACTACGAAGACGTCTGTGGCGACTTCGTCAAGCTCAAGATGATGTGCTGGCTCAGTATCTCGGAGGTGCTCATAGGGGTAGGGTGTGCGTGCGTGCGTATGCATGAGCATCTGCTTCTGTACTATGTTCAAAAAAATTTATGAAAGACATATGAAAATGCTTTTGAATACTTTTAAGAACGTAAAAATTTAAACGTACAAAAAAGAGCATGTGAAATGCATTTTTGACTGATAATTAATGAAAAAAGGGTACTTGCCCATAGGGCATGCCTTAACAGAATTTTGTTACATGGATTATTGTGTATAGTTTGACATATTCTCATGTCTTATTTATCATAACGCATGGCCTTGGAGTTTCACAATAACTAAAAATGATAAAATAATACAAATAAATGATAGCATTTCCCTCCAAAATAGCATTAATTATGTTACACAATTATTGAATTCCGCATCTTATTCTGCCGGGCAAGGGGACAAGCGAGGGATAAGTATCATGAAGCAATCTTGACAAAGACATAAGCACCATTAATTATAATGTGAGGGATAAGTATCATGAAGCAATCTTGACAAAGACATAAACACCATTAATTATAATGTGTCGAGGGAAATTTCAGTAGAACGGAATATTAAATAAAATATTAAAATATCTTCTTTGTTCGACCTAATTAAAATATCTATGGACTATTCGGAAAATCAACTGGCATGGAATTGTGATTTCAGTTGCTTAAAGAATAGCAAAACCGATAAACAAAAAGAAACATGTCGCCAAGGAGGGAGCATGTATACCTCGCTTCTAGCGAGATAGATGGACAACTCACCTCAATAGATGCTGTAGTGGGCCGGCCCATTACTTTTTACGAACCTTACTTTAATTAGTTCAATCAATCATTTCTTTCGGGTCTTTCCCTTTTTGTTTTATTTTTTATTTTTGATTATATTTCAAAATATTCTCTCTCTCTCTCTCTCTCTCTCTCTCTCTCTCTCTCTCTCTCTCTCTCTCTCTCTCTCTCTCTCTCTCTCTCTCTCTCTCTCTCCCTATAATTAGTATATACTATTTAAAAAGAATGTAAGGTTCCCGTTTCACTCTTTCATTCGTCCAACCTCTCTATATACGCCCCCCCCCCCCTCTCCTCTTTTTTTATTTTTCCATCCCATCTTTGATTTTTCTCCCACCGGTTTTCCTAAAATCGACTCAACTGTCTGACCTCTTATTATCTTATTATACTACTAGGTAATTGCCCATGCCTTGCAACGGGGTAAAATATTCTAGTTCATTAGTCAGTGATTATCTATCATTTATTATTTATATAATTGAAAAAAATAAGATTTTATGTTTTCACTCTTAGCAATGTAGCTTAACAAAAAATTAGTTGATACATCATGGTCAAAAATGATATGACTGTAAAAAAAAGATTTTATTTGACAAGCATTTATTTGCTTCTACCAAAGTAAACATAATATGGCAAACATGAAATCATGTCATGCCTACGGCCTTCCTAGTTGATTTGTATGGATTGCAAGGACAGTCTATTGAACGGCTGTATTTTATGTTCTCACTCTTAGCAAACATGTAGATTAAGAAAAAAATAGTTGATACATCATGGCCAAAAATATTAAACGACAACGCAATCAGTGTAGTATTTGCCATTACTCTCACACGTTAGCAACATAGCAGAAGTATTTACCAAAAACAATAGTTGGTACATCACGGCAAAAGTAATACTCAACCTAATTTTAAGGGATAACCATCAGGGAGGCACTATATCCATTAGTCATGCATCTCCAGAATATGGACGTACCCTTGGCATAAAAGGAACAAAGATTGTTCAAGATTGGGACAACTACACCCGGACAGAACGAGATCATGCAGACCCTGTCTTGTGTGACATACTTATAGCGCAGTGGTGGAGAAGTTGGGCAAGTACCTGGGAGCCTGGTCTAGTCGTTGGCGCGACATCACCCGGATCAACCCGCCTAGCGCGTCGGCGGCCCACTGCTGGCGATCTACCTTGGTGATGTGCCTTCCTGTACTACAACACCACGCCCTTCCGGGTGTCGCTAGTGAAAATTCACCGTGGTCCTGTCCATCACGACCTGTCTGCGACACGATTGATGTAGTGGTGCCAATCCAATTGGTCGATGGGATCACGGTGAACATGTGTTGAGAGCCGGCAAGATCGGACTGGGCGACAGGTAGACAACGTTGTGGCTCGGATCACGCGGCGCAGTGGACAAGATGAGGAGAGAGTGGCAAAGAGGTTGAGGGCGAGGTCCCCGTGGACATGCGGCCATGTAGCGATCTGAGCGATCGTCCCTGAGGTTAAGGTTGTTTGCAGATATAGAAAAGAGAAGAAGAAAAGGAAAGAGAGAAACCGGAGGTGGGGAGGGACGTGCGCGGGGGAAAGGAGATTGATTACATTTGCATTGATTGTGTTTTTATTACCAAATAAGAGATTGGTTATACCATACGTGAATTCTTTGGTTAGCAAAGATATAGTGGGTCTATCCGGTCAGATGAGGATAAAACCGGCAAATAGGGAACCATGAGGGAGAAAACCGGTGGAGGGAGAAAAAAATCGTTGGAGGGGTGGGGGTCGTACGAGAAGATTGACGAAGCATGGGAAACTTAAGACGGGAGAGGGAACGTTATGTTTCTTTTAGGTTCCCGTTTCACTCTTTCATTCGTCCAACCTCTCTATATACGCCCCCCCCCCCCCCCCCCTCCTCTTTTTTATTTTTCCATCCCATCTTTGATTTTTCTCCCACCGGTTTTCCTCAAATCGACTCAACTGTCTGACCTCTTATTATCTTATTACCAAATAAAATAATAGTTTTGTTGGTAAATCATTAATTCTTAATAAATAAGTGATTAACAATAATATGACAGGTAAATCATAGTGATTGCGTACAAAAACTTTTTAAATAATTTCTTACCAAATAAGTGCTTAACAATAAGGTGACAGATAAATCATGGTGATTGCGTACAAAAACTTGCTAAGATTTTAGCGCACCAACGTAATAATAGACGTGCAGTTACAGGCTAATCTATTCGAATATTTATGCTCCCCTTGCAACGCACGAGAATTATCTTGTAGTATAAAATTAATTTTATTGAATTTTTAAAAACCTCAGCACACACTAAAAAAATGTCCGTGCAATATAAAAAAATTCTTGTGCAATTCTAAATAGTGTTCATACCATTCAAAAGAAAAGCACATTTTTAAAATTTTGTTATGACATTTTAAAAAAATGTTCATAAAAATTTATATATTTGTTCAAGTAATTTCTCAAAAATACCAGCATGTTTCAAAATTGTTTCATGATATTTGAAAACATGCTCATGAAATGAAAAAAAGAATTGTGCTCGCTATTTTAGGGAAATGTTCATAACATATTAAAAAAGTGTTCATGCCATTTATAAAAAGTTCTAACACTAAACGAAAGTTTTCACGTTTAGAAAAATGTTCATGAAAGTTTTGAAAAAATGTTGAACCCGTGTTTAAAAATGCTACTTTGTATTTAAAATATGTTTACTATTTTCTTTAAAAAAATGTTCAACACGTATTTTGGATAAATTTTCAACAAGTTTTTTATAGAATAATCAACCTGTTTCATAGAAATGTTCAACCTGCATCTAAAAAAAGTTCAACATGCATAATAACCGCCGATATCACGATATTTTTTGCAAAAGACCACTCTAGCAGAGTCGCCATCCGGCCCCGAGTCGACATAATTTATGGAACTCGCTCCATAAACGAGCTCATAACCTCCATATTTTGATGTTATAAACGTCTAGTATGGGGCTCGCTCCAAAGCCAACCGTCACGTCAGTCCGTGAGGGAAGTTTCAGCTAATTCCTCCTCGTGCCACAGACGGATTTTGGAACTGCGCGGCCTTCCAGGCACCACTAGCAAGCAACCACCCGACCATACATGTCATGGCCGCTCCCTCGAATTCCCATGGCGGTCCATTGGATGCTCGCCACGCGGCATCATGTCCTGACTTGCATGTGAGTAACTGTAGGAGATATGCCCTAGAAGCAATAATAAATGTTATTGTTTATCTCCATGTTCATTATTATGTTTATGTTCCATGCTATAACTGCTATGGTTCTCGAGTCTACAATAACCACGAGGCTCGGAGGAAGACTCATATGCACGTGTGGAATAATAAACGGTAAAATGTATTCCTAGTCATGCCTCTAAGACTGGCTCAAGTGTTGATGGTCCTGTTTTCCTGATCATGGGCATGTCTATGCCGGCAACTTTGAGGGCACAATGTTAGGAGAACACTTGTGTTGAATCGACCCGAATTGATGTTATGCTATGAGATACATTCGTCACAAGTTAATCGTTAATAACACAGAGAAAGTTAACGTTTGCATAATTCCTTAGACCATGAGAGTATCGAGTTTCTTCATGCTTGCTTCATGAACTTTGGGGTTTGTTAAACGTCATCCGTAAACGGGTGGCTATTACGGCGGCTTACGTGTTCATGGAAAAGTATGTCAATTAACTTGATAGCTCAAGATTGGGATTTGCTCCTCCGACGATGGAGAGATATCTCTGGGCCCTCTCGGTGTTACGGTATCTACCATCGTCTGGCCAGACACATTGTGATTTGATCACAGGGATGCCGGAACACGGAAACGAGAAAAGAGAACAAAACCGGTAACGAGGTAACTGGCATTGTGGACAAGTGTTGATCCACGAGGATGCCGATGATTCTCACCTCGGGTATTTGTAACATATCGCGAAGCAACAGGAATAGCACACGGCAACTGGAGGTTCACTCGAATATTCATTCGTGTGGGTATAGGGGTCAATATGAGTGTCCACAGCTCCGATGTTAATCATTGATCGGAAAGTGTTCCGGGTCATGTCTATACTTCACCGAACCTATAGGGTCACACACTTAAGGGTCATCTATCTGCTGAATACTAGACGGAGAGTCTGAGAGAAAATCACCGAAAAAGTTTCGGACGAAACGGAAACGTTCCGGAGAGAACACCGGAATAGTTCCGGTAAAACTGAAAAGTTGTGTCAGGGGATACCATTAAGTCAAATTGGTTTCGGCACACGTCTGGAAATTCTTGGAGGATGCCAGAAGTGTTCTGGAAACTTCTGGGAATTTTCCGGGATAAAACCGGAAATGTTCCGGAGCTGCCGGAACCGATTTGGTTGCTTTTCGCAGATGAAATTTACTAATCCGAAATTGTTTCGGAACGCGTCCAAAATCATTTGTGTGGGTACTGGAATTATTCTAAGACCCACAGAAATATTTTCGGATTTTACGGTCGCGGAAAATTGGTTCCGTGAATAGTAAAAATCACTTTATGGATATTTTTTTGGAAAGTCACCTTTTGGGATATTTCCCAAAAGACTTCTAGAAGGGATTGGGGAGCAAGGCACCCCCATGTGGGGGGCCCCCTCAAGGTGTCCGGCCAAGGTGGTGCTCCTCCATGGAGCTCCCAATGGCACCCCTTTTCCCTTTTATTCTTTTATGTAAGACATAAAGTGGGGGCACTTTTGGTATTTTTTAATACCAACTTTACCCCTTGGCTATCCTATAAATAGAGGAGGAGGGGTGCTCTCCAAACCTCATCCAAGCTCACATACAAATGCCATGCTCGTCTGGCTCTCTCTCTCTCCCTCCCACGAAAAGAGTTTCGTAGAGCCGAAAGACTGTCTGGGTTTCGGTGGGAACTAATTCTGGACGGCGAAGCCCTGCCGGATAGATGACACCGTATGTGTGCAACTCTGTAGAGAGATCGTAGTTTCGGTCTTAGTTCGAGAGTGCCTCCCGAAGGGCTGTCCGAGTGACTGTCCGAGTTTCGAGGGTCCTCCCGAAGGGCTGTCCGAGTGACCGTCCGAGTTTCGAAGGTCCTCCCAGAGGGCTGTCCGTGACACCGTCCGAGGGACTGTCCGACTGCCTCCCGGAGGGCTGTCCGATGGGCAGATGTGGGAGTACATCCTCGCGGTTGGGAGGTTGTAAATCCTAGCTGCGGGGATCTGCACCGCCGATCGTCATCGACTCTACTTCCGCTGCGCTACGAGTCGGTAACGAAAAGATCAAAAACCTTGGAGTCTCCATAGTGGTCCTGGGCTGGTGCGTAGGTCGGAAAATTTTTGTTTTCTGTTGCGTTCCCCTACAGTGGCATCATGAGCCGTGCTATGCGTAGATGCAGGTTACGATCTAGAATACATAGAGATGTATGGGTGTTGCACAATATAATTTGTAGTAGATGAGTTCTACTGCTGATAATTATTTGTGCGGGTAGCAGATGAAATCTGTTACCCGATGTTCTTGTTGCTTCCCTGAAATTTGCATATTTCTGATCTTGATAACAGCTGTAGGGTAACGCAGCAGAAAACAAAAAAATTCCGACCTACGTACCAGCCCAGGATCACTATGGAGACTGCATACAAGGTTTGATCTTTTTCGTTACCGACTCGTAGCGCAGCGGAAGTAGAGTCGATGACGATCGGCGGTGCAGATCCCCGCAGCTAGGATTTTACAACCTCCCAACCGCGAGGATGTACTCCCTCGTCAGCTCACCGGACGGATCTCCGGGCAGCCCTTCGAGAGGCCTCGGGACAGTCCCTCGGATAGTCCCACCGGACGGATCCTCGGACAGCCCTCCGGGAGGCCTCTGGACAGTCTTTCGGATAGTCCCACCGGACGGATCCTCGGACAGCCCTCCGGGAGGCCTCTGGACAGTCTTTCGGATAGTCCCACCGGATGGATCCTCGGACAGCCCTTCGGGAGGCCTCACGGACAGCCCTTCGGGAGGACCCCCGAAACTCGGACAGCCCTTCGGGAGGACCCTCGAACAGCCCCTCGGGCAAAAAGATCGAACCTACGACCTCTCTACGGGGTTGCACACATACGGTGTCATCTATCCGGCAGGGCTTCGCCGTCCAGAACTAGTTCCCACCGGAACCCAGACAGCCTTTCGGCTCTACGAAACTATTTCGCTGGGAGGGAGAGAGAAGCCAGAAATGTCATGGCACTTGTATGTGAGAAGGAGTGAGTTTTGGGCTGCCCCCTCCACCTCTATTTATAGGAGAAGGAGGGGTGGAGGGGCTGAAATTTCAGCCACATCCATCCATGTCATCTCCAAGATATTTTGGAGCAAAAGCCCAAAAAGGTGGCTTTCCAAAAAGTAATCCAAAAAGCACTTTCACTATTCACGACGACATATTTCAGCGTCCGTTCGAACTGAAAATATTCATGTGGGCTTAGAACATTTCCAGTACCCACTAAAATAATTTTCAACGCGATCCGAAACAATTCCGGTTTAGTGATTTTCATCTGCGAAAAGCATCTGAAGCGGTTCCGGCAGCTCCGGAACATTTCCGGTTTTCATCCCGGAAAATTCCAGAAAGTTTCCAGAACGATTCTGGCACCCTCCAAGAATTATCAGGCATGTGCCGAAACCATTTTGACTTTATGGTGTACTCCGAAACAACTTTTCGGTTTCACCGGAACTATTCCGATATCCTCTCCGGAACGTTTCCGTTTCGTCCGAAACTTTTTCGGTGATTTTCTCTCAGACTCCCCGTCTAGTATTCAGCAGATAGATGACCCTTAAGCGTGTGACCCTATAGGTTCGGTGAAGTATAGACATGACCCGGAACCCCTTCCGATCAATGATCAACATCGGAGCCGTGGACACCCATATTGACCCCTATACCCATACGAATGAATATTCGAGTGAACCTCCAGTTGCCGTGTGCTATTCCTGTTGCTTCGCGATATGTTACAAATACCCGAGGTGAGACATGTTGGCATCCCCGCGGATCAACAACTTGTCCACAATGCCAGTTACCTCGTTACCGGTATTGTTCTCTTTTCTCGTTCCCGTGTTCCGGCATCCCCGTGATCAAATCACAAAGTATCTGGCCAGACGATGATGGATACCGTAACACCGAGAGGGCCCAGAGATATCTCTCCATCGTCGGAGGAGCAAATCCCAATCTTGAGCTATCAAGTTACTTGACATACTTTTCCATGAACCCATAAGCCGCCGTAATAGCCACCCATTTACGGATGACGTTTAACAAACCCCAAAGTTCATGAAGCAAGCATGAAGTAACTCGATACTCTCATGGTCTAAGGAATTATGCAAACGTTAACCATCTCTGTGTTATTAACCATTAACTTATGACGAATGAATCTCATAGCATAACATCAATTCGGGTCGATTCAACACAAATGTTCTTCTAACATTGTGCCCTCAAAATTGCCGGCATAGCCATGCCCATGATCAGGAAAACAGGATCATCATGCAATACTTGAGCCAGTCTTAGAGGCCAGACTAGGAATACATTTTACCGTTTATTATTCCACACGTGCATATGAGTCTTCCTCCGAGCCTCGTGGTTATTGTAGACTCGAGAACCATAGCAGTTATAGCATGGAACATAAACCTAATTATGAACAGGGAGATAATCAATAACATATATTATTTCCTCTAGGGCATATCTCTTACAGACTCCCACTTGCACTAGAGTCAATAATCTAGTCAATGCTAATGCACTTTACACCTATGGCATACTGGTGTAAAATATGCTTCGCATGTGGTATAGCCTGATGTCCAACGGATCTGACGACTTCACCTCCGTGTGTAACTTTGCATATCCTCGCGTTTTCACGCTTTCACAAAATTCATATTTTGTGTGGACTTGGCTTTGCATATGTGTGAATCATTGGTCGAAACCTGATTCCTCAGACTGAGCTATGGAGCAACTATCTGCAATAGTGTCCCATAGACCAAAGCCATCTTGGAACCATACTAAGTTCATGAATGAACTATATGATTCAACAACTTCTTTGTCGCTTCTTAAGCATCAACATACTTAGCCTTTGTTATAGAATTCGCCACAGTATCTTATTTGGAACAATTTCCAACTACCGTGCCACCATATTGTGTATTACACAAAACCCTTAACTTAAATCGAAAATCGCATGGAGCATTGATGAAGACTGTATCGATGTAATTACTTACAACGAGCACTTCATAATCTCTGCTTGCGAGAAAACATGTCATCACTACTACTCTAGTACTTTAATGACATCTTTCACTGTTGTCCTATGATCAGTACTTTGATCACTTTGGTATCTATACTCGCAACAACTTTGGAGTATTGGACATATCTGGTTGATTTACATACCATGGAATACATGATTAATCCAAACACAAGAGTGTGTGGAATCTCCATCATGTATTTTGCTCATCAGTGTTTTGAGACACCGAGTCTTGCAAAACTCTTTCCATGTGACTTCGGCAAGAATCACTCCTTGGCGTTTTTAAATGCTAAAAAGTTTTAGCATCTTGTCAATATGTATTCATAGCTTAGCCCTATTAGGTAAATCTATCTCCATAGATCATCATGCCTAATATTGAGGCTATTTAGCCTAAGCACTTCATCGAAAAACTATTTTCAAATGAAGTCCTAATTCGTGTCAAGAAATTTATTTCCAATTAACAATGTGTCAAGTACACAAGGTTTTTAGAAATATTATCATGCTCCCACTTACTTTCTTGAATCACAAGCATCTTTGATACCCATTTGATGAAGTCAAACCCTTTTGACCATTCCATCAAAAACGAAGATTCCAACTCCACTTTGCTCTCTTCTGTCCATTGCTGGAACTCTGAAGTTTGCATACTTACTAGCATCCTTTGGATCGACAAATTACTTTGGACTGTATCATATACAAGTCCTAGGTTTCATTTCCATCAGATGGAAATCCTTTTGTCATCCATGTTTCATATCTCATGATTGAAATATGTATTAATTGCTAGTTCAACCCGAACCGACTTTAAGCATCGCTACGGTGAGACAATCTCATCGTAGTCAACTCCTTGAACTTGTTATTGCAACAAGTCGAGCTTTATGGATAAAACATTTTATCCGTATCAGTTTTTAGTTCCATAAATATTCGTTAGACTCTAAGTCTTCCGAAAGGTGTATCAAGATTTTAATCTTGAATCACTTATATGGAAACTATCTCGGATTGTATTGGCATTTAGCCAATTCTGGAGTCAGGGCCCATCAACGCTTCCTTGTGTATTGTAGGTATACTATTGTCTAACAACAATATCTCGTTTGCGCACCTGATAGGTTTGCACGAGCTTTGCCTACGTGGTTTAGCTGCAAGTTCGACCGAAGTCCATACATTTTATTGTAGAGACTTCCGTATCAGTCGCAGTAGGAAACTCCGGAATCACTTCCAAGGTTCCTTTCCTTTGACCTGATGACGAAGATACTGGTTATCTCGTCGAGTTGCACTGTCCTCCCACTCACCTTTTGTAAGAACTATTCTCTTTAAAAGCATACCGTTTTGTGGCAAAATCGTTTGCCTCGGTATAGTGGTGGGGGAATACCCAATGACTTGGGATAACCTACAAAATAGCACTTGTCTAATTTGGAATAGGTTTGTAACCTTTTACACAAGCCCCATATTCCAAATGTTAAGAAAAGATATAACATGGTTGGGCGTACCATACCATGGCGTCATTTCAACAGACCTGATGGATCTCTTTTCAGTGTAAAAGCCGCAGTCTCTAAAGCATTACTCTTTAAAAGGGATAATGGCAAATCTATTTATGTCATCTTTGATCTTACCATGTCATAAATGGTTCGATTACATCTTCACGGACTTTCCATTTGCAGTTGTGTTCCGGGAGGTGCAAGTTATGAAACCCCTTTCACAACTCATCAGACATTCGCTAATCTTGTAACTCAAATATTCCTTTCTGCAATCGAATTGTAGAAACATAATTTTCTTGTTACAATATTTTCTTTTTCATTTTGAAAACCTTTCGAATGATTTCAAAAGATCCAGACTCACGCCTTATCAAGTAAATATCCATATATCTACTTGAGTCATTTTTGAAGATAGATAAATCCACTACTTGCAATAACATTTATTGGACTACACACATCATAATGTATGATCACCAATATGTTCTATGCTCGTTCCTTATGGCTTGTGAACGGTATTTCAGTCACTTCACTTTTCAGAGGAAAGTTGCAAGTGTCAGATGATTCAAAATCAAACGACTTCAAAATCCATCATAATGGAATTTTCCATGCGGGTTTCTCCAATGTGACCAAATGCAGTGCCACACTTGTGTGGTATTCTTTTAGTCTTGCGACATTTAGCGTCAGTGTTATGGATGTATCATATTTCCATCAATATTCATAACATACATCCCATCTAGGATGGAAGCATGGCCCCTCATGTCATTCATAATACTGAACAACAATTGTTGTTTTATGAACAACTCTTTTGCAACAATCATTGTGCAATGGGCTAGAGTGTATGAAACTCTAAAATGAATTATGAAAGTAAACCCAGAGGTAATGTATTATTATCAATATTCATAACATACATCTCATTCATAATGAAAGTATGGCCCTCATGTTATTCATAACACCGAACATCAAAAGTTCTCTTATGAACAACCTTCTTGCAAGATACTTTATGCAAAGGGCTAGAGTGTGAAACTCTAAAATGAATTATGAAAATAAATACATAGGGAATACACCGATGGAAGGCATAGTAACATTTACTATGTTCCCTGCGTGTATCTAAACCTCATCCCTGGCTAGTCTTTCAGGCCATAGTAGTTCTTACATCGAGTTGCAACAGAATGCAATCGAGCGGGTATCTTTGTGATTAACTCACAATACCCAAGAATTAGTGATTAACATGTTTAACCATAATTCCCAAGAACTATATATTTGACCAGCCTTCTATACATCAAAAACTTGTATGACATTCATACATGAGCTGGATATTCCAGTCTTCTTTCCTTTTGCCTTTATACTTCTAACAGTTTAACTTTTAGTATTTCTCCTACTCTCAGAAGAAGCATCCAACTTAAGAGTGGCGTTAGCCCTAGACTTCCTAGGCGTGAAAGTCTTACTAACACCCTTCGGACACTTCCTTTCTCTTTAAGTTGTTGTTTTATTCACCTTTCATCATATGACAGGCGTTCTCCTGGATCCCTCTCTTATCAGTCTAATGCATAGTAAACTCCTTTACTAATAGTTTGCAAACAAACATTGCTTTGGATATCTCATATCTTTTAGCCTTTGTCTGTCTCTGAAAATGATTTTCAGATTCCATGAATATCACATAACTATCCAAACTTTCGAAGTTCGGGTCTCATGGAAGCAAACATTTTGCACTTTGACTGAAAAGGAATTCTAGCTTTTGGATCGAAGGACGAGAGTCATATGATCCATAGCATTAGCGGGAGAATACCGAAAGCATGCGATAGGACAAAATCCTTCTCGGCACTCTAGAGGACAATCCTCACATTACGTTACCAACCGTAAAGTTTTAACCAGATATTTAACAGCTATTCAATTTTAATAGGGAAGGTGGAAACGCGAGCCATTATTCTACAACTATTTTGCAAATCACACTTTAGACAGTGTTCTAAATTAATTGCACTGAGAATTAAAAGAAGTTAATTCTACAGTGCGCTCCCACTCAAATCAATATCTCTCATAATTGATTGTGAGTGATTCAAGACCCACATTTCCATTCAACGCCATTGTTCGAGATGAACACTGATGGCGCGAACTTCAATTGGTAGGCAAACTTGCCAATCACATCTCCATGTGACTCTTGTTCATGTTTCGATGCGTGTGTTCCGAGCTCAGGACGATCCTGCCATGAACGTCAAGATAACCAAGTGATCTTGCTGCGAGGTCTGACCTCACCCGCCTTACACCCGTACAATCGTTTGTACCCATATAGATCATGGCGCACCTCGAAAGGAAGGATGCTGTGACGGTGCTACACTTGGGAGAACACTAACTACTTGATATTTTGTGAGAGATCACCCTAATAAAAGCGACTACCGCGCAATCAAGAAGGGTGCATCATAAGGGATAAACATCTCAGGCAATTCATAATAGCATGATATGGTACAGCCCTTTCTGATGGAGAAGTCTTTTATTTCTTCGTCTCCGGCATTCGCGTCGGTGTTCACCTTCGCGAAGATTGCCACCACCTTGTCGATGCACCAAATAATATTGCTATCTCTATAGCTAATAAAATAAGTGCATTACATAAGGTTGACACGTAGGTCATTAAAGTGCAATCATATGGCTCCAGCCATCATGCCGAATCATGACACGCAGGTCATGTTAATCAAATTACATCATATAGTCATCTCATACATAATCAAATTAATATGAGCACTGCTATACCACATCATATGCACATGCAAACCATCCTGCAAAACCAAGTTAGACGCCTCTAATCGGTTCATGCAAAAACTTGTTTTACGTGGCTTCTAAGGTTTCGAAACAAACCGAAGCTACCAACGTCCATCATCAAGCATGATAATCCAAGTTGCTAGATTAACTTTCCAGGGTGTATGAAACACGAGATAATAAAATCTCGAGCCCCATACTAAACTTCGTCATACGCGTGACCCCCGTGCAGATCATATCTGCATTGCCCTTTCGTCTGCGAAACATCCATCTTTCTTTAACTATGGTGGAACCCAAAGAACTGTTAGCACTTCGTTGATCTGTCAATCAGCATACTAAGGAGCAGCATGAAAGGTTCGCGGATTGCCAGAACTTTGTGAGATTCCACCATGCCGTCAAGATCAGGACTACGCAAATTCAAGGAAAGCAACAAGAACATCGGGTAACATATTTCATCTGCTACCCGCACAAATAATTTTCAGCAATAGATCTCATCTACTACCTAATTATATTGTGCAACACCCATACATCTCTATGTATTCTAGACCGCAACCTGCATCTACGCATAGCACGGCTCCTGATGCCACTGTAGGGTAACGCAGCAGAAAACAAAAAAATTCCGACCTACGTACCAGCCCAGGATCACTATGGAGACTGCATACAAGGTTTGATCTTTTTCGTTACCGACTCGTAGCGCAGCGGAAGTAGAGTCGATGACGATCGGCGGTGCAGATCCCCGCAGCTAGGATTTTACAACCTCCCAACCGCGAGGATGTACTCCCTCGTCAGCTCACCGGACGGATCTCCGGGCAGCCCTTCGAGAGGCCTCGGGACAGTCCCTCGGATAGTCCCACCGGACGGATCCTCGGACAGCCCTCCGGGAGGCCTCTGGACAGTCTTTCGGATAGTCCCACCGGACGGATCCTCGGACAGCCCTCCGGGAGGCCTCTGGACAGTCTTTCGGATAGTCCCACCGGATGGATCCTCGGACAGCCCTTCGGGAGGCCTCACGGACAGCCCTTCGGGAGGACCCCCGAAACTCGGACAGCCCTTCGGGAGGACCCTCGAACAGCCCCTCGGGCAAAAAGATCGAACCTACGACCTCTCTACGGGGTTGCACACATACGGTGTCATCTATCCGGCAGGGCTTCGCCGTCCAGAACTAGTTCCCACCGGAACCCAGACAGCCTTTCGGCTCTACGAAACTATTTCGCTGGGAGGGAGAGAGAAGCCAGAAATGTCATGGCACTTGTATGTGAGAAGGAGTGAGTTTTGGGCTGCCCCCTCCACCTCTATTTATAGGAGAAGGAGGGGTGGAGGGGCTGAAATTTCAGCCACATCCATCCATGTCATCTCCAAGATATTTTGGAGCAAAAGCCCAAAAAGGTGGCTTTCCAAAAAGTAATCCAAAAAGCACTTTCACTATTCATGACGACATATTTCAGCGTCCGTTCGAACTGAAAATATTCATGTGGGCTTAGAACATTTCCAGTACCCACTAAAATAATTTTCAACACGATCCGAAACAATTCCGGTTTAGTGATTTTCATCTGCGAAAAGCATCTGAAGCGGTTCCGGCAGCTCCGGAACATTTCCGGTTTTCATCCCGGAAAATTCCAGAAAGTTTCCAGAACGATTCTGGCACCCTCCAAGAATTATCAGGCATGTGCCGAAACCATTTTGACTTTATGGTGTACTCCGAAACAACTTTTCGGTTTCACCGGAACTATTCCGATATCCTCTCCGGAACGTTTCCGTTTCGTCCGAAACTTTTTCGGTGATTTTCTCTCAGACTCCCCGTCTAGTATTCAGCAGATAGATGACCCTTAAGCGTGTGACCCTATAGGTTCGGTGAAGTATAGACATGACCCGGAACCCCTTCCAATCAATGATCAACATCGGAGCCGTGGACACCCATATTGACCCCTATACCCATACGAATGAATATTCGAGTGAACCTCCAGTTGCCGTGTGCTATTCCTGTTGCTTCGCGATATGTTACAAATACCCGAGGTGAGACATGTTGGCATCCCCGCGGATCAACAACTTGTCCACTATGCCAGTTACCTCGTTACCGGTATTGTTCTCTTTTCTCGTTCCCGTGTTCCGGCATCCCCGTGATCAAATCACAAAGTATCTGGCCAGACGATGATGGATACCGTAACACCGAGAGGGCCCAGAGATATCTCTCAATCGTCGGAGGAGCAAATCCCAATCTTGAGCTATCAAGTTACTTGACATACTTTTCCATGAACCCGTAAGCCGCCGTAATAGCCACCCATTTACGGATGACGTTTAACAAACCCCAAAGTTCATGAAGCAAGCATGAAGTAACTCGATACTCTCATGGTCTAAGGAATTATGCAAACGTTAACCATCTCTGTGTTATTAACCATTAACTTATGACGAATGAATCTCATAGCATAACATCAATTCGGGTCGATTCAACACAAATGTTCTTCTAACATTGTGCCCTCAAAATTGCCGGCATAGCCATGCCCATGATCAGGAAAACAGGATCATCATGCAATACTTGAGCCAGTCTTAGAGGCCAGACTAGGAATACATTTTACCGTTTATTATTCCACACGTGCATATGAGTCTTCCTCCGAGCCTCGTGGTTATTGTATACTCGAGAACCATAGCAGTTATAGCATGGAACATAAACCTAATTATGAACAGGGAGATAATCAATAACATATATTATTGCCTCTAGGGCATATCTCCTACAACAGCATGGTGGAGTTTCAAACTTCTGGCAATCCGCGATCCTGATTGATCAACGAAGTGCTAATAGTTCTTTGAATTCCACCATAGTTAAAAAGAAAGATGAAATTACGCAGACGAAAGGGCAATGCAGATATGATCTGCATGGGGGTCATGCGTATGATGAAGTTCAGTATGGGGCTCGAGATTTTATTATCTCGTGTTTCATACACCCCGTAAAGTTAATCTAGCGACTTGAATAATCATACTTGATGATGGACGTTGGTAGCTGCGGTTTGTTCGAAACCTTAGAAGCCACGTAAAATGAAATTTTGCATAAACCGATTAGAGGCGTCTAACTTGGTTTTGCAGGATGGTTTTCATGTGCATGTGATGTGGTATAGCAGTGCTCATATTAATTTGATTATGTATGAGATGACTATATGATGTAAATTTACTAACATGACCTGTGTGTCATGATTCGGCATGATGGCTGGAGCTATATGATTGTCACTTTAATGACCTGCGTGTCAACCTTTCGTAATGCACTTATTTTATTAGCTATAGATATAGCAATATTATCTGGTGCATCGACAAGGTGGTGGCAAACTTCGCGAAGGTGAACACCGACGCGAATGCCGAAGACGAAGAAATACAAGACTTCTCCGTCAGAAACGGCTATACCATATCATGCTATTATGAATTGCCTGAGATGTTTATCCCTTATGATGCACCCTTCTTGATTGCGCGGTAGTCGCTTTTATTTGGGTGATCTCTCACAAAAATATCAAGTAGTTAGTGTTCTCCCAAGTGTAGCACCGTCACGGCACCTATCTCTTCGGGGTATCACATGTATACATGGGTATGAACGATTAGAGAAGTGTGAGGCGGGTGAGTTGAGACCTCGCAGCGAGATCACTTGGTTGTCTTGATGTTCAGGCATGAAAGTCATGAGCTCAGAACACGCGCATCGAAAGATGAACAAGAGTCACATAAAGATGTGATTCGCAAGTTGGCCTACCGATTGCAATTCTCGTCACTTGAGATGGATACATCCTTGGCGTTGAATTGTAATATGGGTCTTGTATCACTCACAATCAATTATGAGAGATATTGATTTGAGTAGGAGCGCACTTTAGAATTAAACTTCTTTAATTCTTAGTGCAATTAATTATGAACTTTGTCTAAAGTGAAATTTGCATAATAGTTGTAGAATAATGGCTCGCGTTTCCAACTTCCCCGTTAAACTTGAATAGTTGTTAAATATCTGGTTAAAACTTTACGGTTGGTAACGTAATGTGAGGATTGTCCTCAAAAGTGCTGAGAAGGACTTTGTCCTATCGCATGCTTTTGGTAATCTCCCGCTAATGCTAGGGATAATGTGACTCTCGTCCTTCGATCCAAAAGCTAGAATTCTATTACGGTCAAGTGAAATATGTTTGCTTCCATGAGACCCGAACTTCAAAAGTTTGGGATAGCTATGTGATATTCATGGAACTGAAAATTAGTTTCAGATACAAACAAAGGCTAAAAGATATGGGATATCCAAAGCAATGTTTGTTTTGCAAACTATTAGTAAAAGTGTTTACTATGCATTTGACTAATAACAGAGGGATCCAGTAGAACGCCTGTCATATGATGAGGTGAATAAAACAACAAAGAGAAAGGAAATGTCCGAAGGGTGTTAGTATGACTTACACACCTAGGAAGTCCGGGGCTGACGCCACTCTTGAAGTTGGTGCTTCTTCTGAGAGTAGGAGAATTATTGGAAGTAAAACTGTTAGAAGTATAAAGGCAAAAAGAAAGAAGACTGGAATGTCCAGCTCATGTATGAAAAACATACAAGCTATTGATGTATAAATGGCTGGTCAAAGAAATAGTTCTTGGGAATTGTGATTAAATTGTTAGTCACTAATTCTTGGGTATTGTGAGTTGATCACATAAATACCTGCTCGATTGCTTATCATTGCAATTCGATGCAAGAACTACTACAGCCTAAAAGACTGGCCGGAGTGAGGTTCAGATACGCGCTGGGAATATAGTAAATGTTACTATACCCTCCATCGGTGTATTACCCTCTGTATTTATTTTCATGATTCATTTTAGAGTTTTACACACTCTAGCCCATTGCATAAGGTATCTTGCAAGAAGGTTGTTCATAAGAGAACTTTTTGATGTTCGGTGTTATGAATAACATAAGGGCCATACTTTCATTATGAATGAGATGTATGTTATGAATATTGATAATAATACATTACCTCTGTATTTACTTTCATAATTCATTTTAGATTTTTACACACTCTAGCCCATTGCATAAGGTATCTTGCAAGAAGGTTGTTCATAAGAGAACCTTTTGATGTTTGGTGTTATGAATTACATAAGGGCCATACTTTCATTATGAATGAGATGTATGTTATGAATATTGATAATAATACATTACCTCTGTATTTACTTTCATAATTCATTTTAGAGTTTTACACACTCTAGCCCATTGCATAATGTTTGTTGCAAAAGGGTTGTTCATAAAAGAACAATTGTTGTTCAGTGTTATGAATAACATAAGGGCCATACTTCCATCATGAATGGGATGTATGTTATGAATATTGATGGTAATATGATACATCCATAACACTGATGCTAAATGTCGCAAGACTAAGAGAATACCACACATGTGTGGAACTGCATTTGGTCACATTGGAGAAACCCGCATGGAGAAATTCCATAATGATGGATTTTGAAGTCGTTTGATTGTGAATCATCTGACACTTGCAACTTTCCTCCGAAAAGTGAAGTGACTGAAATACCGTTCACAGGCCATAAGGAACGAGCAACGAACTTATTGGTAATCATACATTTTGATGTATGTAGTCCGATAAATGTTGTTGCCAGCAGTGGATTTGTCTATCTTCAGAAATGACTGAAGTAGATATATGGATATTTACTTGATGAGTCGTAAGTCTGGATCTTTTGAAGTCATTCAAAAGGTTTTCAATATGAAGTAGAAATTATTGTAACAAAAAAATTATGTTTCTGCAATTTGATTGCGGAAAGGAATATTTGAGTTACAAGTTTAACGAATGTCTGATGAGTTGTGAAAGGAGTTTCATAACTTACACCTCCCGGAACACCACTGTGAGTGGAATGTCTGTGAAGATGTATTCAAACCATTTTATGACATGGTAAGATCAAAGATGACATAAATCAATTTTCCATTATCCCTTTTAAAGTAATGCTTTAGTGACTGTGGCTTTTACACTGAAAAGAGCACCATCAGGTCTGTTGAAATGACACCATGGTATGGTACGCCCAACCATGCTTTATCTTTTCTTATCATTTGGAATATGGGGCTTGTGTAAAATATTTACAAACCTATTCCAAATCAGACAAGTACTACTTTGTAGGTTATCCCAAGTAATTGGGAATTCCTCCACCACTATACCGAGGCAAAAAGTTTTGCCACAAAAACGGTATGATTTTGAAGAAAATGGTTCTTGCAAAAAGGTGAGTGGGAGAACAGTGCAACTCGACAAGATAACAGTATCTTTGTCATCAGATCAAAGGAAAGAAATCTTGGAAGTAATTCCAGAGTTTCCTACTGCGACTGATACGGAAGCCTCTACATGAGATGTATGGACTTCGGTCGAACTTGCAACTGAACCACGTAGGCAAAACTCGTGCAAACCTCTCAGGTGCGCAAGCGAGATATTGTTGTTAGAAAACAGTATACCTACGATACACAAGGAAGTGTTGATGGGCCCTGACTCCGGAATTGGCTAAATGCCAATATAATCCGAGATAGTTTCCATAAATGATTCAAGATTATATCTTGATAAACCCTTCGGAAGACTTAGAGTCTAACGAACATTAATGGAACTATAAACTGATGTGGATAAAATGTTTTATCCATAAAGCTCGACTTGTTGCAATAACAAGTTCAAGGAGTTGACTACGATGAGGTTGTCTCACCATAGCGATGCTTAAAGTCAGATCGGGTTAAACTAGCAATTAATACATATTTCAATCTTGAGATATGATACATGGATGCCAAAAGGATTTCCATGTGGTGGAAATGCAAACCTAGGACTTGCATGTGGTACAGTCCAAGGTATTTTGTCAATCCATAGGATGCTAGTAAGTATGCAAACTTCAGAGTTCCAGCAATGGACAGAAGAGAGCAAAATCGAGTTGGAATCTTCGTTTTGATGAAATAGTCAAAAGAGTTTGATTTCACCTATGGATAACGAAGATGCTTGTGGTTTCAAGAAAGTAAGTGGGAGCATAATAATATTTCTAAAAATCTTGTGTGATTGACACATTGTTGATTGGAAATAATATAAATTTCTTGACATGAATTAGGACTTCATTGAAAATAGTTTTTCGATGAAGTGCTTGGGCTATATAGCCTTGATATTAGGCATATTTATCTACGAGATAGAATTGCCTAATAGGCTAAGCCAAAAATACATATTACCAAGATGCTAAAACAGTTTAGCATAAGAGCGCCAAGGAGTGATTCTTGCCGAAGTCACATGGAAAGAGTTTTGTAAGACTCGGTGTCCCAAAACACTGATGAGCAAAATACATGATGGATTTTCCACACACCTTTGTGTTTGGATTAATCATGTATTCCATGGTATGTAAAACAACCAGATATGTCCGATACTCCCAAGCTGTTGCGAGTATAGATACCAAAGTGATCAAAGTACTGATCATGGGACAACAGTGAAAAATGTCATTGAGTACTAAAGTAGCACTGATGACATGTTTTCTCGCAAGCAGAGATTATGAAGTGCTCGTTGTAAGTAATCACATCGATACAGTCTTCATCAATGCTCCATGCGATTTTCGATTTAAGTTAAGGGTTTTGTGTAATACACAATATGGTGGCACGGTGTTTGGAAATCGTTCCAAACAGGTTACTGTGGCGAATTCTATAACTAAGGCTAAGTATGTTGCCGCTTTCAAAGCGACACAGAAGATGTTGAATCATACAGTTCGTTCATAAACTTAGTATGATTCCGAGATGGCTTTGGTCAATGGAACACTATTGAAGATAGTTGCTCCATAGCTCAGTCTGAGGAATCAAGGTTTGACCAGTGATTCACATATATACGAAGCCAAGTCCACACAAAATATGAATTTTGTGAAAGCGTGAAAACGCGAGGACATGCAAAGATACACACGGAACTGAAGTTGTCAGATCCGTTGGACATCAGGCTATACCACATGCGAAGCATTTTTACACCGGTATGCCATAGGTGAAATGTGCATTAGCATTGACTAGATTATTGACTCTAGTGCAAGTGGGTGTCTGTATGAGAAAAGCCCTAGACGCAATAATAAATGTTATTGTTTATCTCCATGTTCATTATTATGTTTATGTTCCATTCTATAACTGATATGGTTCTCGAGTCTACAATAACCACGAGGCTCGGAGGAAGACTCATATGCACGTGTGGAATAATAAACGGTAAAATGTATTCCTAGTCATGCCTCTAAGACTGGCTCAAGTGTTGCATGATGGTCATGTTTTCCTGATCATGGGCATGTCTATGCCGGCAACTTTGAGGGCACAATGTTAGGAGAACACTTGTGTTGAATCGACCCGAATTGATGTTATGCTATGAGATACATTTGTCACAAGTTAATAGTTAATAACAAAGAGAAAGTTAACGTTTGCATAATTCCTTAGACCATGAGAGTATCGAGTTTCTTCATGCTTGCTTCATGATCTTTGGGGTTTGTTAAACGTCATCCGTAAATAGGTGGCTATTACGGCGGCTTACGGGTTCATGGAAAAGTATGTCAAGTAACTTGATAGCTCAAGATTGGGATTTGCTCCTCCGACGATGGAGAGACATCTCTGGGCCCTCTCGGTGTTACGGTATCCACCATCGTCTGGCCAGACACATTGTGATTTGATCACAGGGATGCCGGAACACGGAAACGAGAAAAGAGAACAAAACTGGTAACGAGGTAACTGGCATTGTGGACAAGTGTTGATCCATGAGGATGCCGATGATTCTCACCTCGGGTATTTGTAACATATCACGAAGCAACAGGAATAGCACACGGCAACTGGAGGTTCACTCGAATATTCATTCGTGTGGGTATAGGGGTCAATATGGGTGTCCACGGCTCCGATGTTGATCATTGATCGGAAAGTGTTCCGGGTCATGTCTATACTTCACCGAACCTATAGGGTCACATGCTTAAGGGTCATCTATCTGCTGAATACTAGACGGGGAGTCTGAGAGAAAATCACCAAAAAAGTTTCGGACGAAACGAAACGTTCCGGAGAGAACACCGGAATAGTTCCGGTAAAACTGAAAAGTTGTTTCAGGGGATACCATTAAGTCAAATTGGTTTCGGCACACGTCTGGAAATTCTTGGAGGATGCCAGAAGTGTTCTGCAAACTTCTGGGAATTTTCCGGGATAAAAACCGGAAATGTTCCGGAGCTGCCGGAACCGATTTGGTTGCTTTTCGCAGATGAAATTTACTAATCCGAAATTGTTTCGGAATGCGTCCAAAATCATTTGTGTGGGTACTGGAATTATTCTAAGACCCACAAAAATATTTTCGGATTTTACGGTCGCGGAAAATTGGTTCCGTGAATAGTAAAAATCACTTTATGGATATTTTTTTGGAAAGTCACCTTTTGGGATATTTCCCAAAAGGCTTCTAGAAGGGATTGGGGAGCAAGGCACCCCCATGTGGGGGGGCCCCTCAAGGTGGCCGGCCAAGGTGGTGCTCCTCCATGGAGCTCCACATGGCACCCCTTTTCCCTTTTATTCTTTTATGTAAGACATAAAGTGGGGGCACTTTTGGTATTTTTGAATACCAACTTTACCCCTTGGCTATCCTATAAATAGAGGTGGAGGGGTGCTCTCCAAACCTCATCCAAGCTCACATACAAATGCCATGCTCGTCTGGCTCTCTCTCTCTCCCTCCCACGAAAAGAGTTTCGTAGAGCCGAAAGGTTGTCTGGGTTCCGGTGGGAACTAGTTCTGGACGGCGAAGCCCTGCCGGATAGATGACACCGTATGTGTGCAACTCTGTAGAGAGATCGTAGTTTCGGTCTTAGTTCGAGAGTGCCTCCCGAAGGGCTGTCCGAGTGACTGTCCGAGTTTCGAGGGTCCTCCCGAAGGGCTGTCCGAGTGACCGTCCGAGTTTCGAAGGTCCTCCCGGAGGGCTGTCCGTGACACCGTCCGAGGGACTGTCCGACCGCCTCCGTGAGGGCTGTCCGATGGGCAGATGTGAGAGTACATCCTCGCGGTTGGGAGGTTGTAAATCCTAGCTGCGGGGATCTGCACCGCCGATCGTCATCGACTCTACTTCCGCTGCGCTACGAGTCGGTAACGAAAAGATCAAAAACCTTGTATGCAGTCTCCATAGTGGTCCTGGGCTAGTGCGTAGGTCGGAAATTTTTTGTTTTCTGCTGCGTTCCCCTACAGTAACCAGGAGGCATGTGAGCATGGCGGCATTTCTCACTAGGAATCATGCCCCTTGATGGCTACCCGCCGCCTGTGGCCTCCTGAGTTGTACTCTTAGCGGCGGCTATGCGGCCTATTAAAGGTCGTCGCGGCCTTCCCTCCCTTCCCTACTACATTTCACTCGCCATTTCCTCCCAATCCCTTCTCGCCCGCCTCCAATCAGCCACCTCAACACCATGGCACAAAGGGAGGAGCTGCCCCTCATTTTCTGTTTTGGGGATGAGGATGAGCCGGAGAAGCCGGATCCTCTACCGCCAGTGTGAGCCAAATCTCAAAAATGGATGAGGACCCTGTGGCCATGCCCATACCCGTCCCAGCACCCATTCCCTCGTTGTCGGCTTTGGAGGCGACCACCGAGGAGAGTTTCCACGCGAATTTTGGCCCTCACTGAAGCATTCCCCAAAGTCCCTGACCCGCCACCACCAGCAAATCCCGCCACCGCCTTCGCAAGTACTTAATTAGTTTAATTAATTTAGTTTGTACGAATGTAAAGTTGCAGCCATGGAAGAAATGTTGAAATATGAGGGTGGGCCTAGAGCCCATCTAACAATTTCAGAAAATCTACAAGGGCCCATGTGGGTTTTAAGGCAATGGGTGTGGTGGGAAGTTTAGTCTCACATTCTTAGTTGGAGAGGAGTTGGACCTCCTTATAAGGGATTATCTTCCACATGCTATTGGAGCTTGAGAAGAGAAGTGGTTCCCGCGCTCCTCCTCCGCCGCACGGCGCCGCGGGTTGCGGGAATGAGCCGAGCCGAGCTCACACCTGAGTCTTTGACGGACGGGTCACGATCTGAGACGTCGGATCGTGGGCTGTCACTGACTCGGACATGGGTCCAGCCCACGTCTCTCCATGCGGTCGCGCCTATATATTGGAGGCACTGGCCAACCCTAGCCGCTACGAGAATCAGATCGCATCTCCGCCTCACCGCCCGTGTCGTTCCTTTTGCTGCTGCTGCCACCGGTGATCCCATCCTGTCCATCGCGTACACGGTTGACGGGAGAGCAGGTCTCCGAAACTCCGCCTCTCCAGATCATGTACGGGAGAGGGGTGATTAGGTTTTTGGGGAGCGTCTCCTACGCGACTGCTCGTCGCCGTTCGTCTACGTTCGCTGCATTGTCTTCATCATCACCATGTCCACCGCCAATGAAGCCGACCGTGCCGCCGCCGAGAAACTTGAAGCCGAGAAGAAGGCCACCGAGGACGCCGCGTGCTGCCGCCGCCGCCGTGGCGGCTTCTACCTGGCCGATTGGAGAGTATAACTCGCTTATTCCGCTCTTGTTTATTTTTGTCTTAGCAGTACTAGCTATGTGCGTAGATCTTTCTACTATATGCGTAGCACATGCTTATCTGGATTGTAATCAATAGGTTGTTAATTCTGTCAATGCCATGATCATGATTATTTTCTGAATTATTTAATTGAAAAATTGCCTATTTACTCAGCAAGAAATGTATGCTTCAATGTCAAATGTGTTCTGCTAGAGTTGCTTGAGTGAAAAACGAAAATAGTTATGGAGGCTGAGATATGATGACCCTAAGTTTGCGAATCGCCTGCCAACCTGATTATTAAACGTCATCGCGAGGTTACAAACTGTTAAAAAATGAGTGTAAGATGTTGCCCTGAGGGCGCCACCGTGCATGCATGTTGCAGTAAAAACATTTATCATCCGCGCCAAATGCAGTGAGAAAATCAAGACTGATCCAAATTTCTTAGGGCATGAACTACGGAAGCATTACTAAACGGTGGTATCATGCCCTCCATGTAGGCTTGTATCTATGGAGCCATCGCTTTGTATAACTATCACCCAAACAGAAGCAACAGCAGCCTGTGGGTCCCATGTTTCGCCCTCTCTCTTACTTTTTCCATCTACTTCACTTTCCCTTGCTCATTCACACACGCACCTACCAGGAGACAAACCATGGGCTGCTGCTAATCCACCCTTTTTTTCCTTTTTCTCTAGCTTTTTCCCTGAAGCACCCGCCTCTTCTGCAGGCGATACTAGTACACTGCGAGGCAGCCATCTCTGACACCCGAGCCGAGCTGGCCTGCGGAGCACCCAGTTGGGGCGACGCATTGGCCATGCCCTTACCTCTATTTGCATGCATACACGTGCGTCGGCGCGTGTGTAGATATTGGATGGATGGTCGACCAGGCGAGGCGAAGGACCACGTGGGCTTCGTCATCGTCATCTCCGACAGCGAGGACGACTCCTTGATCACCCAAAATCTGACCAACACCAACAAGTACACTATACACACCTTCGGCTTCCGCGGTAGTGGCACCCGCAACACCAGGGCCCTGCAGTACATCGCCAGCACGTCCAATGGCATGTACGCCGTCCTGAACGATGCCGATAAGATCGCCGAGGTTCAAGTGTAAAGGAAAAATCTACAATACCTAATACACATTGTACAAAATTATAGTACTGTTTCATAAATAATTTCATGCTTAAACGAGTTTGACTTAGGACCAACCCAAAACTCATTTGGTGTTGTAGATGTTAATTTATTTTTCTATTGACTTGGTCAAACTTAAACATGTTTCACTTAGGACAAACCCAAAACTTCAGTCGTTTTGGTACGGGGGTAGTACCAAATAAGGGGCGATCATTTTCTTACCGAAACGGATGCAGTAACTATGATACCGCTTTCAAAATACTTCATTCACGATTCAAGAACTCTTTTTCCTTTTTCCTTTTTCTTTTCGATTTTCTAATTTTTATTTTTATTTTCTTTTTTTAAATGCCAAAATTTTCTCAAATTCGTCAACTTATTTAAATTTTGTGAACTTTTATTCTTCAATTCGTGATTTTTTTTTCAAATTCATAAACTTTTCCCCCTCATATATGTAAACTTTTTGTAAATCCGCTGAACACATGAACTTTTTTGAAATTCATGATATTTTCAAATTCCTGAAACTTTTGAAATACATAAACTCTTTCAAACTCATGGAATTTTTGTTGGAAAGGTTACGGCCTTTTTTGAAATTTATGATTTTTTTTAGTTTCATTTTTCCTTTCAAAGTTAACCATCAATTGGTCAACGAGATATACCCAATTAGCCTAACATGCCTTGATTCCCCCCCCCCCCACCCCACCCACCACAAGGCTCGAGGCCTCCCTTGAGGGTCCCTAGCTGACGCTCACGAGCGTTAAACATACGAGCTTTCGCACAGGGCGCGATCTTAATGGGCCAACCCATTCGGTGGCATCATAAGTCGCTACTAAAATCCAAAAAATTGACGCTCTATCAAGTAATCGAACAGGAGACCCCACGATAGAAAGCAATTGTTATTTACCACTTGACCTCCTGAGGGTCATTAATTAATAGGCCACATGAATATTTAAGAAGTAAATGCAGCGGCAGATCAAAAAATAAGCGAAATTTCAACCATTGAATAATTTTGTAATATATGATGTACAATGTTAACTACACATTGAACATTTTGTGATATACGCTGAACAATTTTTAAATACACACTGAATATTTTTATGATAAACGCTCAACAATTTTTGAATTGTAAACAAATTTTTAAAAAGTGAACAAAATTTGAAAACCGTGAACTATTTTTGAAATCATGAACAAACCTTGGGATTTCAAACATTTTTTTGAAAACAAAAGGATAAAAATAAAAACAAAAAAGGAAAAAAGAAAAGAAACAGAAAAGGAGAAAAAGAAAAAAAGAAAACTGGAAAAACCGGAAAACCAACATAAAAAACGGTTGAGAAGGTTCCCAAAACCGGTTTACAAGGCACTGCTTTATAACGCACAAAGTGGGCCAGCCCATTTCGCGGTGCTCGCTTACTGTTTACGGGCATTCCCTAAACGGCGCCCGTTGCGCCCGTTACAGGCATGGACGCAAACGGGCGCACACTCCCGCGCCGCGCTGGGCCGGCCCATCTAACGTGTTGCTTTTGTGTCTTAATCCGCAAAAAAGGGCGCTGCTAGGATTCGAACCAGCTACCTCCCTCGTCTAGGAACGCCAGTGTAACCACGTGGCCGCCGGGCGGGATCTGGTTACCTTTTAATTTTTTCCTTCTATTATTCGTTCTTCATCCTTATTCCTTTTTTTTCGTTTTACTTTTTAAATTTTTCTTTTTCTTTTTTTCTTCGTCTTGGTCCGATGAATTGGTTCGCAAATACATGAACGTTTTCTTCAAATCGATGAACTTTTTTCAAAATCCATGAACTTTTTTTAAATTTCGATGAACTTTTATTCAAATTCGAAGAACTGTTTTTCAAATTTGATGAACTTTTTTCGAATTTCGATGAACTTTTTTCAATGTCGATGAACTTTTTTTTCATTTTTTTGTAAACTTTTTTCAAAATCGATGAACTTTTTTCAAATTCATGAACTTTTTTTCAAAATCGATGAACCTTTTTTGAATTTTGATGAACTTTTTTCAAATCTGTGAACTTTTTTCTCAAGATTTGTGAACTATTTTTTCAAACGGATGAACCTTTTTCAAAATCGATAGACATTTTTCTCAAAATTCTGAACTGTTTTTCAAAATCGATTATTTTTTTTCAAAACAAATGAACTTTTCTGTAATTCATGAACTTTTCCAAAATGTTTTCAAAAAAAATAAAAATTAAAGCGCTACAGTAAACGTTTACATGTGTAATAAATTACGCGGCTACGAATGTACTTAAAAAGTTCGCCCTGTAATTGGTCAGTAGCGCAAAGTAGGTCAGGTGGTTAGCATACTCGTTCGCTGTTCTCACGGTGCGAGTTCGATCCTCGTTGAGAACCAATTTCAGGGTGTTTTTTTCGCGCTACCCCTGTACCGATAGAATTTTGCTGGGCCGGCCCAGTCGGATCGCCTTCGAGCGCCAACTGTTTCTCTGTCTCGGCCGTGTAGATAGGGTTAGGCTTAGTGTGTCTAGCGCCGGCGTTTTGAAGGTAGCGACGGCGGCGTGCAGAATAAGGTTGCCCGGATCCCTGCACCTTCTCGGCGGCGTGCATGGTGACAGCGTCGACGGATCTGCGGGCTGCGTCTTCCACCATTCCTCTGGTATGGTGGACCTGGTGTTCCTTGGGGTTGCCGGCGAGGCGGCGGAGGCGGCAACCCTGTGGGATTTTTGTCCTCCGTCTCTGTCCTCGCCACAGCGGTGCCTGCTCCAGCGCCGCTGCAGAGACCGGGAGGAGCTGTGCAGGAGTTGGCCGTCGGTGGTCGCCCAGATCCTTGGCGGCGACGACGACGGCGTTCTGAGAAGGATTGGTGGCCTGGCACTTGGTCGGTGGTCAGAGGAAGGCTGGTCTGGTGTTTCTTCTCCGACGGTGTTGGACGGAGGAGCCAGACCTGGAGCCGAGAAGATGTACGGGGATTTCCCCGGTCGACGCGCCACAGGGGCAATGGCTCTGCCGTTCGCGGCGAGCTTCTTCTTCGATCCACAAAGCCTGAAGATGGCGATGGTGCTCTCTCAGTTCGGGCAGCGATGGTTTCCTGTGCCTTTCCCCGGCGTTCGCCTCGGCGGCGGCGGCGGTGTGCTGCAGGAATTTGGTTTGCTGTGCTCAGAGATTCCTAGGGACCTGATTGTAATTTGCTTTTGTGTTTGGGGGTCTTCTCTGCATATGTGTCGGGACACCTGTCCTCTCTCGCCCTCTCTCGAATTTTCTGCGTGCGTGACTTGTATCTGCTTTTTGCTTGGTTAATGGACACGCGGTAAATTCTCAAAAAAAAAAACTCTCGCGAGTTTCAAAATAGGGATTGCCGCCTCCCTGCTGCCAACAAGCCACGCAGCACACGTACTGCCTACAAGGCCACGTCCAGTCGCGCTTTGCGTTCCATTTTCTCGATTTTCTTGTAACTGATGATGCTCGTTCTCCATTTGGCCTTTCCGTTAAAAGCCTTCCTTTCTAACGCATCATACTACTCCCTCCGATCCAAATGTGGTGACGCTGTGGGCAATTTGGCGAGCTAGGAGAAAAGTGATCCATGAAGACATTTATCAAACTCCTTTTGCCACACATTATTTCATCAATTTATTTCTGAACGATCTTTAGTTCATAGAGAAGAAGGCGCCGTCGTTGATCAAGGTCCCTGTAATTCGGCCATCGGTGGCTTCCACCACCGGAAGGACTCACCAAAATAAATGCAGATGCAGCAGGAGATCATGGAGCAGTTACGGTGGTGTGTAGAGATCAAGATGGCACATTTTTGGAAGCTTCAGCAATCAAACTCAGGTTTATTTCAGATCCGATCACTTTGGAAGCTCTACCTGTTGGTGAAGGACAAGCAATTGCAGAAGACTTAGAGCATCTACAGCCGCGGGCAAATCCGGCCCCTTAAACACCCGCGGACGCGTCCACGGACACTGATCGGGCACATCTCAAATAATGCAATCCACATCCGGACACCTCAATTATCATATCTCAAATCCATACAAACTCATGCAACTACGTCGATGTCGATGCATTACACACATCGTCCGGCTACTCCATCACTACTACCATGCCATCGGACTACCAAAATTTGGCATGTTTGGCTATGGTGGAGATCATCCATGGTTGCCCTTGACCTTCCCGGCGCCCTTGCCGTCCTTCTCGCGGAAGTACGGGTCGAAGATACAGTAGGGATCGAGCCGGATCTGCTCGTCACCGGAGCTGTCCTCGCCGTCGATGTCCTCCTCCTCCTTCGGTCGCAGTCCGGCCATGACATGGACCGCCCGATTTTGCTCTCGGGCGAGGGCTCGCGTGTTTTGATGTCTACTACGCAACTTTTATTCTTGTAGACATTGTTGGGCCTTCAAGTGCAGAGTTTTGTAGGACAGTAGCAAATTTTCCTCAAGTGGATAACCTAAGGTTTATCAATCCGTGGTAGGCGTTGGATGAAGATGGTCTCTCTCAAACAACCCTGCAATCAAATACAAAAAATCTCTTGTGTCCCCAACACACCCAATACAATGGTAAATTGTATAGGTGCACTAGTTCGGCGAAGAGATGGTGATACAAGTGCAGTATGGATAGTAGATATAGGTTTTCGTAATCTGAAAATAAAAAAACAGCAAGATAGCAAGTGATAAAACGGAGCACAAACGGTATTGCAATGCTTAAAAATAAGGCCTAGGTTTTATACTTTCACTAGTGCAATCTCTCAACAATGCTAACATAATTGGATCATATAACAATCCCTCAACGTGCGACAAAGAATCACTCCAAAGTTCCTATTAGCGGAGAACATAAGATAGAAATTGTTGTAGGGTACGACACCACCTCAAAGTTATCATTTCCGATCAATCTATTGAGCCATCCCTATAAGTGTCACAAACAGCCCTAGAGTTCGTACTAAAATAACACCATATGATACGCATCAACCAACTCTAATGTCACCTAGATACTCCAATGTCACCACAAGTATCATTGACTTGATTATTCGATATGCATCAAACAACGTCAGATTCATAATATTCAATCCACACAAAGAGCTTCAAAGAGTACCCCCAAAGTTTCTCATCGGAGAAAAGATAATGAAAATGTGCAACCAACCCCTATGCCTAGATTACCCCAATGTCACCACGGGAATTCGCAAGTTGATTCCAAAACATACATCAAGTGACTCACTTGAATACCCCATTGTCACCATGGGTATCCGCATGCAAGACATACATCAAGTGTTCTCAAATCTGAAATATTCAATCCGACAATAACGAAACCTCAAAGGGAAAGACCCAATTCATCACAAGAAGATAGAGAGGGAAGAAACATCATATGATCCAACTATATTAACAAAGCTCGCGATACATCAAGATCGTGCCAAATCAAGAACACGAAAGAGAGAGATCAAACACATAGCTACTAGTACATACCCTCAGCCCCGAGGGTGAACTACTCCCTCATCATCATGGAGACCGCCGGGATGATGAAGATGGCCTCCGATGATGATTCCCCCCACCGGCAGGGTGCCGGAACAGGGCTCCAGATGGTATTTCTTCGGTACAGAGGCTTGCGGCGGCGGCGTCGAAGTTCTAGGTTTATTTCTGGGGGTATCTCTATTTATAGGATTTTCAGCGTTGGAATCACGCGAAAAGGAGCTACCAGGGCCCCACAAGGCAGTACGGCGCGACCCCCCCAGGCCGTGCCGTAGTGCCTTGTGAGCACCTCGTGAGGCTTCTGGTCCTTCCACGAAGCTTCGGGGGTCTCTTTTGGTCCAAAAAAAATCATTAAAAAGTTTCGTCCAATTTCGATAACTTTTATTTCTGCACAAAAAACAACACCACGGTAGTTCTGCTGAAAACAGCGTCAGTTCGGATTAGTTCTAATCAAATCATAACAAAACCATATAAAATTGTTATAAACATGACATGAATACTTCATAAATTATAGATACGTTGGAGACGTATCAGCATCCCCAAGCTTAATTCATGCTCGTCCTCGAGTAGGTAAATGATAAAAGAAATAATTTATGAAGTGTAAATGCTAGCATAGTGCATAAGTTTGATCAATGATAATTCCAAACACTTTTTCTAGCATAATTATATATCATAAACAGTAGCTCATCTCATAAAACTTCTTATGATCAAGTAGCAAGCTATTCACATGTTAAAGTGTAGACCATAAACTTTCTTGAAAACTAACAAACTATGTTTTCAGTCATCAAACAATTGCAATTCATCTTATTTTCAGGAAGGGTCTATGTAAGAGCTTTGATTTAGCAAATTCCACATACTCAACTATCATATAGTCTTCCATGATTGCTGACACTCAAAGCATATTTTTAGAACAAATCATTTCAGTCAAACACATAGGAGGATAGGGGTTTAATGTTTTGCCTCCCAACTTATTTATCTCATGGATAATGTCAACAATAATAACTCATGATCACCTATATTCAACGGGATATATATGCCTCGATCAATCCCCACCACATGATGCTTGCCAAGAGAGAAAATAAAAACGGAATAGAGAAGAACACTATTGACTCTTGCATAAAAGTAAATACATAAAGTAAAAGATAGGCCCTTCGCAGAGGGAAGCAGAGGTTGTCATGAGCTCTTTATTTTTGGATGTGCAAGCTCTTAATGTAAAGGAACGTCACTTTATATTGCCCCTTGTGATAGCGACCTTTATTATGCAGTCTGTCACTTTTATTACTCCACCATCACAAGATCGTACAAAGCTTATTTTCCCTTACAATAAAAGTTCATACATGTTTAGGAGCAATTTTTATTGCTTTGCACCGATGACAACTTACTTGAAGGATCTTATTCAATTCATAGGTAGATATAGTGGACTCTCATGACATGAAACTGGGTTTAAGGGTTTTTGGATGCACAAGTAGTATCTCTACTTAGTGCGGAATTTTGCCTAGCAAAAGATAGGGGGCAAGCACCACATGTTAGAGGATCCAAAACAATATAACTTCTATGTGAATATAAGCAAAAATAACTCATTACGTTGTCTTCCTTGTCCAACATCAACTACTTGATCAAGATTGAAAATAACTAATGGGGGCTCACAATCATAGAAGATGTCCAAGATAGTATATTTATATGTGAAATCTCTCTTTCTTCAATATTCTTTCATGAATTGTTTAAGTGACCAATGCTATGTTTGCTAACTTTCAATAAATTTTACCACTTATACTTCTTATTTGTGAAGTCACTATTCCCCATGGGACAAGCATATGAAGCACATATAATTTCAACTTTATGATATTTAATTCATTCAATAATTTACTCTTAGGATATAAGTGAAGCACGAGAGTAAACGAGAAACTACTCCAAAAGGTATAAGTGAAGATCAATGAGTAGGCAAACAATTAAGTAGCTATGTGAAGACTCTCTCCAAATAAAGATTTTAGATCTTGATAAGTTTATTCAAACAGCAAACAAAATGAAAATAAAAGGACACTCCAAGAATAGCACATATCATGTAAATAAGTAAAAACTTAGGCTAACCGATAGGTGTTGATGAAGAAAGGTGGGATGCCCACCGGGGCATCCCCAAGCTTAGTTGCTTGAGACTTCTTGGAATGTTGTCTTGGGGTGCCTTGGCCATCCCCAAGCTTGAGCTCTTGTGTCTCCTTAATTCCTCTTATATCGTGGCTTCTCCTAAATCTTAAAAACTTCATCCACACAAAACTCAACAAGAACTCGTGAGATAAGTTAGTATAAATCAACTCAAAACCTGAACATTCTCTACTGTAGCAAATCACTAAAATTATAATTAAACATTGCATACTAAATGCCTCTGAATATTTAATACTCCTATCCTCAAATAGATTCATTAAACAAGCAAACATATGCAAACAATGCAATCATAACCGAAATCTGCCAAAACAGAACAGTCTGTAAAGGGGGATTTAAAATTCATACTTCCCTAACCCCAAAAATTCTGAAAAATTACCAAGTGACAGAGAACTCATGCATGCTTACTGTGTAAAAATTTCAAATTTTTATCATGTTCTGAGGAATAATATGGAGATAACAGAAAACTTTCTGTTTTCAAACAGCAACACATGAACTTGCAAACTGAGCATGGTAAAGGCTATAATTGGCATTTTATTGAACTAAAAGATACAAAATATGATTATTTATAACACCAAGCAAATATCAACCGAAGAAAATGATGCTCCAAGCAAAACTCATATTATGTGACGAATAAAAATATAGCTCGAAGTGAGGTTACCGATAGTGTTGAAGACGAAAGAGGGGGTGCCTTCCGAGGCATCCCCAAGCTTAGACGCTTGAGTCTTCCTTGAGTATTACCTTGGGGTGCCTTTGGCATCCCCAAGCTTAGGGTCTTGCCACTCCTTATTCTCCTCATATCGATATCTCACACAAAACTTGAAAACTTCAATCACACAAAACTTAACGGAACTTGTGAGATAGGTTAGTATGATAAAAATAAATCATCCACTTAGGTACTGTCAAGACAAGATTCATAATTGTTATCACATAATGCCTACTGTATTCTATCATTTCCACAATTTATATTACTCAATATAAGCTATGGAAACACTAAAACAAGCAAACTATGCACCGAAAACAGAATCTGTCAAAAACAGAACAGCGTGCAGTGAGCGATTTAAAACCCATACTTCTGTACCTCCAAAAATTCTGAAAAATTAGGAAAAAGTAAAAAATTTGTAACCCAATACTGTGTAAAAATTTCAAATTTTTCTCACGCTCTATTACAGAACAGAAATTCCAGCACTGGACGCAAAAGTTTCTGTTTTTGCACAGAATCAAATCAACATGCATCCACACGATCCCAAAGGTTTTACTTGGCACATTATTGAAAGAAAACATATAAAATATGATTACTACAGTAGCTTAATCATGTGGACACACAAAAACAGTAGGTACAAATATTGGGTTGTCTCCCAACAAGCGCTTTTCTTTAATTCCTTTTAGCTAGGCATGATGATTTCAATGATGCTCGCATAAAAGTAAAGAATTGAAACACAAAGAGAGCATCGTGAAGCATATGATTAGCAAATTTAAGCCTAACCCACTTCCTTTTCATAGGGATTTTGTGAGCAAACAATTTATGGAAGCAAGAATCAACTAGCATAGGAAGGCGAAACAAGCATGACTTCAAAACTTTCAACACATAGAGAGGAAACTTGATATTATTGCAATACCTACAAGCATATGTTCCTCTCTCATAATAATTTTCAGTAGCATCATGAAGAAATTCAATAATATAACTATCACATAAAGCATTATTTTCATGATCCACAAGCATAGAATTTTTACTATTCTCCACATAAGCAAATTTCTTCTCATGAATAGTAGTGGGAGCAAATTCAATGAAATAACTATCATATGATACTTGATTGGCATAATCCAATTGAAAATTAAAATCATGATGACAAGTTTCATAGTTATCATTATTCTTTATAGCATATATGTCATCACAATAATCATCATAGATAACAATTTTGTTGTCATAATCAATTGAAACCTCTTCCAAAATAGTGGAATCATCATTAAATAAAGTCATGACCTCTCCAAATCCAATTTTATCATTGTAATCATCATAAATAGGAGGCATGCTATCATCATGATAAATTTGCTCATCAAAACTTGGGGGACTAAAAATATCATCTTCATCAAACATAGCATCCCCAAGCTTATGGCTTTGCATATCATTAGCATCATGCATATTCATAGAATTCATACTAACAACATTGCAATCATGCTCATCATTCAAGGAAACTCATATTAAACATTTAATTAAATTCTTCCTCTAACAATTGAGCACAATTTTCTGATCCATCATTTTCAAGAAAGACATTATAAAGATGTAGCATGTGAGGCAATCTCAATTCCATTTTTTTTGTAGTTTTCTTTTATAAAACCAAACTAGTGATAAAACAAGAAACTAAAAGATTCAATTGCAAGATCTAAAGATATACCTTCATGCACTCACCTCCCCGGCAACGGCGCCAGAAAAGAGCTTGATGTCTACTACGCAACTTTTATTCTTGTAGACGTTGTTGGGCCTCCAAGTGCAGAGTTTTGTAGAACAGTAGAAAATTTCCCTCAAGTGGATGACCTAAGGTTTATCAATCCGTGGGAAGCGTAGGATGAAGATGGTCTCTTTCAAACAACCCTGCAATCAAATACAAGAAATCTCCTGTGTCCCCAACACACCCAATACAATGGTAAATTGTATAGGTGCACTAGTTCGGTGAAGAGATGGTGATACAAGTGCAGTATGGATAGTAGATATAGGTTTTTGTAATCTGAAAATAAAAAAACAGCAAGGTAGAAAGTGATAAAACGGAGCACAAACGGTATTGCAATGCTTAAAAACAAGGCCTAGGATTCATACTTTCACTAGTGCAATCTCTCAACAGTGCTAACATAATTGGATCATATAACAATCCCTCAACGTGCGACAAAAAATCACTCCAAAGTTCCTATTAGCGGAGAACATAAGATAGAAATTGTTGTAGGGTTCGAAACCACCTCAAAGTTATCATTTCCGATCAATCTATTGAGTCATCCCTATAAGTGTCACAAACAGCCCTAGAGTTCGTACTAAAATAACACCATATGATACGCATCAACCAACTCTAATGTCAGCTAGATACTCCAATGTCACCACAAGTATCCGTGAGTTGATTATTCGATATGCATCAAACAACTTCAGATTCATAATATTCAATCCACACAAAGAGCTTCAAAGAGTACCCCAAAATTTCTCATCGAAGAAAAAATAATGAAAACGTGCAACCAACCCCTATGCCTAGATTACCCCAATGTCATCACGGGAATCCGCAAGTTGATTACCAAAACATACATCAAGTGACTCACTTGAATACCCCATTGTCACCACGGGTATCCGCATGCAAGACATACATCAAGTGTTCTCAAATCTGAAATATTCAATCCGACAATAACGAAACCTCAAAGGAAAAGACTCAATTCATCACAAGAAGATAGAGAGGGAAGAAACACCATATGATCCAACTATATTAACAAAGCTCGTGATACATCAAGATCGTGCCAAATTAAGAACACGAGAGAGAGATCAAACACATAGCTACTATTACATACCCTCAGCCCCGAGGGTGAACTACTCCCTCCTCATCATGGAGACCACCGGGATGATGAAGATGGCCTCCGGTGATGATTCCCCCCTCCGGCAGGGTGCCGAAACAGGGCTCCAGATGGTATTTCTTTGGTACAGAGGCTTGCGGCGGCGGCGGTGAAGTTCTAGGTTTATTTCTGGGGGTTTCTCTATTTATAGGATTTTTCAGCGTTGGAATCACGCGAAAAGGAGCTACGAGGGTCCCACAAGGCAGTACGGCGCGACACCCCCCCAGGCCACGCCGTAGTGCCTTGTGAGCACCTCGTGAGGCTTCTAGTCCTTCCACGAAGCTTCGGGGGTCTCTTTTGGTCCCAAAAAAATCGTTAAAAAGTTTCGTCCAATTCCGAGAACTTTTATTTCTGCACAAAAAACAACACCACGGTAGTTCTGCTGAAAACAGCGTCGGTCCGGGTTAGTTCTAATCAAATCATACCAAAACCATATAAAATTGTTATAAACATTGCATGAGTACTTCATAAATTATAGATACGTTGGAGACGTATCATGTTCCTCCGCTGCCGTTTATTCACAATGCGGGCACGGATGGCTTCCTCCTCTGTGGCCGCCCGCGCCGCCGCATCAGTCGCCGCTGCTGCCGCCATTTCGGCCATGATATGGGCCTCGGCGGCCCTTATCCTCTCCTTCCCACGGCTGCCCGTCCCCGGTGGGACTCATAGCCTTGAGGAGCACCGTGACTACACAAGCACTGTATCCTCGTCGCCTCCGCGCGTTAGCCATCACCGTGGCTCAGGAGGGGAGGAAGGGCCGCCAGAAATGGGGGGGGGGGCGCCTGCACGGAGGTAGGCTATGAACATCCCCGCAACCAACTACAGGTCTCGCGCCCAGCCCACGGGTAGCAGCAGCACCAGCAGGGCTGGGCCGCGCTGCAAAAGGGGGGGATGGGCGGACTGCAGGGGGAGGACGCCGAGGCCGTAGCCAAGCACGCCGCGCCTGACGCCGTACCGGTAGGAGTTGCAGCAGCTAGGAGAGAGGGCGCCCGCGATGCGTGAAATCGGGGACGCGGGGCGGGAGGGGGGAGCGCGGGAGGGACGAAAACTGCCCCGCCGCCACCATCCCGGGGTGCGGCGTGGCCTCATCGGTCGGCCCTCCGGCGGCGGCGTAGCGAAGGCGGGCAGAGGGGGAGCTTCCCGGCGGCGGCGGCTGGTGAATCTCGACGTTGGGGGGTGGGGTGGGGATGCGCGTGGGGGACGGATCCGCCCCGCCGCCACCATCCCGGGGCGCGGGGCGGCGGCGCAGCGGGAGCTAGCGGAGGGAGGGTGTCCTTGCGGTGGCGGCTGGGGTTTCCCCCGTGTCGCCAGAGAAGGGCGACACGGGGGGGGGGGGGGTATCTTTCTGTCCTTTGTCGTCTGTAATTGATGATAGGTGGGGCTATTGTTGCATTTTGTTGTTTTTCAAAAGCATCACCCGTAGTTGCACATCAACGGATTGCGTGCGACTAATGGCGCTGGTGTGCACGTACACTCATCATTTGTGACTAAGGATGGGGGTGGGGGTATTTTGTTCTGTTTTCTTCTCCCAAAAAATCAGGTTACACCCATCGGTAGGACATGCTTTTTTTTACACAATACAGACGCAAGCTCTCATATATGTATGGGAACGCGATAGAAAACAAAAAAATTCGGTACAGCGAGCACGCCCAGGATCACTATGGAGACTGCATACAAGGTTTGATCTGATCCGTACCGACTTGAAGCGCAGCGGAAGAAAGTCGGTGTAGAATGTCGGTGCAGATCCCTGCAGCTAGGATTTACAACCTCCCAACCGCAAGGATGTACTCCCTCTCCGGACAGCCCTTCGGGAGGCGGTCGGACAGTCCCTCAGACGATGTCGCGGACAGCCCTTCGGGAGGACCCTCGAAACCCGAACGGTAACCCGGACAGCCCTTCGGGAGGACGCCGGAAACCCGAACGGTAACTCGGACAGCCCTTCGGGAGGACACTCGAAAACAGCCCCTCGGGCAAAAGATCGAAACTACAATCTCTCTACGGGGTTTCACACATACGGTGTCAGCTATCTGGCAGGGCTTCGTCGTCCAGAGCTAGTTCCTGCCGGAACCCAGACAGCCTTTCGGCTCTACGAAACTATTTCGTGGGAGGGAGAGAGAAGCCAGACAAGTCAAATGGCATGTGTATGAGAGCAAGGATGAGTTTTGGGGCTGCCCACTCACCTCTATTTATAGGATAGCCAAGGGGTAAAGATGTCATACAAAAAACCCCAAAGTACGTACCCCCACTTTATGCCTTTTCACAAAACAATAAAGATAAAAGGGGTGCCATGTGGAGCTCCAAGGAGCTCCACCTTGCTTGGCCGGCCACCCTTGCCCCCCCCCCACATGGGGGTGCCTTGGCTCCCAAGTCCTTCTAGAAAGCCTTTTGGAAATATCCCAAAAGGTGCTTTCCAAAAAATATCCAAAAAGCACTTTCACTATTCACGAAGACATTTTTCTACGTCCGTTAAATCCCAAATTATTTCTGTGTGCCTAGAATAATTCCAGTACCCACCAAAACAATTTTGAACGCATTCCGAAACAATTTCGGAACAATGTTTTCTCCAGCGAAAAGCAACCATAGCGGTTCCGGCTGCTCCGGAACATTTCCTGTTTTTCTTCCGGAAAAATCCCAGAAGTTACCAGAATGATTCTGGCACCCTCCAAGAATTTCCAGGCGTGTCCCGGAACCAATTTGACTTAATGGAATACCCTGAAACAACTTTTCAGTTTCACCGGAACTATTCCGGTGTTCTCTCCGGAACGTTTCCGTTTCGTCCGAAACTTTTTCGGTGATTTTCTCTCAGACTCCCCGTCTAGTATTCAGAAGATAGATGACCCTTAAGCGTGTGACCCTATAGGTTCGGTGAAGTATAGACATGACCCGGAACACTTTTCGATCAATGATCAACATCGGAGCCGTGGACACCCATATTGACCCTTATACCCACACGAATGAATATTCGAGTGAACCTCCAGTTGCCGTGTGCTATTCCTGTTGCTTCACGATATATTACAAATACCCGAGGTGAGATTTATGCATCCCCGTGGATCAACAACTTGTCCACTATGCAAGTTACCTCATTACCGGTATTGTTCTCTTTACTCGCTTCCGTGTTCCGGCATCCCTGTGATCAAATCACAATGTGTCTGGCCAGACGATGATGGATACCGTAACACCGAGAGGGCAAGAGAATATCTCTCCATCGTTGGAGGAGCAAATCCCAATCTTGAGCTATCAAGTTACTTGACATACTTTTCCATGAACCCGTAAGCCGCCGTAATAGCCACCCATTTACGGATGACGTTTAACAAACCCCAAAGTTCATGAAGCAAGCATGAAGAAACTCGACACTCTCATGGTCTAAGGAATTATGCAAACATTAACTATCTATGTGTTATTAACCATTAACTCATGACGAATGTATCTCATAGCATAACATCAATCGGGTCGATTCAACACAAGTGTTCTACTAACATTGTGCCCTCAAAATTGCCGGCATAGTCATGCCCATGATCAGGAAAACAGGATCATCATGCAATACTTGAGCCAGTCACAGAGGCATGACTAGGAATACATTTTCCGTTTATTATACCACACGTGCACATGAGTTTCCCTCCGAGCCTCGTGGTTATTGTAGACTCGAGAATCATTGCAGTTATAGCATGGAACATAAACATTCATTACCAACTCGGAGATACAAAGTAACTGATATTACTGCCTCTAGGGCATATCTCCTACAGACTCCCACTTGCACTAGAGTCATAATCTAGTTACATGGCTTCCCTAACACCAATGGCTGTCCAGTGCTGCACATGCTTTGCTCGTGGTAGAGGCTTTGTCATCGGGTCTGACACGTTCAGATCCGTGTGAACTTTGCGTACTTTCACTAAACCCGCTTCGACATGATGTCGAATGAGTTTATATTTGCGTTCCATATGTCTTGTCTTATGGTGCGAACTTGGCTCCCTTGCTTGAGCCACGGTGCCACTATTATCACAATAGATCTCCACCGGGTCCAGAGCACTTGGAACCACACCAAGGTCTTCAAGAAATTGCTTGATCCATACTGCCTCCTTGGAGGCTTCTGAAGCAGCAACATATTCCGCCTCCGTCGTAGAATCCGTTACAGTCTTTTGTTTGGAACTTTTCCAATTAACTGCGCCGCCGTTCAACATGAAAACATAGCCTGATTGAGATTTGAAGTCATCTGGGTCAGTCATGAAGCCTGCATCAGTGTAACCATTTACAATGAGCTCTTCATCACCTCTGTACACAAGGAGTAAATCCTTGGTCCTTCTGAGGTACTTAAGAATACCCTTGACTGCGGCCCAGTGTTCCAATCCTGGATCACTTTGGTACCGGCTGCTAACACTTAGCGCATAGGAAACGTCCGGTCTTGTACACAACATGGCATACATAATAGAACCAACTGCCGAGGCATATGGAACATCATTCATTTGTACTCGCTCATCGAGAGTCCGAGGACACTGATTCTTGCAAAGCACTGTGCCAGGTGACATGGGGAGTAGTCCTTTCTTGGAGTTCTCCATGTTGAACCTTTTCAACACCTTGTCAATGTACGTGCTTTGGCTAAGCGCTATCAGGCGTCTTGATCTATCTCTATAGATCCTGATGCCCAATACATATGCCGCTTCGCCTAAGTCTTTCATTGAAAAACACTTTTTCAATGAGTCTTTTATTTCGTTAAGAAAGTTCACGTCATTTCCAATCAATAATATGTCATCCACATATAAGATTAGAAATGCTTTTGCGCTCCCACTAAACTTCTTGTAAACACAAGATTCTTCGTCATTCCTGATGAAGCCAAACTGTTTGACCACTTCATCAAAACGAATGTTCCAGCTCCTTGATGCTTGCTTCAGACCATAAATGGCTTTCTGAAGTTTGCATACCTTTCCAGCATCCTTATGGACGACAAAACCTTCTGGCTGTATCATGTATACATCCTCTTTGAGGTTTCCATTTAGGAAAGCCGTTTTGACGTCCATCTGCCATATTTCATAATCAAAATAAGCAGCAATTGCTAGTAATATCCGAACAGACCTAAGCATAGCTACGGGCGAGAAAGTCTCGTCGTAGTCCACTCCTGGAACTTGCGTGAACCCTTTCGCGACAAGTCTAGCTTTGTGGATAGTAATGTTACCATCCGCGTCCGTCTTTTTCTTGAAAATCCATTTACAACCAATGGGATTTACGCCTTCTGGAAGTTCTTCCAAGTTCCAAACTTGGTTTTCGTACATGGATTCCATTTCGGATTTCATGGCCTTGTGCCATTCCTTTGAGCTGGGCCCCGCCATCGCTTCCTTGTAGTGCGCAGGTTCATCGTCTTCAAGAATGAAGATTTCGTTATGAAACCATTCAGGTGGCTGGATAGCCCTACCTGATCTGCGCGGTTCAGTTACAACATTGTCTGAAGTTTCCGCATCACATGCGACAACTTCCGGCTCGGTTGTAGGGATAATTAGCGGAATTTCTTCCGGTTCTTTAGCCATATCAACGGTCGCCGAAGATTCACTAATCTCATTAAGTTGTACTGTCCTCCCACTTGGTTCTTTAGCGAGAAATTCTTTCTCGAGAAAGTGTCCAACCTTTGCGACAAACACTTTGCCCTCGGACTGGTTGTAGAAGGAATACCCAATGGTGTTATTGGGATAACCTACAAAGTAACATTTGTCTGATCTGGGATCGAGTTTGCTTGGCTGTAAACACTTTACGTATGCCTCACAACCCCAAATTTTAAGATGCGACACACTGGGAATCTTCCCATGCCACATCTCATGTGGTGTCGTCTTAACAGACTTAGACGGTGCTCTGTTTAATGTATAAGCGGCAGTGAGTAGTGCGTGACCCCAAAAAGATATCGACAGATCTGTAAGAGACATCATCGACCTTACCATGTCTAACAGGGTTCGGTTACGTCTTTCCGACACTCCGTTTCGCTGTGGAGTTCCGGGAGGCGTAAGCTGTGAAACGATTCCACGATCACTCAGATGTTGGCCAAACTCATGACTAAGGTATTCGCCTCCGCGATCAGACCGCAGAAACTTAATCTTTTTGTCACGATGATTTTCTACCTCATTCTGAAATTCTTTGAACTTTTCAAAGGTTTCTGACTTATGCTTCATTAAGTAGATATAGCCATACCGACTTAAATCATCAGTAAAAGTCACGAAGTAAAAATACCCACCCCGTGTGGCTGTGTTCATTGGACCACATACATCACTATGTATTATTTCCAATAATTCACCCGCCCGTTCAGGATGACCCGTGAACGGCGTCTTGGTCATTTTCCCCATCAAGCAAGCTTCACATGTGTCAAATGATTCAAAATCAAGGGACGGTAAAACTCCATCTTTATGGAGTCTTTGCATGCGTTTCTTTCCGATGTGGCCAAGCCGACAGTGCCACATGAAAGTGGTGGTGGTGTCAGCCTTCTTAAGGCGTTTAGCATTCACGTTAAAGACATCATTTCCACATTCAAGATTTAGAATGAAAAGGCCCCCAACAATGGGTGCAAATCCATAAAACATATCCTTACAATAAAGTGAACAACCATTGTTCTCAGACTTGTACGAATACCCATCGTGTACTAAACATGATCCGGAGATAATGTTTCTACACAACAGTGGAACAAAATAACAGTTATTCAGTTCTAAGATAAATCCCGAAGGGAGACGTAGAGGCATAATGCCGACGGCTTGAGCGGCGATCCCAGCGCCGTTCCCGACGTGCATCACGACTTCATTCTTTGCTAGCTTGCACACCTTCTGAAGTCCCTGTATCGAGTTGCAAATGTGAGCAACCGATCCGGTATCAAATACCCAAGACTTAGAATTTTCGCTAGCAAGCAAAACGTCAATGACATTAACTTGTATAACAATTATACCTTTTCCGGTTTTCCCGGACTTCTTATCTTCCAGATACTTCTTGCAGTTTCTCTTCCAGTGTCCTGTGCCCTTGCAGTAGAAGCACTCAGTTTCATTCTTGGCTCCACCCTTAGAATTGCTTTGGGAGCCGGTCTTACCGGCGCCCTTGCCCTTCTTTGGCTTGCCTTTCTTTTTGAAACTGGCGGTTTTATTCACAAGCAACACTTGCTTGCGATTTTTCCGCAGTCCTCCTTCCGCAGATTTCAGCATGGCGAGCACCTCTTCCGGTGTCTTCTCCATCCCATTCATGTTGTAGTTCATGATAAAACCGTCGTAAGACGGGGGGAGTGAAGAAAGCATCATGTCCATCATATGGTCAGGTGGAAGTGCAAATTCCAGGGTTTTAAGCCTTTCAGCATAGCCAATCATTTTGACTACGTGTTCGCCAACTGAACTGCCCTCAGCCATCTTGCAATCCATCAAGGCCTTCATGACATCAAATCGTTCAGACCTTGCGGTTTCCTTGTACAGGGCATCCAAATCCCGGATCATATCACGGGGATTATGGAATTCAAAACGTTTTTGAAGCCCTGCACACATGCAAGCTAGCATGAGGCACTGCACTAAGTTGTGATCATCATCCTTAGTGGCCCAGACATTTTGTTCATCTTCCGGGGCATCAGCCGCCGGTTTAGCTGGAAGAGCATTTTCAAGCACATACATTTTCTTAGCGCTCCTGAGGACAATCCTCAGGTTGCGTACCCAGTCCGCATAGTTGTTTCCAGTCGCAGCTAACTTCTCTTTCTCTAACATCGGGCCTAAGTTGAACGCGGTGTTGCGAGCCATTTGATCTACAACGGAAAACACAAGTTTCACTTAGACTTTGTTTATAATGATTTTGGCACTAGTGAATAAACAATTTTATTCTAAAGTGCGCTCCCACTCAAATCAATATCTCTCCAAATTGATTATGAGTGATTCAAGATCCAAATTGCAATTCAACGCCAAGGATGTATCCATCTCAAGTGACGAGAATTTCAATTGGTAGGCCAACTTGCCAATCACATCTCTATGTGACTCTTGTTCATCTTTCGATGCGTGTGTTCCGAGCTCATGACTTTCATGCCTAAACGTCAAGACAACCAAGTGATCTCGCTGCGAGGTCTCAACTCACCCGCCTCACACTTCACTAATCGTTCGTACCCATGTATCCATGTGGTACCCCGAAAAGATAGGTGCCGTGACGGTGCTACACTTGGGAGAACACTAACTACTTGATATTTTTAAGTGAGAGATCACCCTAATAAAAAGCGACTACCGCGCAATCAAGAAGGGTGCATCATAAGGGATAAACATCTCAGGCAATTCATAATAGCATGATATGGTATAGCCCTTTCTGACGGAGAAGTCAAGTATTTCTTCGTCTTCGACATTTGCGTCGGTGTTCACCTTCGCGAGGATTGCCACCACCTTGTCGATGCACCAAATAATATTGCTATTTCTATAGCTAATAAAAATAAGTGCATTACTTAAGGTTGACACGCAGGTCATTAAAGTGACAATCATATGGCTCCAGCCATCATGCCGAATCATGACACGCAGGTCATGTTAATGAATTTACATCATATAGTCATCTCATACATAATCAAATTAATATGAGCAATGCTATACCACATCACATGCACATCCTGCAAAACCAAGTTAGACGCCTCTAATCGGTTTATGCAAAAATTTATTTTACGTGGCTTCTAAGGTTTTGACTTAAACCGTAGCTACCAACGTTTTATCATAAAGTATGATTATTCAAGTCGCTAGATTAACATCTCGGGGTGTATGAAACACGAGATAATTAAATCTCGAGCCCCATACTAAACTTCGTCATACGCATGACCCCCGTGCAGATCATATCTGCAATGCCCTATCATCTGCGAATTTCATCTTTCTTTTGACTATGGCGGAACCCAAAGAACTGATAGCACTTCGTTGATCAATCAGGATCGCGGATTGCCAGAACTTTGTGAAATTCCACCATGCGGTCTCGAGATTGAGCAAACGCAAATTCTAGGGAAGTAACAAGAACATCGGGTAACAGATTTCATCTGTCACCCGAATAAATAATTTTCAGCAATAGATATCATCTACTCCAAAATTATATTATGCAATACACATACATCTCCATGTATTCTAGATCGTAACCTTCATCTACGCATAGCACGGCTCTGATACCACTGTATGGGAACGCGACAGAAAACAAAAAAAATCGGTACAGCGAGCACGCCCAGGATCACTATGGAGACTGCATACAAGGTTTGATCTGATCCGTACCGACTTGAAGCGCAGCGGAAGAAGAGTCGGTGTAGATCGTCGGTGCAGATCCCTGCAGCTAGGATTTACAACCTCCCAACCGCAAGGATGTACTCCCTCTCCGGACAGCCCTTCGGGAGGCGGTCGGACAGTCCCTCAGACGATGTCGCGGACAGCCCTTCGGGAGGACCCTCGAAACCCGAACGGTAACCCGGACAGCCCTTCGGGAGGACGCCGGAAACCCGAACGGTAACTCGGACAGCCCTTCGGGAGGACACTCGAAAACAGCCCCTCGGGCAAAAGATCGAAACTACAATCTCTCTACGGGGTTGCACACATATGGTGTCAGCTATCCGGCAGGGCTTCGTCGTCCAGAGCCAGTTCCTGCCGGAACCCAGACAGCCTTTCGGCTCTACGAAACTATTTCGTGGGAGGGAGAGAGAAGCCAGACAAGTCAAATGGCATGTGTATGAGAGCAAGGATGATTTTTGGGGCTGCCCACTCACCTCTATTTATAGGATAGCCAAGGGGTAAAGATGTCATACAAAAAACCCCAAAGTACGCCCACTTTATGCCTTTTCACAAAAGAATAAAGATAAAAGGGGTGCCATGTGGAGCTCCAAGGAGCTCCACCTTGCTTGGCCGGCCACCCTTGCCCCCCCCCTATATGGGGGTGCCTTGGCTCCCAAGTCCTTCTAGAAAGCCTTTTGGAAATATCCCAAAAGGTGCTTTCCAAAAAATATCCAAAAAGCACTTTCACTATTCACAAAGACATTTTTCTGCGTCCGTTAAATCCCATGTGTGCCTAGAATAATTCCAGTACCCACCAAAACAATTTTGAACGCATTCCGAAACAATTTCGGAACAATGTTTTCTCCAGCGAAAAGCAACCATAGCGGTTCCGGCTGCTCCGGAACATTTTCGGTTTTTCTTCCGAAAAAATCCCAGAAGTTACCACAATGATTCTGGCACCCTCCAAGAATTTCTAGGCATGTGCCGGAACCAATTTGACTTAATGGAATACCCTGAAACAACTTTTCAGTTTCACCGGAACTATTCCGGTGTTCTCTCCGGAACATTTCGTCGGCGGCTCCAGGCTGCGTTGCGGTAGTGCTGCTCGGCTTCGTCGGCGGCAGGGTGCGGTGAGGCTGGCCTGTTGCGGTGGTGCTGCTCAAATGGCGGCTGAGCAGGGCAATGAGTGCGATGGCTTGTGGTGGCTCTTCGATGATGCTGGCGCGGTGTCCTCGTGGAGGTGGGTGGGCCAGTGGAGGTGCTGTGCGTGGGGGTGCCGGTGGTGTCGGGTGCTCCGGGCGAAAGTTTGCCGGGATCTTGCCAGCCGGCGGCGTCGGCGTCGGCGTCCGTGGGCGTCGTTTCACCTCCTTGGAGGCGCCGTCGTGGAGCCTCGTGACCGCCACCCTTGGATGTTGCTCTTTGGGTGAAAACCTAAGGCCCGATCGGGTCGGGTGACAGCGTTGTCATCGTCGCTTCCCCCTTGGGGGCGTCGCCTTGAAGAGCATCGATCCCGTTTGCACGTTCCATGGGCTGGACACTCGCAACATTGCGGTCGGCTGGTGTCCGTCCGGCGATGTGGATGTTGCACGGCTTCTTGTGTGGCAACGATGGCGGCTTCGGGCGGAGCTGGCTTGCTGATGGGTCTTGGTAGTCGGTCGCTTCCGGCGTGTTCGAGGGGTCGTCGTGCTTTGCTTTGTCTTCCTGGAGTCGGAGCTGCTGAGGAGGGGCCCTTGCGGTGACGATGACACGAGACGGGTGGTCAGTTCTGGCGTTGGCTCGGCGCAAGCCCAATGCTTTTCTCCTGCAATACTCGTCGACAGAATCGGAGCTGCCTGGTCGCCGGTGCGTGTGGCTGACTGTTTGGCATCGACCGGCGTAGGCCTCGACGTTTGTTTGAGGTGAGGGCTTCTTCAGTGGTCATAGATGGAGGAGTCGGAGTCGCCCTCGTGGAGGTGTGATGACGGTGACGCCGGGCTACAACCTCGACGATGCTTTTCCCTTCTGCGGCGTGTGTGCGTTCTTGTGTGGGTTGCCAGGTCGCCCTGTGTGCCTTGTTTTTGCGGGCATGATGTGACGGTTTTCGCCCAGTTTTCAATGAATCGGGCCCTAAGAAACCGCGTTTCAAAAAAATGTCGTGTGTCGTTTCCTTCCTATACGCATCATTGTTAGAGAACCTACTTTGTTACCTAAGATTGTCATCATCAATAGTTGTCCTGTTGTTTGTTGGTCGTTTTTCTTCTTTTATAATAATTGGGACATGTGCATCATCAAAATCTTGAGTAGATCTTGATATCGTGTTGGTGTTGAGGCAGGATGTAATTATTATCTTCTCGATATTAATATATTTACGTTTTCAAAAAATATGTACTAATCTTCAGGGCATGGAATAAATTACATCTTTGAAGGAAAATTTAGAAGAACAATGAGAAATATTTTAAATATAAGTAGTTGTTTCATTGATGCTAGTAGCTTTTCATGTGGCAACCTCTAAGATGGAGGGATCAGGGCATCTCCAATGCGGACACTGAAAACGGCCGCAAACATCCGGATCGACGTGTTTGGATGGTGCAAGCCATCCACCGTGGTACCACATCGGTCTGCGGACGCGTTTGCGTGTCTAAAATCCCGCAGACTGGACGCAAACCAAGGGAATGTTTGCGGCAGTCCAAACGTCCACCACGTATGTGCCATAATGGCACGTCCCACCCAAAACCCACTTCGTGCGAAGCGGTTTCTGTGCATTCATGCGGGTTAGGCCACTCCAAAGCGGACCTGACTCCACATGGTATTCATGCCGGTTAGAGCAATAGACCGAACGAGCGGGTGGCGCCGCTTCAATGCCGACGCGGCGACCGAGAAGCCTACTCTGGCTAGTGCGCCACATTGAAGTCGGTTGCCCGCCAGTTCGCCTGGCCGCAACTATTTAAGAACAGCACCGGCGCCATCCAAACCACCCTACACATCCCCCATCTGCTCCTCTCCGACTCCGCTCACCGCCGTCGACGATGCCGAAGTCGTGATTCTCCGTGCCGGCAGGTCGATCCTCTAGATCTTCTTCCAAATCCGGATCGTGGCACCACCGCTGTCGCTCTCCAGGGACGTCGTCCTCGATAGCACTCGGCTCCTTAGGGAAGGAGGAGATCATCCTCTCCTCCGGCGACGAGGAGGAGCAGGTGTAGGGGAACGTGACAGAAAACAAAAAAATTCGGTACAGTGAGCACGCCCAGGATCACTATGGAGATGCATACAAGGTTTGATCTGATCGTTACCGACTCATAGCGCAGCGGAAGTAGAGTCGATGTAGATCGTCGGTGCAGATCCCCGCAGCTAGGATTTACAACCTCCCAACCGCGAGGATGTACTCCCTCGTCAGTCCCTCGGACAGCCCTTCGGGAGGCGGTCGGACAGTCCCCCGGAGGGTGTCACGGACAGCCCTTCGTGAGGCACTCACAGAAACTCGGACGGTCACTCGGACAGCCCTTCGGGAGGCACTCTCGAACAGCCCCTCGGGCAAAAAGATCGAACCTATGACCTCTCTACAGGGTTGCACACATACGGTGTCATCTATCCGGCAGGGCTTCGCCGTCCAGAACTAGGTCCCACTGGAACCCAGACAGCCTTTCGGCTCTACGAAACTGTTTCGTGTGAGGGAGAGAAGAAAGGCAGATCATGCATGCCATTTGGTGAGAGAGTTGGAGTGAGTGTGGAGAGCCCCTCTCCACCTCTATTTATAGGAGAAGGAGGGGTGGAGGGGCTGAAATTTCAGCCACAAAAAGGGGTTCCTTCCCTCCCAAGCCTTCTCCAAGATCTTTTGGTAAAAGCCCCAAAAAGTGGCTTTCCAAAAAGCAACCAAAAAGAGCTTTTCACTATTCACGGAAACATTTTTCCGCGACCGTTAGATCCGAAAATATTTCTGTAGGTCTTAGAACATTTCCAGTACCCACTAAAATAATTTTGGACGTGTTCCGAAATAATTCCGGATTAGTGATTTTCATCTGTGAAAAACAACCAAAGCGGTTCCGGCAGCTCCGGAACATTTCCGGGTTTTTTCTCCGAAAAAATCGCAGAAGTTCCCAGAACAATTCTGGCACCCTCTAAGAATTTCCAGGTGTGTGCCGAAACTATTTTGACTTAATGGTATACTCCGAAACAACCTTTCGGTTTTACCGAAACTATTCCGGTGTTCTCTCTCCGGAACTTTTCCGTTGTCTCCGAAACTTTTCCGGTGACTTTCTCTCAGACTCCCTGTTTAGTATTCAGCAGATAGATGACCCTTAAGCGTGTGACCTTATAGGTTCGGTGAAGTATAGACATGACCGGAACATCTTTCCGATCAATGATCAACATCGGAGCCGTGGACACCCATATTGACCCCTATACCCACACGAATAAATATTCGAGTGAACCTCCAGTTGCCATGTGCTATTCCTGTTGCTTCGTGATATGTTACAAATACCCGAGGTGAGATTTATCGGCATCCCCGTGAATCAACACTTGTCCACTATGTCAGTTACCTCGTTACCGGTTTTGTTCTCTTTTCTCGTTCCCGTGGTCCGACATCCCTGTGATCAAATCACATTGTGTCTGGCCAGACGATGATGGATACCGTAACACCGAGAGGGCCCAGAGATATCTCTCCATCGTCGGAGGAGCAAATCCCAATCTTGAGCTATCAAGTCCCTGGACATACTTTCCCATGAACCCGTAAGCTGCCGTAATAGCCACCCAGTTACAAATGACGTTTAACAAACCCCAAAGTTCATGAATCAAGCATGAAGGAACTCGATACTGTCATGGTCTAAGGAATTATGCAAACGTTAACTTTCTCTGTGTTATCAACCATTAACTTGTGACGAATGTATCTCATAGCATAACATCAAATCGGGTCGATTCAACACAAGTGTTCTCCTAACATTGTGCCCCCAAAGTTGCCGGCATAGTCATGCCCATGATCAGGAAAACAGAACCATCATGCAACACTTGAGCTAGTCTTAGAAGCCAGACTAGGAATACATTTTACCGTTTATTATTCCACACGTGCATATGAGTCTTCCTTCGAGCCTAGTGGTTATTGTAGACTCAAGAACCATAGCAGTTATAGCATGGAACATAAACATAATTATGAACATGGAGATAAATAATATTACTTATTATTGCCTCTAGGGCATATCTCCTACAGACTCTCACTTGCACTAGAGTCAATAATCTAGTCAATACTAATGCACTTTACACCTATGGCATACCGGTGTAAAATATGTTTCGTTTGTGGTATAGCCTGATGTCCAACGGATCTGACAACTTCAATTCCGTGTGTATTTTTTGCATATCCTCGCGTTTTCATGCTTTCACAAAATTCATATTTTGTGTGGACTTGGCTTTGTATATATGTCAATCACTGGTCGAACCTTGATTCCTCAGACTGAGCTATGGAGCAACTATCTACAATAGTGTCCCATTGACCAAAGCCATCTTGGAACCATACCAAGTTCATGAATGAACTATATGATTCAACATCTTCTTTGTTGCTTCTAAAGCGTCAACATACTTAGCCTTTGTTATAGAATTCGTCACCGTAACCTGTTTGGAACAATTTCCAACTACCGTGCCACCATATCATGTATTACACAAAACCCTTAACTTAAATCGAAAATCGCATGGAGCATTGATGAAGACTGTATCGATGTAATTACTTACAACGAGCACTTCATAATCTCTGCTTGCCAGAAAACATATCATCAGTGCTACTTTAGTACTCAATGACATTTTTCACTGTTCTCCTATGATCAGTACTTTGATCACTTTGGTATCTATACTCGCAACAGCTTGGGAGTATCGGACATATCCGGTTGTTTTACATACCATGGAATACATGATTAATCCAAACACACAAGTGTGTGGAATCTCCATCATGTATTTTCTCATCAGTGTTTTAGGACACCGAGTCTTGCAAAACTCTTTCCATGTGACTTCGGCAAGAATCACTCCTTGGCGTTTTAATGCTAAACTGTTTTAGCATCTTCTCAATATGTATTTAGGCTTAGCCCTATCAGGCAATTCTATCTTGCAGATAAATATGCCTAATATCGAGGCTACCTAGCCTAAGCACTTCATGGAAAAACTATTTTCAATGAAGTCTTAATTCGTGTCAAGAAATTTATATTATTTCCAATCAACAATGTGTCAAGCACACAAGGTTTTTAGAAATATTATTATGCTCCCACTTACTTTCTTGTAACCACAAGCATCTTCGATATCCATTGATGAAATCAAACTCATTTGACTATTTCATCAAAAACGAAGATTCCAACTCCATTTTGCTCTCTTTTGTCCATCGCTGGAACTCTGAAGTTTGCATACTCACTAGCATCCTCTGGATCGACAAAATACTTTGGACTGTATCACATACAAGTCCTAGTTTGAATTCCCATTTCATGGAAATTCTTTTGGCATCCATGTTTCATATCTCATGATTGAAATATGTATTAATTGCTAGTTTAACCCGATCTGACTTTAAGCATCGCTACGGTGAGACAATCTCATCGTAGTCAACTCCTTGAATTTGTTATTGTAACAAGTTGAGCTTTATGGATAAAACATTTTATCCACATCAGTTTATAGTTCCATTAATGTTCGGTAGACTCTAAGTCTTCCGAAGGGTTCATCAAGATTTAATCTTGAATCATTTATATGGAAACTATCTCGGATTGTATTGGCATTTAGCCAATTCCGGAGTCATGGCCCAACAACGCTTCCTTGATTATCATAGATATATTGTTGTCTAATAACAATATCTCGTTTGCGCACCTGAGAGGTTTGCACGAGTTTTGACTACGTGGTTCAGCTGCAAGTTCGACCGAAGTCCATACATTTTATTGTAGAGGCTTCCGTATAAGTCGCAGGAGGAAACTTTGGAATTGCTTCCGTGGTTTCTTTCCTTTGTCATGATAACGAACATACTGTTATCTCGTCGAGTTGCACTGTCCTCCCACTCACCTTTTTGCAAGAAACATTTTCTTTCAAAATCATATCACTCTTTGTGGCAAAACCTTTTGCCTCGGTATAGTGATGGAGGAATTCCCAATAACTTGGGATAACCTGCAAAGTAGCACTTGTCTGATTTGGAATAGGTTTGTAAACATTTTACACAAGCCTCATATTCCAAATGTCAAGAAAAGACAAAACATGGTTGGGCATACCATACCATGGCGTCAATTCAACAGACCTGATGGCGCTCTTTTCAATGTAAAAGCCGCAGTCTCTAAAGCATTACTTTAAAAGTGGTAATGGCAAATTGATTTATGTCATCTTTGATCTTACCATGTCATAAATGGTTTGATTACATCTTCATGAACATTCCACTCACAGTGGTGTTCCGGGAGGTGTAAGTTATGAAAGTCTTTTCACAACTCATCAGACATTCGCTAAACTTATAACTCAAATATTCCTTTCCGCAATCAAATTGCAGAAACATAATTTTCTTGTTACAATAATTTCTACTTCATTTTGAAAACCTTTTGAATGATTTCAAAAGATCCAGACTTACGTCTCATCAAGTAAATATACATATATCTACTTGAGTCATTTCTGAAGATAGATAAATCCACTACTAGCAACAACATTTATTGGACTACACACATCATAATGTATGATCACCAATAAGTTCGTTGCTCGTTCCTTATGGCCTGTGAACGGTATTTCAGTCACTTTACTTTTTGGAGGAAAGTTGCAAGTGTCAGATGATTCATAATCAAATGACTTCAAAATCCATCATTATGGAATTTCTCCATGCGGGTTTCTCCAATGTGACCAAATGCAGTGCCACACATAAGTGGTATTCTTATAGTCTTGCGACATTTAGCGTCAGTGTTATGGGTGTATCATATTACCATCAATATTCATAACATACATCCCATCCATGATGGAAGTATGGCCCTTATGTTATTCATAATACTGAACAACAATTGTTCTTTTATGAACAACACTCTTGCAACAAACATTATGCAAATGGGGTAGAGTGTATAAAACTCTAAAATGAATTATGAAAGTAAATACAGAGGTAATGTATTATTATCAATATTCATAACATACATCCCATCCATGATGGAAGTATGGCTCTTATGTTATTCATAATACTGAACAACGATTATTCTCTTATGAACAATCTTCTTGCAAGATACCTTATGCAATGGGCTAGAGTGTATGAAACTCCAAAAAAGAACTATGAAAATAGATACATAGGTAATACACCGATGGAAGGTATAGTAACATTTACTATGTTCCCAGCGCGTATCTAAACCTCACTCCGGCAAGTCTTTTAGGCCGTAATAGTTCTTGCATCGAGTCGCAACAGAATGCAATCGAGCGGGTATCTCTGTGATCAACTCACAATACCCAAGAATCAGTGATTAACATGTTTAATCATAATTCCCAAGAATTATATTTTTGACCAGCTTTCTATACATCAATAACTTGTATGACATTCATACATGACCTGGATATTCCAGTCTTCTCTCTTTTTGCCTTCATACTTCTAACAGTTTAACTTTCAGTATTTCTCCTACTCTCAGAAGAAGCACCCAACTTAAGAGTGGCGTTAGCCCCGGATTTCCTAGGCATGTAAGTCACACTAACACCCTTTGGACATTTCCTTTCTCTTTAAGTTGTTTGTTTTATTCACCATCATCATATGACCGGCGTTCTTCTGGATCCCTCTCTTATCAGTCAAATGCCTAGTAAACACTTTACTAATACTTTGCAAACAAACATTGCTTTGGATATCTCATATCTTTTAGCCTTTGTCTGTCTCTGAAAATGATTTTCAGTTTCCATGAATATCACATAACTATCCCAAATTTTTGAAGTTCGGGTCTCATGGAAGCAAACATATTGCACTTGACCGTAACGGAATTCTAGCTTTTGGATCGAAGGACGAGAGTCACATCATCCATAGCATTAGCAGGAGAATACCGAAAGCATGCGATAGGACAAAGTCCTTCTCGGCACTCTTGAGGACAATTCTCACATTATGTTACCAACTGTAAAGTTTTAACCAGATATTTAACAGCTATTCAATTTTAATAGGGAAGGTGGAAACGCGAGCCATTGTTCTACAACTTTTATGCAAATTTCACTTTAGACAAGTTCATAATTAATTTGCACTTGTGAATAAACAATTTTTATTCTAAAGTGCGCTCCCACTCAAATCAATATCTCTCATAATTGATTGTGAGTAATTCAAGATCCGCATTTCCATTCAACGTCATTGTTCGAGATGAACACTGATGGCGCCAACTTCAATCGGTAGGCAAACTTGCCGATCACATCTCTATGTGACTCTTGTTCATCTTTCGATGCGTGTGTTCCGAGCTCAGGACGATCCTGCCATGAACGTCAAGACAACCAAGTAATCTCGCTGCGAGGTCTGACCTCACCTGCCTTACACCCGTACAATCGTTCGTACCCATGTAGATCATGGCGCACCCCGAAAGGAAAGATGCTGCGACGGTGCTACACTTGGGAGAACACTAACTACTTGATATTTTAAGTAAGAGATCACTCTAATAAAAGGCGACTACCGCGCAATCAAAAGGGTGCAACATAAGGGATAAACATCTCAGGCAATTCATAATAGCATGATATGGTATAGCCCTTTCTGACGGAGAAGTCTTTAATTTCTTCGTCTACGGCATTTGCGTCGGTCTCCACCTTCGCGAAGATTGCCACCACCTTGTCGATGCACCAGATAATATTGCTATCTCTATAACTAATAAAATAAGTGCATTACATAAGGTTGACACGCAGGTCATTAAAGTGACAATCATATGGCTCCAGCCATCATGCTGAATCATGACACGCAGGTCATGTTAATTAATTTACATTATATAGCCATCTCATACATAATCAAATTAATATGAGAACTGCTATACCACATCACATGCACATCCTGCAAAACCAAGTTAGACGCCTCTAATCGGTTCATACAAGATTTTATTTTACGTGGCTTCTAAGTTTCGACCAAACCGAAGCTACCTATGTCCATCATCAAGTATGATTATTCAATTCGCTAGATTAACTTTACGGGGTGTATGAAACACGAGATAATAAAATCTCGAGCCCCATACTTAACTTCGTCATACGCATGACCCCCGTGCAGATCATATCTGCATTGCCCTTTCGTCTGCGAAATTTCATCTTTCTTTTAACTATGGTGGAATTCAACGAACTGTTAGCACTTCGTTGATCAATCAGGATCGTGGATTGCCAGAACTTTGAAACTCCACCATGCCGTTATCAAGATCAGAAATACGCAAATTTCAGGGAAGCAAAAAGAACATCGGGTAACAGATTCAATCTGCTACCCGCACAAATAATTTTCAGCAATAGAACTCATCTACTACAAAATTATATTGTGCAACACCCATACATCTCTATGTATTCTAGATCGTAACCTGCATCTACGCATAGCACGGCTCTTGATGCCACTATAGGGGAACGTGACAGAAAACAAAAAAATTCGGTACAGCGAGCACGCCTAGGATCACTATGGAGATGCATACAAGGTTTGATCTGATCGTTACCGACTCGTAGCGCAGCGGAAGTAAAGTCGATGTAGATCGTCGGTGCAGATACCCGCAGCTAGGATTTACAACCTCCCAACTGCGAGGATGTACTCCCTCGTCAGTCCCTCGGACAGCCCTTCAGGAGGCGGAAAGACAGTCCCCCGGACGGTGTCACGGACAGCCCTTCGGGAGTCACTCACAGAAACTCGAACGGTCACTCGGACAGCCCTTCGGGAGGCACTCTCGAACAGCCCCTCGGGCAAAAAGATGGAACCTACGACCTCTCTACGGGGTTGCACACATACGGTGTCATCTATCCGGCAGGGCTTCGCCGTCCAGAACTAGTTCCCACCGGAACCCAGACAGCCTTTCGGCTCTACGAAACTGTTTCGTGTGAGGGAGAAAAGAAAGGCAGATCATGCATGCCATTTGGTGAGAGAGTTAGAGTGAGTGTGGAGAGCCCCTCTCCACCTCTATTTATAGGAGAAGGAGGGGTGGAGGGGCTGAAATTTCAGCCACAAAAAGGGATTCCTTCCCTCCCAAGCCTTCTCCAAGATCTTTTGGTAAAAGTCCCAAAAAGTGGCTTTCCAAAAAGCAACCAAAAAGTGCTTTTCACTATTCATGGAAACATTTTTCCGCGACCGTTAAATCCGAAAATATTTCTGTAGGTCATAGAACATTTCCAGTACCACTAAAATAATTTTGGACGCGTTCCGAATCAATTTCGGATTAGTGATTTTCATCTGCAAAAAGCAACCAAAGCGGTTCCGGCAGCTCCGGAACATTTCTGGGTTTTTTCTGCGGAAAAATCCCAGAAATTCCCAGAACAATTCTGGCACCCTCTAAGAATTTCCAGGTGTGTGCCGAAACCATTTTGACTTAATGGTATACTCCGAAACAACCTTTCGGTTTTACCGAAACTATTTCGGTGTTATCTCTCCAGAATATTTCCGTTGTCTCCGAAACTTTTCCGGTGACTTTCTCTCAGACTCCCTGTCTAGTATTCAGCAGATAGATGACCCTTAAGCGTGTGACCCTATAGGTTCGGTGAAGTATAGACATGACCGGAACATCTTTCCGATCAATGATCAACATCGGAGCCGTGGACACCCATATTGACCCCTATACCCACACGAATAAATATTCGAGTGAACCTCCAGTTGCCGTGTGCTATTCCTGTTGCTTTGCGATATGTTACAAATACCTGAGGTGAGATTTATCGGCATCCCCGTGAATCAACACTTGTCCACTATGCCAGTTACCTCGTTACCGGTTTTGTTCTCTTTTCTCGTTCCCGTGGTCCGGCATCCCTGTGATCAAATCACATTGTGTCTGGCCAGACGATGATGGATACCGTAACACCGAGAGGGCCCAGAGATATCTCTCCATCGTCAGAGGAGCAAATCCCAATCTTGAGCTATCAAGTCCCTGGACATACTTTCCCATGAACCCGTAAGCTGCCGTAATAGCCACCCAGTTACAAATGACGTTTAACAAACCCCAAAGTTCATGAATCAAGCATGAAGGAACTCGATACTGTCATGGTCTAAGGAATTATGCAAACGTTAACTTTCTCTGTGTTATCAACCATTAACTTGTGACGAATGTATCTCATAGCATAACATCAAATCGGGTCGATTCAACACAAGTGTTCTCCTAACATTGTGCCCCCAAAGTTGCCGGCATAGTCATGCCCATGATCAGAAAAACAGAACCATCATGCAACACTTGAGCTAGTCTTAGAGGCCAGACTAGGAATACATTTTACCGTTTATTATTCCACACGTGCATATGAGTCTTCCTCCGAGCCTCGTGGTTATTGTAGACTCGAGAACCATAGCAGTTATAGCATGGAACATAAATATAATTATGAACATGGAGATAAATAATAGCATTTATTATTGACTCTAGGGCATATCTCCTACAGCAGGAGCTACTCCTCGAGCGGTCCCTCAAGGATAGTGATCTGGCGCCTACCTCGCCGCCGCTTCACCGCGTCAAGGCGGAGCCGGCGCCTCTGCCTCGGCATCGCGTCAAGGTGGAGCCTCCCTCCTCCCCCCCCCCCTCCGCCGCAAGAATGCCAAGGCGCTCCGACTCGCCATCGAGTTGTCGGAGAGCGAGGCGAACAAGGAGGCAGCAGCGAAGGCGAAGGCGGCCCGCCATGCAAAGGAGCAGGACCGCCTGCTCCGCAGGCTGTCGGGCATGACGTGCAGCTCCGACTCCGACCTGACGGACGGCTCCACCGACAGCTCCAGCTCCGACGACGACGCGCCTCCGCACGCCGATGCCTACACGGAGGAGGGGTACAGCCGCGCCGACAACCGGAAGGGGAAGGGGCCGGCGAGGAAAGGTGATTTCCTCCACCCTTCCCCGTTCTGTTTATATTTTAACTATGTTTAAGTTGTTTGTAGTATGAATTTGCCGTGTCCGCCGATGAACCTTTGATGAACTATGTGCTTTTGTCCGGCGATGCAATGATGATCCGGCTAGTTTGATCGTGTTTACACTTATATGTAGCGTTGCATGGATTGCATGGGTTTGAGATTTCGGATATGAGGGACGTGGGTGTGAAAGGCAAGATATGAGGCATGCCCGGTCAGTGCCCGCGGACGCGTCCGGGCGCGTCCGTGGGGGTTTGAGGGCCCGGATTTGCCATATGTGACTGTAGATGCTCTAATACCACTATCAAACAAGTGGAGGTGGTAGCTGAGCTTGCACACGATCAATTGAAAATGGTGTCTTGAGAGCATGATAATATCATGCATTCTGCAAGTTCTAAATAGACCAAAACAACACTCGGAACAGTTAGAATTAATAAGCGATTTTATTAATCTAATCAACTAGGTTTACCATCTACCTATTCTTCTTTCCAGAATATAAGGTGTATCCATTTTCATGCAAGTCAACATTGTGTATGTTTGACCAAGATTATAGAATAAAAATATCGACATCTACAATTTCAAAATAAATAAAATATGAAAATATTTTTCGTGATGGATCTAATGATACAAATTTGGTACTATAGAACTTAGTCAAACATGCACATGTTTGAGTTTTGCAAAAACATGTACTACTCCCTCCGTTCCTAATTATAAGTCTTTGTAGAGATTCCACCATGAACAACATACGGAGTAAAATGAGTGAATCTACAATCTAAAACGCATTTATATACATCCGTATGCGGTCCATAATGAAATCCCTACAAAGACTTATATTTATATTTAGGAACGGAGAAAGTACATCTTATATTTCTTTACGGAGGGAGTATATGGACCCGGTACAAAGGAAAACACCTCCAGGTGCCATATAATTGAACCGGGTACACACCAGTATCATGTCATGTCCTGTCAAGTGATCGACTGAAGTAATTGTCCATTACATACAAGGCCGTGTAAGTTTGCCCGTGTTCACGCTTTCACATGGTCAATCATCCAAATTGCGGCTAGTTTGAATCCGCCCACAAGTGTTGCCAATACTTTTGGTAATTGGCTGGACGGTATTCCAAATAGGTTCAGATCGCTAATAAAGGTGGGAGCGTTTGCATTATTGTGGTCACTTTGGCTTTGTACAAATGAGTTGGTTTTTAATGGGATAAACTCTTCTCTTTTGCAGGTCATTTTCTGCTGTACGCACTCGTTTCGTATGTGGTCTATGCTTCACCATACGGAGTACCAACTGATATTCAGTGCGGTGTGTACCCGGTTGGACCAAGTGGCCTTGGAGGTTTTTACCCAAAATGGGTGGCAGCATAACCTGCGGATTAGTCTATCACCACCTCCAACTTAAGCATAGTGACGGTCCTATTTTACTATACTAGTGCCGTTAGGTCATTTAATATTTTATTTTTCTTTTGTCAGACCTTTCATTATGGGTTGTGTGCATTCTAACTATGCAGAGGCCGGGTGTTACTTATTATGATTGTATTCGCTTGATGCTACATTTTAAGTTAATAAAAACCACCCTTTATCCAAAAAACATACAAGGCCGTGTTGGAATGGGGTTATTATTTATTTATTTATTTTTCGGGGGGATGGGGTTAAATTGCAGCTATAAAAACCAACGAGCAACACAAGTCCCAGCCACCACCACAAGGTACACAACACAAGATAGAGCTCCATCCTCGGCGCTAGATTAAGGTGTCTCCACTGTCAACACACACAACGATGACTTCTCCGATGCTAAGCAAGAAGGATAACGGCGAAGAGGACATCACCGTCGACCTGTATCCATTCATACGGGAATACAAGGGCGGCCGTGTCGAGCGCTTCCTGAGCAGCCCATTCGTGGCAGCGTCGGCGGACGCGGCTGCCAACCGTGGAGTTGCGACGAGGGACGCCGTCATCGACCAAACCACCGGCGTGTCCGCACGACTGTTCCTTCCCTCCCTTGCAGCTGCCGCCGGCGAGAGGCTGCCCGTCATCATGTACGTCCACGGCGGATCCTTCTGCACGGAGAGCGCCTTCTGCCGCACGTACCACAACTACGCCAGGTCCCTGGCCGCGCGCGCCGGGGCGCTCGTCGTGTCCATGGAGTACCGTCTAGCGCCGGAGCATCCCGTGGCTGCGGCCTACGACGATGCATGGGCGGCGCTCCAGTGGGTGGCGTCCCTCTCTGACCCTTGGCTCTCTAGCTACGCCGACCCCGGGCGCACGTTCCTCGCCGGCGACAGCGCCGGCGGCAACATCGTCTACAACACAGCGGTGCGTGCGGCCAGCGGTGGCGGCACTGGGAACCACATCGACGTCGAGGGGCTTGTCATCGTGCACCCGCAGGGACGAAGCTAGAAAAAAACCTTGATGGGGTCATATCCATGGCAATGGGGTCATCTTCTATAAATCAACAGTGATTAGTACTAAATTAATGAAGGATTTAGTAATTTCATTGGGGTCAATTTAGTAATCCTGTGCACCCGTACTTCTGGGGCGTCGAGCGGCTGTCCAGATCCGAGCTAGTCTGGGACGGCGTCGCCATGTTTACCCCCCAGCTCATCGACAGGCTTTGGCCGTTTGGTACGGCGGGCCGGCTCGGCAAGGACGATCGCCAGGTAAACCCTCTCGACGAGGAGATCGCCTCGCTGACATGCGGGCGTGTGCTGGTCGCCGTCGCGGAGAAGGACGGCTTGCGTGATCGCGGGCGTCGGCTGGCGGCTTGCATGCGCGACTGCTGCGCGTGGGCTGATGAAGACAAACGCGGTGACACTGGTGAAGTCGGAGGGCAAAGACCATGGCTTCCACCTGTACAACCCACTGCGTGCGACCAGCAAGGTTCTCATGGAGAGCATAGTGCGGTTCATCCACCAGCGCACGGCCTTGCCGCTGCCGGCCGCTCTGCTGCCGGAGCTGCACGAGCTGCATCTGCATACACGCCAAGGTAAGAAGAAGGCCATGACACGAGCTGCTCCAATATAAGCAAGTGTAATAATAGTACTATAAAGGTTTTCAAAAATACTATAAGGTAGGTACATATGAAGTTATGTCGGGGCCTAATCACAAGCTTGTTTGGGTCGAATTTTTTTTTTGTTGTATATGCATTTCTTTTCTTATATAAAACTATGTATGTTAAAATCGAGGTATGACCCGTGTACTATTTGTGTGTTCCCAAGGAAACAATATATACCAAACATATACAAATTATGTACAACTAGTTTTTCACATGTGATGGTACCAGCACAGTCTACCAATTCTGAAAGACATAGTGAACCAACCTGTGTTTGAATGGTTAGGAGGACAGTGGTATTTCCAACCTGCCAGAGTTCAAGTTCTAGACTATATTGGTGCTCACATGTTTTTGGATTTATTTCGGGCCTTCTGGCGATGTGCATTCAGTGGGAGTAAACGTTCCCGTCGACTACAAAGACGTCTGTGGCGATTTCGTCAAGCTCAAGATGATGTACTGGTTCAGTATCTCGGAGGTGCTCATAGAGGTAGAGTGTGCGTGCGTGTGTTCATAGGGATGAGTGTATGTACGTATGCATGAGCATCTGCGTCTGTACCGTGTTCAAAAAAAATTATGAAAGACATATGAAAATGCTTTTGAATACTTTTGTCACGCCCAATATGCGATCCTATTCTCAAGGGACTCGAAAATCTCACTAAGGATAGAAGCGCATATTGAAGACGCTTGCAAGGTGGATATCATTACATCGTACCATGTACATAATAGATGGGGATACAGACAAATACATACAATCATCTCATGAATACATTAATACATAGCAAACACCATACATAAGAGCAGAATCCGATTACGGATGAAACACAAACGAAAAACACGAACGACATCCACCCTGCTAGCCCAGGCTGCCGACCAGGAACCTATCCCAAGATCGACGAAGAAGAAGCAGAAGGTGGGAGGTGTGTGCTACTTTGCTCTCCCTTCCTATGCACATGAGGTGTTCGATGAAATACCTGAGAGCATGATGCCACTTGAGTTCACACAAAACAAACATGATATGAGGTGCCCGAGCCACACTTAAGCTTTCTCCTCTTTCATCTCATCTGTTCTTCCTCCAAGCCTGTCCCCGTCCTCACCGCCGTCGATTGCCCGCGCCGATCTCGTCGCCGGCACCACCGTGGTGAGCCTCTTGTTCTTATCTTTTTTTAAAAAGAAAAAATTCTTACTTGTATGATTTAGATAGCTAGTTGTATAATTTTCTTACTTGTATTATTGTTTGTTATTATATAGTGCCATGGTTTTGATATCCGCCCCCGTCGGCTCTCGTCCGGTCTATGATTCGGATGTGGTATATTATTTTTTATAACTATTTGTTTCATTTAGTGTTTATGACAATTATGCCGACCAACTTGACATAGATGTATTTATTTAGGAGGTATGTGAACTAGAAATTCCAACCGACCCTCTTGTCGAGAGGTTAAATTTAGTTGAAAAAGAAAACAATTATTTGAAAGAAAAATTAAAAAGAATTGAAGAAGAGAAGATGAAATTGGAGTTGCATGTTGCCGATGTCGTCGATCTACACAAGATCCAGATGGATGCAATGCGCTTGAAGATTAGAAAGATTAGAAAATATGCCATTGATAAAGAGGCTTGGTATCATTATGCTGTTGGATCAATTGTTACCTTAGTTGCGATTTTGATCGCATTTGTTGTTGCATTTAAATGTTTTACATAGTTGTATGTTGTTTTATGAGAACTATGTATGAACTTTATGTATTTATTTTTACAGTAATAACATTTGATCACTACTGTACTTTGGTTTTAATGTGATGATGAACTTGTATTAATTTGGTTATTTCTCTATTCCTGATGTTCTGTAATGGTTTTTGATATACTTAATTATATAATGCAGATGAACCGGCAATGGATGTACGGTGACTGACGCACTTCCGAGTACATTACGGGCCTGCATAATTTTATCGATGTGGCTAAGGCAAACAGTCAAAATGGTTTTATGTATTGTCCATGTGTTGTCTGTGAGAATACGAAGGATTACTCTTCCTCGAAAACCCTTCACTTCCACCTGCTTAAGAAGGGTTTCATGCCCCACTATAATTGTTGGACCAAGCACGGAGAAAGAGGTGTTATGATGGAAGACAATGAAGAAGAAGAGGATGATGACAACTATCCTATGTTCTCTGAATACGGTGATACTGCAACGGGGGAAACTGAAGATCAAGAGGCACTAGATGTGCCCGCTGATGATCTTCGCCGGATCATTGTTGATGCACAGAGAGAATGCGAAAGTGAAAGGGAGAAGTTGAAATTCGATCGCATGTTAGAGAATCACAAAAAACGGTTGTACCCAAATTGCGAAGATGGCAACACAAAGCTCGGTACCACACTGGAATTGCTGCAATGGAAGGCAGAGAATGGTTTATCTGACAAGGGATTTGAGAAGTTACTGAAAATAATGAAGAAGAAGCTTCCAAAGGATAACGAATTGCCTGACAGTACGTACGAAGCAAAGAAGGTTCCCTGCCCTCTAGGATTAGAGGTGCAGAAGATACATGCATGCCGTAATGACTGCATCCTCTATCACGGTGAGGAGTACGAGAATTTGAATGCATGCCCGGTATGCGGTGCATTGCGGTATAAGATCAGACGAGATGACCCTGGTGATGTTGAGGGCGTGCGCCCCAGGAAGAGGGTTCCTGCCAAGGTGATGTGGTATGCTCCTATAATACCACGATCGAAACGTCTGTTCAGAAACAAAGAGCATGCCAAGTTGTTGCGATGGCACAAAGAAGACCGTAAGAAAGACGGGATGTTGAGAGTACCCGCTGATGGGTCGCAGTGGAGAAAAATCGAGAGAAAATGGCCGGATTTTGCAGATGACGCAAGAAACTTATGGTTTGGTATAAATGCAGATGGTATTAATCCTTTTGGGGAGCAGAGCAGCGATCATAGCACCTGGCCTGTGACTCTATGTATCTATAACCTTCCTCCTTGGTTGTGCATGAAGCGGAAGTTCATTATGATGCCAGTGCTCATCCAAGGCCCTAAGCAACCCGGCAACAACATTGATGTGTACCTAAGGCCATTAGTTGAAGAACTTTTACAGCTGTGGGATATCAAAGGTGTACGTGTGTGAGATGAGCACAAACAGCAGGAATTTGACCTACGAGCGTTGCTGTTTGTAACCATCAATGATTGGCCTGCTCTTAGTAACCTTTCAGGACAGACAAACAAGGGATACAATGCATGCATGCACTGTTTAGATGAGACTGAAAGTATATATTTGGACAAATGTAAGAAGAATGTGTACCTGGGACATCGTCGATTTCTTCTGACCAAGCATGCCTTAAGAAAGAAAGGCAAGTATTTCAAAGGTGAGGCAGATCACCGGAAGAAGCCTATCCCCCGTACTGGTGATAATATATTTGATATGGTCAAGGATTTAAAAGCAATCTTTGAAAAAGGTCCTGGCGAACAATCTGTTCCGAATGACGCTGACGGACACGCACCCATGTGGAAGAAGAAATCTATATTTTGGGAGCTACCCTATTGGAAAGTCCTAGAGGTCCGCTCTGCAATCGACGTGATGCACGTGATGAAGAATCTTTGCGTGAACCCGCTAGGCTTTTTGGGCGTGTATGGGAAGACAAAAGATACACCGGAGGCACGGGAGGATCAGCAACGTATGAACGAAAAAGACGGCATGCCTCCAAAGCAGTATCAAGGTCCTGCCAGCTACGCTCTTACCAAAGCAGAGAAGGAAATCTTTTTTGAATGCCTACTCAGTATCAAGGTCCCGTCTGGCTTCTCGTCGAATATAAAGGGAATAATAAATATGGCAGAGAAAAAATTCCAGAACCTAAAGTCTCATGACTACCAGGTGATTATGACGCAATTGCTTCCGGTTGCATTGAGGGGGCTTCTACCAGAAAATGTTCGATTAGCCATTGTGAAGCTATGTGCATTCCTCAATGCAATTTCTCAGAAGGTAATCGATCCAGAAATCCTACCAAGGTTACAGAATGATTTGGTCCAATGTCTTGTCAGTTTCGAGTTGCTGTACCCACCATCCTTCTTCAATATTATGACGCACGTCCTAGTTCACCTAGTCAACGAGATTGCCATTCTGGGTCCTGTATTTCTACACAATATATTCCCCTTTAAGAGGTTCATGGGAGTCTTAAAGAAATATGTTCATAACCGTGCCAGGCCAGAAGGAAGCATCTCCAAGGGCCATGAAACAGAGGAGGTTATTGAGTTTTGTGTTGACTTTATTCCTAACCTTAAGCCGATTGGTGTTCCTCAATCGCGGCATGAGGGAAGACTGAGTGGAAAAGGCACGCTAGCACCGAAAGCAATAATATGTAGGGACGGGCATTCTTGGGCGCAAACACACTACACAGTTCTACAAAATTCTACCTTGGTGGCCCCATATATCAATGAACACAAGAATATTGTACGCTCCCAACACCCGGGGCAGTCTGACGACTGGATTACATGTGCACACATGTCGACTTTCGGCGGTTGGTTGCAAACACATCTCATGAGTAACAACAATGTTGGAGATGAGATGTACTTGTTGGCCAGGACACCATCTTCGACTGTATTGACTTTTCAAGGGTACGAGATAAATGGGAATACATTTTACACGATCGACCAAGATAAAAAGAGCACCAACCAAAACAGTGGTGTCCGCTTTGATGCAGCAAACACCAATAGGGCAAAGGACACATATTATGGTTACATAGAGGAGATATGGGAACTTGACTATGGACGTGATTTTAAGGTCCCTTTGTTTCGGTGCAAATGGGTCAATCTGACAGGAGGCGGGGTACAGGTAGACCCGCAGTACGAAATAACAACAGTGGATCTCAACAATCTTGGGTACACAGACGAACCATTCGTCCTAGCCAATGATGTGGCGCAGGTTTTCTATGTGAATGACATGTCTACCAAACAGAGAAAAAGAAAAGATAAGAAAGCGAATACATCATACGATGAGCCAAAGCGCCACATAGTTCTTTCAGGGAAAAGAAACATCGTGGGAGTGGAGGACAAGACAGACATGTCAGAAGATTATGAAAAGTTTCATGAAATTCCTCCCTTCACAGTGAAGACTGACCCAAGCATCCTGTTAAATGATGAAGATTATCCATGGTTACGGCGCAATAAGCAAGGGACACACGCGAAGAAAAAAATTTAGCTGGAAAGTGCCACTTCGGACAAACCGGAGGGAATCTTTGTAAGAGCTAGCTAGGGCATTTTGGCATTTGAAACATGATTTTAGAATAATTATTTACTAAGTTATGAAATTTCAATTATTCCTATCCTTTTAGTATTTTAATTATACAGAGGAGTTAATCAATGCAATTATGTCCAAACAAAATATGAATGTCTTCTGAGCATTCCAGATAAGTCACTTGAGGTTGACAGGCATAGGCCATACACACCCTCACCAGTTGTAGTGATTTCAGTCCCAAGTTTTGCAAGGTTGATCATACGCGGCTAGTCCCGGTTGGTGGCTCCATATAAAATAATAAGGTTAATATAGACATGGCTTAAACGTCTTGACATAGATGAATAAAGCAGAAGCATCGGAGATGATATGAGAGAAACATTGTCTGACATAAAGTTGGAGGTCCAGATGAGGAGTTCTCTGGTTGCTTTCTGGTGAAACTGAGGACAACATATCAGATGGCCATTCTCGAGAATAGTCTATTGTTTTGGCATATCTCATGAACATCCAGGCACCTTTATATTTATCTTACATCAGGAGTACAAACCCACATCATGAGTATGTTGGGTTATACTCAAAGGGCTTTAGATTCCGGAAGAAAGATTTTGACAGCATTGATCGCCTTGTGTCATATTTTCAAAAACATATTGACAAACCTGATGCTGGCCCTTCAATGCGAAATGTTGCGGCAATGGTACCTATGAAAAATAACTTGATAGAACTATTTGTCACTATCTGATGAAAATCTATATCATCAAATAAAGTTATATAAAATTCTAGTTATGATCAACTAAAACAAAACTATAATATTCTTCAATAGCAAAAAGAATTAAATCAAAACTAGGCATGTATGCTACTGTTTTTGAATCTGTTTAAAAGAAAACTAAAACTAAAATATCCTAAAAAGGTCTAAAACCAAAAATAGAAAAAACTGATTTAGTCCCGGTTGGTGCCCCCAATCGGAACTAAAGGCCTACCTTTAGTCCCGGTCCGAGCCACCAACCGGGACTAAAGGCCTGGGTTTCGCGCCCTTTGGGCTGCTGAAATTTAGTTTTAGTCCCGGTTGGTGGCTCGGACCGGGACTAAAGGTAGGACTTTAGTCCCGGTTGGGGGCACCAACCGGGACTAAAGCTGTGGGTATTTAACCGCGCCTTCTCCCTCCCCCCCAATCTTCCTCTCCACTCCAACCCTCGACGCCGAACCACACCACGACGCCGCCAGGCTGCCGGAGATCGCCGTCGCCTCCGAGCCGTCCCCGAGCCCGCTGACCGTCGCCGGACCTCCTTGCCCTCCTCCCCGAGCATCGCCGCGCCCGAGCCCGCTCCTCGTCGCCGCCCCCGAGCCCGTCCTCGTCGCCGCCGCCCCCGCTCGCCGGACCTCCTCGATCGCCCTCCTCCCCGAGCCTCGCCGGCCCCGCTCCCCGGCAACGCCGCCCCCGCTGTGTGAGCCGCCGCCGTTCAATTCCCCTCGATCGGGCTTATATATTTTTGTGACATTGAAATTTTTGTAACATGTACGTACGTATGTGTTTGCATTGATCACCGCGGGCTTATATAGTTGATTGCACTTTGGAGTACTTAGTTGAGTCCAACATCAATATTAGTGAATAATTTCAGATTGTTGGGCACCGCGGGCATTTTGAAGTTTCATGTTATATTGAGAAGACTTGATGAAACGTCTTCATATAAATGTCTTGAGAAGACTTGATGAAACCGGCCATTTGTGTATGACACTACATAGTTATATTGGATAATATTGATCTTCATATAAATGAACCATAAAAGTCTTTTGTTTGAATTGACTAAATACATCCGATAGATATAACAGAGTGTGGCAAAAAGTTATACTTCATCTAAAATTATGAGTAAATATGCATGATTTACTTGATAAGAACTGAAAAATATTTGAAATAGTTCAAAGAAATTCAGGATGAAGATATAATATCATTATGACGAAAGATAAAATAATTCTTCTTTCATGAAAAAATATGTCTAAGTCATAAGTTTAGCAAACAATTGAGTAATTGCGGAATTATTATTACCGATCGCCGGAGGAGTCCTCGATGATCGCCGGAAGAGGCCCAGACGATCACTGGAGGAGTCGTCCCCGACGATCGCCGGAGGAGGCCCCGACGATCGCCGGAGGAGTCGTCCCCGACGATCGCCGGCGAGGAGTCCCCGACGATCGCCGGAGGAGTCCCCGACGATTGCCGGTGACAAGTCCCCGACGATCGCCGGAGGAGTCCCCGACGATCGCCGGAGGGTTACCTAACATGCAACTGATAAAACTTGTCATTTTGTTATTTTTGTGTGATTTAATGCAAACATCATATGAATAAACTTTATACATGTGTTTGGTGCATTTTAATGTCTATTTGCTGCTGGTATTTTTCCCATGCCATGGTAAACATGTTTAGGCACTGTAACAAGCTGGCAAACATGCTATGATACTCTTGCTGTTTTACACTTGCTGAAAAACTGCTAAGTCTAAAACTAACTGTTATAAAACTTGTCAACTTTGCATGATGTTTGCCACTAATCCATTGCTCATATGCATATGATTCCTTCTTGTGATTTGGTCTATGTAATGTGTACTTTGATTCCGTGCCCTTGGTTGCCATGTAAAGTTGTTGTAGCATGACTCAATCTTGCTCTCAAGTTGTCATCATAATGTTACTGTTTTGCCATGTTGTAATATTTGCAGAAACTATGGAACACAACAGAGACTTAGAACAAGAAGAGATGTTGGGGGAAATAATCCGCGACGGAGATGATGATATCACCTCACAGTTTCTCAACGACGACTCCAATGGTGAGGGAAGAGAAGATGACGGCTCCGGTGATCGAATGGAGGGAGAAGATGACGGCTCCGGCGGTGTTGGAGCCTTAACTGTTGCAAAGTCCGGCGAGGTATATTAATTAAGCCTCTGCTGACTAAATGTACATATATTAACGCTTCTTTCTTGTTTTAGCCCTCCGGATCGAGCCAAACTTCTATAAAGAGACGAGGCCCGAAGAAAAGGTTGGGCGAGAATGAAAGGTTCACGATCGAAGAACTCGCTGCAGATGGCAAACCGACTGCTCCCAAGCGGACCGCAGACCGATTTATAAGTCAGTGCGGAGTTGTTGTTAGGGACAACATCCCGATCAGCATTCAAGAATGGAATAAGCCAAAGGCGGATGGAGTTTCTTATGTCGACGATAGATCCAAAGATGAGCTTTGGAATACGCTCATGACAAATTTCACCCTACCGCCAGAGGTGGAGCAAAAAGTCAAGGCGTGGGCTCTTAAGAAGATGGCCCAACAATTCAACAACTGGAAGAAAAGATTGTACGAAAAGTATGTCCTGAAAGGGAAGACTCCAACATTCACCGGAGCAGATGAGAAGTTAAAAGATCACTGGCCCGCTTTTGTGGAGTACAAGACATCGGAGGCAGGTAAGAAAAGGTCAAATATAAATAAGCAAAATGCTGCAAAGAAGGAATATCACCACGTTACGGGGTCAGGTGGCTACAAGGCTGCCCGGCCTAAGTGGGAGAAAGTTGAGAACGACCTGCTTGATAAAGGGATCCATTCAGAGACATTGGACTGGACCGAACGGGCAAGGACTTGGTTCTTCGGGCATGGGGGAACTTTGAACCCAGAAACAGGTCAGTGTGTTTATACGAAAGCTCAACTTGCAACACCCGTCAAAGCCATTCAAGCTGCAATGAAGGACGTGCAGGAGGGGAAGTTCCATCCCGACAGAGAAAAGGACGAGCTGACACGCGCCATCGGGAATCCTGAACACCCTGGACGAACACGAGGCACATCAGGCTCCGTTCCGTGGAAGGTTGGGTTTCCCGACAGCAGTGACACTTACAGAAGCCGAGGGAGAAAGACGAAACAGGATGCAGACCGGCTGCAGAAGGTAGAAGAAATAGTAGCGTTGCAGCAGAAGCAAATACAGGCACTTACCAGCTAGCGAGCTACCGGCCCATCATCTCAGCGGCACGAAGATTCTTCATTCGATACTGCCCACGGAGCTACCCCACCATCTCAGCGGAAAAGCAGCGTGGCTTCCACGGAGCTCGTTCGGCCTGATATCACGGCTCCTCGCTACCCCGTGGATGATATCACGCAGAGGGAACATTGTGATCTACATGCGAAATGCATGAACATATCCTTGAAGGTGGCGGTCGGCTATGCCTTACCTCGTGTACCTGATGAAACTTACCATTGCTCTCCGATTCCAGATGGCTATGCTGTTGTTGGGGTGGATGAAGTTATCAACGGATTTGAGCAGCTGGAACTTGAGTACCCTATAGGTGAAGGGGAGACTCATCTGGGAGATGCCAGAAGGACTACCGTTCTATGGAGAAAGGAACACATCGTGCTTCCACATTGGACGCCGCGTCAGCAGACTCCGCCGGAGGAGGCCCCTCAGCAGACTCCTCACAGTTCAGCTCTATCTCCGCTGCCTCAGCCGTCTCCGCCGCGTCAGCACACTCCGCCGCCTCAGCTGTCTCCGCCGCGTCAGCACACTCCGCCGGAGGAGGCCCCTCAGCAGAATCTGCCGCGTCAGTTGACTCCGCCTCCTCCGCCGCCTCAGCACCGGCGGAAGAGAGCCGCCGCTCCGGCGGCTAGTAGTACAGCTGCGAAGAAATCCAGAGCAAATACAAGCATCAAGAAGGCTCCTGCCAAGTTACCATACGATATGACTGATGAGGAACTCAAAGAATGTCATAGATGCCGATGTGAAACGCCAGCTTGCACCGAAACGGCCCGATCCAAAGGAGAAATTAGATCCGGCAATAGCGGAGCACTGTATAGAAAACCTTACGCGACCACCACCGCCTCCGCTGCTATCAGACTATGACCGGTCTATTGTAAAGTCATATGGAGAACATGTGAAGCGGCCGGGAAGTAGCAGTAGGGCAGGTGGGAAAACAATTCCCCGGCTCGGCGAACAGAAAAACCAATCGTGCCCCCCGCTCAAGGTGTTTACCGATATCGATTATGATCCGGGGGTAGCGGCCGATGATGCTGGTTTCACTCTTGGTGATTATTTAGGCAAGGAGGTACAGTTCTCCATGGCTGAGTTAGCATACAGATATCAGCACGGGAAGCCTCTCGTCAAACCTGAGGAGGTCCGGCTACTACCAACACAAATGCGAAAATTGCATGAGTGGTACATGGAAGCCTCAAAGGAAGGGACCAACTATATCATTGCGGGAATTAAAGATGAGCAATACTTTAATGGAGACGAGGAGATTTACGTTGAATTTGATGAATTATTTCAGTTTTACAATCAAGACGCCGTCGACAAATCTATCGTCAGTTGCTATTGTCTGTAAGTATCATTTTTGTAATTAAGTCTCTAGCTCAGCTCGTTCATTGCATGTATAATTATCCTCACTATATTATGCAGAATGAAGATCCTCGAATGCAAAAGAGGACAAATCTATGACATTGGGTTCATTAACCGAAATATTATTCATGAAGTTACGGTACAAATGAATGCCAAGGATACAGAGAAGATCTTGCTAAGGGCGATAATTGAACAACAAAACAAAAGGGAAATACTATTTTTCTTACAACTTCAAGTGAGTGTTATACTGTCTTGTACACATTCTGTTTCGCTTACTTGATGTTAAGTGTAATTGATGAGTTATGATGTGTGCGCAGCTTTCACTTTATTCTGCTAGTCATTCGGGTTGACTCAGGAAGCGTACTTGTTATGAACTCGCTACGTAAAGACCCTAAGATGTGGGCGGACCTGCGTGATATGCTCCAGAGGTAATTTCAATCATTATCGCACTATATCGGCAACTTTCGTTCATTTTTTGATATCAAGTAATTAATAACTCCTTTATTTATTTTCTTTACCGGGCAGGGTTTGGAAACGGTTCACCAAGAAGGCTAGGGGTGAATGGAAAGAGGAGCTGCAATTTCGACAACTCACTGTAAGTAGTACTAACTAGGTCCGCGCATCTCTTTGATTCTAGTTAATTTCAATATCATTATCATGCTTGATTATTATTTTGATTGAACTCTACTCTCGTAAAGTGCTTGAGGCAGGAAAGGGGGACTAATTTATGTGGATACTACGTTTGTGAGTTCATTCGCATGACGACCAGTGAGACTGGCAGAAATTTACAACAACTTGAAGTACGTAAACAATATTCACAATTTTATTTTGTTACCATCAATTGTGTTGAGTTTCATTCATATATATTGACCCCCTTCTTTAAATTAGATCCAACGGATGCGGGACGATCTCCTATCAAAGGATCGCGTAAAGGCAATTCAAGAGGAATTGGCGGGATTCTTCCTTAAAGAGGTCATAGCTACAACCAGAGAATACCATCGGAAATTGGTAGTGAATGTTGGTAATTAGATATTAGGGATCGTAAGAGATGTTATTTTGTATATATGCATGAACGTGTACTATATGTAGTAGCGTCGAACATATATACGAAAACTTGTTGTTCGACTAAGCACGGAGAAAGAGGTCACTTCTCTATATTCATGATGATGTTGTGTAACGGTTCCTTCATTGCTATTAGTAGCTAGCGTCGAGTTGAATGAAAAACATAAAATAAAAATGAAACCCCTAAACCCTCCAAAACCCCTAAATCCCTAAACCCTAAACCCCTCCTTTCAAAAAAAAAAACAGCGCTTGGCAGGGGCTGATGCGTGGCGGCCTTTTAATCCCGGTTGATGTTACCTCGGCAAGTTCCTGGGCTCCTCGGCGATCAAGTGTGCAGGCGTTAATGACCCCTCTTCGCTGGAAGCGTTGGCATGTAGGGAGGCATTTGCCCTAGCCCAAGACCTCCTTTTATCACATGTGATCATAGCCTCAGATTGTCAGGAAGTTACCACCAACATCAAGAAAGGTCTAGGAGGGCTCTATGCACCCATCATAAAGGAGATAAATGCGACATCGTGACAGTTGCAGGAATGTACCTTCATCTTCGAAGGTCATGACACGAATCATGAGGCTCATAGCCTCGCTAAACACGCTTTAGGTCTTCCTTTAGGACGCCATTTGTGGCTCCCCAATCCTCCTAATATAAACTGTATTCCCATGTATTTGGACCTTGATTAATAAAGTGAAGTGTGTTTAGACTCAAAAAAATACTATAGTTAAGAGTTAGTTCAACAAATTTATCTTTGACCAATTAATAATACACCTATTTCCAATTAAGGAGGTAATTAATTATTATTATTATTTTGAGTTGGAGGCAATTAAATTGGCGGTCTTATCTTTGGGGCACATTCATCTCCTTCTTGATTTGGGGAGAAACTTCCATGCAAGTAATTAACCTTCAAGATAAGGATGACATATGGCTATACAACGAGGTGAATTAGAACAGAAGCACCGTGTGAGGGTACGAAGAGCGGCAGATCCATCGAGATGGCAAGCATAGCGCTCGTTCTCACAGTTTGTTTCATGGGCTTCTACGTGCCCGCCCCCTCCCTGGCGACGTCCTCCAACGATAATAACTTCCTCCGCTGCCTCTCGACGAACGTCCCCAGCCAGCTCGTGCAGACGCCGAGCTCGCCGTCGTTCAAGCAGCTCCTGGTGTCGTCCATCAGGAACGCCAGGTTTGTGGCGCCGGCCACGGCGAGCCCCCCACTCTGCATCGTGACGCCCACCAACGCATCACACGTCCAGGCCACCATGCGCTGCGGGCGCCGCCACGGCGTGCGCGTCCGCGTGCGCAGCGGCGGGCACTGACTACGAGGGCCTCTCGTACCGGTCGGGCAGCCCCAACAGCGAGGCGTTCGCGGTGATCGACCTTGCCAAGCTCCACGCCGTCCGCGTCGACCCACGCAAGGCCACCGCGTGGGTCGACTCCGGGGCGGCGATCGGGGAGCTCTACTACCATGTCTCCATGGCGGCGCCGGGGCTGGGTTTCCCGGCTAGCGTGTGCCCGACCGTGGGCGTGGGGGGCATCTTCAGCGGCGGCGGCATAGGCCTGATGATGCGCAAGTACGGCCTCTCCTCCGACAACATTCTCGACGCCACCATGGTCGACGCCCACGGGAATCTGCTGGCGAACAAGAAAGGCCATGGGGGCCGACCTCTTCTGGGCCATCCGCGGCGGGGGCGGCGGGAATTTCGGGATCGTGCTGTTGTGGAAGGTGAGGCTCGTGCCGGTCCCACGGAAGGTGACCTTCTTCAAAGTTGCCAAGACCATGGACCAGGGCGCGGTCAACGCGGTGACCAAATGGCAAACGCTCGCGCCGGCGCTCCCCGACGACCTCAGCGTACGTGTTGTCATACAAAATCGTCAGGCCAACTTCCAAGGCCTGTACCTCGGCAAGTGCAACGCGGTGGTGGCGACGATGCACAACCGGTTCCCGGAGCTCGGCGTGACGCGCGCCGACTGCAAGGAGGTGAGCTGGCTGCAGTACACGGCGTACATATACTTCGGCGACGCCGTCAACAGCACGCCGCTGGAGGCGCTCCTCCTCAACCGGTCCACGACCCTAGGTCCCTTCGTTAAGAACAAGTCCGACTACGTCAAGAAAGCCCTCACCAAGGAGACGTGGGAGAAGATCTTCCTCTGGCCCAACGGTGCTGCCACGGGGCAGCTCATCCTGGAGCCGCACGGCGGAAGAATGGGCCGCATCGCCGCCGACGACACCTCGTTCCCGCACCGGAGCAGCGTGCTCTACAACATCCAGTACGTGGAGCTCTGGAATGGCAAAGGGGCCAGGTGCGACGCTACGCCGAACTGGATCAGGAGCCTATACGACTTCATGGCACCGTTCGTGAGCAAGAACCCGAGGGGCGCGTACGTGAACTACCAGGACCTTGACATTGGCGTGAACACGGTGGTCGGCGGGGTGACGAGCTACAAAAGTGGCAAGGTGTGGGGCGAGAGGTATTTTGGCCGGGCAAACTTTAAGAGGCTCGCGAAGATCAAGCGCAAGGTGGACCCCGGCGACTACTTCCGGAACGAGCAGAGCGTGCCGCCACTTGCCTTGAACTAGTGTCAAGTACTAGGAAGCTAGCGTAACTCGCCAAACTATTTTAAAACTTGTGGTCAAGCTGTGCAAACCAATCGTATTTGAGCATATTGTAACTCCCAATAATTCCGATGAGCTACAAAGGTTATTAACATGGGTCTATATATTATTTTGAATAGTTTGGATTGCTTACCACATGTGTCACGTGATAACATGGGCCAATCTATGGCTCAGATGTGAGTCGACATGTTGGCCGTTGGATCACACAGCCAATATTCCAGTTCGTTCCAACAGTGGGACCAGCGAGTTCTGATTATTACTGGGCTATTTCTGGAGGCCGTGTCTGCGTGGGAGAACAATCAGAAGTACTTCCACACCAAGAAACGGGACCAGCTCCGGCGTGCGGCTGTACCTCTTCTCTTCAATGGCGTCTCGAGACAATCGCGGGAGGCGGCAGCAGCTAGAGCTCAAGTTGGTGGGAGGACACCATGCATGGGGCAGTATAACACATGCTGTGTAACGCCCCGGATGCAACGACGCTGGGAAAAGCGCCGAGACCATGCATGCCAAGGCCAAGCGTGCAGCGGCACAACAAGAAGAAAAGGAGAGCAGATTGAAAGAGTTAACTGATGAAACTGAAGAAAATGTGTTACCTGACGAGACTGAAGAAAGTGCAGGCAACACTTGTTACTGAACCCAAAGAGAAAGAACAAGATGGCGGGCCCCATCCAGGCGATACGCCGGCAAGGAATGGCTCACATACTGACAGTGGGCCACAGCTGTAAGTGTGTGCAAGAAGGAACTCCTTGGTGTTGAGTTCCATGTTTTAAATAGCGGGCTATGGAAAATAGCGGCGGGCCTAAAAATCAGCTATAGCGGGCTATTTGTGAAGGCGACCATTTAGCGGCACCTTGCTGAAAAGGCTATAGCGGGCTATAGCGGAGCTATAGCCGGCTATTTAAAACTATGGTTGAGTTCCAAGAGGGTGTCATCATCCGGCACATAAGGGCATCTCCAATAGTTTGTATGTAGTCTTGTTGGTAAAATTATCCATGTCATCAACCAACAAAGAATCATACAACTACTCCAATGGTTGCATCTATACTATCCAATAGGAGAAGAGAGAATAAATGCAATTGCTCTCTACATAGCCTTGGAGCTTGTGCAAGAGTTGTTGGTTAATCTACATACAGCTTTACTCTCTCTCCTCATTTATTTGCTGCCATGTCATCATATATCCTAGGTGGCAAAGTTTACCAACAACTATCTTACCGCCATTGGAGATACCCTAACTACTGATCTTTCCCTCGGTGTGAGTGGTCAAGGGCGCGTCGGTTCGTGTGCCGGCGATCAAGGCGTTGCCTGAACACACGACGTCTTCCTCCTCTAGAGCACCTTGCATGCCAGCAAGCCTGTTGTACCAAAAGATCTTGTTATGATTCTGCTACTCGTCGGAAGTAGTAGGTATTTACTTAGCATTTATTATTTGTGTTTGTTATTGTAAGGCTGCTGTATTACTAACGTATGGAAATTTGAACAAAAGTTCATGGGTGCAAGCAAAGGCGTAGCCAGGTTGGGAGCACGCCCCGGGCCAACAGTCTAGCTACAACCAAATCATTCTGCAGTTGAATGTGAGTTGTCCAATCACATATTTCTTAATGAAATTGGGTGAACTGTGCATATGTTGCCGCTCCATACTCTGGCTCAACGTTCTCACCCTTTGTAATCCCACCCCTGGTCAAAGAGGTTGTCATCACGCTCATCCTCTACGATCATGTTATGATCACACAACCAGTCATCACCTCCCACATCTTCTGAGTGCTCCATGTTCTAGCAGTGTACCGAACAATAGTCCATCGAGGTTGGAGCACACTAAAACACACACTACACATCCTTCCTAGCACTCTCTTGGTCTTTGGCAAACCTAGCCCTCTTCTCTCCTACGTGTTTCGAGATGGTCTTCACAATAGTTAACCACTGAGGATAGATACCATCAGCTAGGTAGCATCTCTTTTTGTATTGGTGGCCATTGACCTCAAAGTTCACATCTAGGGATTGGCATTCTGAAAGCCTGGCAAACACCGGAGAGAGCTGAAGCATGTTGATGTCATTGTGAGAACCTGTCATGCCAAAAAAAAAGAGTGCCAAATCCAGAGATCTTGTGATGCCACAGCTTCAAGTATGATCGTGTAGGCTTTAACATGTCCCTCATATTGCCCTTGTCAAGCAAATGGATAGTTCTTCCACATCAATGCATACAATATATGCTTCCAAGCATTCCCGGAAAGCCTCTCGATTTATTGATCGCCAACAACCGGGTTGTATCCGCGGTATTTGGTTCTCTCAAGTACTCCGAGCCAAACACTGCAACTATGGCTTTGTAGAACCTGTACAATGACTCAAGGCATGTGGACTCACTCATGCGAACATACTCATCCACAAGATCACTGGGAACTCTATATGCAAGCATCTGAACAGCTGCGGTGCATTTCTGATAAGAGGAGAAGCCAACCCTTCCAAGGGCCGCGGACTTGCATTTGAAGTAATCATCATACCCCCATCACTCCTTCTCGAATACGGTTGAACACATGTCTCGCCATCCGGAAGCGTCGCCGGAAAAGCTTCGGAGAGAATAGTGGGTCATCGAGCTCAAAATAATCATTGTAGAGCAGGTAATAGCCGCTTTCTCGGTTACGCTTCAAACCGGGAGCATGGCTCGAGATGTGCTCATTGACGACCATAGTAGCAACCACGAATTCCTCATCGTCAGACGATAAACATAGGATGTTGTTGAAGAAAAACTCATCCGAGCAATCCACAGTTGCTCCTCGGAGTGATGAATCTGTACTTTTGTGGGTGTGGAGAAGCCTCGGCTGAGCAAATGGCCTAACACCTTGCGGGAGACGATGGCCTCGGGCGTGGACGAGCTATCACGGCCGGTGAAGGGAACCATCCTAGGCTTAGCCGGCCTGTCGAAGCCCGCGCCCTCTGGCGGTGTCTGTGGAGGTAGAGGTGCTACGCCCAGGGCTGCCGGCGATCCTGGCCTCAACATGCCTTGTAGTGCTCCGACGACGACGCGTAGCGGCCACAACGATGGCAAACGTGGGCGTTGGTGGCGGAGGTAGCGGTGGCCCGTCGGTGGACGCGGCCGTGGGAGTGGGGCGGTGGCGAAGCGACCGGAACTGGGTGGCGGCGGCGAGGGAGAGGTGACCGGGGTGTTGGAGTGTAGGGGAGGGTGAACAATGGTCGTTGTGCCACAGACGGGTGGGCCAGGGGAGGACAAGGAGAGGGCAAACAGTATGACCAGTTTACCAAACAACATCTCACTCGGCCCGTGACAGCTTGCCAAGTCCCATATCTAGCTTGCCAAGTCCCATATCACACAAGCAACCAAAAACACATCTCAGTTTACCATTGTATTAGCGCAGCCAGGCTACACTCAACCAACATACTAGATGTGATGCAGTCAAATGTGACTCAGCAACCAAACACGCCCTTAGAGCAACTCTAGCCGATCCCCTAAAATTTAGAGGAGTAATGGCCGAGTATCCCTTAGAGGAGTATTTATACTCCTCTAAATTTTGGTCGGTTCTAGCCGATCCCCTAAACTTAGCGGAGTAAAATTCTGTTTTTACCAAAATTTTACAATTCGGTTACATAATACATTTCAACAACATATTTGCACACATATTAAATTCAAACGTAATAATTAAGGTTCATACAATTCACGAATATTACAAACTCATAGCTTACAAAACAAATTATTCAAATTCAAACACACCGAAGGGTTCAAATGAAGTAAATAGCATGATAAAAGCACAACTAAGAAGTGCTATGGAGATGCCAATGATACTCAACAAGATCATCTTGGAGCTGGGTATGAAGTAGTCGGTTTTCGATCCCGCGATGCGTTTCGAGGAATTTTTGTATCCTATTGGCATCATGCTCTGGCTCTACAGGATTCCCATTGGTGATGTACCGATAGTTCTCAGGCATGCCTCTCTCATCTTCAGTGATCATGTTATGCAAGATGATGCAACGTGTCATGATTTGCCATAAAACCTTGGGGGTTTCAATACTCGGCAGGGCCACAAATAATGGCAAAGCGCTATTGAAGCACATCGAAAGCTCTCTCCACATCCTTACTGGTCAACTCTTGACGTGTTGTAAAGTGAGATCTTTTGTTACCTTTTGGACGCGGAATTGTTTTGACAAATGTGGCCCATGAAGGATATATGCCATCGGCAAGGTAGTCACACATCGTGTACTCACGGCCATTGACCATATAGTTGCAAGGAGGAGCCTCTCCGGTAACAAGCCTAGCAAAGCGTGGTGATCTCGACAGCACATTCAGGTCATTGTGAGAGCCTAACAATCCAAAGAATGAATGTCAAATCCAAAGATCCTCCGATGCAAGAGCCTCAAGAATGATTGTTGGATGATTGTAGTGGCCTTTGTATTGACCTTTACACCCTGCAGGACAATTCTTCCATCTCCAGTGCATGCAAACAATTGATCCTAGCATCCCAGGCAATCCTCTTGCTTCATTCGATGCCAACAGCCTCTCAGTGTCTTCCTCGTTGGATGCCCTCAAGTACTTCAGGATATCAATCAAAGCTCTTGTGTATCTTTGGACGGCCTCCAAGATTGTATCTTCTCCAATACGGACATAGTCATCAATGCCATCGGCCGAACAACCGTAGGCCAGAACTCGAACAGCCACAATACACTTCATCAAATGGCCCGTACTTATCTCTCCGCATGCATTCCTCCTGAGCTTGAACCAATCATCATGCTTCTCCACGGCTTTTGAAATGATGAGAAAGAGACTTGTATGTATCCGAAATTGGCGGCGAAAATACTTCTCCAGATAGGTTGGATTAGGATCAAAATAATCTCTCATAATCTTGCCATGACCCTCTGCTCTATCATGGTTGAGTTGTATACGACCGAACTGCGATTCTCTTCTCGGCCGCCGAATGTCATCGTTGAAGATCATGCCAATGACCATTTCGAAGTCGTCGTCATCTTCTTCCTCCTCCGATGATAAAGAGTCTTCGAAGATCATCTCCCTAAGCCTCCACATCTTCGATTTAAATTTCTCGGTTGAATTCAACTGACAAAATAAAAAGCAAAACAAGAAAAGCAAACAAAACTCACCTAGGCAAACCGTCGAACACTTGCAAGGCGGCAGAGGTGTGATGGCCGGCCGGTGACTTTGGGCCAATACTAGCGGTCGGCGAGTTGTGGAGATGGCCGGCAAAGCACGGTGAGGTGCTCGTGAGGCTACGAGGAAGAAGATTCGAGCCGCTTTCCGGCGACGGGGTAGATGCGGCGGCGACGGAGTTTCAGCTCGACTCTGGCAACGGCCGGCGACCGACTAGGACTGGGGTAGAAGGACGACGAGGGCAAAGGGAAGCGGCAGAGTAGCGGCGGAGGTGGTGTGCAGTCGCCGATAGCAGCGCCGACAACGAGGCAACGAGGGGTGGGCGCGTGAAAAAGAGGCCGCAACTTTTACTTGGCCGGGTGCAGGTCGAGTATATTTAGGACTCCGCGGCGCTGAGGAGTATATTTTTTACTCCGCTAAGGCCTTGCACAATGCAAGATGCTTAGGAAAGGTACTTAGAAAAATAAATCAAATTTTTCGTAAGCACCGGTGCTTATTTTATAGGCTAGACGCGTAATTAGGCACCCCTCCTATAAAGATAAGCACTGATGTTTGAGAAAAACTTGGTTTATTTTAAAAGCACCTTTCATAAACACCTTGCATTGTACAAGGCCTCAAGCGTGGCTAGGTGCCGATTAAAGGTGCAAACCATGATTTTTATTCCTGTAACACTGCATTTGGATGTCTCCGTTGGACCTATCTATTTAAATCGTTGTGATTTATGTCATGTACGAGACCATATTTGAGAATACGTGCTGTTTGTTATTGTTTCGAATTTGTGTTATGTTATCGTAAGAAAATATTGTTGTCATTGTATGACCATTTGCGTTTTCTTGATGCATTTCTAGAATATTTATTTATTTTCATTGCTATATATTCATTCGTAGTCGGATTTCATTTTTGAGTCATGTAGAACTGGTATAACCTGGTAATGTAGCTAGGCAATTCCAAAGTTTGTCATTCAAACAAGATTTGGTATTGAAATCTCAAAGGCATTTCAAGGGCCAATTCACTAGACAACCAAACTGATAAATTCGTATTCATGTCATTTCAGTTTTCTCATTAATTTGGAATTGAGACCAATTTAATACGGAGCTCTCTGAAGGAGACATCCAAACGGAGCGTAACCGTTTTCAAGGAATATTAGAGGAGAGTGTTTCATGACTGAGGGCCACCCAGCGAGAGGAGTCGTGTAAAAGAAAAAAAGAAAAGAAAAACTGGAGTGGTAGTGGGGGAGAGCCTGAGAGGGAGATGCCGGAGCTGCCGGAGGTGGAGGCGGCGCGGCTGGCGCTGGAGGAGCACTGCGTCGGGAAGCGGATCGTGCGGTGCTCCGCCGCGGAGGACACCAAGGTCATCGACGGCGTCGCCCCGTCGCGGCTGGAGGCGGCGCTGGTCGGGAGGACCATCGTCGCCGCACGGCGCAAGGGCAAGAACCTATGGCTCGTGCTGGATTCGCCGCCGTCCCCCTCCTTCCAGTTCGGTCCGTCTCCGATCCCCACCCCACTGCATTCAATCTATCTCCATTCTGTTTCTCTCTCCACCCTCTCCCCGGTGATTTTCTTTTACTTCTACTTCTCAAGAATGTCATTGTCCTTTTAGTCTCTTATTAGACCTGGCCATCTTGTTTGCGGTGCCATGTTTTGTTCTTGTGTGCGACTGTCACCAAGCTTTTCGTTAGGGTTTTCTACATATCTAGGGTTATGTGGCTTCAGATCCAGGAACAGTAATGGAGGCATGTATGTATGTTGTTTCTACCTTTTGTTTTGTACAAAATTGGCCACTATCTGACTAAATAAAGTATGCAGCAATACTCATCAATGTTAAAATGTAGCCAGCCCCCTCCTGAAAATGTGGTGTTGTGGTTGTAGGAATTATGTTGACTTGCTTTAGCTCATTCGATCACGAAGATTTGTCAGATGTTCCTATCCTAATGATTATTGTTTTACTTTTACTTGGAGCAATTGATAGAGGAGTCGTATAACAGAGCAATGTACGAGACTTTATTATAAAATAATTAAAGTTGCAGACTCCAGAGGTCGAATTGAACAAAAATTAATTATATAGAAGGTTTAGAGAGTGGCTTAATTGAATAAAACTCTAGAGAGGCCTCTACTACGGTCTTTTTCTAAAGTTCCAATTATACATAAAGCGCCTAAATGTTAATCTTTGTCACAGGGATGGCTGGAGCTATTTACATCAAGGGTGTGGAGCTGAGCAAATATAAAAGGTTTCATCTTTTTCATCGTGTTTTTGTTGGTGCTTGTTTTAGCCTTACCTACTGTCAAAAGCTGCTACCATCTCTCAAAAAGGAGACAGCTATACAGTTCAGAAATAGCATCGTTATTGCCATTCTAGTATATTGACTGTGTACTTAGCTAGGTCTTTTTTCCATGCACTCCTACATTATCAGGTATATTCAATTAGCATTGTAAAATGTTTGATGCCATTACCACCTGATGCTCTGCGTGCTGTGATATGTTATAGCATTAGTGCACACCAGAAAATCTAGACACTACTAGTAGAACCTTAGGTATATGATTGACGAATGTTCGTGTCTGTTATAGAAATTCTGATAGTTTGTTAGATGTTCTAATACTGACGTAACAGGTTTTACCTCTGATTTCAGACATTTGAGGACATTGTAAGATTGCTTTCAACATAATTACATAGTGCATAGTTTGGGTTAGTTAAACCAGATGCTGATTCCATCGTGTTAAAGAAAAAAAAAACTATGTTAAACAGTAAGCACGATGATTTGGGATCCTCTGTGTTGACACAGGTACAGCAAAGCCATTTAGAATTTGAAGGTGTGATCAGGCATTCAGGACTAGACTACTACTCTTTGCATAAATGTTTGCTGTGTCTTTCGCTCATCATTCTAGTGTCACTAAAACTTGACCCAGTGGCTTCAGTGAACTCAAATAATTTGGATCCTTCATTCTTGTGCCATTTTAGGTCTGCAGTGAGCCCAACTGAGGAATGGCCTTCAAAGTACTCCAAACTATTTGTTGAAGTATGGAACCTAATCTGGTGACCTTCCTTATGACAATTTATTTTCTTTCCTTTATCATCATGCGTGGGAATTATGTTTCTTGCAAGCCCATCTTGTCTGGCTCATTTCCCACATGGGTGCTTATAGTTATTTTTTTTATGTATTTTCATCAACCCTTCTCATAGAAGAATCTGCAATTGCCTATTTGGGATGTGATGCTTGAATATATTATTCTAAGTCTGATTCAATAATGTTTAAGATCTTGGAGGCAACCGACTCCATGTTCCATCTCCTGGGATCATGCTAATGCTTAAATAAACGGCAGTAGAATAGCGGAATTTGAAGCAAGTAAAGAAAAAAACATGCTAATGCCTACAGATACTAGAAACAGTAATGTGATGAAATATGTACCTTAGTAGTCTTCACCTTTCTTGTTAACTACTACTTTCTTCTTTGGTCTGTGCTAATTTTTACTTTTTGGAAAATCTTTGGCATATTTCATCTTGCTCGTCTCAACTTATTACAGTTGGATGATGGCTTGGAGTTCTCCTTCACTGATAAGAGGCGTTTTGCAAAAATACGATTGCTTGACAACGTAATATTCTTGTGATTCCTTGAAAACAAAATTTGTTCTCTCAATATGTGGTAACATTTTGTAATTTGTTTTAGTTATTCTGTCTCTGTTTAATAGCCAGAAGCTGTCCCTCCAATTTCTGAACTTGGACCAGATGCCCTATGCGAACCAATGCAGCTTGATGATTTTGTACAATCTTTTGGTAGAAGGAATGTGCCAATAAAATCCCTTTTGCTTGATCAGGTATAATCTTAAGCTCCATACTCCGCTCAAACTGCTTGTCTGAATCATAAGGAGTTATCCATATTATATTCAGATATCATATAAATTCAAAACTCAATTATGAGCTTAAGGCAAAGTGTTGTTGAACAACTAAAGAAAAATTATTGGCTTCATTTCCAAATATTTCTAATCCTCAAGCATGGTTCACATTTTTTACCAGTTAATTAATAGATTATGGTTTCAGATGATCATGTAGTTGCCTCAGTAGCACACAGCCATCCCTTTCATTCTTATTGTTAAGATAATGTATAGCACAAAAACCTTTTAATCATGCCAATTCTTACACCCCCTTTTGTTGTCTGTTGAATTATCTTTGCAGAGCTTTATGTCAGGAATCGGCAACTGGATGGCAGATGAGGTGCTTTATCAGGTCTGTTTTCCTGACATTGCTAAAGCTGGTTTGCTAGATAAAATTATAAGAGGCATTCGTTTTTTAGTTTTTCTATCCTCTGTATTAATGCCTACTGCATAGAATGTATCGTAGTTCTACACTAGTGAGGTGGTTTGTTTTTAAGATCTATCGTATTTGTCTAATGATAGGTATCACGTGTCTCTTGGGCAAAATAGCCATATGTCATAGTTTGGGTCAATTCACACATGTGTCAGTACACCTCATCATGAGCAAATTCCTCCATTCATCAAGTCACATGGACTCTCTACTCTGTAAAGAAAGGCTAATTTGTACTCCCTCTGTAAATAAATATAAGAGATTTTAGATCACTATTTTAGTGATCTAAACGCTCTTATATTTCTTTACGGAGCGAGTATTAAGGATAATCAAGAAGTACTATAGAAAATTGACCCAAACTTGAGCAAGCCCTCTAGCCACACAGCCAGGGACAAGGTCAAGCCTTGTTATCCCCTTCGACTTAACACTGATTCCCATTGCTATCTTCATCCACCTATCCCGTGCACCTGTGCTCATAAGTTGGGCCATCTGCAGTTTTGCAAAACTGACGTGCTATTACTGTGGTACCATTTTTGTGTAAATCTTGAAGTTTCACCTTTTGCTTGATCTGGGTATAGGCAAGGATCCATCCTATGCAAACCTCGTCGAAGATATCCAAGGAGAAGTGCAAGGCACTCCATTGGTGCATCAAAGAGGTTAGTCCGTGAACTGCGATTGGCCTGCAGTGTTGACCTTTGACCTTTTCTGGAAATGGATTTCAGCTGCAAAATAGTGAAAGACATCAATCCATTAAAATTTGGACGTTTGTTGTTTGTCCTGTAAAGCAGTTAGTATGCAAGAGTAATCTTTCTGTGTACTATATATAATACTAACCACATACTGATATTGAACAAATTTCAGAAAATTTGAATGTCTTGACATTATTTTCTGCCACTTGCTTTGTTATGCTTGTGAATGTGCTTGCACAAAGGCTTGAGTTGAAATACAACTGTAGGAGTCTGCTTTATCTGTACAATACTTGATCCCCGTGCAGTAAAACCAGTGACATTTCTAGCATGGCTGCAGTTATCTTTGTCCCTCCTTATGCATGATATTATGGTGACAATTTGTACTATATGGTAATCATGCTTTGCCTGCCTCTGGCAATTCTCCATAGGTGATTGAAAAATCCGTTGAAGTTGGTGCTGACAGCAATGAATTTCCAGAGAACTGGATATTTCATTCTAGGGAGAAGAAACCCGGCAAGGCCTTTGTGGATGGTCCGACAATTTACTCTTCCTCTTTTCCTTTCTTTTCTGGTGCATACAGCACGCCCATGTTGTCTATCAGTGTTGAACGTTGCATTTGCTGCATGCAGGGAAGAAAATCGACTTTGTTACAGTAGGCGGCAGGGTAAGCTTCAGACTGAGCTCACCGTACTATGCCTTTCTTTTTGCGCGCTGTGTTTTTTCGGACTTGCTGTGTTCTGCTCCGACTCACGCTGTTTTTTTGTTCAGACGTCGGCGTACGTTCCAGAGCTGCAGATGCTGGATGGGGCTGATGCTGCGGCAGCAAACAGGTCAAAGAAAGGCAGAGACAAGGTAGAGGAAAATGTGGGCAAACCATCCAAGAAAGGCCAGAAGGCTGCTCCGAAAGAAGGTGGGAAGGCGGCACAGAAGATGGCTGTTGATGAAGAGGAAGAGGATGATAAACCAGCAAAGCGAAGAGCCAAGGGGGCAAAGGCCCCACCGAAGAAAGTGGGTAATACTCGTGCTGATGATCACGAGGAGGGCGAAGACGAAGATGAAGAGTCGAAGCCTGCCAAGAGGGGGAGGAAGCGACCAGCAAAGGGCCCATCGAAGAAAGAAGGTTGTTCTTCAGACGATGAAGACTCGCCTGGCAAGGAAGAGGCTGTGGTTGCGGCAAAGAGGCCACAGAGAAAGAAGCGGTGAGCCGATCTAGGGATTTTCACTCTGTCTGGTGCTTTTGCTTTGCAGTGTAGAAACTGGTACTAGTATATGAACTTCCACCCAGGAAGGAAGAAAGCTGCGCTGGTGCGCGATGCGACTAGATCCTGGCCATTTAGTTGTTTTAAGCGCAGATTGAATGAAGCCTCTAACCTGTGTGGCGATGCGAGACTGGTCTGTGGGCATGCCTTCTTTTTTGGGTTGCTGAAGGTTCAACTTCCCGTTTCGAAATTGTCACGGTTCGACGAATCCTCCCGCTCGACAAAACTTCAGAGGGAGTTGTGTGTATGTCACACGCGACGGCCCGCCCTGCCTTGGGCAGAGGAAGGTGCCACAGGTCAGAGAGTAACACACGGTGGTGCAGTGTGTGTGTGGTGCGAGTGTTAATCCATTATGTGGCAAGCGCCATGTGCGTGAGCAAGTGGCTATTTAGCTGGGAGTTGTAACTGAACAAGATTTCGTCTTGAATAGAACCTGAAATTCTTCTTCTTCTTCGTCGTGGCCGTTGTCGTTTTGTTTTTTGATTGTTTCCTGGCTGCTCAAGGTTTAACTTCCCCTCTTTGACGGATCCATGAGAAAAGGGTCCGTTCGACGAAAAGGCCGTCGACGCTTGTATTGTAATGGGCGTCGAGCAAATTGTTAAGCCAAGGCTTGATACTCATCCCGATCTGTAGTATCTAGGCCCAATGCAACAGGGGGGCGACGGGTACCCTGACAACAGATTTGGGTACATTTGGGTTGTTGCAACCTTGCCAACATTTTGGCCATGACCTGCAAATTTTTTATTCCAAACTTTTCTGGTAGGGCAAGTTTGGGCTAAAACGGAACACACACACAGCAAAGCAGTCTTACTCTTGGACTTGCAACTGGGACAAATTATGGGTCAGGCCAAGTTGCTCATGAATAGTGGACTTGCAACTGGGACAAAAATGGGTCGAGCCTCCAGTTACATATTGAGAATGGAGTTGCAATTGGGATAAAAAAAGGTGCTCCCCAATTGTATGTCAGGGGTGTACTTGAACTTACAACTAGGAAACAAAATGGGTTGGGTCTCATTTGTGTGTCGATGGTGGATTTGCAATTGGTGCAAGAAAAAATTTGGGCCCCCCAATTGCATGTCAGTGGTGGACTTGCAACTGGGACAAAAATGGTCCGCCCCCATTTGCTTGTCGAGTGTGGACTTACAACAGTGAAAAAAATGGGTCGCATTCCAAGTTGTGTATCGAGGGTGGAGTTGCAACAGGGGCAAAAAAATTCAGGCCATCGTATCATACCGAGGGTGGACTTGCAACTGGAATAAAAAAGTTGGGCACCCAATTGCATGTCAGAGTGTAGTTGGACTTGCAACTAGGACAAAAATGGGTTGAGCCCCTGTTTGCGTGTCGAGAGTGGACTTGCAACTGGGACAAAAAATGCGGCCCCCAATTATGTGTCGAGAGTGGACTTGCAACTAGAACGAAAATGAGTCGGGCCCTAGTTGCGTATCGAGGGCGCAGTTACAATTGGGACAAAATTGGTCGGCTTCTAGTGGCGTACTAGGGTAAAAAAGACGGACCAATTACATGTTAGAAAAAATAGATTGACGTGTACAGGTTGGACTTGCAACTGACAAGAAAAAAGGGAGGGCCCCTATTTCGTGGTGGACATTCAACTAAAACCGACAAAAAAACAATCATGAATTTAAAACATAAATGGAAAATAAAAAGAAAAAAGGGAAAGTGAAAACGGAAAAAAGAAAAGAAAAAAAGTCATGAATTTAGAAAAAGTTCATGAATTTCAAACAAATAAATAAATATGGAAGAAAAAGGACACAGAAAAATAAATAAATAAATAAGAGGCTGCCATGTTGGGAGAGACAGAGAGAGCATCGAACGATTGCATAAAGTGAAACCGAATTGCCTGCACAAAGTCAAACCGACACGACCTAAAACTAGACAGCGGTGTATCCTGCGCCCAGGGTTCGAATCCCGTCAAGAGTGAATTTTTGGTGCCTCACCCGGGTGGGCTTTTTCTATAAAAATATGTCCTGGGTGCTAGTGCCCATGGATCTCTCTTTTTTTTAAACAGAACATGCCGTCGTGGGCACGAACAACGGCTTGTCGCAGCCTAAAAATGACAAAACAAACCATGCGGGGCATATAACAGACCGAAGTGATGAAACAAACCACGTGAGTGCGATCAATGACGAGAATCAACAGCTCGCGCGAAAAAACAAGCGACCAAAAAAAAATCAAATGGCGACGGACTTAGATGAGACATTGTTAAATCTCATCAAGATGAGATTTCGCAAATCTGAAAACAGAAAAGTTCATTCATCCATTCTTACTAAAGAGATAAAAACGTATTTGAAAAAGTTCATGAATTTGAAAAACTATTCACCAATTTAAAAATGTTCATGAATTTGATTTATTTATTTAAAAAATGAACATTAATGCAAAACAAAAACAAGAATTTAGAAAATATTTAAAAATCTAGAACATGTTTCCAAATGAAAATATATTCATGATTTGAAATATATTGAGGAATTAATTTTTTCACAAATTTCGAGAAATGTTGACGAATTAAAAAAACAAACAAACAAGCAAACAAAAATGAAAGAAAGCAGGGATACAATACAAAAGAAAAGAAAAAGAAAGAAAGAAAAAGACGCATGAAGCGCACACAACGAGTGCTCAGTGACTCTTCGGTTCTTTCGTTCAGCCACTGCGCTGAATAAACCAAGAGAAAATAAAACAAGAAAATGGCCCACAAGGCCACAACAAGCACGGGAAGAAGGTCAGCACGGGGCGGCCAACACACGGTAAAGAATCCAACAAACGGGAACAATAGCTAGGCAAAACATCAAGGCGCTCGCCTGGGACAAGATTTCGCATGAATCTAACAGCTGCTGATCATGCGGTAGAAAAGTTAGATGTGCAATACTTAATTCTCCTCTAGATGTGATTTAGCAAATCAGATGGCAAAAATCTAGAAACTTTTTGAATATTAATTTACTTTAGTTTCTCGAACAATGCATGCTTGGGGAATCCAACATACACCGTAGGTAACAGCCACTATCCCATTTCCCAGACAAATTGCTTTGCTTTCCAGTTGAAAAAAAGTTGCTTTGCTTCCAGAACAAATTATATCTCTTCTAATCTTTCACAATAATAAGAGACTAAAAAAAATAAGAGACTAAAAAAACGCATCACGACTCAGTGTACCCCAACAAACATGGAGGAAAAAAAGATTTAGGATTGACCTGTAGTACTGCGCTGCGACCTCCAATCTGCTCGTAGGCGTGTAGGCGTGTAGCGACGTGGATGTGGGGTTGGCGATCGCCGATCGGGCGTCTCCAGACGACTAAACAAAAATCCAAAGAGCACCACGTATACAAGAGATCAAGAACGGAAGGGGATCTCTGATTTGTGATCATGCCTACACACATGGCAACATGCGGCTTGCCTCCCGAAGTCAGCGGGCGCCAGTTTTTGGCCAGATTAGCCTATCACAAACTGCATGGCGCATGTCAATCAGGGGCCCCTTTGGATTCGGGGCCTGCCTCCGTGAGGCACGGGCGGAGGTGGACACACTCTTTGCGGACATGGCGTCCGATGAGGAGCCGGAGCTGCGGGAGGTGGCCATCCACCAAGAGGCAATTCCGTCCGGCACTGCCGGCACGAAAGGTCGTCTACATGTACGACGACGAGTAACTACGTAGCTTTTGTGTTGCGTATGTAGTATGGATTTGAGGTACTTGGTTGCACCGAATGCAAAATGAGGGGTGACCGGGCCCTCACCGCGGACAAGGTATTGCTATATCCGGCTGTAGATGCTCTGAACACGTGTGCGTTGGGCGACGGCAACTGGAAGGGCAGATGGCTCTTGGCCTTGGGTGTGCTGCTCATGCATAGCAACCGGAGACTGTTCTCTTTTGCTCACGATCAGGGTGCCTCCATTGCCCGGTTCATGGCCACAACTCCAATTGGATCAAACTTCAGGCTTCCTTTATCCTCACAAGCATTCGAAGAGCTCTCAGCCATGCAGGCAACCTTGACTGAGCGATTCGTTAATGCCCACGCCCCACAGGCCAGCGTATGATGCCCGCACGTTCACGTGGGGGACGGATCGTTTTGCTTCAGCCAGGTACTACCGATTCTTGCTTGAGGGGCTGCAAGCTCCGTCCTTTTTCAGAGACCTTTAGAAGTGCCCAAACTGTAAGTATTTGCCTGGTTATTTCCATACAAAGTTTCTGCACTCCATCTGATGTTACTAGGCACTTTCACTTACCACTCTCTCAGATAGCTTATGATCAATTGACTCAACTGCAAAACATCCTCCCCCAACTGTATATTGAAGAAAATGATAAATGGATATGCAATGGAAACAGTAGACACTATTCATCAATGAGCATGTACAAGTTTTTGCTGGGGGATGCTGAAAGCCATCGTATTTTTAAGATGATCTGGGACAGCTCAAGCAGACCTAAACATAAAATCTTTTGTTGGTTAGTGGCACATTCAAGAGTAAATACAAGGGCCATGCTCAAAAGAAAGGGAATGCACCTAGATGATCCCTTCTGTCCAAATTGTAACCAAAAGGCTGAAGAAACACTCATGCATCTGCTTTGGGACTGCAACTTTGCAGCAGAATGCTGGAACACCTTGATCCCCAGAAGGAAAAGAGGCACCTTAGTATATGAAGACACAAAATTTGCCATGGAAGAGCTACCTAAGCCTTTTGCTCTGGAAGTAATTATACTAGGATGCTGGAATATTTAGATCCAAAGAAATGGCAAGGTTTTCAGATTCACTACTCCAACTATTCAGGGATGGAGATATTATCTCAAAGCTGACCTCAAGTTGCTTCAATTCAAAATAAAGGAGAAGTTCTCACCATAGTTTGCCTGTTGGATAGACAATAACTTTTGAATGATGATTAGTATACCCAGAGCAGGGATTGGTTAGTTAGAGGTTCCCTTTTTTGTATTTTATTCTCTTTGCTCCTCCCCCTTTTGTAACATACTTTTTGTTTATATAATGAAAATATACCGTAGAACTATTGTTCTACGGTTTGCGGTTCAAAAAAAAACACAAGTGAGGTAATGCAAAGGAAGCAACGTGCCGTTCTAAGAGCAGGTATAATAAGGTGACGTAAGCGGGCTGTAAGAATTTAAATATTATATTGTTGCTGACCTAGAAGAGAGAGAAGAGGATAAAGAGAAGCAGGCTATAGACATACAGCCGGTTGTAGCACGAGCTCGAAGAAGCTTTATGAGAGTGAAGATGGGCCATATGTTGATAAACTAGTACTTTCTTATAGCTAACTATTATACGTGTTGGCTATTGATGACATGACAAACTGCTATAGCCAGCAGCGGGCTATATTATTAACCATGCTCTAATGCCGTGGAGGATAGAGGTCATCTTTTTCCAGACTGCACCTTCGCACGTTAATAAGTGCTGGCAGGCTGTGGGAATCTCTTGGGCCTCGGGCACATCAATGGTGGCTATCATTGCAGGCTTGCGGCTAAGTCTGGTCATAGTGGGACTAACTTAGCTAGTAATATAGCGCATTTCAAGACAAGTTTGCTTATGTGGCATGTAGTTAATGAGGAGAGAGGTGTTTTGAGTAACATAATATGTTACCGTACATAACGCAATCCAAAGCAAAATGAGTCTACAATCTAATAAATGCAATTATCTATGATACTCTATGAAGGTAGTAACATAGACTAGTGTCGTATGAACAAAGAGCTAGTGATGTGGACATATATTATATAGAAGAAGCTGCCATGGAGATGTTGTGCACGGCAATGAAGAAAGTCAAGAAGAAGCCTAGCCATTTGAAGAAAATCAAGTTGCATGAAGCAAAACGTGCATTAAGGAATTGGAGCGCAGCCATGCACGTACCTGTACATGCATGTGGGCATGTATGCGTGACCTGAAAAAGGATGGGCCAAGTTCAGCCCATCAAGCAGGGCTATCTCGATGCTGCCGCCGGGTCGTTCTGTCACGCGTCGCCGTCGCCTCTGTAGTTAATAAATAGCAGTCTAGGTTAAGGTTTAGACTGGTTTTGTTTAGAGAAGTTTAGCTATTGCTATTTTTATTTGTCTTCGCTCGTAGCGGCTAGTGCGACCGTCAAGACATCCTATCGAAACCCCATCTTGTGAGATTTATTCCAACTAGCATATTTGCAATTTCAGATTGCTTGGCTATTATCTTCTTGCATGTTCTTCGATTTGCTTGCAGGAAAAATCCTTCGTGGATAGGTCGATCGTGCCGTTGGCTCGGTCGATAACAACGTGGAGTTGGTTCAGCGATTGCCGTGGATATCAGTCGTGTACGGTTCTCCCTGTACGGTTGGTAGCCGGATCGTGGGTACGTGCATGGCTGCGCTCCAATTCCTTAATGCACGTTTTGCTTCATGCAACTTGATTTTCTTCAAATGGCTAGGCTTCTTCTTGACTTTCTTCATTGCCGTGCACAACATCTCCATGGCAGCTTCTTCTATATAATATATGTCCACATCCCAAATCCTCCAAAAATCGTAGCTATCTCTCTCTCATCGAAAGATCGGGCCCCAGTTCACATCAACTAGGGTTGCGTTACTTTACACTATGAAGATAGTAACATAGACTAGTGTCGTATGAATAGAAAATTAAGGTTACGTTACTTTGCACTATGAAGATAGTAACATATAGTAGTATCGTATGTATGACACTAGTTTAAGTTACTCTCCATTATAACTAGCCTAAGGCCTCTTTTGCTGGGCGTGCTTCTGGGAAGTTTGCATCTCAGCGCTTTGGAATATTTGGCTGATCAGAAATGTGTGATTTTTTAGCACGAGGACCCCTCCTTTTGCACGTGGAAAGTGTTAGATCAAATCTGAACTGATCCTAGTCACTCACAGGGTTAAGGATGCCCATAGACAAAATCTTATTCACTGGTTGAATTGTAACTCCCTTCATTCTAAAATAAGCGTTGTGGTTTTAGTACAAATTTGGGAGTATTTTCTAATTCTCCTTTAAGATGCTTGTATCCTGAAACTTGTACATCATATCCTCCTTGTAAACCTCTTGTATCTATACCCTATGTAACACTCATGTAACCTCATTTTCCTTATAAATAGAAAATATACCGTATGTGGGGGCCGCGCTCCCCCATTGTTCCAGGTTAAACAAAAATCTTGAAGCTCACAAGGTACATGCCACTCACCTGCATGACAGATAACGTGGCAGCATAAAGACATGTAGCACAATTTACGAGGTGGATATTGAATATTGGTGATGGAACAACCACATAATCAACCGATGAATCTATAATACCTAAATAGTTGATCCCTATTACTTCTAATTCTCTCAACATGCAAGTCATCGACCTCATCAAGTGTGTCACCACTAGTAGAAAACAGGGCATTAGTCCCGGTTCGTAAGGGCCTTTAGTCCCGGTTGTGTAACCGGGACAAAGGAATCGGGACAAAAGGCCCCCACTTTTAGTCCCGGTCGTGTTACGAACCGGGACTAAAGTGTCTCCACGTGGCCGCTGCGCAGCGCTCAGGCAGGAGGACCTTTAGTCCCGGTTGGTAACACTAACCGGGACTAAAAGGCCGCCACGCGTCAGCCCCTGCCAAGCGCTGTTTTTTTTAAAGGAGGGGTTTAGAGTTTAGCGGTTTAGGGGTTTTGGAGGGTTTAGGGTTTTCATTTTTATTTTATGCTTTTCATTCAACTCGACGCTAGCTACTACATATATCAATGAAGGAACTATTACACAACATCGTCATGATCAATATATAGAGAGAAGTGACCTCTCTTTCTCCGTGCTTGGTCGAACAACAAGTTTTCGTATATCTATTCGACGCTACTACATATAGTACACGTTCATGCATATATACAATATAACATCTCTTACGATCCCTAATATCTAATTACCAAAATCGCATTGCCAATCCCGATGGTATTCTCCGTCTGTAGGTATGACATGGTCAACAAAGAATCCCGCCAATTCCTCTTGAATTGCTCGTATGCGATCAGTTGGTAGGAGTTCGTCCCGCTTCCGCCGGATCTAATTTAAAGAAGGGGGTCAATATATATATATATATATATATATATGAATGAAACTCAACACAATTGATGGTAATAAAATAAAAATGTGAATATTGTTTACGTACTTCAAATTGTTCTAAAGATCTGCCCCGCTCAGAGATCTTGTGGCGAATGTACTCGCAAACGTAGTATCCACATAAATTATTCCCGGGTTCCTGCCACAAGAACTTTACGAGAATAGAGTTCAATCAAAATGATAATCAAGCATGATAATGGTATTGAAACTAGAATCAATGAGAGATGCGCGGAACTAGCTAGTAGTACTTACTTTGGGGTGTGAAAATCGCAGCTCCTTTTTCCATTCACCCCTAACCTGGTTGGTGAACTTTTTCCAAACCCTGCCCGGCAAAGAAAATGATTACTTGATATCAGGAAATGAACGAAAGTTGCCGATATGGTGCGATAATGATTGAACTTACTTCTGGAGCATTTGACTCATGTCCGCCCACTCCTTAGCCTCTTTACGTCTCGAGTCCAAGACAATTACTAGTCCCGCGTCAAGCTGAATGGCTAGCAGAATAAAGTGGAACCTGCGCACGCATAACTCATCAATTACACTTAACCTCGAGTAAGCGAAACAGAATGTGCACAAGACAGTAACACTCACTTGAAGTTGTAAGGAAATAGTATTTCCCTTTTGTTTTGTTGTCCAAGTAACGCCTTTAGCAAGTAATTCTCTGTATCATCGGGTTTTTTTGTACCGTATATTCATTTACGGTATTTGGGTTAATGAACCCAATGTCATAGATTTTTCCTCTGCATTCACGGATCTTCAATCTGCATAATATAGTGTGAGGATAATTATACATGCAATGAACGAGCTGAGCTAGAGACTTAATTACAGAAAAAATACTTACAGACAATAGCAACTGACGATAGTTTTGTCGAGGGCGTCTTGATTGTATAACTGAAATAATTCTTCAAATTCAATGTACAACGCCTCGACTCCATTGACGTAGTGCTCATCTTTAATTCCCACTAAGATACTGTCGGTCCCATCCTTGCAGGCTTTCAAGTACCAGTTATGCAATGTTCGCATCATCGTTGATAGACGCGGGAGCTGCTCAGGTCTGACGAGAGGCTTCCCGTGCTCGTATCTAAAGGCTACCTCAGCCATTTCGAACTGTACCTCATCGCCTAAGTAATCACGATGAGTGTAACCAGGATGAGTGGCCGCTACCTCCGGATCATTAGCGATATCGGGAAACACCTTGAGCGGGGGGCACGATTGTTTTTCCTGTTCGCCGAGCTGGCTGGGGAATTGTTTTCCCACTTCTTGCAGCACTGCTAGTACTTCCTAACCTTTTCGCTTCATGAAATGTCTTTACAATACAGCGGTCATAGTGTGAGAGCGGCGGAGGAGATGCTGGTCGCTGAAGGGCATCCAAACAGCGCTTCGCTTTTACCGGATTTATTATCTCCTTTGGATCTGGACGTTGTCGTGGGTGCAAGCCTGACAGTAGTGTGTAGGGGTACGGATGAGAGGGCAGAGCCTAGCTACGGCGCAGGTGTTACACTCGGATTTACGAGTTCAGGCCCCTCAGCGGTGGAGGTAATAGCCCTACGTCTCGGTGCTCTGGAGCTGTATTGCTTGAGTGTATGATTACAACAGGTTGCGAACCCTTGGAATGGAGCAGGGGGGCGGCTTATATAGCCTCGCCAGCCCTCCCATGCACGTCTGCCATTACCAGGGGTTAAGAGGGGTGTCAATGCGCCAGGTAACGGGTGCATTGATTACAATTAATACGAGAGAACGTGCCTCCCGACCGTTGCACTTCGGGAGTCTTCTGGTCTTCTCTGGTCGAGTGACTTTCGGGTGCTCCGAGTGAAACAAGTTTGTCGAGTGAACTCTTGCTTCCCGAGTGGTTTGATGAACTCCGAGTGAATGTCAGTCTGCGGAACTCTTGGTTGTTGATCTGGCCCTGGGGCCCAGTCTAAGACGTGTGGTGTCCTAGGGTAGGGTCTATAGGTCAGGCCTATTACCCTATCCCTAGTACATGCCCTCGTCATTAGCCCCCGAATCGGTCGAGGTTAGGCGGGTCGAGTCAAGGCGGATTCCCAGGCGAGTTGAGCGCTACGGAGGCGCTCAAGAACTCTTGCTGGTCGTCAGGCGTCCTTGTCTTCGTGCGGCACCTTGACGGATTCTGGACCATATGACGTCCGAGTGGAATGAGCAGTCTCCATCCGAATGAGTAGCTTCCTGCCGAGTGAGTAGTTCTCATCCGAGTGAAACGAGTAGTCTTCATCCGAGTGGCGGAGTGGACCCGCACGTTTACGGAATGTCTTCAAAGGCGAGTCATCGGATCGCTGGAATCCGGATCTTGCGGGATTTGAAATCGGCGACGAGCGCGCGCGAACGGTTGTGGCGCGGTGAGTGGGGAAAGTGGGGCGTGACGCCTCGATTTTCGCCCCGCTTTCCGCCACGTACTGTTGGATCTTCGACGGCGCGATTTGAGGAGATTTGCGGGCCCACGATTCAGCGGCGTGGATTGGGGAGCGGCGCGGGTGGCGATATAAGGGGCGGCCGTGGCGGAGAGGGAGATAGAGACAGATCCCCTTTTCCCCAACTTCCTCAGTCCGCCCGATCCCTTCTCTCGCGACCCACTCCACGCGAATCTTCCTCGGTGTTGGAGAGCTCGGCGATGATGGTGAAGGACAAGACAGCGAAGCTCGAGAAGGCGAAGAAGGCGGCGAAGGGGAGGAAGGCATCGGGCTCGCGAGCTGTGCTTCCGCCCGGGTGGATCCAGGGCGACTGGATTCCGCCAACCACCACGGCCGACGACATCGGCGGGCTCGTCGTGGACGGGCTGATCCGCGACGGGACGTGGAGGCTGCCGGAAGAGGGGGAAACCGAGCCCGCGCCGCGCCCCGGGGAGCGAGTGCTTCTCACCACGCACGTGGAGCGAGGTTTCTCCATGCCACCCCATCCCTTTCTCCGCGGATTCTTGAACTTCTTCAGTGCTCAGCTCCACCATCTGCCTCCAAATGCTATTATGTATCTTGCCGCATTCGTTTCCTTGTTTGAGAATTTTCTGGGTTGTCCACCGCACTGGGGTTTGTTCAAACATATCTTCACGTGCCGATCTCAATCGGTTAAGAAGGTTGACCCGAATGGAGAGAGGACGCACGTGATCCAGATGTGCGGTGGCCTAGGTATTCAGATGAGGGGTAAGAGTGCATTCCCATCCATGTCTTTTCCTGACTCGGTGAGGGGCTGGCAGTCGACCTGGTTCTACTGCAGCGACCTGCCATGCTCGGGCTTGTCGACTAGTCTTCCTCCTCACGACCGAGAGGATTCAGTCTCCTCCCTCGCTGACAGTTGATAAAAAGGAGAAGACGGATGTAGGGATCTTGGTGACCGCCATGGTCAGTCTGATTCAGGGTGGATTGACTGGTCTGGACCTTCTGGAGGTCTTTCTCAGTCGGAGGATCCAGCCGCTGCAGGAGCGGGCCCACCCCATGTGGCGCTACACCGGGGCCAACGACTCGACCCGAGTGCATCCGGAAGATGTAGAGGGCAAAACGGTAGAGCAGTGGATCAGGTGCATCACTGGTGCGCGCGACAATCCGCGAGGGTCGAGACGGGTCCCGCCCTTCGACGCCAACAACCTGCCGTTGGAGGTATGACACGCATTTCCGAGTGAATCACTTATGCGCAAATTCTCCGAGTGAACTGAGCAATCTGACTGAACTGTCTGTCTCTGATCTTTGTATCTTGCAGGAGTTCCAGAAGATGTTAGCGCCTGTGCCGAATGGAGAACAACATGTCGGAGGCGCGGAGAGCGAACATGGCAGCAAGGGGCAGCTACGCGGAGGACAGCGAGGACGAAAGCGAGAACTCGGAAGGGAGTGACGACGTCGAGTCTTCTCTGTCTCCGGAGTTGCACTTCGAGCACGGCTCCAAGCGAGCTCAAGATCCGAGTGCTGACCCGGAGAAGGAGGTGGTTCCGAGTGCTACTGCCCCGAAACGCACTCGGACGTCATCGCCTGCGCCGACTGAGAAGGCCGCCAAGCAGCCCAAGGTCGCTTCCCCCAAGCCTCGGAAGGCTCTGCCCCGGATCAAGGTCGCTGTGCCTGTCGCCTCAACGTGAGTATCCTTCTCAGCTTTTCTTTTCTGTCTTTGTCGACTTTCGTGATTCCTCTGACCGAGTGCATCTTATGAACCAGTGCTGCAACCTCGACGATGTCTCCGATGCAGATTGATGAGGACCGCACCGAAGCTGAGATGGCAGACGCGGCCACTTCTCAAACAGGTAACAATAACTTCATTTTTACTGCAACTTGTCATTCGACTGAAATGTCTTCGTTTGGTTGAATCATGCATTGCGACTGATTGCGCCGAGTGAACGTAGTGCTTGCAGAGGTCATCCACGTCGGAGATGATGATGAAGAGCTGTCGCGGAAGGACGCCGAGAAGGGAACTGCAGCTCCGACTGCTCCCCAGGCCACCATACAGAGGACGCCGCCGAGCGGAGCGCCTCAAGTTCCTCCCGCACCTGTCATGACCGTGCCTCCGGGGCAGGGTTCTTCTCAGGACGGGGCTGGTTCTGTCGCGGCTCTGTCGATTGCCCTGGCTACGGTTCCGACTCCTCCTGTCAACATCTTCAGTCTATACAAGGTGCCGGAGGACCAAACTGGGGCCAGCAAGGAGGCGATGATCCAGGCGGAACTGATGACCCAAAGGCTCAAGGAGGTGTGCACAGCTAGCAAGCTGGCATACGATGCCAGTGCTGCCCTCCAGGAGAACGTTCGAGTAAGTGCTCTTGTAAGTCGATCTCCAAGTCGTTTTTCTTCAGTAGGAATTTCAGTCGGAAAATAACCGATACACCCACCGGGTGTTTTTTGCTTTCGGCCATCACTCGGATCGGGCGGACCGTTCCGAGTGGATACCGCTCCAGTGGGGGCACGCTGAGTGCACCCACTGGGTGTAGTCCCCGAGACTGCCGTCGACTGCAGGCAGTCGGCGGGAGTCTTAGAACTTAGACTTTGTTCTGTTGTTGCTGTTTTTTTTTTTTTTGCTTTCGGCCATCACTCGGATCGGGCGGACCGTTCCGAGTGGATACCGCTCCAGTGGGGGCACGCTGAGTGCACCCACTGGGTGTAGTCCCCGAGACTACCGTCTACTGCGGGCAGTCGGCGGAAGTCTTAGAACTTAGAATCCGATACTGGTCAAGCTTGTTCCTTCCAGGAGTGTCGATCTCTGGGCACTCGGAACTTTTTTTTCTTGTCGCTTTGTGTTTGGCCATCACTCGGATCGGGCGGGCCGTTCCGAGTGGATACCATTCCAGTGGGGGCACGCTGAGTGCACCCACTGGGTGTAGTCCCCGAGACTACCGTCGACTGCGGGCAGTCGGCAGAAGTCTTAGAACTTAGAATCTGATACTGGTCAAGCTTGTTCCTTCCAGGAGTGTCGATCTCTGGGCACTCGGAACTTTTTTGTCTTGTCGCTTTGTGTTTGGCCATCACTCGGATCGGGCGGGCCGTTCCGAGTGGATACCATTCCAGTGGGGGCACGCTGAGTGCACCCACTGGGTGTAGTCCCCGAGACTACCGTCGACTGCGGGCAGTCGGCGGAAGTCTTAGAACTTAGAATCTGATACTGGTCAAGCTTGTTCCTTCCAGTAGTGTCGATCTCTGGGCACTCGGAACTTTTTTGTCTTGTCGCTTTGTGTTTGGCCATCACTCGGATCGGGCGGGCCGTTCCGAGTGGATACCATTCCAGTGGGGGCACGCTGAGTGCACCCACTGGGTGTAGTCCCCGAGACTACCGTCGACTGCGGGTAGTCGGCGGAAGTCTTAGAACTTAGGATCTGATACTGGTCAAGCTTGTTCCTCCTTTGTCGAATGGTATTTCAGGATGCTTCTTGACATTAACTGTTCTCTCTTGTATTTCAGAGAACTTGCGAGCTTGGGGCTCAGTATGTGGCATTGGAGAAGGAGACGGCTCAGCTCCGAGTTGATTTGGAGGTGGAGAAGAGGAACACGGCGCGCGCTCAGGCAGAACTCAGGACCATGGGAGGTAAGCTCCAATTACCGAGCATTTTGCTTCCATCTCTCACCGTTCCTTGAACCGAGTGACTTCACTCAACAGATGTGCGTAGTGAAAACCATCAACTCCAAGTGCGGCTCAGAACCTCTGTTTCTTTAGAAACTATGAAGCAGGCACTCGAGAGTAAAGACAACGAGCTGGCGGGGGCTCAAAAAGTGGCGAAGGAAAAGACCAAGGCTGCCGAAGAGAAGCTGGCCTCACTCGGGAAGCTTGAAGCAGAGAACACATCGCTGAAGAAGGAGGTGCTCGAGCTCAAGAAGCAGCAGACCGAGTGGGATGGCAAGCTCAAGGCCCAGGCGGAGGTCTATGAACAAGAGAAGAAGACCCTGAACGAGAAGGTCGCCCAGCTTATCGAGAAGAGGAACGCTTTGGAGAGATACATAGAGGAGTTCACGGAGGAGATGTACAATAAGCTTGCAGGTAACTTACAACCTCCGAGCGAACTTTTATCCGAGTGAACTTCATGCATGCTGACCTTCAACTCTCCTCTTTTCTCGTCCGCAGAGTACTGCCGAAACTTCGAGCTGGAAACTGATCGAATCGAGAGGGATCTGAATCCTTCCCAGTCGCTCGTCGGTGACAAGGCCGCACTAGGAATCCTGCGGGTGGAATCTCGCGTCGAAGACGTCCAAGGTTACATCATTCGTCTGCGGGGCACACTCGGCAGAATCGACAAGGAGCTGTGGCCAGAAGATACCCTCGACACCGACCTGGAAGCCATGATGACTCGTCTCAACGACATTCCCAGCCGAGTGCAAGCGTGGAAGAAGTCAGCTGCTCACTGCGGGGCCGACGTGGCGCTCTCCCTGGTCCGAGTGCATTGCAAGGAGGCCAAGGAGGAGAAGCTAAAGGCACTCCAAGTTACCAACACGAAGAAACTCCAGTTTGAGGACTTCATGGAGACATTCATCGAAGCGGCCACTCAGATTGCAGATGGCATCGACTTGGATGCTTTCGTTGAACCAGCCAGCCCTACAGGGGCGTGAAAACTTTAAGTCTTATCCATTAACCTCGGTATGCCGAGTGGAATTGTAATCGTTAAACTCTTTCGGGCTTTGGGTCCGAGTACTCGTATTCGCCTTTGAACTTCTAGAGTTAATCGAATGCTCTCCTTCGAGTCTTTCGTATCTTTGAACTGAGTTTTGACTTGGGCGAAAGTTGGTCCGCAGCCAAGCCCCCGAGTGAAAAGGTTGCTCGTCACTCGGAGTAATTTTTAACCTGGGCGGAAGCTGGTCCGCAGCCAAGCCCCCGAGTGAGAGGGTTGCTCTTCACTCGGAGTAGTTTTTAACTTGGGCGGAAGCTGGTCCGCAGCCAAGCCCCCGAGTGAGAGGGTTGCTCTTCACTCGGAGTAGTTTCTAACTTGGGCGGAAGCTGGTCCGCAGCCAAGCCCCCGAGTGAGAGGGTTGCTCTTCACTCGGAGTAGCGTTTTAGACTTGGGCGAAAGCTGGTTCGCAGCCAAGCCCCTGAGTGAGAGGGTTGCTCATCACTCGGAGTAGTTTTTAACTTGGGCGGAAGCTGGTCCGCAGCCAAGCCCCCGAGTGAGAGGATTGCTCGTCACTCGGAGTAGTTTTTAACTTGGGCGGAAGCTGGTCCGCAGCCAAGCCCCCGAGTGAGAGGGTTGCTCGTCACTCGGAGTAGCGTTTTAGACTTGGGCGAAAGCTGGTTCGCAGCCAAGCCCCCGAGTGAGAGGGTTGCTCGTCACTCGGAGTAGTTTTTAACTTGGGCGGAAGCTGGTCCGCAGCCAAGCCTCCGAGTGAGAGGATTGCTCGTCACTCGGAGTAGGTTTTAACTTGGGCGGAAGCTGGTCCGCAGCCAAGCCCCCGAGTGAGAGGGTTGCTCGTCACTCGGAGTAGCGTTTTAGACTCGGGCGAAAGCTGGTTCGCAGCCAAGCCCCCGAGTGAGAGGGTTGCTTGTCACTCAGAGTGGTTTTTAACTTGGGCGTAAGCTGGTCCGCAGCCAAGCCTCCGAGTGAGAGGATTGCTCGTCACTCGGAGTAGTTTCTAACTTGGGCGGAAGCTGGTCCGCAGCCAAGCCCCCGAGTGAGAGGGTTGCTCGTCACTCGGAGTAGTTTTTAACTTGGGCGGAAGCTGGTCCACAGCCAAGCCCCCGAGTGAGAGGGTTGCTCTTCACTCGGAGTAGTTTTTAACTTGGGCGGAAGCTGGTCCGCAGCCAAGCCCCCGAGTGAGAGGATTGCTCGTCACTCGGAGTAGCGTTTAACTTGGGCGGAAGCTGGTTCGCAGCCAAGCCCCCGAGTGAGAGGGTTGCTCGTCACTCGGAGTGGTTTTTAACTTGGGCGGAAGCTGGTCCGCAGCCAAGCCCCCGAGTGAGAGGGTTGCTCGTCACTCGGAGTAGTTTTTAATTTGGGCGGAAGGTGGTCCACAGCCAAGCCCCCGAGTGAGAGGGTTGCTCTTCACTCGGAGTATCGTTTTTTAACTTGGGCGAAAGCTGGTTCGCAGCCAAGCCTCCGAGTGAGAGGATTGCTCGTCACTCGGAGTAGTTTTTAACTTGGGCAGAAGCTGGTCCGCAGCCAAGCCCCCGAGTGAGAGGGTTGCTCTTCACTCAGAGTAATTTTTGACTTAGGTAAAAGCTGGTTTGCAGCTAAGTTGAAAAGCGTACACCCACTGGGGGTTGTAAGCTAGAAAATGCGTACGAGTGAGCTCAATGTGGAACTAGAAAAGTCATGCTTTTATTCATCGAATATCACTCGAGTACTTTTATTACATCTCGCGATCAAGTATAGAATCGTCGCAGTAAATCTGCATTCCAAGCACGGGGCTCATCTGCTTGCTTCTGAAGGTTGTACAGGCGGTATGCTCCGTTGTGCAGAACCTTTGACACGATAAAAGGGCCTTCCCACGCGGGAGCAAGCTTGTGAGGTCTCTGCTGATCCACTCGGAGCACAAGATCTCCTTCCTGAAAGGTCCGACTTCGGACGTGTCTGCTATGAAAACGTCTCAGATCTTGCTGATAAATGGCCGATCGGATCAGGGCCATCTCCCTTTCCTCCTCCAAGAGATCAACGCCGTGTTGTCGTGCTTGCTCTGCTTCAGCTTCAGAATACAGTTCCACTCGGGGTGAATTATGGAGCAAGTCACTCGGCAGGACGGCTTCAGCTCCGTACACCATGAAGAAGGGAGTGCGATTGGTAGACCGATTGGGGGTCGTCCTCAAGCCCCAAAGAACTGATGGCAATTCGGTGACCCAAGCTCGAGCTGCGTGCTCCAAATCGCGCATGAGTCGTGGCTTTAAGCCCTGTAGAATCAGTCTGTTTGCTCTCTTAGCTTGTCCATTCGACTGCGGGTGCACCACAGATGCATAGTTGACTCGGATGCCTTGCGTGGCACAGAAAGCTCTGAACTCTTCCGAGTCGAAGTTTGAACCGTTGTCAGTGATGATGTTGTGGGGCACACCGTATCTGAAGACTATCTCCTTCATGAACTTGATCGCTGTACGAGAGTCTAGCTTCTTGATGGGTTTGGCTTTGATCCACTTAGTGAACTTGTCGACTGCAACCAGCAAGTGAGTGAATCCACTCGCCCCTGTCCGGAGGGGCCCTACCATGTCGAGTCCCCAGACTGCGAACGGCCAGACGAGTGGAATTGTCTTCAGAGCAGACGCAGGCTTGTGGGATAAGTTTGCATAGAACTGACACCCGACACAGTGTTGGACTATCTCCTGCGCAGCTTCATTGGCACGGGGCCAGAAGAAACCGGCTCGGTAGGCTTTAGCCACAATCGTCCGAGATGACGAGTGGTGCCCACAGGTTCCCGAGTGAATCTCCTCCAGGATCAGTCGACCTTCTTCCGGAGAAATGCAACGCTGAGTCACACCGGTGACGCTCTTTCTGTATAACTGATCGCCGACCACTTCAAAGGCTTTGGACCTGCGAACAATCTGGCGGGCCTCAGCTTCATCTTCTGGAAGTTCCTGTCTGAGCAGGTACGCAATGTAAGGTACTGTCCACTCGGGTGTGATTGCCAGGACCTCCATTACCAAATCAATAATTGCCGGGACTTCAACTTCAGTCGGATCAGACGGACTAACCGCTTGCGGGGGCTCTTCCGTGAAGGGATCTTCTTTTACTGTCGGAGAACGTAAATGCTCGAGGCAGACATTGCTGGGTATGGATTTCCGAGTGGACCCGATTTTTGCCAGATCGTCTGCCTCCTGATTCTTGGCTCGGGGAACGTGATGCAGCTCCAGACCTTCAAATTTCTTTTCTAACTTTCTCACTGCGTTGCAGTATCCTATCATAGCGGGGCTTCTGATGTCCCACTCCTTCATCACTTGGTTCACAACTAAATCCGAGTCTCCGTAGACCATCAGGCGCCGGACGCCGAGTGAGATGGCCATACGTAGACCATAAAGGAGCGCCTCGTACTCGGCTTCGTTTTTGGAGGAATCAAAGTGAATCTGCAAAACATATCTGAGACGATCGCCCTTCGGAGATATCAACACCACTCCAGCTCCTGAACCATTCAGCATCTTGGAACCGTCAAAGAACATGGTCCAGTGTTCTGGGTGACTCTGAGTCGGTTGCTGCTGTTCAGTCCACTCGGCTAGGAAATCGGCTAATGCTTGGGACTTGATCGCCTTCTTCGCCTCGAACTTGATGTCCAGGGGCAAGAGCTCGATAGCCCACTTCGCCACTCGACCAGTCGCGTCCCGATTGTTCATGATCTCAGACAGCGGGGCGTCGCTGACGACTGACACAGTGTGCTCTTGGAAGTAATGGGCTACTTTCTTCGCAGTCAGGTAAATGCCGTAGACGAGCTTCTGGTAATGAGGATACCTCTGCTTGGACGGAGTCAGAACTTCAGAAATATAATAGACTGGGTGCTGAACTTTGTAAGCCTTGCCCTGTTCTTCTCGCTCGACTGTGAGGACAGTGCTGACAACTTGACCAGTGGCCGCGATGTACAAGAGCAACGGCTCCTTTTCATTCGGAGCGGCATGCACCGGCTGGGTGGAAAGCAGGGCTTTGAGCTCGACAAACGCTGCTTGTGCTTCAGCAGTCCACTCGAACGAATCAGATTTCTTCATCAATCGGTACAGGGGCAGTGCCTTCTCACCGAGACGGGAGATGAATCGGGTCAGAGCTGCAAGGCAACCCGTGAGCTTCTGTACATCATGAAGACGCTCTGGACGTTTCATTCGTACAATCGCCCCGATCTTCTCAGGATTGGCATCTATCCCTCGTTCGGAAACGAGGAAACCGAGTAGTTTGCCCCCGGGAACTCCGAAAGTGCACTTTGCTGGATTCAGTTTGATGTCATACTTCCGTAGATTTGCGAAAGTTTCAGCTAAATCAGCTAGCAGGTCGGAACCTTTTCTGGACTTGACCACGATATCATCCATGTACGCCTCAATATTCCGACAGATCTATTTTGCAAACACTTCTGGATCATGCGCATGAAAGTGGCACCGGCATTCTTGAGGCCGAATGGCATGGTGATATAGCAGAAACACCCGAATGGGGTGATGAAGGCTGTTTTTATTTCGTCCGGCCCATACAGTCGGATCTGGTGGTACCCGGAGTACGCATCCAGAAAAGACAGACGCTCACAACCCGCAGTGGAATCTACGATTTGATCTATGCGGGGGAGCGGGAAGTGATCCTTGGGGCAGACCCGATTGATGTGCTTGAAATCGATGCACATTCGGAGAGACTTGTCCTTCTTAGGGACCAAGACGACGTTGGCGAGCCACTCGGAATGGTACACCTCACGGATGAACTCGGCTGCCAGGAGCCGAGCAACTTCTTCGCCAATGGCCTTCCTCTTCTGTGTAGCAGAGCGACGGAGATGCTCCTTCACAGGTTTCGCCTTTGGATCGACTCGAAAACGGTGCTCAGCCAGCTCCCTGGGCACACCTGGCATGTCGGATGGTTTCCATGCAAAGATGTCCCAGTTCAAACGGAGGCACTGGATGAGCGCTTCTTCCTATTTGCTGTCGAGTGTTGTTGATATGTTGGTGGGAACAACATTGGGATCTTCCGGGTGGATGTGCACAGGCTTCGTGTCGCCGGCCGACTGAAATGCAGATTCTGCAGCCGGCTTCTTGGAGCGTAGCAGATCACTCGGATCAACGTTTTTCTTGTACTCTTCCAATTCCACCATGGCCATCTGCTCATCAGCGATCTTTGACCCCCTGCTGCAAACACTCTTCCGCGCGCTGTCGACTGCCAGTCACTGTGATTACACCTTTGGGGCCCGGCATCTTCAGCTTGAGATACACATAACATGGGGGGGCCATGAAACGTGCATATGCTGGCCGACCGAGGATGGCGTGATATGCGCTGCGGAAGTCGACCACTTCGAAGGTCAGCCTTTCCTTCCAAAAGTTCTTGTCGTCTCCAAAGACCACATCCAGGGCGATCTGCCCGAGTGACTTTGCTTTCTTGCCGGGGATCACTCCGTGGAACTGCATGCTGCTCTCGCTGAGTTGGGACATCGGAATGCCCATCGCTTGCAGAGTGTCAGCGTACAGTATGTTCAGTCCGCTTCCTCCGTCCATGAGGACCTTGCGCAGTCGGACGCCTCCCACGACTGGATCGACCACCAGCGCCTGCTGCCCAGGGGTGGCAATATAGGCTGGGTGGTCCGACTGATCAAAGGTGATCGGAGTCTTCGACCAGTTCAGAAACTTTGTCGTCGCCGGCGCTGCCATGTTCACTTCTCGATTGATAACTTTCAATCGGCTCCTGCTCTCTACATCTGCAAAGATCATCAGGGTTGCGTTGATGCTGGGAAAAGGTTCATCTTTGTCTTCACCGTCAGCATCATCTAGGCTCTTCTCACTCGACGGGCCCTCTCGGAACTGCTGGATCAACAGTCTGCACTGTCGAGTGGTATGTTTGGGTAATATCAGATTGCCATCTTCATCCTTTCTGGTGTGGATGTGACACGGTAAGTCGAGGACATCTTGTCCCGACTGATCTTTCTTTTTCTTCGGGATCCATTTATCCTTGGCCTTCCCTTTGTTCTTGGCTTGACCGGCCAGAGCGGCAGCCTCGGCCTGAGCTGAACCATCAGCCTATATTGTCGTTACGGAGACGGTCTTCCTCTTCTCCGTTTGCGTACCGAGTGGCTATCTCCATCATTCGGCTCATGGTCAAAGATCCTGACCGACCAAATTACAGGATGAGCTCCCGATATCTGACTCCTGCCTTGAAGGCGCAGACGGCTTGATGCTCTGTGACATTCTCCACCACGTGATGCAAGGTTGTCCACCGCTGGATGTACTCCCTTGATGTTTCATTCAGTTTCTGCACACAATGCTGTAGCTCAGACAATCCAGCCGGGCGTTTGCATGTGCCCTCGAATGTTTTGATGAACACTCGGGTCAAATCTTCCCAGTAGTATATGCTGGCCGGAGCGAGCTGATTGAGCCAGGCGCGGGCGGACCCTTCTAGCATCAAAGGCAAATGCTTCATAGCCACATAGTCATTCCCTCCTCCAATCTGCACAGCCACTCGGTAATCCTCTAACCAAGTTTCTGGCTTGGACTCATCGGTGAACTTGCTTACTTCGGCTGCCAATCTGAAGTTTGGCGGAATATCGGCGGCCCTGATGGCTCTGCTGAAACACTCGGGCCCGGAGATGAAGGCACCACTTCCACTCGGACGATCTCTGTCCAAGTTCTCTCTCTGAGCTCTGCCTCTGTTGACCAAGTTCTGAGCGAGAACGGATCTCGCGTTGAACTGCGGGTCACGGTGGTCGACTGGCTCTCTCTGGCGATAACCGTCACCATGACGGGGAGGACTGGCCCTCCGATCGTTGCCGTAAGGACGCATGGCGTCATACGGCCGGGGCGCGTACGAGCCATCCCGCGGAGGGGGCGACTGCATGCGATGACAATCATCCTGACGCCACGGGGGCGTGTTCCGACTGCGACCCGGCCCCGAGTACTGATCTCGGTGGTGGTCTTGATCGTTTTGCCGTGGAGGCGAATGTCTGTTTCTCCTTGGAGATACTGGGTTGTGGGCCGACTGAACGGTGTCTGCCCGAACGGATCTGCTGTGAATCCGGTTGCGCGACTGCGATACTGCCGAATTTTGCACCTCTGCTGCCTTGAGGAGGGCCCGGATCTGCCGAAGACCCTCTCCCACCTCGGATCGGGACGGCTCAATGGAATCTGCTATCCGAGTGGCCGCCGCCAGATTCTGGACAGGAGTGCGGAATACCTGGAAACTCTGTTGTTGGTCATTTGAGAACAACTGCCGCTGCCGCCGACTGGAACTGGGCTAATGCTATCTGCGGGCGCGATCGTCGAGTGACTTCTGGAGCGCTTCCAGACGATTGCGCTTAGCCAAGTTGGCCTGGCGCACGGCCTCCAAAGCCTGAGCCTCGGGGGTCGTCCCAACGATGGGCGTCTGGAGGGCCTGCTCGGTCATGCGCTGCTGTTCCTCTCTCTGCTGCCGAGTGAGAGGTTGGGGGATGTCCTCGTCGTTATGCCGGTCCCTGCCACCGCCAAGATCGGCGCGCGACGGGTCGCCGTTCTCCGCACCACCGCGGCCGTACCCAGGCGGACTGAGCGGGGAATCGGCCATCAGCACCTCCGCAGCGGGGTCACTACTCTCGCACTCGGATACGCTTTCCGAGTGCTCATACACGGAGGCGAACAGATCAAAGACAGGTTCATCGGGCTCGATCGCCGCGATTTGCGGGGCCGCAGCCTGAAGGGCCACCGCGTGCCTGATCCACCGCTGAAGCCGCGAGCGTCCGGAGCGCTTGCGACGATGGCTGGTGGAGAGCGAAGAAGTCGACTGATAAGGAGTCGACGGTTGTCGGAGAAGGACGCCGAAGGAACTCGCGCGGAAGTGCGCCGCGCCGCGGACGGGCAACGCCTCGACATCCAGCGGGGCTTCCTGGAGCCACGCCGAATCGTCGGCGATGAAACTGAGGACGCCGAAACGGATCTCGCCGCCCAGAGTCAGTCCGCCGCCGGAAACCATGGTGATGGTGGAAAAAATGCAACTACACCGGAAGTCGCTAGACGCCTGCCCCACGGTGGGCACCAACTGTCGTGGGTGCAAGCTTGACAGTAGTGTGTAGGGGTACGGATGAGAGGGCAGAGCCTAGCTACGGCGCAGGTGTTACACTCGGATTTACGAGTTCAGGCCCCTCAGCGGTGGAGGTAATAGCCCTACGTCTTGGTGCTCTAGAGCTGTATTGCTTGAGTGTATGATTACAACAGGTTGCGAACCCTTGGAATGGAGCAGGGGGGCGGCTTATATAGCCTCGCCAGCCCTCCCATGCACGTTTGCCATTACCAGGGGTTAAGAGGGGTGTCAATGCGCCAGGTAACGGGTGCATTGATTACAATTAATACGAGAGAACGTGCCTCCCGACCGTTGCACTTCGGGAGTCTTCTGGTCTTCTCTGGTCGAGTGACTTTCGGGTGCTCCGAGTGAAACAAGTTTGTCAAGTGAACTCTTGCCTCCCGAGTGGTTTGATGAACTCCGAGTGAATGTCAGTCTGCGGAACTCTTGGTTGTTGATCTGGCCCTGGGGCCCAGTCTAAGACGTGTGGTGTCCTAGGGTAGGGTCTATAGGTCAGGCCTATTACCCTATCCCTAGTACATGCCCTCGTCAGACGTTTCGGTGGAAGCTGGCGTTTCACATCGGCAGCCACGATCTCGTTGTTTTCCTCCTCAGTCATGTCGTATGGTAACTTGGGAGGAGCCTTCTTGATGCTTGGACCTGCTCTGGATTTCTTCGTTGTTGTACTGCTAGCCGCCGGAGTGGCGGCGGGTCTCTTTCGCCGTTGCTGAGGCGGGGGAGGAGGCGGAGTCAGCTGACACGGCGGAGGAGGCGGAGTCCGCTGACGCGGCGGAGACAGCTGAGGCGGCGGAGGATTCTGCTGAGGGGCCTCCTCCGGCGGAGTCCGCTGACGTGGCGGAGACAGCTGAGGCGGCGGAGTGTGCTGACGCGGCGGAGACGACTGAGGCAGCGGAGGTAGAGCTGGACTGTGAGGAGTCTACTGAGGGGCCTCCTCCGGCTGACTCTGCTGAGGCGGCGTCCATTGTGGAAGCACGATGCATTCCTTTCTCCATAGAATGGTAGTCCTTACGGCATCTACCAGATGAGTCTCCCCTTCACCTGTAGGGTACTCAAGCTCCAGCCCCTCGAATCCGTTGGTAACTTCATCCACCCCGACAATAGCAAAGCCATCTGGAATCGGATTGCAATGGAAAGTTCCATTAGGTCTAGGAGGTAAGACATAGCCGACTGCCACCTTCAAGGTTAGGTTGATGCATTTCGCCATTAGCTCACAATGTTCCCTCTCCGTGATATAATCCATGGGGTAGCGAGGAGCCATGATATCAGGCCGAACGAGCTCCGTGGAAGCCACGCTGCTTTTCCGCTGAGATGGTGGGGTAGCTTCGTGGGCAGTATCGAATGAAGGATCTTCGTGCTGCTAAGATGGTGGGCCGCCGGTAACTCGCTGACTGGTAAGTGCCTCTAGTTTCTTCTCCTGCAACGCTAATCTTTGTTCTACGTTCTGCATCCGGTCTGCTTCCTCTTTCTTCTTTCTCCCTCGGCTTCTATAACCAGTGCTGTCGGGAAACCCATGCACCCACGGAACGGAGCCTGATGTGCCTCGTGTTCGTCCAGGGTGTTCAGGATTCCCGAGGGCGCGTGACAGCACGTCCTTCTCTCTGTCGGGATGGAACCTCCCTTCCTGCACGTCCTTGATTGCTTCCTGAATCTTTGTGACGGGTGTTTCAAGTTGTTCTTTCGTGTAAAGACACTTCCCTGTTTCTGGGTCCAAAGTTCCCCCATGCCCGAAGAACCAAGTCCTTGCCCGTTCGGGCCAGTTCAATGTCGCTGGTTGGATCCCTTTAGCAAGCAGATCGTTCTCAGCTTTGTCCCACGTAGGCCGGGCAACCTTGTAGCCACCTGACCCCGTAACATGGTGATACTGCTTCTTTGTAGCATTTAGCTTATTTGTCTGTGACCTGTTCTTAGCTTTCTCCGATTTCTTGTACGCCACAAATGCGGGCCAGTGATCTTTTATCTTCGCATATTGACCGGTGAATTCTGGAGTCTCGTCTTTCTCGACAAACTGTTCGTTCAATCTTTTCTTCCAGTTCTTGAATTGTTCTGCCATCTTCTTAAGAGCCCATTTTTTTACTTTTCGCTGTATAACTGGGTTATTTGGATCCTCCTCTGGCGGTAGGCTGAAATTTATCATGAGCGAGTTCCAAAGCTCATCTTTGCATCTATCGTCGACATAAGAAACTCCATCGTCCTTCTTCTTATTCCATTCTTGGATGCTGATCGGGACATTGTCCCTAACAACAACTCCGCACTGATGTATAAATCGGTCTTGGGTCCGCTTGGGAACAGTCGGTTTGCCATCTCGATCGACTTGTTCGATCGTGAACCTTTCATTCTCGCCCAACCTTTTCTTCGGGCCTCGTCTCCTTATAGAAGTTTGGCTCGATCCGGAGGGCTAAAAGAAGAAAGAAGCGTTAATATATGTACATACAAAAAAATTAATGCATCTAGTCAGCAGAGGCTTAATTAATATATATACCTCGCCGGACTTTGCAACAGTTAAGGCTCCAACACCGGCGGAGCCGTCATCTTCTCCCTCCTCCATTCGATCACCGGAGCCGTCATCTTCTCTTCCCTCCTCCATTCGACCATCGGAGTCATTGAGAAACTGTGAGGGGCTATCATCACCTCCGTCGCGGATTATATCCCCCAACATCTCTTCTTTTTCTAAGTCTCTGTCGTGTTCCATAGTTTCTGCAAATATTACAACATGGCAATATACAACCATGAGAGATGGATTAGTGGCAAACATAGACCTAATCACAACAAGGAATCATATGCATATGAGCAATGGATTAGTGGATTATCGGGGTTATGTTTTAACGACCCCCTCCCCCCTCATGTCGAAGTCAATGAACAACATGAAAATTTGTAAGTGATTGATAAACTTTTATGCTTCATTTATATGAAGATCAATTATCCAATATAACTATGTTCGCGATATGAGGCATTGGACATTATCTAGAATCATATATGATGAGTCGTCCTATCTTTCGGGAGAGGATACTTTGCGGACCGCCTCTCTCATGCCTGTCCGACGTGCAAATCAGGTTTTCATATGCCTCAAAATCAAAGTTATCGGGGTTATGTTTTAATGACCCCCCCCCCCCCCTCATGTCGAAGTTACGACGATATTTGTACAAGATGAATACAAGATTTATACACAAGATGAATGCAAAATGAATACAAGATTTATACACAAGATGAATACACAACTCAACAAATGAACCAACCATCATCCTATGAACAAAACTCAACATACAACAAATGGACACCTTTTGTCGAACAGCGGAGGGACGACCAGGGACCAACTCCACGGAGATGCAACACCACAACCTGTAATTCCACGGAGATGTAACACATGGCAAAACATGCTTACTGAACTAATTCAAATGACCCCTAGATCTAGTGATATTTGCATAGAGTGGCAGAAAACAGATTCATGATGCAACCTTTGAGGCAAGTAAAATATATGCTACAGCAGTTTTTCATGGCAACAAAGAGCATGGCAAGTATGTACTAATTACCCTCAACAAAACACCCTTACTGATCATGATCCAAAGATGCACGGATTTGTTGCAAACCTCAAGGCAAAATGCAAAGTATTAATACTGCCAGTTTCAGACTTAGAGAAAAATAGCATGGCATATATGGCATAAATGAATAGATAGCAAATTTACAAGCTTGTAGCACTCACTACAGGTCCTAACATGGCATGAACTAAAATCTACTAGCAAGATGACATCAAAATGCTCCTACTTCATGTTCAAAGATTGCCCAAAAGATGCTTGCATTAAAACATACAAAAAAGACAAAATGAACTCTAATGCAAAAAAATTGTTCTTCAATTTGTTTATATGCTCACTGGTTATTTAAAACTTCAAGTGATTTTAGAAATGGTGGTCTCTTATTTGAGTAAATATTTTGTGGAACCAAAAACTTTTCTGTTAGGTAGCCTTTTGAAAGGTTTTCTATTTAAGTAAAATGGTTGGTTTCTTTTCTGTCAAAACTTAGGATCTTTCCAAAACCCAATTACCACTTGCACATTTTTCCATCAAGCATTCTATCTATCTTAGGGCAGTACCCACCATCACTTCTTTCATTAAAGATTTCTTTTATAATTATTCAAACAATTCCAAATCAAATTCTTTCACTTCATGGCTTCCTTTGGATTTTACAAAGGAACCATATTTTCCTTAGCAATTTTGACCCTACAAAAATACCTCAACTAGATGTGAGTACCCACACTTCATTTCTCCAAAGACACTCTGTTCATAAGTTCAAAATTTTCAAATTACATTCGAATGAAATTTGGTCCAGATTCAAACTCCTTGCTCAAAACCCAATTTCTACTACTCGAAAAATTCTGAAATTTTCACAGAACCTTTGTCTTGCACCAAAGCATCTCCACAATTTTTTTCAAAATTTCCAAAACTGCCTAGCTACTCCTGGCATTCTGTCGAATACCTTCTATGCACTAATTCAGATTTGACTAAAATTAAAAAAAAAACAGAACCTGGGCAGGGCTCGGCGACGGCGGCGTCGGGGCAGGGCTCGGCGACGGCGACGTCGGGGCAGGGCTCGGCGACGGCGAGGGCGTCGGGGCAGGGCGCGGCGACGGCGTCGGCGAGGGGGGGGGGCGGCTCGGAGGCGACGGCGATCTCCGGCGCAGCAGCCTGGCGGCGTCGTGCTATGGTTCGGCGTCGGGGGAGAGAATGGGAGAAAAAATCGTAAGTGCTGCTTATATACCCAACCCTTTAGTCCCGGTTGGTGGCTCCAACCGGGACTAAAGGCCCCCCTTTAGTCCCGGTCCGAGCCACCAACCAGGACTAAAGGTGAATTTCACCAGCCCAAAGGACGGGAAACCCAACCCTTTAGTCCCGGTTAGTGGCTCGGAACGGGACTAAAGGGGGCCTTTAGTCCCGGTTGGAGCCACCAACCGGGACTAAAGGGGGGCACAGCCGTGGGGTGGTGAAAGTTTAGTCCCACCTCGCCAAGCGAGAGGAGATCGCACCGGTTTATATACGCGGCTGCGATCTCTCCCAAGCTCCTCTCTAAAGCAGGAAGGTAATTGCCTAACCTCTGCCCTGTTGGGCCTACTAGCCCCGCGGGCCTGCATCCTGGCCCATATATAGTTGGGTATCTAGTCGTATGCAGGCCGTGGTGTCTGCTAGTAGGAGGGTTTTTTTTTATGTTATTTTTTGCATATGATATGTTTTTTTATTTTTTATGTTATTTTTTGCATATGTTATGTCAATTTTAATATTCTTTCATAACCACTATAAAATATATGGCACATGTTATGTCTTTTTATTTTTTATGTTATTGTTTATGTTATGGCAATTTTAATTTTTTGCATATGTTATGTTTTTTTAATTTTTATGTTATTTTTTGCATATGTTATGTCAATTTTAATATTCTTTCATAACCACTATAAAATATATGGCACATGTTATGTCTTTTTATTTTTTATGTTATTTTTTATGTTATGGCAATTTTAATTTTTTGCATATGTTATGTCTTTTTTTTATGTTATTTTTTATGTTATGGCAATTTTAATTTTTTGCATATGTTATGTTTTTTTATTTTTTATGTTATTTTTTGCATATGTTATGTCATTTTTATATAATTTTAAGTTAATATTATTTTGATCATAACTAGAGTTTTATAAAAGCTTTTTAGTTGATTCTTTTTGCTATTGAAGAATATTATAGTTTTGTTTTAGTTGATCATAACTAGAATTTTATATAACTTTATTTCATGATATAGATTTTCATCAGATAGTGACAAAATAGCTAGTTCTACAAGTTATTTTCATATGTACCATTGCCGCAACATATTCACCATAAATTCCGATACTTTTTGTTAACCTAATTTATTTTGATGCATAGACACATAGTGATTCAAAAAAAGCCGACACCAATGTTCCCTATGTGAAGGAGATAGACCCTTACTATGAACCTTCTAGAAGATTCATAGTATTTTCTGTTAACCTAATAATGTTATATTTTCTTTATGTCATACAACGTTTCTCTCTTATCATCTCCGATCAGAGAAACCACATAGTACCTCCAACTTTATGTCATACAACGTTTCTCTCTTATCATCTCCAATGCTTCTGTTGTATTCATCTATGTCAACACGTTTAAGCCATGTCTATATTAACCTTGTTATTATATATGGAGCCACCAACCGGGACTAACCGCGTATGATCAACCTTGCAAAACATGTGACTGAAAGGATATGAATAATTGAAATTTCATAACTTAATAAATAATTATTCTAAAATCATGTTTCAAATGCCAAAATGCCCTAGCTAGCTCTTACAAAGATTCCCTCCGGTTTGTCCGAAGTGGCACTTTCCAGCTATAAGTCCGGAAACTCACACTAGAGAGAAAGTGATGGCGGTGAAGTCGGTCACATCCCAGAGTGGGATCTTGGGGTATAAAACTATTTCTTCGCGTGTGTCCTTTGCTTATTGCGCCGTAACCATGGATAATCTTCATCATTTAACAGGATGCTTGGGTCAGTCTTCACTCTGAAGGGAGAAATTTCATGAAACTTTTCATAATCTTCTGACATGTCTGTCGTGTCCTCCACTCCCACGATGTTTCTTTTCCCTGAAAGAACTATGTGGCGCTTTGGCTCATCGTATGATGTATTCGCTTCCTTATCTTTTCTTTTTCTCGGTTTGGTAGACATGTCCTTCACATAGAAAACCTGCGCCACATCATTGGCTAGGACGAATGGTTCGTCTGTGTACCCAAGATTGTTGAGATCCACTGTTGTCATTCCATACTGCGGGTCTACCTGTACCCCGCCTCCTGACAGATTGACCCATTTGCACCGAAACAAAGGGACCTTAAAATCACGTCCATAGTCAAGTTCCCATATGTCCTCTATGTAACCATAATGTGTGTCCTTTGCCCTATTGGTGTTTGCTGCATCAAAGCGGACACCACTGTTTTGGTTGATGCTCTTTTTATCTTGGGCGATCGTGTAAAATGTATTCCCATTTATCTCGTACCCTTGGAAAGTCAATACAGTCAAAGATGGTGTCCTGGCCAACAAGTACAGCTCATCTCCAACAGTGGTGTTACCCATGAGATGTGTTTGCAACCAACCGCAGAAAGTCCCCATGTGTTCACGTGTAATCCAGTCGTCAGACTGCTCCGGGTGTTTGGAGCGTAGAATATTCTTGTGTTCATTGATATACGGGGCCACCAAGGTAGAATTCTGTAGAACTGTGTAGTGTGCTTGCGCCCAAGAATGCCCGTCCCTACATATTATTGAGTTCGGTCCTAGCGTGCCTTTTCCACCCAGTCTCCCCTCATGCCACGATTCAGGAACACCAATCGGCTTAAGGTCAGGAATAAAGTCAACACAAAACTCAATGACCTCCTCTGTTTGATGGCCCGTGGAGATGCTTCCTTCTGGCCTAGCATGGTTACGAACATATTTCTTTAAGACTCCCATGAACCTCTCAAAGGGGAACATATTGTGTAGAAATACAGGACCCAGAATTGCAATCTCGTCGACTAGGTGAACTAGGACGTGCGTCATAATATTGAACAAGGATGGTGGGAACACCAACTCGAAACGGACAAGACATTGGACCAAATCATTCTGTAACCTTGGTAGGATTTCTGGATCGACTACCTTCTGAGAAATTGCATTGAGGAATGCACATAGCTTCACAATGGCTAATCGAACATTTTCTGGTAGAAGCCCCCTCAATGCAACCGGAAGCAGTTGCGTCATAATCACGTGGCAGTCATGAGACTTTAGGTTCTGGAATTTTTTCTCTGCCATATTTATTATTCCCTTTATATTCGACGAGAAGCCAGACGGGGCCTTGATACTGAGCAGGCATTCAAAAAAGATTTCCTTCTCTGCTTTGGTAAGAGCGTAGCTGGCAGGACCTTGATACTGCTTTGGATGCATGCCGTCTTTTTCGTTCATACGTTGCTGGTCCTCCCGTGCCTCCGGTGTATCTTTGGTCTTCCCATACACGCCCAAGAAGCCTAGCAGGTTCACGCAAAGATTCTTCGTCACGTGCATCACGTCGATTGCAGAGCGGACGTCTAGGTCTTTCCAATAGGGTAGGTCCCAAAATATAGATTTCTTCTTCCACATGGGTGCGTGTCCGTCAGCGTCATTCGGAACAGATTGTCCGCCAGGACCCTTTCCAAAGATTACTTGTAAATCCTTGACCATATCAAGTATATCATCACCGGTACGGAGGACAGGCTTCTTCCGGTGATCTGCCTCACCTTTGAAATGCTTGCCTTTCTTTCTTAAGGCATGCTTGGTCGAAAGAAATCGACGATGTCCCAGGTACACATTCTTCTTACATTTATCCAAATATATACTTTCGGTCTCATCTAAACAGTGCGTGCATGCGTGGTATCCCTTGTTTGTCTATCCTGAAAGGTTACTAAGAGCAGGCCAATCATTGATGGTTACAAACAGCAACGTTCGTAGGTCAAATTCCTGCTGTTTGTGCTCATCCCACACACGTACACCTTTTATGTCCCACGGCTGTAAAAGTTCTTCAACTAATGGCCTTAGGTACACATCAATGTCGTTGCCGGGTTGCTTAGGGCCTTGGATGAGCACTGGCATCATAATGAACTTCCGCTTCATGCATAACCAAGGAGGAAGGTTATAGATACATAGAGTCACAGGCCAGGTGCTATGATTGCTGCTCTGCTCCCCAAAAGGATTAATGCCATCTGCACTTATACCAAACCATAAGTTCCTTGCGTCACCTGCAAAGTCCGGCCATCAGCGGGTACTCTCAACTTCCCGTCTTTCTTACGGTCTTCTTTGTGCCATCGCAACAACTTGGCATGCTCTTTGTTTCTGAACAGACGTTTCAACCGTGGTATTATAGGAGCATACCACATCACCTTGGCAGGAACCCTCTTCCTGGGGCGCTCGCCCTCAACATCACCAGGGTCATCTCGTCTGATCTTATACCGCAATGCACCGCATACCGGGCATGCATTCAAATTCTCGTACTCCTCACCGCGGTAGAGGATGCAGTCATTAGGGCATGCATGTATCTTCTGCACCTCTAATCCTAGAGGGCAGAGAACCTTCTTTGCTTCGTACGTACTGTCAGGCAATTCGTTATCCTTTGGAAGCTTCTTCTTCATTATTTTCAGTAGCTTCCCAAATCCCTTGTCGGATAAACCATTCTTTGCCTTCCATTGCAGCAATTCCAGTGCGGTACCGAGCTTTGTGTTGCCATCTTCGCAATTTGGGTACAACCCTTTTTTGTGATCCTCTAACATGCGATAGAACTTCAACTTCTCCCTTTCACTTTCGCATCCTCTCTGTGCATCAACAATGACCCGGCGAAGATCATCATCGGGCACATCTGGTGTCTATTGATCTTCAGCTTCCCCCGTTGCAGTATCACCGTATTCAGGGAACATATGATAGTTGTCATCATCCTCTTCTTCTTCGTTGTCTTCCATCATAACCCCTCTTTCTCCGTGCTTGGTCCAAACATTATAGTGAGGCATGAAACCCTTCTCAAGCAGGTGGAAGTGAAGGGTTTTCGAGGAAGAGTAATCCTTCGTATTCTCACAGACAGTACATGGGCAATACATAAAACCATTCTGCTTGTTTGCCTCAGCCACATCGAGAAAATTATGCAGGCCCGTAATGTAGTCGGAGGTGCGTCGGTCACCGTACATCCATTGCCGGTTCATCTGCGTGCATTATATAATTAAGTATATCAAAAACCATTACAGAACATCATGAATAGAGAAATGACCAAATTAATACAAGTTCATCATCACATTAAAACCAAAGTACAGTAGTGATCAAATGTTATTACTGAAAAAATAAATACATAAAGTTCATACATAGTTCTCATAGAACAACATACAACTCTCTAGAGCATCTAATTAAAACATACATTGAAACTAACATACAACTATGTAAAACATTTAAATGCAACAACAAATGCAATCAAAATCGCAACTAAGGTAACAATTGATCCAACAGCATAATGATACCAAGCCTCATTATCAATGGCATATTTTCTAATCTTTCTAATCTTCAAGCGCATTGCATCCATCTGGATCTTGTGTAGATCGACAACATCGGCAACATGCAACTCCAATTTCATCTTCTCTTCTTCAACTCTTTTCAATTTTTCTTTCAAATAATTATTTTCTTTTTCAACTAAATTTAACCTATCGACAAGAGGGTCGGTTGGAATTTCCGGTTCACATACCTCCTAGATAAAGACATCTATGTCAAGTTGGTTGGCATAATTGTCATAAACACTAAATGAAATAAATAGTTATAAAAGATAATATACCACATCCGAATCATAGACCGGACGAGATCCGACGGGGGCGGATACCAAAACCATGGCACTATATAATAACAAACAATAATACAAGTAAGAAAATTATACAAGTAGCTATATAAATCATACAAGTAAGAATTTTTTTTCTTTAAAAAAAAGATAAGAACAAGAGGCTCACCACGGTGGTGCCGGCGACGAGATCGGCGCGGGCGATCGACGGCGGTGAGGACGGGGACGGGGACGGGACGGCACCCTACACATGTGCAAACTAAGAAGTTAATTTGAGCTCAAATTGTGCATCTAAATCAAATAAACGCACACATACACTCCTCCACTAAAACCCACAAACCACACTACTTCTAGAGCATTTGAAATGAGCTAAACTAGCAGTGAGAGATGAAAGGATGAAGTTGCTAATCTTTTTAGAACACTTGGATAGTTGGTGCACCGCCAAACCTAGACAAATCTTGGGGAAAATGGAGCTTGGAGGTCGAGCTTGGAGGAAGAACAGAGGAGAAAGCTTAAGTGTGGCTCCGGCATTTCATCAAACACCTCATGTGCATAGGAGGTGAGAACAGAGTAGCCTACACCTCCCACACGCCGGCCGGCCAAAAAACAGAGGAGTGAGCGCGCAGGGGAGAGCATATATATAGGCATCTTTTTAGTCCTGGTTGGTGTCTAGAACCGGGACTGAAGACTGACCTTTAGTCCCGGTTCCAGACACCAACCGGGACTAAAGGGGTTGCGCCAGGAGCGAGGCCCTTTAGTCCCGGTTGGTGGCTGGAACCGGGACTAAAGGTCCCAGCCGAACCGGGACTGGTGCCTGCCGAGGCCCGGCCGGCGTCCTGGCCGCTCGAACCGGGACTGATGCACGCATGAGTCCCGGTTCGTAAGTCGACCGGGACTGTTGCTCTGATCTGGCAAAAACCAATGTCCTGTTTTCTACTAGTGCACGTCAGCATCCACTAACAATATATTTCAGCCCATGCAAACCTTATTCCATTATCACTAATTCTCTCAACATGCAAGCATCCCACTTCACCATACACTAACATTTTTTCCAGCCCATGCAAACCATACCAATATATTTATTTTTGTCACTGGACATATGTAGTAGATTAGATAATTATTTAATTTATTTACTTCCTAAAGGTTGTGATACCCTGATTACACAGAATGCAAGTACGGAATATTTATATGTTAAAATTAGTACTTCCTTTTGATTTAGATCTTTTCCTTCATATATAAGTCATCTATAATTAATCTTTATATTCTCACAGCAACGCGCGGGGAAATTACCTAGTTACTAGAAAAGGGATGAACAGAAAAAAAAAACATCGTGAAAAAAATGTGAACTTGGCTAGCTAATACTTCACAATTTTTTTGAACGACTAAGCAATACCAAATCCGTTCTTTCGCGGATACTAGATCAGTTATCCAAGAACATTGACACATACATTGCTACAGAAAATACTTGAAAATAGATATAAAAAGCAAATATGAAAAGAAAAAAAACTCGAGATTTTGTTTTTTGCAAAATTAAAGGTCCTGCAATATATTGATAAAATGTAACATCAATTCAAAGATCTACGGATGTAACAAAAATTTACAACCAGGTCCATGGACCACCTAGCGATGACTACAAGTATTGCAACGAGCAGAAGGCATTGATGCACCGCTAAATTGAGATGTATTTTATGTGTTACGATACTAGCCGCCTCCTCCCCCAAGAAAAGCTTATGGTTCCTCTGTCTCCCGCTGGCGCCGCTGCCGGTCCGCCTCGTCTCCGGTGGCCTTAGAGCCATGGCGGCGCGGTGGATCCCGGCCCTTGTCGGCGGGAGGGCTCTGTTTTTAGATGCTCCTTCGAGTCTTGTTAGGGTTTGTGTCCTGCTCAGAAAGACGAGACGGCGGCGGTTCCCTCAAGATGGAATAAGGTTCTCCCCGCCTAGCGCCCGTCCCGGTGGTGTGTCTAGCATCATCGGTGGGCGTGTGGAGGTGTGTCTCTGGCGGATCTGTCCTTGGTGGATTTGCTCGGATCTGGTTGGAGTTCGTCTACGTTTGTGTTTCTTCAGGTTGGATCCTTCCGATCTATGCTACTCTTCATCGGCGGCGGTTGCTGTTCTGCTGCGCTGGTCCTATGGGGCCTTAGCACGACGACTTTCCGGCTGTCTACTACAACAAGTTTTGCCCGGCTCCGGCGAGGGAATGACGATGGCGCGCCTTTGGCTCGCTTCAGTGCTTGTAGTCATCGCTAGGTGGTCTACGGATCTAAATGTAATTTTTATTATTTCTGGTGTTCGTTGTACTGTCATGCTTGAAGATGAATAGATCAGAAGTTTTCTAGCAAAAAAAAATTGAGATGTATTTTTACTAATAGGAATGCAACAAGGAAAAAAAAGCTACTAAGTGGATTAATTTTTTCATTTATGTAATCTCACATCATACAACAAGTTCAATATATACCAAAATATAATGTTCTATAAATAGACGCTGCCCAGACATTTGTTAGTTTGAACAAACAGTGCTTGAGTGATTTCAGCTTTAAACCTCAAAACTGAAGCACATGGATCTCTCTATGTAGTATGTACATATATAAGGTATAGGGAATTTGCTTACGTGGTCGCCTTCTGGCTTCAAGTCACACAGCCTGACACTACCGTTGGCGGCCGATTTCACTGTTTTGACCCATTTGTCAATTTTTAGCACGATTTGACCCTGTTCTGAAAATATTTTTGGATCTGACCCTTTTTGCTATCGCCGTCGTCTTTGGCGGTAGGTTTTCACAGCTTGTGCTGGGTGTGCGAGGCCTACCGCCATAGCTAGTGGCGGTAGCTCGCTGTAGCTTTTGAGTTGCATTCGATCCAAACACATGTGCGTGCGTTGCATGCATGCATGTTCATACAGCCCAGTACGTATATAAGCACTAATGCATGTAAGGGTCCTGTACACAAAAGAGCTAAGTTTTCTGTATTCTATACGAGATTATATATGAATACATGCACCGGTCCACAGCACATGCATATGTACCCGAATACTTGTGTATTCACACATATATTGTAACAAGAAATTAATCAACTAGCTACGTTGTATAATTTTCTCTCATCTATATGCGGGTATTCAGAACATACGCATGTGTGGCCGGCCGGAGCGGGTATTCGGATATGTATTTGTACTTGTTATAGACTTGGCCTTCAACAAGTGCAAGTATTAGTACGCAATCTTGAAAAAAAATACTAGTACATACACATCTTTGACACATGTGTTAAGCAACTCCAACTTGAGAAAAAAGTAAACACCTTTCACATGCATGTACATGCAAGCTAATCAATAAATCAACTAATGCATGCATGTAGTATACATATATTTTCATAATTAAAATGTTTATGGGAGGACCCAGAATAAATTATGTGAGTTTTGTAAAAATAGGAATAATGAAAAACAACTCATCGAACATCTTGATATCCTTATTCACATAGTATTTCTGATTTTATAGGAAATGGAGAAAATGATCAGGATAGAAATATTCTTCTACCACTTTATGCATAAAAAACTTCAAAGGGGCTAACTAGATAAGTGGCTAGTACAGTGATAGTCAAACGTTATGCGTGCAACAAAATTCTTTTTTATCTCAAATTAAATTATCTTGTATCTCAAATTAAATTATCCAAATGACTATTCTTGTGATATCACAAAAAAGGGTAAGATAAACGATAATTTAAAGAATAAGAACATGCAAGCTAATATATGATAATATGCTTAGTTTAAAGTTTAAACTCTGATCTATTGATACTTATCTCATAGCTGGCTCTATAGCTACGCGGGTATTCGGGTACGTATATATGTTCACCCGGACGGTGCACGTATTTGGGTATTCGGGTATGTATGCATGTGTGCACGTATTTGGGTATTCAGGTATTCAGATAGGACAGAAAACTTAGCTATTTTTGTGTAGAGAACCTGTGCATGCATTTGTGCTTATATACGTACGTCCGATGTATGAACATGCATGCATGCAACACACGCACATGTGGTGTTTGGATCGAATGCAAGCGCTCAAACCTACCGCCACTATCAGTGGCGGTAAGCTACAACGAGCTACCGCCACCAGCTACGGCGGTAGGCCTCGTGCACTTGCCAAACACTGTTTAAACGTTGACCAACACCTACTGCCATTGATCCTGGCGGTAGGCAATGAAAACCTACCGCCAAGGACGACGGCGGTAGCAAAAGGGTCAGATCCTAAAATATTTTCAGAACAGGATTAAATTGTGTTAAAGGTAGTCAAAAGGGTCAAAACAGTGATTTCGGCCACTGCTGGCCAGTTGAAGGAAGGGAACAACGCCTCAGTTAAAAGAGTGAAGTGAAGGGAACAACCAAAAAGCCATGACCGGCTGGGTCCCACCCTGCGCATACCTTTCATGTACTCCCTTCGGTTCTTTTTAGTCTGCATATAAGTTTTGTCTGAAGTCAAAGTATCTTTATTTTGTTCAAACTTATAGAAAAAAGTATCAACATTCCCAATGCCAAATCGATATTGTTAGATTTGTTATGAAATGTAGTTTCATAGTATATATATTTGGTATTGTACATGTTGATATTTTTTAATATAAATTTGGTCAAACTTTTGCGATGTTTGATTTGGCACAAATCTAATACGCGAAATAAAAAGACCACTCTGACAACTGCCTTATTCAATCGCTTTCACTGCGACAAGGATTCGTCTTTACCTAAGGCGATCCACAAGACACATGATCAGAGCGTAAGGGCATAACATTTTTTATATATGCGCCAGCCCCACAATTCTTTTGGCAGGAGAAAAAACAATCCTTAAAGCACTTGCTCTTATGCCTTGCTTCCCTCGTCGGCCATCAAAATTCCCCCACCCAAACCCAAAAGACGCTGCTGCAGTGCAGAGAGGCCGAAAGCCAAAGCAGCAAAGCAACAAAGCGAAAAAACTAATCGCCTCCCTCAGCATCGCACGTCCCCTCGACCCTAAAGACGATGCATTGCCCCCCTCCGCTCCCGTGTCTTCTCCCCTTCATCACCACCACCACCACCACCACCACCATCACCCTTGCTATATTCTCTCTGCTCCATCACCGCCACCATCGCAACCACAGCGCTGTCCACGTCGGGGAGGCAGCATGTCCATGTCGAGCGGCGACCCGTCGTCGGGGCCGCGGAACATGTCGCGGGCAATCACCATGAGGACGGGGGGATACTCCGGCGAGGAGGACGGGGAGATCATGGAGAGCGAGCTAGTGCCATCCTCCCTCGCTTCCATCGTCCCCTTTCTCAGCGTGGCCAACGAGATCGAGCACGACAACCCGCGCGTCGCGCACCTCTGTGAGTAGATTAACGCACTTGTCGTGCATGCATTACATACTCCCACTAAATTAATATTGCTCCTATGTTTTTCCACCTGACTTATTTGAGTTATTACTCGTGCGTGCTCAACAAGGCCGGCTAGCTGCATTCGAGATGGCGCACACCCTGGATCCATACTCAAGTGGCCGTGGAGTTCGGCAATTCAAAAACCATCTGTTGCGTAGGGTGGAAAAGGTATGTACATGCATGCTGCTGGAGATGAATGCTGAACAGTCAACACCAAAAGTAAATAACTACTTATTTAACTGCAAAAACAGAAATTATATGGGTGTCATGATAAATTTGACCACGGCCGTACAATACCAATAAGATTGTAATTATGGTACTCCCTCTGATCCATATTAATTGTCACTGATTTAGTATAACGTATATGATATTTAACGAGTTTAAATAAAAAAGATCGGACAACCTAACGAGCACAATCTTGTACCTTTAAGGTGTTGCGCCCTCCAAATGAGGCCCCTCCCTATAGAGAAAGAGATTGCATGCATGCACAAATATATATCACCTCATGTTAACAACATCTGTATTACCCCAGAAAATAACATCTGCATTAATTGCTAAATTTAGAATTTTAAAATAATTTACCTCATTCTGCTCTTCGACACTCTACCGAGTTTAGTACGATAAAATTCGGCAAAAGTTAGTGCCACGTGGCATTTCCGTTAACACCCTGTTCCACCTGACGGTGTGGTTTGCCGAGTTCTTGGGCGGGAGAAACTCGGCAAACACTGTTTGTATATTCGCCAAGTTCGTGATAGAGAGAACTCGGCAATCTTAATGTTTACCGGGCCATGTCCAGTCGAGTGTTGTTCGCTGAGTTCGGGACTCGGCGAAGATTTCGCCGAGTTGATTCAGGGTTGTGTTGAGTTCCTCCCGAGTTCCTTGGGAACTCGGAAATGAGGGTGATTCTAGTAGTGTAAACCATAAATCCAATGAGTGATCCATCTGTCTCGCTAAGTTCGTCTCAATGAGAGCTTCAAATCAAGATCTCATGTTGTTATGTTTCGAGGAATTTTTTTTCTTCGCCACCAGTTACCAGATTATAGTGTGCTGGTCTTGATGTTAGCGACGAACCAAGTAATAATTTATAGAGAAAAGTATGTTTTTGGTCCCTCAAGTTCCCAAAAAGTATAGATTTGGTCTCTCAAGATTTTTTGGTATACATTTGGTCCCTCAAGTCTCAAAACCAGATAAGTTTGGTCCTAAACCAGATTTTGAGCACGTTGACCGGGTTTGACCGCCACAAAACCGCCGGATGAACAGTAAATTCGAAAATAAAAAAAAACATCATAAAAATCTGAATTTTTTTGGGTTCCAATATATGCTTACATGCGCAAGGTGCGACCAAAATTTCATGGTCTTTCGACACTCGGGGAGCTCGTGGCAAAAAAAAACAAAAATATCTGTCCGATGAATAGTAAATTCTGAAAAATCAAAAAAAAAATTCAAAAAATTCTGAAATTTTTTTTGTTTCCAATATGCTTACATGCGCAAGGTGCGACCAAAATTCTGTCATGAAATGACATCGGACGGGCTCTAGCCAAAAAAAAACAAATTGTGGCTATTTTTTTGCGAGCGAAAATTTATTTATTTTGCCATGAGCACGTCGAGTGTCAAAAGAACATCAAATTTTGGTCACACCTTGCGCATGTAAGCATATTAGACCCCAAAAAATTTCAGATTTTTTTGAATTTATTTCGAATGTACTGTTCATCGGGCGTAGATATTTTTTTTTGCCACGAGCTCCTCGTGTGTCGAAAGACCATGAATTTTTGGTCGCACCTTGTGCATGTAAGCATATTGACCCCCCAAAAATTTCAGATTTTTTTGATGTTTTTTTTTAATTTTCGAATTTACTGTTCATCCGACAGTTTTGTGGCAGTCAAACCCGGTCAACGGGCTCAAAATCTGGTTTAGGACCTAACTTATCCGGTTTTGAGACTTAAGGGACCAAATGTATACCAAAAAATCTTGAGGGACCAAGTCTATACTTTTTGAGAACTTGAGGGATCAAAAACATACTTTTCTCTAATTTATATGTCTAGGCATTGTAATGTTATGCATAGCTAGAATATCAGCACATAGAAGTAGCATCCTGTGGAGACTGACATGGTAAGCAAGTTACTACAACCTGATAACCAAGTGACTATAACCTAACAATTGCTGACGGAAAAAAATATTGTCAAAATATATCAACACGAGATCTGGTTTTAGATGTATCATCACGACGAAGCCAATGGTGAAAACATGGCATCTCTTGATTAACGGATCGAGAGATAAAAGATTTAAAAAAAATAAAACTAAGAGAATATTGGTGATGCATGATGCATTGATCTCCTGGTTTTGTATTCTAGTGATATAGGAGTATCACAATCATTTGAAAATATTCGAAATTGCCGTTTGAAACAAGGAAAATTGAATAGGAGTAGCATGGAAATGATTTGTAGTGTACTTTTGGGAGTGATACTCTATCCCATTTCAGTCAAACCACATAGATAAAATATTTCTTGTTTACTCGATCCATGAGTATCCCACGATGTTTTGGCGTTTTACTAAGGGAAACACTTCGTATCAGCCGATGGATCCACGCGCAACGTTCGGCCATCTCCTACACTTGCCACGTACCCACCAGTCACCACACCCGTCATGACCAAAACCTTATCCTTCTTCTGGAAAACGCTCTGCGTTGCCTGCTCGCGCATCGCTCACTCAGCTACCTGTGCTGCTCCCTCCACAGCCCCCTGCTATACCTGACCAGACGCGCGCCGGCAAATCTGCCGCCCACTGCTGCTTGTTGCAGGACGTCGTCGCCGTCGCCATGGTTGCTTCCTGCAAGCCGCCGTCGTCGTGTTGCATGCTCTCGCTGTCGCTTGGGCTGCATACTGCATACCACCATCAGCAAGCTGTAAGCTGTCATCGCCGTTGACAATGGTGCGCGCTGTCGTCGTCACTGCTGAAAAGGAGCGGGCGGCACTGCTTTGACGGCAACGCCGGCAATGTTACAGGCGACAGTCACAATTTCTGTGGCGACCACGCCGATAATGCAAGTCGCGACGACCACAGTGTCCTCCATGTTGTGATGTCGATGACGTGTAGTCGTGCGGTGTTCCGGAGGCACCGACGATGCAAGTCGCGATGACCGCAATGCCGTTGCGATGGTCGACCGCAGCATCTTCCATATTGAAATGATCCGACAGTTGACGCGTAGAGAGGAAAAAATGGTTCAGCTAGGAGGGCAACAAGACTCATGTTGCAAAGCGCCGAGCACAACATGAGATTTGTTGCAAAGTTTGGCTTATCCCATCACTCATGCTGGAGATATCAGACGGTGGTCCCGCGCTTCATCCAACGGCTGCTTAGGCGATCGATCTTCTCAGATTATCATCAGACTGATGCAAGCATCGCCTTTACTAATGCAGCTTGTGGCGAGAGCAGCGAGGGGTCGTGCGGGAGCATGCCAACGGAGCATAGGTTGCCGATGAGGGGCAGGTCTCTCGGGCGTGGGAGGGAACGCGAGATCGTGGCAGCCCGTTTCTTGGCTGCTCGAGCACTTTTCCTTCTTTCGGTATCCGATGGTAACATGGGTGCACATTAGTTTACAACAGCCCATGGTTTTCTTCCGGGTTTTTTCCTGCTGAATCTTAAATGTGGAGAAGGAACACTGTATACCCTATTAGTGTTGCTAAATCCAGTTGACTGAGACTTGGTTATGTCTCGGTCGATGTTATATTCGGGAAATCTTGCAGGGAGATTCGTGTAAAAAAAAATTTCTTTTTTCTTTCTTATATGTTATTTCAGTTGATCAAGACTTGGTTAAGTCTCAATCGACTGAGACCTAGCCACACTCATACCATATCAATAAGTCATACGATTTAAAGTCCAATTATAACCTAACTCATACAAAATACTCAACACATATTTAACACGGCACAAGACCATGGAAGCTCAAACATGCAGATCGGCTTCCACTGGATGGCTAAGTCATCAATGTCCCACACGTTGGACATGTGCATCTGCACGAACTAAGGGCATCTCCAATGTGGATCACCAAACCGCCCATAAATGTCTGAACCGGACCGTTCGGACACTTTGAGCCATCCAACACAGAGCACCAAAATGGGCCGGACCAGTCCGGACATCAGAAATCCCACAGACCAGCCTTAAATCAAGGGGAGCTCTGAGGGAGTCCGAACTTCCGCCACATCGGACTCCGACAAGCCGGACCCAACCCAAAACCCTCTCCGGCCGGCTCTAGAACCCTCTACGCATTTACATCGGCTCATTGGCCTCCAACCTACCCGCACTCATGGCGGCGCAGCGACCGAGAAGTCTACTCCTTTTTTAAAGCCATCCGGCCTCCTCCTCCTCCTCAAACTCTATCTGCACAGTCCCCCTCCTATCCCACTCCTCCATCAGCCGCCGCACACCACCACACCTCTTGCTGCCGCGATGGGCAAGAAGTCTAACGCCGAGAAGACTCGGGCGTGGTGTCCGCTTGGCGGCTATCGCTCCGACCAGCCACCACCGCGGCAGGACACTAGATCCGGGGGGAGCTCATGATCCAGCTCGCGCCTTCGCCCATGGTCATTGGGCCTATCATCGTCCACGGTTCCGTCCACCGTGAAGGTGAGACTGATCTCCTCGGAGAACGAGGAGTAGAAACCACCGCTACGGCGGCGGGGACGGTAGACGAGTTCACCGCGCAAATGTCATCGACCGGGGTCCGGTGCCACCAACCCCTCCATGCAACCACATCGTCCAGATCGGACGTGCATCAAGGAGGAGCAGCCGTACCCTCCATCGAATGGTGGTATCCATATCGGATGACGCGTCAAGAAGGAGGAGCCGTTGTCCCCTCCACATCGCGAGCAGTGGAGACGTCCGGTCCTCCCCGTCGTCAAGAAAGAGGAGTCGGCATCCCGGCCATCCAAGCCACGTCCGCGCCTGCACTATTACCTCCAGGGCGCCGGCGCCGAGACAGAAGAGTGGCGCCAGGAGCATCGTCGGGTGCAATGCTCGGTGTCGTTCGCAAAGGCCCAGGTGGCATCGTCCTGGGTCCTCGTGGACCGCACGGTGGCGAAGGCTTGGGCTCTTGATCGGTCCAAGACCACCATCGAGTCGAATGCTTGCCGCCAACACCGGCTCAACACGCAGCTCTACCAAGTGGGGCTGGCGGAGTCCGAGCGCGCCATCCACCTCCAAGCGGTGGAGGAGGCCAAGCATCTGCGCCGCGAGTGCCTCATGGTGACCGGGCAGGGATGTTGCGAACTTGTGATGCCTGGTGGGCCTTCCACCACTAGCGCGATGATGACAATGACTACTCGAACGACGAAGGGGATGATGGACTTGATGACGGGAAAATGGGTGGCATGAAACACGCGTCCACGTCATTGATACAGAGTGAATAATTTAAATGCGTAAATGCATACAATAAAAAGAATATCAAACATTGCAGGTACTTTATTTGCAGAACTCTTACATTTACATAAAAGATTTGTTAATTACATCTCCGTAGAGAAAACCCCTGATTAAGAATTCCAACATATCTATTACATAGCATCACAACACATGAGTACTACAAAATGTAGAAACAAAAGAAAACTACAAAATGTAGAAATAAAAATCCTCCTCGCTGTCGTCGACGTCAGCGTACTCGGGGAGCCTTGAACTTTGTCTATGCTAACATATCCGTTGCATAACATTCATAATTTGACAATGTTCATTCATATAGCACATTCATGCCTAGCTCATTAACCATCGCGAATATGTAGTGGTTGTCTTTTTTAGTCATATGAAGATCTATTTAATGGTTAACTAGCCGGGCTAACGGGTGTATGTGCAATACAGGGCATAACTCTTTTTTATGAGTTAATTTTTACATGCATGTGATTTCTGTATGCATGCATGAAATGACGGAATATTTGGTTTACTTTATAGCAACGTATATAGCGTTGCGTCGAGCCATCATATGTGGGGGCTATATGAAATTTGGTGATGACACATTCAATCGCACTATGTTATGTTTACTGCAAGCAACATAGGCTATGACCCTAGATATTTTTTTTTATTTGTAGATGCATGCACCTATATGGAAGGAATGCATGGTTCAATTTTAATCTATACGAGAGATTATCTTATGTCATGCAGTCATATTAGTACTAGTTTTCCTATAGTCTGGAACATATCATATGTGGACATGCGACTAAGTGAATCAAGTCAAATATTTATATGAGTTTGGACTTCAAGTGAATGAGAATATTTATCAAATTAGTTTCACTTCACTTGTATTAGTACTACCATCATGTAGCAACATCGTGCCCATGTGTAGCATAACCAAATGAAGTATGGTGATTTCTTCTTGATTTGTATTATCACCAACATAGCATGTATGTAGTGTAACCAAACAAGGAGTATATATATACGTATCAATTTATATTTCACATGGACATGATGAAGTCAATGTAAATTCTCAATTCAAGTTTAGATATATGACCCTAAACTATGAAGTGCAAAAGTCACGTATAACATCTTTTAGTTGTCATGTGTGCATGGCTTTGTTTCACATGGGTTTTCACTAGTACCAAATCTGAGCGCATGATGCTACTTCTTGAGACTAATGAATATTCTAACACATATGGCCGCATGCACCAAGTTTACATCCTATACTGATCTAGGTTGTTAACTAGGCAGATGGTGTGCAACTATATATTTTTTGGTCTTTGCTTCATGTCTACATAACTAGCACCACATGATGCAACAACAACTCATGAATTTAGGGGTCAAGCTAGACTATAATCTTATATGGAAGAAATATGTTTCCATTTCTATCAGCATGGGACTTTATGAAACCTTTTATTTCTATTTCTTTCCTTGATTTGTATCAACATGGAATCAAGATCACCATGCGACCGAACCAAGTAGGATTTGATTTGTTCTTGAATTGTATCAACATGGGATGCGAGATCACCATGAGACCAAAACAAGATGAATATGATTTTGTTCTTGAATTGTATCAACATGGGATGCAAGACCACCATGAGACCAAAACAAGAGGATATAATTTGCTCTTGAGTTGTATCAACATGGGATACCAGATCGCCATGAGACCAAAACAACAGGATATAATTTGCTCTTGAGTTGTATCGACATGTGATGCAAGACCACCATGAGACCAAAACAAGATGAACATGATTTTGTTCTTGAGTTGTATCGACATGGGATGCAAGACCACCAAGAGACCAAAACAAGAAGAATTTTGATTGCACATGTGCACTTAGTTCGCATCAGTATAGGATTGAAAATCAGTATATGACCAGACTAGGCATTTCATCTTTTATCTTGATTTGTATCAACATGGCATCAAGATCACCATGAGACCGAACCAAGAGAAAATTAAGTGGGTAGCACCGAACGTATATGAGATTTGCGGTGAAACTAAAGCATCATCGATGGATGTATTTTATTCTTGAATTGTATCAACATGGGATGCTAGATCCCATGAGACCAAACAAGATATGCTATATGGAGCGACGCAGAACACCAATACTATTCGAGACATAGGATGCAACAGGGATACATCAAGAAGGGAGCAAGGAGGCCGCCATGAATTCTCACCTTGCCTTGGATTTCCTCCCGTACGTGTGAAGTGGTGATCTGGATGAGCAGCCGCCGGCGTGAGCAGCTTGTGGGCGGTGCAGATGATGAGCGGCCGACGACGCGTGTGGCACGACGGCGACGTAGACGAGGAGCGGCCGGCGGCGACGACGGCGAGCGGCCGACGGCGACGACGACGAAACGAACGGCCGACGGCGTGACGATCACGGAGACGGACGGCCGGCGGCGCGTACGCGGGCGAGCGTGTGAGCAGCGCTTGAGCAATGGCCTGGCGATCAGTGTGCGAGCGATGAGCAGGGATGGACTGAATGAATGATGAGAAGCCGAAACACGTTGGTCTAGCCGGTATTTATAGGAGCGGAGAGAGCAGCCGAGGCCTTCGGCTGGACGCGCTCACGTCGTATAATCGTGGGATCGTGGGAGCTTGCCCACGTTCTCTTTAGATCGTGGAGAAAACTTGGCCAAGTGGATCTCCTATACGATCAGCTTCTCTAAAGGGCTTTGAGAGTTTTTTTTGTTGTTGTTGGATTGGCCGGCTAATTATCATAAGCTAATGTATGAAGGCCGTATGCATTTGGGCCATGGGCTGGCTAATCACTCCATTAGTTCTTAACCTTGCCGCCTAATATAATCCCATGCATGAACGTAGCTCGTGCATGTACGTATTCATTCTGGTGATATGGAAAGGAATTCTTGCCTTGATAATTATACGATGGCATGTCATTTCTTTTATACATCGCTATGGGTCACATTATTTTACAGAAGTATCGTGGCAATATTTTCTTTTAGCGATGATAGAATAATAACATTTTGGCAATATTAGCGTCGTCTATGAAACTTTGAATTTGTGTCATATTATTAGAATTTCGCCGTTGATGATGGCGTAAGTGTATGAAAGTCACATGTCCTTTAATTTATGCGACGATATGGCTCCTTCCCTTTTATTTTCGGGTCTGTTATTTTATATTGAGTGGCGCGGCGGAAATTCATCATGGTATTTTTATCCGCGTATTCGGCAATTCACTATTTTGTTTTATCATTTTATGTAAATGATTTTATTTGAATAATATCTAAGCACCATGTTTCACTTTGGCCGAAATCGGTGTCAACAGGACTCCGAGGCCATGCCTACGAGGTCACCGTCCGGTACATGGCCTACTTTTTAGTTTAGTTTAGTTCAGTTCAAATTTAGTTTGAACTTGTTAAATTTCATTCGTTTAGTTGTAATATATCGAACTTCCTAAATTTTGTTCGTTAGCTTCAATTTCGTCCATGTTTGTGCTCGATCTGTTTTAAATGGGCCGGACTTTTGGTGATCACGATTGGATGGCTTCCGCCCAATCTACTGTCCGCGAACACGTCTGGACGTGGCCGGGACATTTGATGAGATCCGTTTGGTGGTCCGTATTGTAGAGGGTCGTGCTAGGCGGCAGCCGGCTGGTTCGCAGCAGCAGCGGTTCGCAACAGATGGCCGTCTCTTGCAGTGGCAGCAACAGTGGGAAACACCAGCGACCCGTTCGCAGCAGTGGCGAATCGCAGTAGACGGCCCACTCTTGCAGGCAGCGGCAGCAGGGGGAACGCCGATGACTTTTTCGCAGCAGCAGCGACTCGTAGCAGATGGCCCTCTCTTGCAACGGCAGCAGCAGTGGGGAACGCCGGCGACTGGTTCACAGCAGCAGTTCTCTCGCAGTAGACGACCCTCCCTGCAGCGGCAGCTCATAGCGAATCGCCCTCGTTGCAACACTAGCATGTAGCGCATATACACCCTTGAAGCACAGGCTCCCGTCGGCGAGCGACCTTCCAGCACCGACGAGCGTCTTCGTAGCACTCATCGGTCGCCCCATGCAGCAACGTCACGGTGGCCACCAAGGTAGGGCACAACAACTCCGGCCGTCCATGGCGGAATGGGAGCTGAGTTCGCTGCACTTCCCCCCTCTGTGCTGGCATGTCTCCCGCCTGCTGGTGTACGCAGATCGTCTCTGGCCTTGCAGCAAAATGGTGGTGCTTGTAGGCTACAGCTTGTGTACCCATTGTTATCCTCCTAGATTGCACCTTGCAGCACCAGATGAGAATTTTCCTTGACCGATTAGCTAGACTAATTGACTGAGCATACTGAATTATTCATCCAGTTTTCGGTAATATGGGTTGGTCTTGTTGTGGGCACCTTCTTTATACTTGCACACTATTTTTCGACCGAGCGTCGCCTCTGGCTCTGATACAATATAGAATTGGTGGGTATTTTCTAGAATAGATACATAAAATATGTACGTACATATGTATGTATGTATGTATTTACATACATGCATGGTACAGTGTTCCCAAAACATTCATCCAAAAAGAATAGCATTGGTCTATAAACAATAATATAAAACCCTGATGGTGGGATTGTGAAACTGTTTTAACTCTCTAGCTCTCTTTTGAAAGTAGTATTACATGTGCCTCAATATCTTTGAATTTTTTTTATTTGACAGGAAGAAAAAGATACATTGCGCAGGCTTGCATCAAATGATGCAAAGGAGATTCATATCTTCTATGAGCAGTATTGTAGAAAAATTCTTGAGGGGGGTTTTCGTCCGAGAAAGCCGTAAGCCTGAGAGTTGCATTGCATTAATGATCCTTTTGTAAAACAATTGTCATCCTTAAGATATGTTCACCTTTTTTTTCATGTATGACATATAGGGATGAGATGGCTAAGACTGCATCTGTCCTACATGACGTGCTAAAAGTCGTGAGCCCTGAGATGTCTAACCCCGAGGTTCAACATCCGCCAACTGCAAATATTTGCAACATACTATTTCACCTTCATGACTTTTTTGCACATCATGAAACATTATAACTTTGAATATATGTTTTGTTGGTTGATCAGTATGCTAAATGGGCTGAAAAGATGAAAACTTCCTTTTCACATTACAACATTTTACCCCTTAATATTTCTGGTCCAACACAACCTGTAATGGAAATACCTGAGGTCAGATCATATATTGTAATTCTATTTGGATTGATTTCTTTCATACCACATGTAGTATTAATTAATTTCTTATGCGTGGAAACTGCAGATAAATGCAGCAGTGGACCTTCTTTGCAAGATGGAAAATCTTCCAATGCCAAATTTGACTACCATGCCTGACGAGATGGATGGACCTATTATTCGTGATTTGCTTGATTGGCTCTGGCAAACATTTGGATTTCAGGTCGAAAGAAACAATACTCAAATTTATATTCTAGACTATATGTGATCAAAATGCTGCATGCTTACATAATCTTAAAAAATTTGGTTGTCTATTTCCTTTTTGTACTATGATGACTATCATCCTTCGGAATTTTGTTTTTATAAATCACTTTTGGTGCTCAGCTTTCAAAGTTTTGTAGTTTCAATAAGTGGTGTGGAATGGAACTCGGATACTTAATGCTTATGTTATGGTAATGAAAAATACATTGTGGAATTATGTAACGTGAATATTTTTTTATTACCCCAACATATAATTTTTATCTACAAATGATTGATCGTGCAAGGTGTTTTTGAGTCACTGGAGATGTGGATTTATACACTATATGTTGTGTTTGTGTTGAATTGGTGAGTTTTTAGGAACCAAGGTGTTATGCTATTTATTTGGGACTTCATAATATCTTTTGCTTTATTGTTGTAGAAAGCTAATGTGGAGAATCAAAAGGAACATTTGATTTTGCTACTTGCTAACATTGATATGATGACTATCATCCTTCGGAATTTTGTTTTTATAAATCACTTTTGGTGCTCAGCTTTCAAAGTTTTGTAGTTTCAATAAGTGGTGTGGAATGGAACTCGGATACTTAATGCTTATGTTATGGTAATGAAAAATACATTGTGGAATTATGTAACGTGAATATTTTTTTTATTACCCCAACATATAATTTTTATCTACAAATGATTGATCATGCAAGGTGTTTTTGAGTCACTGGAGATGTGGATTTATACACTATATGTTGTGTTTGTGTTGAATTGGTGAGTTTTTAGGAACCAAGGTGTTATGCTATTTATTTGGGACTTCATAATATCTTTTGCTTTATTGTTGTAGAAAGCTAATGTGGAGAATCAAAAGGAACATTTGATTTTGCTACTTGCTAACATTGATATGAGAGGAAGTGGTAATGTCCACGAGGGTGGTGGAAAAAATCACATGGTAAATCTTTTCTTGAACTTCTTTTGTCACTATTCCTGAATCAACTCAACTTGTTGAATCATTTTCCAAATGGATTTCAGCTCCAATAATTGTCCATGATAAACTGATCATGACACCATAATACAGTGGATCACTTGATGAAGAAAGTTTTTCAAAATTACATTTCATGGTGCCACTATATGCATTTGGAGTTAAACATAAAGTAAATAATATAACATTTTGTTACACACGTGATGCTCAAAATTATCCTTGCTAAATGTAAAGAATTTTCATGTAGAATTCCACATGATCCCTCCATAGAACAACCAGAGCTTCTTTATATAGGGTTGTATTTGCTGATTTGGGGTGAAGCTTCTAGTGTTCGGTTTATGCCTGAATGCCTTTGTTACATCTTCCACCATGTAAGTCTCAATATTTTTATTGCATTCGAGAATATCATATTTTATACATTTCTTACATGAGATTTTTCTCTCTTAAATTTCAAACTTTGTTAGTAGTTTTATTGAAAACCTAGTATGTGTAATTCATTTTTAATATGCCCACTGACCATAATGCTAACAAGGTAGCAAATGCCCAATATTTTTGGTATATATGACTATATCAACTTTTGAGTGGTGTATCGGTGAAGTTCATAAACCAATCCATACATCAGCGATTATATAATTAGGCAATGAAGAAATGTCTTATAATTGAATTCTGAAGGTCGTGGTGTCATGTCACTATTGAATCAAAAGAACAATAAATTAACTTCTGATTTCTAAGTTACGCATAACGGATTTCTGAGGACTATCACACCCATGAAAAAGATAGACTTACATAGAAAACATGAGTATCGGGAAATGCACATGATTAGGGGTTTATGAGCAAGATACTCGTCATGGGCTGATTAATTTACGCAATACATATACCACACTATGCGGACATTTTTGTAAATTCGGGGGTCTATACATTTTGGCACATTTCAGGGCCACGAGAAAACAATGTACTTTTACCATGTTTTGGTGGCGTAAATACTTTATGTTCTTTGTTATTTATATGACATTTGTATTATTTTTATGAAATGATAATTTTTAGATATACTTTTACAAATGGAGCCCCATGCAACAGTTATTTTAGTCTTTCATGTTGTTCCACATTTCCAGAAGCTAATGTCCAGGGCATGTCTTAAAGATACACTAATTTCTTGACCTATCATTTTCACCCTAAATTCATTATCCAGATGGCAATGGATTTATATGAGATAATATCTGGTAGAAGAGGCAATCCATTTGTCCCTCCCTTCGAGGAGGGGAGTGATAAATGCATTTCTACCACTGGTTATCCAACCCATCTACAATGTTATTCAGAATGTATGTACTAAGATTTCTTACATAATTTTCCTTGCTAAATTATTCTTTGCCAAACTTACTCGTTTACCGTTCATTTAAAAGGAAGATGCAATGAGTAAGTGTGGTACCGTGAGCCACTCAAAGTGGAGAAACTATGATGACCTGAATGAATACTTTTGGTAAGTTAATCTTAATAGCTCATCTTTGTTATGTAAAAAACCATCTTTGTCCTTTAACTATCAGTAGGATGTAGGAAATCATTTCTTACTGATCATTTTTTTCATCTTAAACCTCCACACATTTAGGTCAAAGAAATGCTTCAAACAACTTGGATGGCCAACGGATCCAACCTCTTGACTTTTTTGCGGGTCCTACGAAAACTAATAATGACAGTGAGGTCATTGACTAATCAACAAATACTATTTATCATCATAGCATACATCATTAATTTGTTGAACTTCTTAGGGGTCTCAGTTGACTATAGTTATTCAATTATATTCATTCTAGTATAGTGGGGCTAAAGTAGTTGACCATCAGAAGTTGTAGTTATTCCCTTAATGGTCAACTAACTTAATTGATAGATGCAGAACTAGCAACACTTTTTAGTGGTATAATTGGAACAGGGAATTTTATGCATGGTGGTTATTAAATTGAAGAAATTATAAGTGGGGTTTTTTTAGCTACATGGTTGAATTTAGTTTACTTTGAAGGTTTGTTTATTCCTGCTTTGTATTTTTAAAAGTAGAGAATATCATCTTGTGTTACTTGTAAGCTTCTCTAGAAATGTGATAAAGTCTTTAGTTAAATGTTAAAGTTATAAAAAAATGGTAGTTCCAAGTGGAAATAAGATACAAGAAATTTTGGGAAAAACTTCTACGGCATTGTACTGTTTAATAAAAGATACTTCATTTTTGTCTTAGGTTTGTGACATGTGTGGACAATCAAGAAACTTGTGGCTTCTTAGAGTATCAAACTTCTATAGGAAAAAAATATGAAAAGATCATATGTACAAAAATATTAGTGGCCAAATAAAAGGCAACATAAAAAACCATTGTCCCAAATATATTAGCAATGCAAAGCATACAAGGATGTGAAATGGTTAATAGTTGATACTCTCTCCTTTTCAGTGTATGAGACCTATCTATTTTGTCTTAAGTCAAATCCTTTTCACTCTGACCAAAGTTATAGAAAAATGTGAACATCTATAATAAAATAAACCAATTTTATGATGGACCTAATGATATTGACTTCTATTCTAGATGTTGACTATTTTTTCTATAAAGTGGTCAACCTAAAAAGGGTTTGAGTTAAACAAAAATAGACATGACTTATAAATTAAAAAGGAGGGATTACAAAGTAGCAAATAATAGTACGAAAGATAGCCGTGGGTAGAAACAAAAGGGTAGTAACGTAGTTGATTAATAAGATTATATCGCTTTTTTAAACTGATTGAAATTATATCATCCTTCGATCTTCCTGTTATGGCCGCTTCATGCTTATTGTTTCTTTGCATCAATTTGAACTCATTGGGGTGATGTAAGCCAAATGCAACATACAATATTTCTACTAAGAATGTGCAAGTTTAATACATTGTGTCATAACTAAGAGCTATCAAAAGAAAACAAACCAAAGGGAGAAGCGTGCTTTGTTTCATCACAGGTTGTGGATTGGATAAGGTAATAGAAGGAGAGTAGAGCATGTGGCTACACTCCCTTTGGTTTATGCAATGTCTTAATGGCTACACGGGTAGAAATAGGGCTCAAGGAGATTATTTTTTATTTCTTGATGGAACCAAAAGAGAACACCTTGCATTTTCCAATCATCCCATCCTTCATATAGGAGTCAAACATAGAAAATTGATCTAACAAAGTCTGACCAAATCAATATAAACAACTAACTATACTATAGAGGAAAGCCAATAAGAACTTGGGGAAAATGGCTTGTTTCTAAGCTAGTGATCATGGTGATCAACTGCACCTGTCCGGGCCTGAGGTGCTGCAAACACTTCCTCGTGTTGTTTAGGATGTTGACGGTATCACTTGCCTGACATGACATATTTCCCTTTCTTTCAAGGAACATACATGTAATCCAGACTTCTAGTGGGACATGTGTGCATTTGAGTTCAATTATTCATATGTGTAATTCTGAAAGAAATTTGATTAACATTAAGGGCATCCGTTAACATGATTAAACTAACTTTAGATGAATGGACTATGCAGGAAGATGATCATTCGATTAGCAGAGGGTGGATGTCCAAAACAAATTTTGTTGAAGTTCGTACATTTTTGCACCTCTTCAGAAGTTTTGATCGAATGTGGGCTTTCTTCATATTGGATTTCCAGGTATGTACTTTATCATTGAATTAAAAGATATCATGTTTCTTTATTTTCCATATAATGTGTTTATTTCCTTTTAGGCCATGGTAATTATTGCTTGGAGCCCTTCTGGATCACCTTCTGCTATATTCGAACCAATTGTTTTCAGAAAGGTTATGACAATATTCATAACAACTGTGTTTCTAAACTTCCTTCAAGGTATGGACGCAATTTAATAATTGGGTATTTCATGAATCTTGTATCCTTGCTAACTTGTTATATTACAACTTAAATAGTTCTTGCTTAATTCCTTTTGGCTAAGTAGAATTTGAAACTTTCCCGCAAAAAAAGTAGTATTTGAAACTATTTTGGTTTTTGTTCTCGATTCGGGTGATGCACAGTTTCTAAAACCGGTGCCTTCAACTTTTCCAGCCACACTTGAGATAGTTCTAAACTGGAAGGTTTGGAGGAGCCTAGTGTGCTCGCAGAAGATACGACATGTTTCGGAAGTTGTTGTAGCTATTGGCTGGTTGATAATTCTTCCTGTGACGTACTCAAGTTCTATTCAAAATCCCACCGGCCTTATCACGTTCTTAAGGAAATGGATTGGAAATTTCCAAAGTCAAACAATTTATAATTTTGAAGTTGCTATTTACATGTTGCCGAACATTTTCAGTGCCTTGTTTTTCATAGTTCTACCAATTCGAAGGGCATTGGAGCGTTCAAATTCTCGCATTGTTAGATTTCTTTTGTGGTGGATGCAGGTATATTTGGTTAGATCTATTTATATAACTTCTTATAGAATTATTTGTAATCATTGGTTCTTACATATTTCTGTTCTTATCAGCCAAAATTATATGTTGCCCAAGGCATGTACGAGGACACATGTCCACGTCTCAAGTAACTCTCTCTATCTCTTACATGTTTCCTTTTGTGAACCTAACTTCTAATTTTTACCATCTCTGCCTAGAAGTAGTAATGGTTTTCTTCATAAATAGGTACACAACATTCTGGATTCTATTGCTTATATGCAAGCTCACCTTCAGTTATTATGTTGAGGTTGGTATAATCTAAGTAATATCATAATGTTTTACTAGTTTGAGTATCACTTTGGATTTACCTCCTTCCATAAGCAAGTTAATGCTTTTTGCTCAAATTAATCCACCAGTTATGGTTTGTCTTGCCCTTTACTTAAATTTGTGTTCCATCTGTCGCATAATAGATGTCCTCTGAGAAATTCAACAATCACACTTCTTTATCTTTGACCACGAATTAATTTAAAAACTTAGATTTCTTAAATACAAATAGCTCCATTGGTTTTTCAATTAAAAATTCTTTCACAATATAATATTTTGTACTTTATTTGCATGGTGCTTTTCTAGACCGCGTGAGCAACTTTTCCTTACTATATTATTAAATTGGCCACGACCATGATATTTATCTTGCTATGAATGGAATTTTCCCATCCTTTTAAATATCTTAAAATTGTGGGTGAATTTGTTGGTTCGAAAATCAACACGATATTAGAGCCACATGTTGGCACTCTAAGACTTGTGAGTACAATGTTGAGAAGGGAATTTTGAGGTAACATACCCATAAATGCCACGAAATTGGGAGGCATATCATAAAAAAAATTGTCCATTTTTGGGTGCAATATTAAGTTCTATGCTTGGACATCATAACATTGGTTGATTCAGCTCACATGTATGAAGGACATCGATTTTGCTTAGACTCTTTGTCCTATGCTACCAGGCCCACAAACCCCTATGAGTCTTACAGGCTAGACACCCAGGTAGTTGAGGTTTTTTTTTAACTTCGGCGACTTTACCTAAATAATAACCATGTCTTTTACAATAAAAAAAAATTTTGAGCCTCAACTGAGTATACAAGCTATAGCATCTGTCCGGACGCACAGACACACACCACACCACAACACAACACACGCCCCGACTATGCGTCTAAACAAGACCTACAACCTATATTTCCGTACGCCTTGTGAGACTTCCGAAGTCCAGAACTCCGGGGACGACGGGCACGTCGTTCTCGCCTGTGGCTCGAAGACGTCGTGAGGTACCTGTCTGTGAAATTTTTAGTACTGTTCATAGTGAGTATTCTGGTCCAACTGCTCCATGGGAGGGTATGAAAACCCATAGTTTACAGAGGTCATATTTAAATTAGCAGTACTTTCATGACTGGACAGCGAAGGTAGCAGCATATTATGATTTTGGCGATGATTGCGTGAACTCCCATTGGCAGAAGACTCTCCGAGACTTCCAGCAACATTCTTTCTCTTGATAGATGACCGAAAATGGTTCACAGTATGTGAAGAACTTCCACCGGTTTCTTGGCCAGCTGTACCATCAAAAAGGTTTGCAGAATGCAAGGAACTTCTTATAGCACCAGGAGAAATTTCACGGCGAAGAACATTTTCAGTGGTCGAAAGACCTCTGTTCAGAGGATAAGTATTCATTCCAGAGTGTCCATTACTCTGAACCATATCAACATTCCCGGTCTCAAATTGATCAGCCTGATTAATGTTTAGATCTATGTTTAAGTTGTGTGAAGGCAATGAACTACCACTTTCTCGTCTTCTCCCCTCGATGATTAAAGGGCCGCCTATAGACAAAGCAGGTGCAAAGACTAAAGTGAGCAATGTCATGTGCTGTCGTATTAGCCTCTTGAGCACAATGAAATATCGTCACCTTGCCAAAGCTAATCATCAACGCTTGGCAATCATCAATTAGCACCACTCCCGAGGCTCTATACTCGGACGGGTTCAACACCACCTGCACTTTCTTTAGACAATCGCTCTCGGTCATTATGGAATGTATCCCTAGGTCTTCGGCAAAGGTGAACTCCTAACAGTAGAGATCTTGCCTCCATTGACGGCACATCGAAAGCTCACTACTACAGATCAGAACAGCACTGACCAGCCATATTGTATCATCACAGATGAGCTTTCGGCCGGTCAGTGTCTCAGGTTCAGTGATGAGTGCTCTATCACAGATGGGCCAACTGATCAGTCAGTGCTAACAAGGCATCACAGACTGCTGGCATGTCAGTGATAATGTCTCCATTACTCTTATCATAGCTATGCTTTATTTATGTTTGGTCGACCAAGCAAATGAATCTGGCAATATTACAGAAACACAATACACAGGCATACATCATTCATTTGAACAAGTACTTTGCTTTTCATAACAAAATACACATGTACACTTACACACTTCACAGCCAACATATGTGACATACCTGTAAAATTAACATACAAATATAAGTGTGTTGTGATGTCACTCAACATACTTGTTGAGCCTCTTCATGAACTAGAGAGAGAACATATATTTTCTCACCAACTCTCTATCCAAGTCCCGGTTGAATAACCAATGGAATAAGTGCTGACGAAACCTGCTCGTGCTTACACCACTTGTCATCTTCTTTTCTGCTGTGTCTCTAAAATGTAAGTATGCATACAACAAAATTTGTAAGGGCAGATTACGTAAGATATTTATTGGTTCATTAATAGATGTAGTTAAGAATGTCATACCTAAGCCCAATGTCATCACCTTCGCTCGAGGACTCTCTCTTGGATTCACCAAGAAGGAGGTAACGACAACCCTAGCATAAATGGTACTTGTTGTGTGTGCGAAGACGGAAGAACCTGCAAGACTTACTTCTTACAGGCACACAACACAAAACCCGTATCCAAAACCAAGAGTCTAGAGTAACTGGGGCCTACCCCTAAGCCTTCCTCTTCTCTTCATATATTTTTGTGTAGTGCAACTAAAATATAAAGCAGCTGCAATAGAAATATTTCATGTAGGGAGACGTTTGTGAGCGGCGGACCGGCCGAAGCTTGGGCCGGTCGCGCGGGCGTCGTCGGATGAGTTAGAATCCATCGCCCCCTGCTTGTTCCACGTAGCACTGGCCCACTCACCGCTTCGCACCTACCTTATCTCTTCGCCGCACCTACCTTTCTTTCTTCCCTGCCCCTGACGCATCTCATCTCATCTCTTTCTCTCGCGTCTTCCTCTCCTATCCACATCTTCCTCGCCACCTCCGCCCGGGTCGATGCCCTCTGCCTCGCGCCCGTGCAGCCTGCCGTTGCCCCGTCAGTTACCTCGGAGCCTGACCCCATCGACTCAGGCAACGCGCTGGACAACTGCACCCCGGCTGCATTCCTGGCTTTGATTTGCAGGGAGTTTCCGCCGGCTGTTCTGTCCAATCCGCCGCCTGGTGCTGGGACCGGGTGGCGGGATCTGCAGACCCGGTTTGGTGGAGCTGCAACCCCGGGGTTGTGGAGCTGCAACCGGCCGTGGGTTGAGCTGCATCCGATGGCGCTGCCTGGTGCTGGACCGACAACTATGTTGTGCTGGGACGGTGGCCACAAGACTTGGAGGCAACGGCGACAAGTGCTGCAACCAGCACCCCCCGGTGCTGGAGACAGCGGCGACAAGTGCTGGAGTGCCGCACCGACCGGCGTTCAGGGGCGCTTCAAACCACGGCGACAAGCGCTGGAGATTCGGCGAGGGTCTTTTTTGCTGGAAGCAGCCCCAATTTCTGTTACCATCGTCTTCTTTTTTTGCTGGAATCAGCCATTTTTTTGCTGCCATGTTTCTGTTTTGCTGGAACCAGCGCGTACCAATTTTGCTACCACCATGTTCTGTTTTTGCTGGAACCAGCTCAAAATTTTACTACCATGTTTTTGTTTGGTAGAAGCAGTGTACCAATTTCTGCTACCACCATGTTCGTTTGTTGCTGGAACCAACCAAAAAAATTGCTACCATGTTTTTTGTTTGGTGGAACAAGTGTACCCATTTTTTGCTACAATTGTTTTGAGTTTTGCTACTATCGGTGTTGTCAATTGCTACATCCTTTCTTTCATGACGCGCCAAGACCCACGACTATGTGCTTTTCTGCTGCAACCATTGTCGTTTTTGCTACTACGGCTTTCACGAATTGATACATCCGTTGTCTGTTTTTGCTACTACCATGGATGCACAGTCAACGGATTTTTTTTTTGCGTTTGACGGCGAGCGTCGGGGGCCAGTGCGGCGACCGGCGAGCGAGCGGGATGGTGCTTCGAGGCCGGTCGTGTGCTCGTCCATGAAGAGTGCGAGGAGGAAGAACGAGCGGGGGAGGGGCGGAGGGGAGGGGGAGAAAGAAGATCGTGCAGCTACGAAGCGTTTTATCGTGCGGTCCTGGTGCGACCGGCCCAAAGTTGGGCCGGCGCGCCGGCGCCTATCAGCCGCCTTTCATGTAGATGTAGTTTACACACTTCATTTTACATCAATCAAGCATGTAGGCACCATTAGACTAGTTTGACTTAAGTCTAAATCCTTAACAAAATTTTGTAAGCAGCAGCTACAACTAGAAAAATCAATAACCATATAGCAGCTAAGCCTACAATAATCCATCGGCAAGTCATTTAGATGTAGTTTCCACACTTCACTGTACATTGATCAAGTGCATGTAATGCAACACCATTAGACGAGTTTGACTTAAGTCTAAATCCTTAACAAATTTCTGTAAGCAGCAGGTACCACTAGAAAAATCAATAACCATAAAACAAAGCCTACAATAATCTATCGGTGCAAAGGCCGGTGATACATAGAAGCCTAATAATTGCTATATCATTAGGAGGAATGAAGCTTACCACTGTGGCCGGCGCTGTGACCCAAGAACGAGGCAACACATGGAAGGTGTACAACCATGCACGGAGGTGCGGGAGAGCCGGCTGTAGGGCAGATCAACCCCGTCACAACCATTAGCATGACAGACCATAACAATGACAGGCGGGTGTATGGCCGCACATGACGGCTGGACGGAGGCCACGCCACGTGACCGTCAAGGCGACGCACGAAAAGAGAATGCCGTTTGGGACGGCATGGGTGCGGCCGCCTTAGGCGACTTACTAGCGCCGGCGAGGGTATCGTTGTCAGATATGGTCGCGGTGTCGTCGGTGAGGGTACCGAGGACGTTTGATGGAGGCTGCCGGGATGAAGATGCGGCGGCAGGAGAGATTGAAAACAAAAGGGGGCGGTGCTCGACGGCGGCAGCGAGGTTTTGTAATGGAGATTGGCAATGGAGGGTCGATATAACAACCCAAGTAAAGAACAACACTGATGGGCGGGAAACAGGAAAGATCAGATTTAATAGATAAACTCAGGGCTTAAAGAAAGTAGAAGGTCAATGGTAAAGCGGGTGGTTGGTTGTATGCATGATCGTTGCTTTATATATAAAGCGGGGCGAAATCCTTTTTCGGTAAAGAAAGCAGACGGTCAATGGTAAATATTGCTGAATTTTTAACTCAGGAATGGAAAATCACATACAGGTCATTTTTTGACCGGTCTATGATAAGCATACTACCGAGCCCCAAAATGCTTATCACTGACGTGCCCGAGGTGTCGGGTCAGTGCTAATGCTCATCACTAACGCGTGGTCATTAGCTGGTCAGTGATGAAGGGTCAATGCTATATGGATCTGTAGTAGTGGCTTATAGGACGTGCCCGAGGTGCCAGTCAGCGCTCGCCCAGATCCGGCGGCGTCGGCCTAGTGTCGGCAACATGGCTGGCTCTCTCGCCCAGATCTAGCCTTGGAGGTGCTGCAATGGAAACCTGGAATGCGGAATGAGGCACCTTCTTGTCCCTCCGATGGACGATGGTCTTGATGATAAATTGCGGTGCAGGTCCGGGATGACGGGGCAGCGGCCCTGGAAGGTGGGCTGCGCGGCGAGCCCAGTGGCATAGGCGTTGGTTGTGCCCTCGGTTATGTGAATGGTGAGGGGTGCCGCAGTGGGTGGTCGTGGTGAGGTTGCTGCTCGCGATAGCACTCGGACCATGATCCAGATCCAGAGTCCTAGCTCTATCGTGGCGGGCCTCACCTCGGGTGAGCTCAATGGCCATGGTTCTATGGCAAGGTGTGAAGAAGGTACCGAGCGAAAGCTTAGAGCCTTGGCGGCGATAGCGATGGCACTTGCGGGTGTCGATTCCCCCTTGGGGGTGTCCTTCCATTTAACTACCTCCTATGTTAGCACTCTGGGTGAAAAGCTTTTCCTTGTAAGCGGACTCGATGGCGGAGGCTCCCTTCTAAATTGCTGGTAGGGTCGATGCTCCTCGGTCTGGAGCGATAGGGCAGAGGGCCCTCTCCGGCATCAGTTCGGTGGCGTCTTTGCCACAAAGTCTGTGGTTTCACCCAGGAGGCGCGTGTAATGTTGGCCATCGCGTGCCTAGGTATCTTCTTGGGGTGGTTCAGCCACTCCCGTGCTTTTGCGGCAAGCTGACATTGTCTAACAGGGCACCTCTGGTGCACTATTGGCGGTGTTCATCTTGTGTGTCTAGCTTTATCTTTGACCAGCTTTGTAAGAGCATTACCTCAACACCTTTTATCGTTTGGTCATGTGTCTTTATCTATAAACTGGGGCGAAGGCCTTTCTCGGTGGGCTCTCTACCACATACAATCTTGTCCCACTATTAATAGGATGATGCAATACAATATATCTTTATGCCCTACAAACATTATGACAAATGCATATACGTGCACACACAATTTTGTCGAACCATGTTGTAGGACCGAGTTCTATGAACTAAGGGGAGTGAATAGTCCTAACCAAAAATTTCTACTCCAAATTTTAGTTGGCTAATTTTTAACCTCTTCTACTTTGAACTTGCAAGAAAGTAGGATTAAGGAAAAGAGATTGCATAGACGGTTGATGCGGTGATGTTTTCCCAAGGTTCGGATAGTTGGCACTATCCTACTCCGCGTTGGTGGACGATCGTACACAAAGTCCTAATACCACAAAGGTCTCGGCGGCATCGCACATAAAAAGCCCACAAAAGCACACCCCCACTTATTCTACCATAGCTTAATGCCACTAAGGTCACTGCCGCTCTCGGGGTTGATCTTGCACGAAGAGAGCGATCACCGGGCCTTCTACAAACTCTAGATTCCTTCACACCATGAAGGCTCTCAAGTGACTCCTAACCATCTAGGAGGTGCTAGTAACAAGCAAAGTAAAGTCACTTGGATGAACTTCTCGAAAGATCTTCGATCGACTCCCTCAAGAACCCATGGAATCTCTCACAAAGATAGGCTTGAAGCAAAGAGAGTTCCAACACTATGCAAGGGATTCAAGTAAGGGAGGACCTTGGCCTTCATACCCACAAAGTTCGGCTTTCCAAGATGTCTCTAAATCTCTCCAAGACATGCCACCAAACCAAGGGGTGTAGGCATCTATTTATGGAGACCAGAAATCTGGTCATTGCTTGTGTAAAAGTAACTAGCCCGGAAGTCCCAAAAGAAAAAGCTCGGTACTGCTGCACGTGTTCAAAATTCGAATGCCAGAAGGGAAACAGAACATTCCTGGAAGTGTGTGGCGCTTAGAAGTACTGGGTAGTCCAATAAGCGTCTTAGAAGTCCAAACACCCAGAGGTACCGGAAACAAATAGCTTGAATGTACCGGACACAATGGTAGCTCATTTCTATGAGAAGGATAACATATCCGGAAGTATCGAAAAAATGACTCTCAGAGGTACCGGAGTCGATAGAGCAATTCTTGAAGGGATTCAATGTAGAAATGGCTAAGTCTAAGCTCGATACATATTGCTCGGAAGTACGGAATCTATACAAAGACACATGGCTAAAGTAAACCAAGAGGTGCTTGAAAGTGCCGAGAAAAGTTAGGCTCGGAGGTACCAGAGCTAATAGGGATGGTTTCAATAGAAACATAGCTCGGTGGTACCAGAGGAAAATTCTCAGATGTTCCGAAGCAAACTAGGAACTGGGTTCTTAGTAGGATCACTCATTACTCACAGGAAAGTAAAAACTCGAGGAATGAAATCAAATGAGTGGAAAACTTTGGGATTTGGTTGAGGAACTTGATGTGGACTTCAATGCTAGTTAAATTGCTTATGCCCCTCTTGATAGTACAGATGTCCTTAAACTCAATGGGAATCTTGAATCCAACAAAAACTTACAAATTATACACTATGAGCTCAAAGGACCAACCAATTGTTAAGGCAAAAAATAGGGATCTCCAGTGAGGTTTCCACTCACTAACAAGGACTATATTCCTGAAATAAACTTGATAAAATATTAGTCCACTTAATTGCTTGTCATTAATCACCAAAACCCAATAGGGGCCTAAGATGCACTTTCACATACCTTGTGAGAAAACACCCAAAAGTTACAACAATGGTAGCTCGTTATCATATTGAACTTTTTTGCCACTCAATATTTTCCATCTACCGAGCTTCCTCGTTGCTCCGTAATGCAAGAGTACAAGCAAGTAAACCCACCACGAGTTCCCACCTCGGTTGTTCCACATTATATATTTCCTTCTTGTCCCTCGGTGACCTCCCCCCCCCCCCCCTTTTGGGCATCACCTTACCATCCCTTTTGTGGTGTCCTTGTTGTCATTAGTAACTAGCTAAACTTGGGATGCAATGAGTATCTTGATGTTCAGATATATTCAGTTTAGGATTCAAGGATGCCTCTAACTAAGGAAAATCCTTACGATTCATACAAGTTTGGATGCTGCTAGGCAGGACGAATGGGCTAAAAAGTTCATGGCTGTAAAAGAGCTAACTTTTGTACTCCCTCCCTTCCAGTTTATAGGGCTCAATTCGAAAATCTCATCAGCCAAGGTAGATGATGAGTGATGGAATATTTTTTTGTAGATTGGAAAAGTACTCAATTAATGGGCTCGTTTTCCTCAACAAATTGTGTTTACCAATGTATTAATTGCAATGCATGCATGCATGACCAAGAATTTTTACATGCGAGTTTTCTCTTAATCCTTGCATGCCACGATTTAATGCATTTTGAAATCTGAACATGTGAATGAGAGCAATAAAATTGAGACTTATAAAATGGGAAAACAAAATTTATGATATAAGCCCTATAAACTGGAAGGGAGGGAGTACTTTGGTAGGTAGAGACCCCGATCACTATAGTGTGATCCCGAAAACAAGTGGCATCTAGTAATTGTTGTGTACATACGTAATGTTATAATGGGGTTTCACATTTTAGGCATACTACAAAATCTAGCGTTGAACGTAAGCGTATGTAAACAATGTTGTGGATAAGGATCCTATAAAACATCTTTTCAATAATGGGCCAGACCCAACCATTTCTTAAGAACACTAGCTAAGGGCCCTGGTATTACCACTTGGATCTAGAACCTACATGTTGATGCTCACAAATTTGATAGTCACACTGGTGACTTGGAGATCTCTTGAAAAGTATTAGTGTTCATTTTCAGCAATTCTCCATTATCTATCTTCGGTTGAGTGGCATGCACTTCCATGGTGCACTTCTTCTGGTTATGAAGCATGGCTAAGTGATCATACACACATTGGGTCTAGTGCTTAGGTAGTTTGGCAAGAAATATTAAATGGTGATGAAGGCATGGGTTTCCGTGGAATCCAAAAATATGGTTTTCCAATGAGTTATTCCATGTACATGCATGTACAGTTTATTCTAGGTGACATAACCTTTGGATCGGGATCTTTATGTGTAATACCCCAACCCAGTTTGACCAAGACTCGCTGTTGTTGGGATACTCGTTCGCGCATGTTTATTTGTGGTACCTTTAGAGGAAAAGATAGTTTAGGAAATAATCCATACAGTGCACCCAACCGTTAGATGCAAAATTTGGATGAAAATTTGAAGGTTGCCTTTCAGATATTTAGTACAAATAGGGTTATCAAAGCGAGGCACTTTCCCTCTTAACCAAGACTAGGAATTTGCCGTCCCAATGAGTTAAGCCATCCAATTATTGTCCATGAATTCTGTTCATCTATTTCTAACCCCTGCTACCCAAAAAAATTGAACTTGGGCATTATTTTAGATTAACCTGCCACATATTACCCCTTTGTTATTTGCCCTTCTGAAGCTTCAAATATTGAAAGTGTACTAACATTACTTTGTGTTGTGATCACTATTGGCAGATTTCTCCACTAGTTGGACCTACCAGGATAATTATGTTTTTGGGGCGGGGAAATTATGAGGGTCACAAGTTCTTCCCATACTGTAAGATTATGTTGCAGTAAATGCAGTATCTCATATAATTCTTTACATAAGATTTCAAACAATGATATGATACTATTATTTCTCAGCACAACATAGTTTAGGTGTTGTTTTTACTATATGGGCACCAGTTGTCATGGTACGTATCAGTTAATCAATTTGTGTGTGTGGTGTATTGGGGCCGAGGTGCTGGGGCGTGGGAGTAAATGCCAAGCTGCTCATTTTAATTTTTCCTATAGGTATACCTATTGGATACGCAAATATGGTACACTATTTTTTCCACGTTATGTGGTGGCGTAAATGGTGTCTTCAGTCGCTTGGGTGAGGTTGGTAGCATGTCTTTTTTTTACCTTTGGAGTGTTGACACTTTAGCTACTGCTAGTAAATCTTCCAGAATGTTTGCCTTCCTACAGATCCGAACCCTTGGAATGCTAAGATCGAGATTCAAGGCAATCCCAAAAGCTTTTGGTAAAAATCTTGTGCCAAGACATGGTAGTGATGAACCAAAGAGACGTGAGCATGAGGTCCAGCTTTGCTAAACTTTGTTAGCAATCATTTTTCTAACACTCTTGGTGGCTAACATGATAGCTGATATGTTGTCTCCTCTAATGCTTGTGTATACTCTTTTCACCAGGAGGACCAAAATGTGGACAATGATAAGTTCTCCAACATATGGAATGCATTTGTTATCTCTTTGCGAGATGAAGACTTACTAAGCAATAGGTTTGTTGTTGGTGTTAGTCTTTCTTTTCCTTCTGTTAACATGCTTTTGCTGTTGGTGTTGTTCTTTTTTTTCTCTGAAGTTGCTTCTAACATTGTTTTGCATTTGCTTCTAGGGAGAGAAACTTATCGATTGCTCCATCATCTATGGGCGGCGGCACTAGTGTTTTTCAGTGGCCTCCGTTTCTTCTCACTAGCAAAGTACGCTCCTTTAATCATCCAATAGTTAACCACTTGAGTTCTCCCTAAGGTAATATCGTTGTGCTCATGGCTATCATGTTTTAGATTCCAATTGCACTTGACATGGCAAGGAGTGTTAAAAAAGGGGATGAAGAACTACGAAAGAAGATAAACCAGGATCCATACACCTATTATGTCGTAATAGAATGCTATGAGACATTGTTAAATATTCTGTACAGCCTTATAGCAGAAACGAGTGATAAAAAGTAAGACATCTTGTTTGTTCTGGGAAAACTAATTCAGCATATGGTTATATGGCTAACTAATTCAATTACCATTGCATTGCTTCATGGGTACAGAGTTGTTAATCGGATATGGGAAAGCCTTGAAGATAGCATAAGTCGTCAATCACTTGTGGAAGAATTCCGATTGGAAGAACTTCCTCAGCTATGTGCTAAGTTCGATAAGCTGCTAACTCTACTATTGGTACTGATAACCAACATTTTCGTGATTTATAGCAAGACATATTTTTCATACGATGCTTCGGTTTCAGCAGTCCAAACATTGTTATCGATTTACAGATGATTGAGCAAGAGGAACAAGACATAATAAAGACACAGATTTCCTATCTATTACAACATATAATGGAGATCATCACACAGGATATCATGAAGAATGGACAAGGGTAAGAATTTATGCTGATTTCTGTAATGTTCACCTTGAGTAATAATCTTTGATGATCGGCATTCTTGCAAATCCTAGTATTTTCAAGGATGAAAACATAGATGAACTATTTGCAAACCTAAATCTGGACTCAATGAAGGACGAAGCTTGGAGGGAGAAGGTAATTTATCTTTTTAGCAACTTATTTCAATGGTAGTATTCATTTATATAAGTTTACAAGCACTAGTTTCCTCATTATCTAATGAAATTTTGTGCTGACGGTGTGTTAGGCTTCAATTGTTGTTGAATATGAAAGAATCTGCAATTTATGTACCAACAAACTTGGAAGTTCGGCGCAGGATCACTTTCTTTGCAAACTCACTATTTATGAAAATGCCAAGGGCTCCACAGGTCTGTAGCATGATGTCCTTCAGGTAAGAAACCCAACTCACTGGCCCGCCACCTATTTCTTTCACAAATCCAGTTTTGCTTCTTGATACGTAATTAATTTCCTTTTGAACTGTTTGGTGAACTCAACTATAATTTTCTCTATTAATTTTGTTTGTATGTGATACTTTGATCGTATCGGTCTGCTAATTTTCTTCCTAAGAGAATATCCAACTAATAGCATTTCTATTTTCACAACAGCGTTCTAACTCCATACTTCAAAGAGGAGGTGCTCTTTACGACAGAAGATCTTCATACAAAAAATGAGGACGGGATATCCATCCTGTTCTATTTACGGAAAATATATCCAGGTACTCATACATTCGTCTATCTCTCGTTGTGCCTGTTAATTATCTTCTGATGTCAGTAAATGTTCATCATGAACTGTTGCATGCTAAAAGATGAATGGAAGAATTGTCTTGAGCGGATAAAATTTAAACCAACTGGTGAGGATTCCGTTCAATTAAAGATGGATGAGATCTCACACTGGGCATCTTATAGGGGGCAAACGCTCACCAGAACTGGTAAATTACTAACTTGTGTTATCTGAACCACATCTATCTTATTACCTAATTCTCTGTTTTACTATGCTAGTGAGAGGAATGATGTACTACAGGAGGGCGCTTGAGATTCAATGTATTCAAGATAAAATTGATATTGGTTAAATTAATTCTTTTTTCATGACTTTTTTCAATTATTTGCAAATATGCATATACTTTAACTCCTTTAGTATTTTTGCAGCCAAACTGGACCGCCAGATAACGTCAACATCGTATCAAGGGTCCATATTGTAGATATGGATTTGGCCATTGCTGATATCAAATTCACCTATGTTGTCTCCTGTCAAGTTTATGGCATGCAAAAAGTATCCAGGAATCTCAAAGACAAAGCTTGCTATCTGAACATCCTTAATCTCTTGATAATGTACAGAACCTAGTGCATTCGATTTTCACAAATATCTCTTAAATAGGAAGATTACACAATCCATCTGATATTTAATATGTACAGGTACCCGTCGTTACGGGTTGCTTATATTGATGAGGTAGAAGTTCCGACCAGAAATGGAACGACCGAGAAGACTTATTATTCTGTTCTTGTCAAAGGAGTGGGTCAAGAGTATGACGAGGTACTTACAGAATATAACAATAATAATTTCACATAGCATCATTTGAATCAAAAGCTTTATTGTCTTCTCTAATTATAATTAAAGGTGGAAAACTTCAGTTTTATGTTCCTTTTCTGGATAATATGTTCTAAACAAAGATACACTTCCACCTGAGTACGTATTTAAAGTTTCTGGTGGTTTGGTCACACTTGTTAGTAGTTTCTCATCAATTTGTACTCACTATTGCTGTATATAGCCTGAAACTCATGTAAAGCGGCTAGTTGTCATCTTTTGCATACGCATCTTTAATTCAGTGAAATTTTTATAATTTGTGCTGTAAACTTGATTTAGGAAATTTACCGCATCAAGCTTCCTGGAAAACCCACAGATATTGGAGAGGGAAAATCTGAAAATCAAAATCATGCCATAATTTTCACTAGGGGAGAAGCACTCCAGGCCATTGATATGAATCAGGTAAATTTTTCATTTCCACAATGTACGTATTCAGTTCCATGCATCAACCAATTTATCAGCTTAAGTTGTCGAAGAAGGCCCAACCAGGCCAACAACGTATCCTATGTAGTTTGCATCTGCGACTTGGTTCACTCCTATGAGTCCTTGGCTTCACAACTCAGATCCATCTACCATTAGTATTTGTTGTGGCAAAATTGGGTACAACAAACTACACTTGGTCAACATTGTCCAAACACATCTCAAAACAGTCCCACTATCGAATTGTACTACTGGATCATGTTCATTTGCTGGCACACATTCTTCTCTGCCAAAAACTATTAAATTCATGTTCACATGATGGCATACACTGCCATCTCTTAAATTGTGACATGTAGGTCTTGATCCCAATGCTTTTGGTTCCGATACTCTACAATGTGGACCAGCTGGTCAATATACTTTTTCGAAAAGAGCTGGTGAATATATGCATGTAGAACTCATAGAGAAACCATGAGGAACAAGTTGGGACTAACCTAAAGGTCCTAAACTATTCGTAACCATGTACACATATGTAGTCTAACAGGTCAATGGGTAAGAAATTACTGGTAACTACTGCCCCTTTAATTGTAGGATAATTATCTCAAAGAGGCATTTAAAATGAGAAATGTGTTGGAGGAGTTCCGGAGTGACAAATATGTAAAGAGCAAACCCACTATATTAGGTCTTCGAGAGCATATTTTTACTGGAAGGTATATCAGTCTATCCAAAGTTCTGTCCAATTTTATCTTGTTCATGCCATTTATGGTATTTTTTTATTCAAGTAACTTCTTTTTATTTTCCTTTTAGTGTTTCATCACTTGCTTGGTTTATGTCCAACCAAGATAACAGCTTTGTTACGATTGGACAGCGAGTTTTGGCCAATCCTCTCAAGTACGTAACCTTATTTTCCTTATAGAAGCTATTTTACTAATGCTTTTAGTTAGGCTGATAATCTATTTGAGTAGGTTATCAGTTCCACTTATAACTATTTTGTTTCGGTCAGACCATGAGTCCCTGACCATGGGAAATTTATTTGTAATTCATTTCATATTTATCTTGCAAGGAATTCATGCTAAAAAACTTACTGAACATACTTAAACATTTATAAAGCAGATCAAATTATGTACATGCTCTACACTAAATTCCTACTCTTTCAAATATGCTTAGTCTAGTAAGAAAGAAATACTCCCTCCGATCCAAATTAATTGTCACACTCTAGTACAACTTTACAAAGTTGTACTAGAGCTGAGGCAATTAATTTGGATTGGAGGGAGTATATAATGTGCTACCAAGAAGGCAAGAACTTCTAGTAAAGGTTTGAAGCATTTTTTAGTTGGGGTTCAGCTTGAGTACAACCCCCACCCCACCCCACCCTCCCGCAATTGAATCAATGGTGGAGATTAAAATAGACCCTTTCAGATGAGAAGATATGATGGTGTAGTTTTAAACTAATCAATTTAAATCGGTGTATGTAACATTAATCGCAAAAAAAACATTTTATATGGATAGCCGGGACTCAATTTTTTGTCAACTTAAACATACATGTTTGTATACTTTGTCTTTCACATACGACATCGCATCGGGGTTCGCTTTGCTGTACATCAGCCAGCCCGGCTCCTGTCTTGACCACAACCGCTACCCGCGCCACCCATGGCAAAGTCGACCAACACTCTGAAAGCAGCCCCCAATGCTACAGTCATCCATCATCATCTCTGAGATGGCCGGCATGAGGCAGAGGGATTGACGCCGTAGACAGCACCACAGCGGCCAATTGCAAGTGCTTCATCATTGTGTCCACCACGCCGAGCTACGTCAGGATTCCCATGGATGCATCGCTCATGGACACCTAGGAAAATGCGAAGCAATACACCAAGAAATTGTTCCCACATGCATGAAGGTGCTCTGTTCACGGTCGCTCCTCGCTCGAGTATTTGGGGTGCTCATCCTTGAGCCCTTCATCGGCCGGGAAGACGTGCATGCCAATTCAGAGCATCCGTCCCTCATCGCCGCTTTCTCGGGTGGACGTTTTTGTCGAACTGGACCAAAGCGGCGACACTGAACGTGGGCAGCAGGACGAGGGAGGGGCGTAAGTTATTATCTTTTCATGCCGAGGAGAAATCTAAAATAGAAGAAAAATTCACATATTGGTATGTACATGGACGGGTGTACGATTACCTATGTTGCATTTGGGTTGGATCGCGGCAGGCCAGCGTAGTTTTATCTGGAATTGCAACTAATTAATAGTAAAAGACAAAGGTAGACCCATTTTTGGTTATGCTTTGATGACAAAGAAGAAGAGCTAACTGTGATTGGTATCCTTGCAAGGCCATAACAATTCAAGTCCCAGGCACTTCCTAGCTAAAATGAACTTTTGCTTTAATGCTAATTGTACCTTTGCTGATAATACATAGTAACTAGATTGGTTGCAACATACATCGATAAGATTCGGTTGTATGTAACTTGAATATTTGGATTAAGCTTGAAGAGGAGGGAAGGTGTCTTGCTCTTGCCAAAGGAGAGGCTTTACATTCTCGACTTTCTTCAAAAGAGAGGCTTCCCAACCAAGTTATGGGAGTGGATCACCGCTCTTCTTAAGATATCTTCCTCGAGAATCCTTCTCAATGGGATACCCGGCAACGCCATCAAGCACGAGAAGGAGATTCGCTATCTCCACTCTTTGTCATTGCCATTGATCCTCTCCAACAAGTTCTTAATGTGGCCACTCGCCGCGGGATACTCCACAAAATCAAGGGGCGTGGCACTTGCTTCCGGACATCTCTTTATGCGGACGATGCGGCTGTTTTTGTCAAGCCTTTAAAGGAGGATGTTTCAAACCTTGCAACCATCTTGGGTTGCTTTGGTCAGGCCATGGGGTTATGCACAAATTTTTAGAAGAGCTCTGCATCCCTATAAGATGTAGGAACTTGAACTTGGACGAGATCCCCCATGGGCTTCTGGCCATCCGCACCTCCTTCCCAATGAAGTATATAGGCTTTCCTCTCTCTCTCGGTGTGGCAGCTCGGGGGGGTCGATTGCCAATTCCTCGAGGATAAGGTTGCGGGCAAGCTTGTCCCTTGGGAGGGAGGGAATATCACCTCGAAGGGTCGGTGCGTTCTTGTCAAATCGGTGTTCACCTCGCAAGTGATCTTCCACGTGACCTCCCTCGTCATCCCACCCGGCACACTCACTAGCATCAACAAGATCGAGAGGGCATTCCTCTGGTCCGGGGCGGACAAGACGACTAGCGTGAAGTGCAAGGTCAATTGGGAGACGGTGTGCCACCTAAGGATCTTCAGGCCTTGGTGTGCTTCATCTTGGCAAATTTATTTGAGCCATAAGATTACGATGGCCTTGGTATGAGTGGAATGATCCGTCATGGATGTGAGTGGGGATGGGCAATCCTTGCGACGAGGACGACATGGACTTCTTCTATGCTTCGACCTTCATCACTATTGGCAAGGTGCTATTGCACCCTTTGAGACTCCCCTTGGCTACTTGGAAAGCGACTTAAAGAATTGGCTCCACTCATCTTTAAGTGCTCCATAAGGAAAAACTAGAAGATACACAAAGCCTTGCGCGAGGGTGCGTGGATTGCCAAAGTCAAAATATCGTTCACCTTCGACCATATCTGCCAATTCATTCGACTTTGGACCTTGCTTCGGGATGTCCACCTCCACGAGGATATGGAGGATTCCATCACTTGGAAGCACACAACAAATGGTGAATATACCGCAGCCTCGGCATATAAGGGGTAATTCTTGGGCATTGTTCGCACGGAGATGAATAACACCGTTTGGAGGGTTTGGGCTCCCCCCCCCCCCCCCCCCCACACACACACACACACAAATCAAGTTCTTTGCTTGGCTAGCAATTCAAAATCGTGTTTGGACCGCCAACCGCTTGGCCAAGCGAGGTTGGGACAATTGTAGACTTTGCCCGTTATGCAAGAGAGAGCAAGAGTCTGTTGCGCACCTCTTCTACAAGTGCCGCTACACGTTGACACTTTGGGAAATGTTGAAAGATTGGCTCCAATTTGATAGCATGGATAGTTCCACTTGGCCGGTGGAATGATCGATCAAGGAGTGGTGGACAAACATGTCTAGCGCGACGACAGTGCATAGGAAAGCAATGGCCTCCCTGACGATGCTGGTTGGTTGGACTATTTGGAACGAGAGGAACGCGAAGATATTCTGCAACAAATTCAAGCCACCTAACACCCTGCTTACCAATATAAAGAGCGAGGCTAAGCTTTGGGTACCCGCGGGGGCGAAAGTTTTGGGTCATTTGATGTCGGGAGAGTAATGACCATGCTGTAATATTATTTACTTTTCGCTACAAACTCTTGTTCGTCTTCCTTCTTAATTAATGGATGAAGCAAAGCTTTTGCCTCCGTTACAAAAAAATATATCTGGATTAATAATACGTGAACTTAAATTAAAAATACATATGATATATATTGTTTAGTTATAAAATATTTATTGAATATAAGTAGCATATTAAAATGAACATGGCTCAGCCTTTTTCCATGCATTGTTGCATGTGGGGGTGGGCATTTTCCCATGCATGGTTGCATGTTGAGGGAAATATGATCGTCGAAATCACCTACTTAGTTATATAGGGTATCATATTTTCATAAAGTTGAAACTTGTATGTGGCCAAAGATACTCCAGTCTTAAAAAAAATTGTTGCTAAGATGGTCCACCCAATCATGAAAATTTGTTGGGAAGCCCAGTGAGCAAATAATAAGTCACTCATCTTGTCAACTTAGTCGACCAGACAATTATGATTTTAGGGAGTATAAAGGTTTGGTAAGTGGGAAAAGAGAGCAATGGAAGATTGTTTGAAAAATAGTTGCACAAATATGTAGACCATGCTGGACAATCGTACTATACACAAAGGTAAATAACGGAATTACGAGATGAAAGCAAATATCACTTAAATAGTTTTGTTTCATGTTTCTGTATTTATGTAATGCAACTTCTTTTGAGCACGAGGATTTTTGTGTCTCTAACTCATTGTAATGTGCCACAGGGTTCGTTTCCATTATGGTCATCCTGATATTTTTTATAGACTCTTCCATATTACTAGGGGTGGCATAAGCAAAGCTTCCAAGACTATAAATTTAAGTGAAGGTATCTTTTCAGGTAAGTCTGCATCTCTTATAGATGTTTTGCAGTCGTTCAATACACAGAATGCATTTACTGAATTCAATGTTCTTAGGTTTTAATTCGACAATGAGAGAAGGAAATATCACACATCATGAGTACATGCAAGTTGGTAAAGGCCGTAACGTGGGAATGAACCAAATTTCAAGCTTTGAAGCTAAGGTCGCCATTGGCAATGGTGAACAAACATTGAGTCGTGACATCTATTGACTTGGACGCAGATTTGACTTCTACCGAATGCTATCTTTCTACTTCACTACAGTTGGCTTTTATTTCAGTAGCATGGTAAGAACCATTAACTGACGATATCTAGGTGGAGTACTTCTTTTCTAAATAATGTCTAGGCAATTTCCTTCTTTCTATGCGTTTATGGTTGGGCCATAGGAAAGAACCATACGACCATAAAAAAAGAACCATACAGAACATAGATAAAAAAATTGTGAGAGTTGTTTACAGATAAAAAATCCCATAAAAGAAAAAGGGGGAATTAGGTGGAGATGATCGAAGTTCAGGCCATTTATTTTATCATGCACAAGTATGTTAAAATGGATAATCAGCAATATCTTCCTTCAAAATAAAATCAGCAATATTTGGCATCATTCATGGGGTTTCTTTAAATGGTCTCTTTTAGGATTTCGGTTATTATCCATAAACTTAAATCATAGTTTGGCAATGGCGCCAACACGTAGTTTCTTCATTCTGCATATTTTCAGATACTGACATCCATAGTTCCTTCTTTCAGGTTAGTGTACTTACAGTATATGTATTTTTGTATGGGAGGTTATATCTTGTCATGAGTAGTCTGGAAAAATCTATTTTGCTGGATCCACGTATTCAGAACATCAAGCCTCTTGAAAATGCACTCGCTTCACAGTCTATTTTCCAGCTTGGTTTACTGCTTGTCCTCCCTATGGTCATGGAAGCCAGCTTAGAGAAGGGATTCCACACAGCGTTAGGAGAGTTGGTCATCATGCAGCTTCAGCTGGCCTCTCTGTTCTTCACGTTCCAGCTTGGCACCAAAACACACTACTATGGGCGAACAATACTCCATGGTGGCGCTAAACAAAGACCTGTGGGGCGTGGAATTGTTATGTACCACGCAAAGTTTGCTGATAATTATCGCATGTACTCCAGAAGCCACTTTGTCAAAGGACTCGAGCTGTTAATACTTCTGGTTGTGTATCTAGCCTATGGAAAGTCTTACCGCAGCTCGAGCTTGTACCTATTTGTCACCTTGTCCATATGGTTCCTGGTTGCATCTTGGCTCTTTGCACCATTTATTTTCAACCCGTCATGCTTTCAGTGGCAGAAGACGGTTGATGACTGGGCAGATTGGAGGAAATGGATGGGTAACCGAGGGGGTATGGGTATCTCTGTGGATCAAAGCTGGGAGGCTTGGTGGATAGGTGAGCAAGGAGCACCTCAGGAAGACCAGCATTCGTGGTCTTCTATTGGAAAGCCTCCTATCTCTTCGATTCTTGATCTACCAGTATGTTATTGTGTGCCAACTGCACATAGCACGCGGCTGCACAAGCATTATGGTACTTCTTTCTCTACAAACTCCATATATGACCTGCTTCATCTATAACTAATACAGTCGCAGTGCAACGTATCCTAATGTAATTTTTTCCATGACCTCTTGACTTCTAGGTCTATGGATTGTCATGGCTAGTCATGCTGGCGGTTCTAGCAGTTTTGAAGGTAAGGATTGTTTTGACCAATTACCTCTAATGCTGAAAAATCTTACCATCTGAATGATGTACCTTCTCTTCAGATGGTTTCAATAGGACGGCAGAAATTTGGGACTGACCTACAGCTTATACTCCGCATCCTCAAGGGCATGCTCTTCCTTGGCTTTGTCTCTGCGATGGTGGTCCTGCTTGTCATAGGCAACCTCACAATTTCTGATGTCTTCGCTAGTATTCTCGGGTTCCTACCAACTGGTTGGTGTATCCTTCTGGTGAGTCAAACCTCTATTTACCTACTTTTGAGCTTCGCATATCAACCAGAAAACAACATATTTATGCTTTACAGGTTCAACTTTCCAGTACATTCTGTTCCCTGTGATTTATATTGTTTCTTCTTCACAGATTGCGCAAGCATGCTCTCCACTTATTAAGAAAACTAAGCTGTGGGACTCCATCATGGAGCTTGGGAGGGCATATGACAACATCATGGGTCTCGTCATCTTCCTTCCCATCGGCTTCTTGTCATGGCTGCCCTTCGTCTCAGAGCTCCAGACACGGTTGCTCTTCAACCAAGCCTTCAGCCAGGGCCTCCAGATCTCAAGGATCCTTGCCGGCCAGAAGGACATTACAGAGTTCGAATGACCAGTTTCATTCCCCTCCCATGTGAACTCGCATAGGCAGCAACGGATGATATACATGCTCCAGGTTCATGTGTCATGATCGATTTTGCTGGTTCTTGACAGGACCCTAGTTTCTCTATGATGTGACCGGCCTTAAGAGGTTATACGTATATTTCAAAAAAAAATTGTAAACTTTTAATAATTATTGATGCCCATGTGTTCAGAACTTTAGATGATGATTGTAAATTTTAAATAATTACTGATTTTAAACGATGTGTTTAGATCATGATCTCTTTTCACTGTTGTGCTTCTAGTAATGATGGCTTCAAAAGTACAATTTTTAGAAACACTGTGTATAATGTGGGCACACATACCTACACACGCAAATACTCACACTGCATGTATAACTGGAGTCGGGGACGACGGAAGGAGGAGAGGGGTGTGGCGATGGTGACGACGATCACTCCCCGGATATCAACAAATATGCCTCTCCTGCATATGCACAAATTTTATCAGATAGCACAATTAGAAGCAATGACAAATTTACGGCCAAAAATGCTTCAAATCATAAGGGAGGGGGGACAATGCCCCACCTTGCAGCCGACAGAGGAAGGAGTCGAGGACGGGGTCGATGAACGGAGGAGTCAAGCTAAAGCAACCTACAAAATAGTGCTGTCATATAGCTAATTAATAAAGTGTTGTCACCTAGGAGTGATGTTATATGATTCTACCATGTGAATCTAAAACAAGCATCTCTCAATCTGTTCTCTAAATCTCTCATAGCAAAATTAATACCAACCTACAAAGTTCACAATATTTCAAAGCACATGATCCATCGCCATCCTAAAAACCCTAAACATGATCATTTCTTTATATACATATACATGAGCAGCAAGCAATTCTTTTATATACATATACATGTATGTAAAGCAACAAATTCCTTTATATACATGAGCAGCAAGCATTTCTGTTATAAACAGAGCTTCACCATTTAAGCATAATACAAAATTTGAATTGCGGCAGCTCCACCATTTATGAAAAAACATGAATGTTCTTACATGGAAACAGCACCATTTTATCAACTTATACAATGATGAGTTGCAGAATTAGATTCATCCATATAGTATCCTAACAAGGGGAAAATTTGTAAACTAGTTCCATATATGAAGAAATGAATGCAAGCGCTGCTATTTCTACGTCAACTGAGTAATCTCATACTATGAGTTGCTATTTTCCCATCCGTTTGAAACCCTGCAGCTAGCTACTGATTGACCTTCTTATTTTTTTTGAAGAAAAGGGGTTTCCCCCCACCCCATTTTATTGAAAAACAAGGCAATTGACCTTCTTATTCAGATGGAACAACATGATTTTGACATCCATGGATAGCATGTATCACATTCTGATTCATGCATGTGATTTGCTGTAACATGCATTCCTTATTTTCTGGTTGTGAAGTAGGGAGTATGATACAACTGCAGCTGTTCTTGGAAATAAATATATCTACAAATATTATTAATGCATGCTGCCATCGCTGTCGAAAGTGGGCTATATTTCACATTTCTTTTTAATGCTTCACAAATCGGAACACTCATAAGTGGAGAACTGTTAAGCATAGAGAAGTTTTCGCACATATCCTCACTTGAGGAAAACCAACAGCGAAGATTTTCCAGCCTTGCCGAACGGAGTTACTGAAAAAACCTGAATGTTTTGTGCCATCTACATCACACATAGCACAAGTTCATCTCTCTTCATCACACAGTCAAAAATTTAAAATTTCATCACTCTGCATCACACATAAGCAATCCATAGCACAGGTTCATCTCTCTTCATCACACACTCAAAAATTCAAATTTTCATCTCTCTGCATCACACATAAGCAATTCACATAGCACAAGTTCAACTCTCTTCATCACACTCAAAAATTATCTATCGGGCATTCGGTCGAACACTTACTGTGCACAAATTTTCGCGCTCGCGGTCGCGGGTGTGGTGGCCCAAGAGGAGGGGCGGGGGGGCAAGCAGGGGGGGGCGGAGCGAAGCAGAGAGGAGTGGGGGCGCCGGTGAGCTCGCCGGAGAGGGAGCACCGCGTCACCGGTGTTTTCTGTTTACACGAGGTGGTTGGGTTCTGTCTCTCTCCCTCTCGTTTTCTGTTTTTTTTCTTTGTCTTCAATTTGATTTGGTTAGGCGGCCGCTTAACCAAATGGCGCGCTGTGAATTGGTTGGGAAAAAGTTTTGAACTTTGTGAAATAATTTGTCAATCGGTGACCAGTGACATAATTAAACTTTGTGTTTGAGAAATAATTTTTAGATGAACAGGGAGGCTCTCCTCGGCTCCATTACCAGAATGAAACCAAGAGTTCTGTGACGATACATCAACTCAAAGAGCAGTTTGGTAGGAATGTAACAGCTACAAGCAACAGAATAATGAAAACGAAGCGGTCGACACGCTGGCCTCAACATGAACTACTTGGAGAAGGGGGTGAAACGAGAAATTATGATATAGCTCCTTCATTAGATCATGATTGCCTCGCATGCTTTCCTGAACTTTAGCGGCGGTGTTGCGGTAGCTGCTACTTGTGAGCTGTGTTGTTAATTCCCTGAAGAGGAAGGGAGATGCAGTACAGTAGAGATAAGTATTTCCCTCAGTTATGAAACCAAGGTTATCAATCTAGTAGGAGAATCACGCAACACCTCGTTAGCAGCACCTGCACACAAAACAACAAATCCTTGCACCCAACGCAAACAAGGGGTTGTCAATCCCTCGGCGGTAATTGCAAGATTAAATTGTATGTGATAGATAGATAGATTGAAACAAAAATACAAAATAAAATAAATAAACAAAAAGTGCAGCAAGGTATTTTTAGGGTTTTTAATATATGATTTAGATAGACCCGGGGGCCATAGTTTTCACTAGAGGTTTCTCTCAAGAAAATAGCATACGGTGGGTAAACAAATTACTGTTGGGCAATTGATAGAAAAGAAAATAATCATGACGATATCCAAGGCAATGATCATGTATATAGGCATCACGTCCGAGACAAGTAGACCGACTCCTGCCTGCATCTACTACTATTACTACACACATCGACCGCTATCCAGCATGCATCTAGTGTATTAAGTCCATAAAGAACGGAGTAACACCTTAAGCAAGATGACATGATGTAGACAAAGTAAACTCACGCATGAATAAACCCCATCTTTTTACCCTTAATAGCAACGATACATACGTGTTATGTCCCTTTCTGTCACTGGGATTGAGCACCGCAAGATCGAACCCATTACAAAGCACATCTTCCCATGGCAAGATAAATCAATCTAGTTGGCCAAACCAAATCAATAGATCAGAGAAGAAATACGAAGCTATAATAATCATGCATAAAAGAGATCAGAGAAGACTCAAATAATATTCATGGATAATCTGATCATAAACTCACAATTCATCGGATCCCAACAAACACACCGTAAAAAGTGATTACATCGGATAGAACTCCAAGAACATCGAGGAGAACATTGTATTGAAGATCAAAAAGAGATAAGAAGCCATCTAGCTACTAACTACGGACCCGAAGGTCTGTGGTAAACTACTCACGCATCATCGGAAGGGCAGCAAGGTTGATATAGAGCCCCTCCGTGATCGATTCCCCCTCCGGCGGAGTACCGGAAAAGGCCTCCAGATGGGATCTCTCGAGAACAGAAACTTGCGGTGGCGGAAAAAGTATTTCGTGGACTCCCCTGATGGTTTCCTGATTTTTGGGAATTTATAGTGGTGGAATTAGGTCAAAAGAGGCAGAGGTGGGGCAGGCGCGCCCTGGTGGCTCGTGGCCACCTCCCGGGGCTTCTGGCCTTCTCCCGAAGCTTCTAGTGTTGGTTATGTCCAGAAAAAAATCTCCAAAACGTTCGTAGCATTTGGACTTCATTTGGTATTGATATTCTGTAAAACCAAAAATAGGCAGAAAACAGAAACTGGCATTGGGCACTAAGTTAATAGGTTAGTCCCAAAAAATGATATATAATTGTTGTAAATGTATATAAAAACATCCAAGATTGATAATATAATAGCATGGAACAATCAAAAATTATAGATACGTTGGAGACGTATCAGCATCCCCAAGCTTAATTCCTGCTCGTCCTCGAGTAGGTAAATGATAAAAACAGAATTTTTGATGTGGAATGCTACCTATCATATTCATCATATTTTCTTCTCTTTTATAGCATGGACATTTGGACTTGAATGATTTAAAGGAATAGTCTATAGTTTGACATGAAGATATAAATACTCAAGCATACTAACAAGCAACCATGTCTTTCAAAATATCAACGCTAAAGAAAGTTATCCCTAGCCCATTATGCTCAATCATTGATCCATTCATGAAACACACTCAATATTAGCTACACACAATGCACAAGTATGACAATAGTGCTCTCTAGTTGGTGCTTTATAAGAGAAGATGGAGACTCAAAATAAAAATAAAAATAAAAATTGCATAAAAGTAAATAGATAGGCCCTTCGCAGAGGGAAGCGGAGATTTGCTAATGTGCCAGAGCTCAAAGCTTAAATTAGAGAGATAAAAATATTTTGAGAGGCATGCTTTTCCTGTCAACGAAAACGACCGAGAATTCCCAATATCTTCCATGCTAGACACATCATAGGCGGTTCCCAAACAGAAAGTAAAGTTTATTTCCTTTCCACCATTCTTTCACAATCCATGGCTAGCCGTATCCACGGGTGCCCTCCATACCAACACTTTCCAAGGAATTTTGTTGTTATTAATTTTTGATTCATTGTGGGACTGGGCATCCCTATTACCAACCACTCTCTCGTGCAATGACAAGTGAATAAACACTCATCATGAGAATAACACACCTAGCATGGAAAATATTGGCCACCCCCTGCCGCTTCATGAGCGGTACGGGCACACAAAACGGAAAATTATTTTGAAAATTAGAGTTGGCACACGCAAATTTACTTGGAACGGTATGGAAATACCGCATATAGGTAGATATGGTGGACTCATTTGGCACAACTTGGGTTTAAGGAATTTGGATGCACAAGCAGTATTTCCGCTTAGTACAAATGAAGGCTAGCAAATAGATTGAGAAGCAACCAACCAAAAAACGAAAACGGTCATAAACATGCATTGAACATAACTAACACTGAATAATGCACCATAAGTAGGATATAATTTCTTTGCATAACTATTGACTTAATGTGCATGCATAGGGAATCACAAGCCTTAACACTAATATTCTTACTAAATCACAATTACTCACTAACATGGCTCACATATTATCATCTCCATATCGCAAAACTATTGCAAGGAATCACACTTATCATATCCAATGATCTATATGAAAGTTTTTATTATATCCCTCTTGAATATTCATCACTTTGGGACCAAATTCATATCTTGTGCAAATTACCATTACTATTATCATCTCTCAAAAAGATATAAGTGAAGCATGAGAGTGCAAATATTTCTTCAAAATTTTCATCTTATCAACTCTCAAAATAATATAAGTGAAGCATGAGAGTTTATTTCTTCAAAATATAGCCACCGCCGTCCTCAAAAGGATTTAAGTGAAGCACTAGAGCAACTGCCTAGCTCAAAAAATTTAAGTGAAGCACATAGAGTATTCTAACAAATTATGATAAACGTGTGGCTCTCTCAAATTGGTGTGTCCAGCAAAGATGATTGTGACAAACTAAAAAGGAAACAAAGCAAAGACTCATATAATACAAGACGCTCCAAGAAAAACACATATCATGTGACGAATAAAAATATGGCTCCAAGTAAAATTACCGATGGTTGGTAGAAGAAAGAGGGGATGCCTTCCGGGGCATCCCGAAGGCATCCCCAAGCTTAGACGCTTGAGTCTTCCTTGAATATTACCTTGGGGTGCCTCGGGCATCCCCAAGCTTAGGCTCTTGCTACTCCTTATTCCTTCATCCATCGTGATCTCACCCAAAACTTGAAAACTTCAATCACACAAAACTCAACAAAACCTTCGTGAGATCCGTTACTATAACAAAATAAATCACTACTTTATGTACTGTTGCAAACCCATTCATATTTTATTTTTGCATTATACCTACTGTATTCTAACTTCTCCATGGCTTATACCCCCCCCCCCCCCCCGATACAATCCATAGTTTCATCAAAACAAGCAAGTAGTGCATCAAAAACAGAATCTGTCAAAAACAGAACAGTCTGTAGCAATCTATTTAAAATCTATACTTCTGTAACTCCAAAAATTCTGAAACATTAGGAAAACGTGGGAAATTCATATACCAATACTGTGTAAAAATTTCAGATTTTTCTGACGCTCCAGTACAGAACCAAAATTCCAGCACTGGACGCAAAACTTTCTGTTTTCCAAACAGCATCAATTATACTATCTTCCAAATCATCCCAAAGGTTTTACTTGGCACAAACACTAATTAAAAACACAAAAACTCAATCATAACAGTAGCATAGATGTGAAAACAAACAATAACAGAAAAAAATTATTTTATTCATTGGGTTGCCTCCCAACAAGCGCTATTGTTTTATGCCCCTAGCTAGGCATAATGCATAGTTTCAAGTGTTGTCATCTTTCAAGTTGATTCCATAAGTGGCCCTCATAATGGATTCATATGGTGCTTTAATTTTCTTCCTAGGGAAATGTTCCATACCCTTTTTTAATGGAAATTAAAATTTTATATTCCCTTCTTTCATGTCAATAATGGCACCTATGGTTCGTAAGAACGGTCTACCAAGTATTATTGGGCAAGTAGGATTGCATTCAATGTCAAGTACAATAAAATCAACGGGCACATAGTTCCTATTTGCAAGAATAAGAACATCATTAATTCTACCCAAAGGCCTTTTAATAGTAGAATCCGCAAGATGTAAATTAAGAGAGCATTCATCTATATTGGTAAAACCTAGCACATCACATAGAGATTTTGGAATTGTGGAAACGCTTGCACCCAAATCACATAAAGCATTGCACTCATAATTTTTAATTTTAACTTTAATGGTGGGTTCCCATTCATCATATAATTTTCTAGGAATTGAAATTTCTAGTTCTGGCTTTTCTTCTAACGCTTTCATCATTGCTTCTACGATGTGTTTAGTAAAAGCCTTATTTTGCTCATAAGCGTTGGGTGAATTTAACATGGATTGTAACAAAGAAATGCATTCAATCAAGGAACAATTATCATAATTAAAATCTTTGTAATCCAAGAGAGTGGGCACATCGCTAGTTAAAGTTTTTACCTCTCCAAACCCACTTTTATCAAAAAAATTATCAAGATTTTCACCCTCCGAATTATGGGAACGCCTACTAGCTAAAGTTGACTCTTCTTCAGTTCCCTTTTCATCAATTTTAATATTGCTAAATAAAGAATCAATAGATGAAACACCAATCATTTTAATATCCTCATCATTACTACGATAAAAACCGGGAGGAATCGCTTTTTCTAAAAATTCTCATTTAGCTTTTAGCATGGCGGTTCTTTTCTTACTCTCATCCATGGAGACATATAAAGCTTTAATTGATTCATTAATATCAATTTTGGGTGGCAAAATTTTAGTCTTGAGATTTTCCACATCATGAATAATTCTATCAATGCTCCTAGACATATCATCAAGTTTACTCAATTTTTCTTCTATCGTAGTGTTGAAAACCTTTTGAGCATTAATAAATTCTTTAATATTAATTTCAAGATCAGAGGGCATCCTATTATTATTATTATAAGAATTGCCATAGGGATTGCCATAATTATTAGAGGTATTTTCAGGAAACGGTCTAGCATTGAAATTACCTCTATAAGCATTATTATTAAAATTGTTTCGCGAGACAAAATTCACATCTACGGGATCATTATTTTGCTCAATCAAGGTGGACAAAGGCACATCATTAAGATCAATAGTAGTATTTTTGCTAGCAACCAATTTCATAAGCGCATCAACTTTATCACTCAAAGTACTAATTTCTTCAACAGAATTCACTTTTTTACTAGTAGGAACTCTTTCAGTATGCCATTGTGAATAATTTGCCATAATATTATCAAGCAATTTAGTAGCTTCTCCCAAAGTAATTTCCATAAAAGTACCACCCGCGGCGGAATCTAAAAGATTTCTAGAAACAAAATTTAATCCCGCATAAAAAAATTGTATGATCATCCATAAATTTAAACCATGAGTAGGACAATTTCTTATCATTAATTTCATCCTTTCCCAAGATTGGGTGACATGTTCATGATCAAGTTGCTTAAAATTCATAATTTGATTTCTAAGAGAAATAATTTTCGCGGGAGGAAAATACTAGGTAATAAAAGCATCTTTACACCTATCCCAAGAATAGATACTATTTCGTGGTAAAGATGAAAACCAAATTTTTGCACGATCCCGTAATGAGAATGGAAATAATTTTAATTTCACAATATCATTATCCACATCTTTTTTCTTTTGCATATCACACAATTCTACGAAAGTGTTAAGATGGGATGCAGCATCTTCATTAGGACTACCAGAAAATTGTTCTTTCATAACAAGATTTAGCAAAGCGGCATTAATATCACAAGTCTCCGCACTAGCGGCGGGAGGAGCAATCGGAGTACTAATAAAATCATTATTATTAGTATTGGAAAAATCACACAATTTTGTATTTTCTTGAGACATCGTGGCTACGCAAACAAGATAACAAGCAAGCAAACAAGCAAACAAGAAAAAGGCAAACGAAAAAAAAATTGTATTTTTGTAAAAACTTTTTAGAAGTGGGGGAGATGAAAACGAGAGGCAAAGGCAAATAAAATAAATGCAAGGAGATGAGAGTTTTATGCGTAGTTACTTGATAGATGTTGATGGTGTCTCCCCGGCAACGGCGCCAGAAATTCTTCCTGCTACTTGTGAGCTGCGTTGATAATTCCCTAAAGAGGAAGGGAGATGCAGTACAGCAGAGATAAGTATTTCCCTCAGTTATGAAACCAAGGTTATCAATCCAGTAGGAGAATCACGCAACACCTCGTTAGCACCACTAGCACACAAAACAACAAATCCTTGCACCCAACGCAAACAAGGGGTTGTCAATCCCTCGGTGGTAATTGCAAGATTAAATTGTATGTGATAGATAGATAGATTGAAACAAAAATACAAAATAAAATAAATAAACAAAAAGTGCAGCAAGGTATTTTTAGGGTTTTTAATATATGATTTAGATAGACCCGGGGCCATAGTTTTCACTAGAGGCTTCTCTTAAGAAAATAGCATACGGTGGGTAAACAAATTACTGTTGGGCAATTGATAGAAAAGCAAATAATCATGACGATATCCAAGGCAATGATCATGTATATAGGCATCACGTCCGAGACAAGTAGACCGACTCCTGCCTGCATCTACTACTATTACTCCACACATCGACCGCTATCCAGCATGCATCTAGTGTATTAAGTCCATAAAGAACGGAGTAACGCCTTAAGCAAGATGACATGATGTAGACAAAGTAAACTCACGCATGAATAAACCCCATCTTTTTACCCTTAATAGCAACGATACATACGTGTCATGTCCCTTTCTTGTCACTGGGATTGAGCACCGCAAGATCGAACCCATTACAAAGCACCTCTTCCCATGGCAAGATAAATCAATCTAGTTGGCCAAACCAAATCAATAGATCGGAGAAGAAATACGAAGCTATAATAATCATGCATAAAAGAGATCAGAGAAGACTCAAATAATATTCATGGATAATCTGATCATAAACTCACAATTCATCGGATCCCAACAAACACACCGCAAAAAGTGATTACATCGGATAGAACTCCAAGAACATCGAGGAGAACATTGTATTGAAGATCAAAAAGAGAGAAGAAGCCATCTAGCTACTAACTATGGACCCGAAGGTCTGTGGTAAACTACTCACGCATCATCGGAAGGGCAGCAAGGTTGATGTAGAGCCCCTCCGTGATCGATTCCCCCTCCGGCGAAGTACCGAAAAAGGCCTCCAGATGGGATCTCTCGAGAACAGAAACTTGCGGCGACGGAAAAATATTTCGTGGACTCCCCTGATGGTTTCCTGATTTTTGGGAATTTATAGTGGTGGAATTAGGTCAAAAGAGGCAGAGGTGGGTCCACGAGGCACCAGGGTGCGCCTGCCCCCCCCCCCCCCCAGGCGCGCCATGGTGGCTCGTGGCCACCTCCCGGGGCTTCTGGCCTTCTCCCGAAGCTTCTAGTGTTGTTATGTCTAGAAAAAAATCTCCAAAAAGTTTCGTGGCATTTGGACTTCATTTGGTATTGATATTCTGTAAAACCAAAAACAGGCAGAAAACAGCAACTGGCACTGGGCACTAAGTTAATAGGTTAGTCCCAAAAAATGATATATAATTGTTGTAAATGTATATAAAAACATCCAAGATTGATAATATAATAGCATGGAACAATCAAAAATTATAGATACGTTGGAGACGTATCAGCATCCCCAAGCTTAATTCCTGCTCGTCCTCGAGTAGGTAAATGATAAAAACAGAATTTTTGATGTGGAATGCTACCTATCATATTCATCATATTTTCTTCTCTTTTATAGCATGGACATTTGGACTTGAATGATTTAAAGCAATAGTCTATAGTTTGGCATGAAGATATAAATACTCAAGCATACTAACAAGCAACCATGCCTTTCAAAATACGCACGCTCCCTCCACCGCTGTCCTCTCGTCGTCCGCAGCATCTCCGGCGCCACGGCATCGATTGACCGCGGCAGCTCCGGGAAGGACTGGTACACGAATGGGAGGGGCTTTCACGGAACCGTTGAACCTGGGGGGACGGGGAGCACGTGGATCTGGTCGCGCGCGGCTAGTTGGGGCGGCGCCGGCGGGCGCGGCGCCGGTTGTGGTGGCGGTGCAAGGCGGAGGGGAATCGCGGGAGCGGTCATGCGGGAGCGGGTCCGGGCAATCACCGTTTGAGAAATAATTGAATTTTGTGTTTCTGAAAGAATCAAAATTTTGAGAAACTATTTTCTTAATTGTTGTGTAAATTGACTGAAGTCTGATCGAATTAACTAAAATAATGAAATCTTTCCGAAATCACTTTTTGATTTAGGAAATAATTGAAATAAATTTTCTGAAATAATGTAATGTTACTGAATTTTTTTGATCAACTTATACATTTGTGCCCCTAACTCGAACCCACTACTCATATTTTCCCCTAATTCTGAAGTCTGCTCAAATTTGCCCCTCTACCGTTATGTGCACTTATAGAAATGCCCTTCTGTGCCGTTACCGTCCAGTCAAAGCCGGTCAAAGGGCTTTGACCGTCCTGAAAAAAATAGCAAAAAAAATCTAAAAAATCTGAAATTTTGTGGGATCAAAGATACTCAGGTTCGCAAGGTGCCTGCAAATTTTCGTGCTGTTTGGACATTCCAGGAGCTCGTGGCGAAGGAAAAACAATAAATATGTACGCATGTGAACAGTAAATTCAAAAAAAATAGCAAGAAATTCAAAAAAATATGAAAAAAATTGGCATCAAAGAGTCTCGGGTCCGCAAGGTGTGTGCAAAAAATTTTATCAAATAATAGTACGAAAGATAGCCGTGGGTAGAAACAAAAGGGTAGTAACGTAGTTGATTAATAAGATTATATCGCTTTTTTAAACTGATTGAAATTATATCATCCTTCGATCTTCCTGTTATGGCCGCTTCATGCTTATTGTTTCTTTGCATCAATTTGAACTCATTGGGGTGATGTAAGCCAAATGCAACATACAATATTTCTACTAAGAATGTGCAAGTTTAATACATTGTGTCATAACTAAGAGCTATCAAAAGAAAACAAACCAAAGGGAGAAGCGTGCTTTGTTTCATCACAGGTTGTGGATTGGATAAGGTAATAGAAGGAGAGTAGAGCATGTGGCTACACTCCCTTTGGTTTATGCAATGTCTTAATGGCTACACGGGTAGAAATAGGGCTCAAGGAGATTATTTTTTATTTCTTGATGGAACCAAAAGAGAACACCTTGCATTTTCCAATCATCCCATCCTTCATATAGGAGTCAAACATAGAAAATTGATCTAACAAAGTCTGACCAAATCAATATAAACAACTAACTATACTATAGAGGAAAGCCAATAAGAACTTGGGGAAAATGGCTTGTTTCTAAGCTAGTGATCATGGTGATCAACTGCACCTGTCCGGGCCTGAGGTGCTGCAAACACTTCCTCGTGTTGTTTAGGATGTTGACGGTATCACTTGCCTGACATGACATATTTCCCTTTCTTTCAAGGAACATACATGTAATCCAGACTTCTAGTGGGACATGTGTGCATTTGAGTTCAATTATTCATATGTGTAATTCTGAAAGAAATTTGATTAACATTAAGGGCATCCGTTAACATGATTAAACTAACTTTAGATGAATGGACTATGCAGGAAGATGATCATTCGATTAGCAGAGGGTGGATGTCCAAAACAAATTTTGTTGAAGTTCGTACATTTTTGCACCTCTTCAGAAGTTTTGATCGAATGTGGGCTTTCTTCATATTGGATTTCCAGGTATGTACTTTATCATTGAATTAAAAGATATCATGTTTCTTTATTTTCCATATAATGTGTTTATTTCCTTTTAGGCCATGGTAATTATTGCTTGGAGCCCTTCTGGATCACCTTCTGCTATATTCGAACCAATTGTTTTCAGAAAGGTTATGACAATATTCATAACAACTGTGTTTCTAAACTTCCTTCAAGGTATGGACGCAATTTAATAATTGGGTATTTCATGAATCTTGTATCCTTGCTAACTTGTTATATTACAACTTAAATAGTTCTTGCTTAATTCCTTTTGGCTAAGTAGAATTTGAAACTTTCCCGCAAAAAAAGTAGTATTTGAAACTATTTTGGTTTTTGTTCTCGATTCGGGTGATGCACAGTTTCTAAAACCGGTGCCTTCAACTTTTCCAGCCACACTTGAGATAGTTCTAAACTGGAAGGTTTGGAGGAGCCTAGTGTGCTCGCAGAAGATACGACATGTTTCGGAAGTTGTTGTAGCTATTGGCTGGTTGATAATTCTTCCTGTGACGTACTCAAGTTCTATTCAAAATCCCACCGGCCTTATCACGTTCTTAAGGAAATGGATTGGAAATTTCCAAAGTCAAACAATTTATAATTTTGAAGTTGCTATTTACATGTTGCCGAACATTTTCAGTGCCTTGTTTTTCATAGTTCTACCAATTCGAAGGGCATTGGAGCGTTCAAATTCTCGCATTGTTAGATTTCTTTTGTGGTGGATGCAGGTATATTTGGTTAGATCTATTTATATAACTTCTTATAGAATTATTTGTAATCATTGGTTCTTACATATTTCTGTTCTTATCAGCCAAAATTATATGTTGCCCAAGGCATGTACGAGGACACATGTCCACGTCTCAAGTAACTCTCTCTATCTCTTACATGTTTCCTTTTGTGAACCTAACTTCTAATTTTTACCATCTCTGCCTAGAAGTAGTAATGGTTTTCTTCATAAATAGGTACACAACATTCTGGATTCTATTGCTTATATGCAAGCTCACCTTCAGTTATTATGTTGAGGTTGGTATAATCTAAGTAATATCATAATGTTTTACTAGTTTGAGTATCACTTTGGATTTACCTCCTTCCATAAGCAAGTTAATGCTTTTTGCTCAAATTAATCCACCAGTTATGGTTTGTCTTGCCCTTTACTTAAATTTGTGTTCCATCTGTCGCATAATAGATGTCCTCTGAGAAATTCAACAATCACACTTCTTTATCTTTGACCACGAATTAATTTAAAAACTTAGATTTCTTAAATACAAATAGCTCCATTGGTTTTTCAATTAAAAATTCTTTCACAATATAATATTTTGTACTTTATTTGCATGGTGCTTTTCTAGACCGCGTGAGCAACTTTTCCTTACTATATTATTAAATTGGCCACGACCATGATATTTATCTTGCTATGAATGGAATTTTCCCATCCTTTTAAATATCTTAAAATTGTGGGTGAATTTGTTGGTTCGAAAATCAACACGATATTAGAGCCACATGTTGGCACTCTAAGACTTGTGAGTACAATGTTGAGAAGGGAATTTTGAGGTAACATACCCATAAATGCCACGAAATTGGGAGGCATATCATAAAAAAAATTGTCCATTTTTGGGTGCAATATTAAGTTCTATGCTTGGACATCATAACATTGGTTGATTCAGCTCACATGTATGAAGGACATAGATTTTGCTTAGACTCTTTGTCCTATGCTACCAGGCCCACAAACCCCTATGAGTCTTACAGGCTAGACACCCAGGTAGTTGAGGTTTTTTTTTAACTTCGGCGACTTTACCTAAATAATAACCATGTCTTTTACAATAAAAAAAAAATTTGAGCCTCAACTGAGTATACAAGCTATAGCATCTGTCCGGACGCACAGACACACACCACACCACAACACAACACACGCCCCGACTATGCGTCTAAACAAGACCTACAACCTATATTTCCGTACGCCTTGTGAGACTTCCGAAGTCCAGAACTCCGGGGACGACGGGCACGTCGTTCTCGCCTGTGGCTCGAAGACGTCGTGAGGTACCTGTCTGTGAAATTTTTAGTACTGTTCATAGTGAGTATTCTGGTCCAACTGCTCCATGGGAGGGTATGAAAACCCATAGTTTACAGAGGTCATATTTAAATTAGCAGTACTTTCATGACTGGACAGCGAAGGTAGCAGCATATTATGATTTTGGCGATGATTGCGTGAACTCCCATTGGCAGAAGACTCTCCGAGACTTCCAGCAACATTCTTTCTCTTGATAGATGACCGAAAATGGTTCACAGTATGTGAAGAACTTCCACCGGTTTCTTGGCCAGCTGTACCATCAAAAAGGTTTGCAGAATGCAAGGAACTTCTTATAGCACCAGGAGAAATTTCACGGCGAAGAACATTTTCAGTGGTCGAAAGACCTCTGTTCAGAGGATAAGTATTCATTCCAGAGTGTCCATTACTCTGAACCATATCAACATTCCCGGTCTCAAATTGATCAGCCTGATTAATGTTTAGATCTATGTTTAAGTTGTGTGAAGGCAATGAACTACCACTTTCTCGTCTTCTCCCCTCGATGATTAAAGGGCCGCCTATAGACAAAGCAGGTGCAAAGACTAAAGTGAGCAATGTCATGTGCTGTCGTATTAGCCTCTTGAGCACAATGAAATATCGTCACCTTGCCAAAGCTAATCATCAACGCTTGGCAATCATCAATTAGCACCACTCCCGAGGCTCTATACTCGGACGGGTTCAACACCACCTGCACTTTCTTTAGACAATCGCTCTCGGTCATTATGGAATGTATCCCTAGGTCTTCGGCAAAGGTGAACTCCTAACAGTAGAGATCTTGCCTCCATTGACGGCACATCGAAAGCTCACTACTACAGATCAGAACAGCACTGACCAGCCATATTGTATCATCACAGATGAGCTTTCGGCCGGTCAGTGTCTCAGGTTCAGTGATGAGTGCTCTATCACAGATGGGCCAACTGATCAGTCAGTGCTAACAAGGCATCACAGACTGCTGGCATGTCAGTGATAATGTCTCCATTACTCTTATCATAGCTATGCTTTATTTATGTTTGGTCGACCAAGCAAATGAATCTGGCAATATTACAGAAACACAATACACAGGCATACATCATTCATTTGAACAAGTACTTTGCTTTTCATAACAAAATACACATGTACACTTACACACTTCACAGCCAACATATGTGACATACCTGTAAAATTAACATACAAATATAAGTGTGTTGTGATGTCACTCAACATACTTGTTGAGCCTCTTCATGAACTAGAGAGAGAACATATATTTTCTCACCAACTCTCTATCCAAGTCCCGGTTGAATAACCAATGGAATAAGTGCTGACGAAACCTGCTCGTGCTTACACCACTTGTCATCTTCTTTTCTGCTGTGTCTCTAAAATGTAAGTATGCATACAACAAAATTTGTAAGGGCAGATTACGTAAGATATTTATTGGTTCATTAATAGATGTAGTTAAGAATGTCATACCTAAGCCCAATGTCATCACCTTCGCTCGAGGACTCTCTCTTGGATTCACCAAGAAGGAGGTAACGACAACCCTAGCATAAATGGTACTTGTTGTGTGTGCGAAGACGGAAGAACCTGCAAGACTTACTTCTTACAGGCACACAACACAAAACCCGTATCCAAAACCAAGAGTCTAGAGTAACTGGGGCCTACCCCTAAGCCTTCCTCTTCTCTTCATATATTTTTGTGTAGTGCAACTAAAATATAAAGCAGCTGCAATAGAAATATTTCATGTAGGGAGACGTTTGTGAGCGGCGGACCGGCCGAAGCTTGGGCCGGTCGCGCGGGCGTCGTCGGATGAGTTAGAATCCATCGCCCCCTGCTTGTTCCACGTAGCACTGGCCCACTCACCGCTTCGCACCTACCTTATCTCTTCGCCGCACCTACCTTTCTTTCTTCCCTGCCCCTGACGCATCTCATCTCATCTCTTTCTCTCGCGTCTTCCTCTCCTATCCACATCTTCCTCGCCACCTCCGCCCGGGTCGATGCCCTCTGCCTCGCGCCCGTGCAGCCTGCCGTTGCCCCGTCAGTTACCTCGGAGCCTGACCCCATCGACTCAGGCAACGCGCTGGACAACTGCACCCCGGCTGCATTCCTGGCTTTGATTTGCAGGGAGTTTCCGCCGGCTGTTCTGTCCAATCCGCCGCCTGGTGCTGGGACCGGGTGGCGGGATCTGCAGACCCGGTTTGGTGGAGCTGCAACCCCGGGGTTGTGGAGCTGCAACCGGCCGTGGGTTGAGCTGCATCCGATGGCGCTGCCTGGTGCTGGACCGACAACTATGTTGTGCTGGGACGGTGGCCACAAGACTTGGAGGCAACGGCGACAAGTGCTGCAACCAGCACCCCCCGGTGCTGGAGACAGCGGCGACAAGTGCTGGAGTGCCGCACCGACCGGCGTTCAGGGGCGCTTCAAACCACGGCGACAAGCGCTGGAGATTCGGCGAGGGTCTTTTTTGCTGGAAGCAGCCCCAATTTCTGTTACCATCGTCTTCTTTTTTTGCTGGAATCAGCCATTTTTTTGCTGCCATGTTTCTGTTTTGCTGGAACCAGCGCGTACCAATTTTGCTACCACCATGTTCTGTTTTTGCTGGAACCAGCTCAAAATTTTACTACCATGTTTTTGTTTGGTAGAAGCAGTGTACCAATTTCTGCTACCACCATGTTCGTTTGTTGCTGGAACCAACCAAAAAAATTGCTACCATGTTTTTTGTTTGGTGGAACAAGTGTACCCATTTTTTGCTACAATTGTTTTGAGTTTTGCTACTATCGGTGTTGTCAATTGCTACATCCTTTCTTTCATGACGCGCCAAGACCCACGACTATGTGCTTTTCTGCTGCAACCATTGTCGTTTTTGCTACTACGGCTTTCACGAATTGATACATCCGTTGTCTGTTTTTGCTACTACCATGGATGCACAGTCAACGGATTTTTTTTTTGCGTTTGACGGCGAGCGTCGGGGGCCAGTGCGGCGACCGGCGAGCGAGCGGGATGGTGCTTCGAGGCCGGTCGTGTGCTCGTCCATGAAGAGTGCGAGGAGGAAGAACGAGCGGGGGAGGGGCGGAGGGGAGGGGGAGAAAGAAGATCGTGCAGCTACGAAGCGTTTTATCGTGCGGTCCTGGTGCGACCGGCCCAAAGTTGGGCCGGCGCGCCGGCGCCTATCAGCCGCCTTTCATGTAGATGTAGTTTACACACTTCATTTTACATCAATCAAGCATGTAGGCACCATTAGACTAGTTTGACTTAAGTCTAAATCCTTAACAAAATTTTGTAAGCAGCAGCTACAACTAGAAAAATCAATAACCATATAGCAGCTAAGCCTACAATAATCCATCGGCAAGTCATTTAGATGTAGTTTCCACACTTCACTGTACATTGATCAAGTGCATGTAATGCAACACCATTAGACGAGTTTGACTTAAGTCTAAATCCTTAACAAATTTCTGTAAGCAGCAGGTACCACTAGAAAAATCAATAACCATAAAACAAAGCCTACAATAATCTATCGGTGCAAAGGCCGGTGATACATAGAAGCCTAATAATTGCTATATCATTAGGAGGAATGAAGCTTACCACTGTGGCCGGCGCTGTGACCCAAGAACGAGGCAACACATGGAAGGTGTACAACCATGCACGGAGGTGCGGGAGAGCCGGCTGTAGGGCAGATCAACCCCGTCACAACCATTAGCATGACAGACCATAACAATGACAGGCGGGTGTATGGCCGCACATGACGGCTGGACGGAGGCCACGCCACGTGACCGTCAAGGCGACGCACGAAAAGAGAATGCCGTTTGGGACGGCATGGGTGCGGCCGCCTTAGGCGACTTACTAGCGCCGGCGAGGGTATCGTTGTCAGATATGGTCGCGGTGTCGTCGGTGAGGGTACCGAGGACGTTTGATGGAGGCTGCCGGGATGAAGATGCGGCGGCAGGAGAGATTGAAAACAAAAGGGGGCGGTGCTCGACGGCGGCAGCGAGGTTTTGTAATGGAGATTGGCAATGGAGGGTCGATATAACAACCCAAGTAAAGAACAACACTGATGGGCGGGAAACAGGAAAGATCAGATTTAATAGATAAACTCAGGGCTTAAAGAAAGTAGAAGGTCAATGGTAAAGCGGGTGGTTGGTTGTATGCATGATCGTTGCTTTATATATAAAGCGGGGCGAAATCCTTTTTCGGTAAAGAAAGCAGACGGTCAATGGTAAATATTGCTGAATTTTTAACTCAGGAATGGAAAATCACATACAGGTCATTTTTTGACCGGTCTATGATAAGCATACTACCGAGCCCCAAAATGCTTATCACTGACGTGCCCGAGGTGTCGGGTCAGTGCTAATGCTCATCACTAACGCGTGGTCATTAGCTGGTCAGTGATGAAGGGTCAATGCTATATGGATCTGTAGTAGTGGCTTATAGGACGTGCCCGAGGTGCCAGTCAGCGCTCGCCCAGATCCGGCGGCGTCGGCCTAGTGTCGGCAACATGGCTGGCTCTCTCGCCCAGATCTAGCCTTGGAGGTGCTGCAATGGAAACCTGGAATGCGGAATGAGGCACCTTCTTGTCCCTCCGATGGACGATGGTCTTGATGATAAATTGCGGTGCAGGTCCGGGATGACGGGGCAGCGGCCCTGGAAGGTGGGCTGCGCGGCGAGCCCAGTGGCATAGGCGTTGGTTGTGCCCTCGGTTATGTGAATGGTGAGGGGTGCCGCAGTGGGTGGTCGTGGTGAGGTTGCTGCTCGCGATAGCACTCGGACCATGATCCAGATCCAGAGTCCTAGCTCTATCGTGGCGGGCCTCACCTCGGGTGAGCTCAATGGCCATGGTTCTATGGCAAGGTGTGAAGAAGGTACCGAGCGAAAGCTTAGAGCCTTGGCGGCGATAGCGATGGCACTTGCGGGTGTCGATTCCCCCTTGGGGGTGTCCTTCCATTTAACTACCTCCTATGTTAGCACTCTGGGTGAAAAGCTTTTCCTTGTAAGCGGACTCGATGGCGGAGGCTCCCTTCTAAATTGCTGGTAGGGTCGATGCTCCTCGGTCTGGAGCGATAGGGCAGAGGGCCCTCTCCGGCATCAGTTCGGTGGCGTCTTTGCCACAAAGTCTGTGGTTTCACCCAGGAGGCGCGTGTAATGTTGGCCATCGCGTGCCTAGGTATCTTCTTGGGGTGGTTCAGCCACTCCCGTGCTTTTGCGGCAAGCTGACATTGTCTAACAGGGCACCTCTGGTGCACTATTGGCGGTGTTCATCTTGTGTGTCTAGCTTTATCTTTGACCAGCTTTGTAAGAGCATTACCTCAACACCTTTTATCGTTTGGTCATGTGTCTTTATCTATAAACTGGGGCGAAGGCCTTTCTCGGTGGGCTCTCTACCACATACAATCTTGTCCCACTATTAATAGGATGATGCAATACAATATATCTTTATGCCCTACAAACATTATGACAAATGCATATACGTGCACACACAATTTTGTCGAACCATGTTGTAGGACCGAGTTCTATGAACTAAGGGGAGTGAATAGTCCTAACCAAAAATTTCTACTCCAAATTTTAGTTGGCTAATTTTTAACCTCTTCTACTTTGAACTTGCAAGAAAGTAGGATTAAGGAAAAGAGATTGCATAGACGGTTGATGCGGTGATGTTTTCCCAAGGTTCGGATAGTTGGCACTATCCTACTCCGCGTTGGTGGACGATCGTACACAAAGTCCTAATACCACAAAGGTCTCGGCGGCATCGCACATAAAAAGCCCACAAAAGCACACCCCCACTTATTCTACCATAGCTTAATGCCACTAAGGTCACTGCCGCTCTCGGGGTTGATCTTGCACGAAGAGAGCGATCACCGGGCCTTCTACAAACTCTAGATTCCTTCACACCATGAAGGCTCTCAAGTGACTCCTAACCATCTAGGAGGTGCTAGTAACAAGCAAAGTAAAGTCACTTGGATGAACTTCTCGAAAGATCTTCGATCGACTCCCTCAAGAACCCATGGAATCTCTCACAAAGATAGGCTTGAAGCAAAGAGAGTTCCAACACTATGCAAGGGATTCAAGTAAGGGAGGACCTTGGCCTTCATACCCACAAAGTTCGGCTTTCCAAGATGTCTCTAAATCTCTCCAAGACATGCCACCAAACCAAGGGGTGTAGGCATCTATTTATGGAGACCAGAAATCTGGTCATTGCTTGTGTAAAAGTAACTAGCCCGGAAGTCCCAAAAGAAAAAGCTCGGTACTGCTGCACGTGTTCAAAATTCGAATGCCAGAAGGGAAACAGAACATTCCTGGAAGTGTGTGGCGCTTAGAAGTACTGGGTAGTCCAATAAGCGTCTTAGAAGTCCAAACACCCAGAGGTACCGGAAACAAATAGCTTGAATGTACCGGACACAATGGTAGCTCATTTCTATGAGAAGGATAACATATCCGGAAGTATCGAAAAAATGACTCTCAGAGGTACCGGAGTCGATAGAGCAATTCTTGAAGGGATTCAATGTAGAAATGGCTAAGTCTAAGCTCGATACATATTGCTCGGAAGTACGGAATCTATACAAAGACACATGGCTAAAGTAAACCAAGAGGTGCTTGAAAGTGCCGAGAAAAGTTAGGCTCGGAGGTACCAGAGCTAATAGGGATGGTTTCAATAGAAACATAGCTCGGTGGTACCAGAGGAAAATTCTCAGATGTTCCGAAGCAAACTAGGAACTGGGTTCTTAGTAGGATCACTCATTACTCACAGGAAAGTAAAAACTCGAGGAATGAAATCAAATGAGTGGAAAACTTTGGGATTTGGTTGAGGAACTTGATGTGGACTTCAATGCTAGTTAAATTGCTTATGCCCCTCTTGATAGTACAGATGTCCTTAAACTCAATGGGAATCTTGAATCCAACAAAAACTTACAAATTATACACTATGAGCTCAAAGGACCAACCAATTGTTAAGGCAAAAAATAGGGATCTCCAGTGAGGTTTCCACTCACTAACAAGGACTATATTCCTGAAATAAACTTGATAAAATATTAGTCCACTTAATTGCTTGTCATTAATCACCAAAACCCAATAGGGGCCTAAGATGCACTTTCACATACCTTGTGAGAAAACACCCAAAAGTTACAACAATGGTAGCTCGTTATCATATTGAACTTTTTTGCCACTCAATATTTTCCATCTACCGAGCTTCCTCGTTGCTCCGTAATGCAAGAGTACAAGCAAGTAAACCCACCACGAGTTCCCACCTCGGTTGTTCCACATTATATATTTCCTTCTTGTCCCTCGGTGACCTCCCCCCCCCCCCCCCTTTTGGGCATCACCTTACCATCCCTTTTGTGGTGTCCTTGTTGTCATTAGTAACTAGCTAAACTTGGGATGCAATGAGTATCTTGATGTTCAGATATATTCAGTTTAGGATTCAAGGATGCCTCTAACTAAGGAAAATCCTTACGATTCATACAAGTTTGGATGCTGCTAGGCAGGACGAATGGGCTAAAAAGTTCATGGCTGTAAAAGAGCTAACTTTTGTACTCCCTCCCTTCCAGTTTATAGGGCTCAATTCGAAAATCTCATCAGCCAAGGTAGATGATGAGTGATGGAATATTTTTTTGTAGATTGGAAAAGTACTCAATTAATGGGCTCGTTTTCCTCAACAAATTGTGTTTACCAATGTATTAATTGCAATGCATGCATGCATGACCAAGAATTTTTACATGCGAGTTTTCTCTTAATCCTTGCATGCCACGATTTAATGCATTTTGAAATCTGAACATGTGAATGAGAGCAATAAAATTGAGACTTATAAAATGGGAAAACAAAATTTATGATATAAGCCCTATAAACTGGAAGGGAGGGAGTACTTTGGTAGGTAGAGACCCCGATCACTATAGTGTGATCCCGAAAACAAGTGGCATCTAGTAATTGTTGTGTACATACGTAATGTTATAATGGGGTTTCACATTTTAGGCATACTACAAAATCTAGCGTTGAACGTAAGCGTATGTAAACAATGTTGTGGATAAGGATCCTATAAAACATCTTTTCAATAATGGGCCAGACCCAACCATTTCTTAAGAACACTAGCTAAGGGCCCTGGTATTACCACTTGGATCTAGAACCTACATGTTGATGCTCACAAATTTGATAGTCACACTGGTGACTTGGAGATCTCTTGAAAAGTATTAGTGTTCATTTTCAGCAATTCTCCATTATCTATCTTCGGTTGAGTGGCATGCACTTCCATGGTGCACTTCTTCTGGTTATGAAGCATGGCTAAGTGATCATACACACATTGGGTCTAGTGCTTAGGTAGTTTGGCAAGAAATATTAAATGGTGATGAAGGCATGGGTTTCCGTGGAATCCAAAAATATGGTTTTCCAATGAGTTATTCCATGTACATGCATGTACAGTTTATTCTAGGTGACATAACCTTTGGATCGGGATCTTTATGTGTAATACCCCAACCCAGTTTGACCAAGACTCGCTGTTGTTGGGATACTCGTTCGCGCATGTTTATTTGTGGTACCTTTAGAGGAAAAGATAGTTTAGGAAATAATCCATACAGTGCACCCAACCGTTAGATGCAAAATTTGGATGAAAATTTGAAGGTTGCCTTTCAGATATTTAGTACAAATAGGGTTATCAAAGCGAGGCACTTTCCCTCTTAACCAAGACTAGGAATTTGCCGTCCCAATGAGTTAAGCCATCCAATTATTGTCCATGAATTCTGTTCATCTATTTCTAACCCCTGCTACCCAAAAAAATTGAACTTGGGCATTATTTTAGATTAACCTGCCACATATTACCCCTTTGTTATTTGCCCTTCTGAAGCTTCAAATATTGAAAGTGTACTAACATTACTTTGTGTTGTGATCACTATTGGCAGATTTCTCCACTAGTTGGACCTACCAGGATAATTATGTTTTTGGGGCGGGGAAATTATGAGGGTCACAAGTTCTTCCCATACTGTAAGATTATGTTGCAGTAAATGCAGTATCTCATATAATTCTTTACATAAGATTTCAAACAATGATATGATACTATTATTTCTCAGCACAACATAGTTTAGGTGTTGTTTTTACTATATGGGCACCAGTTGTCATGGTACGTATCAGTTAATCAATTTGTGTGTGTGGTGTATTGGGGCCGAGGTGCTGGGGCGTGGGAGTAAATGCCAAGCTGCTCATTTTAATTTTTCCTATAGGTATACCTATTGGATACGCAAATATGGTACACTATTTTTTCCACGTTATGTGGTGGCGTAAATGGTGTCTTCAGTCGCTTGGGTGAGGTTGGTAGCATGTCTTTTTTTTACCTTTGGAGTGTTGACACTTTAGCTACTGCTAGTAAATCTTCCAGAATGTTTGCCTTCCTACAGATCCGAACCCTTGGAATGCTAAGATCGAGATTCAAGGCAATCCCAAAAGCTTTTGGTAAAAATCTTGTGCCAAGACATGGTAGTGATGAACCAAAGAGACGTGAGCATGAGGTCCAGCTTTGCTAAACTTTGTTAGCAATCATTTTTCTAACACTCTTGGTGGCTAACATGATAGCTGATATGTTGTCTCCTCTAATGCTTGTGTATACTCTTTTCACCAGGAGGACCAAAATGTGGACAATGATAAGTTCTCCAACATATGGAATGCATTTGTTATCTCTTTGCGAGATGAAGACTTACTAAGCAATAGGTTTGTTGTTGGTGTTAGTCTTTCTTTTCCTTCTGTTAACATGCTTTTGCTGTTGGTGTTGTTCTTTTTTTTCTCTGAAGTTGCTTCTAACATTGTTTTGCATTTGCTTCTAGGGAGAGAAACTTATCGATTGCTCCATCATCTATGGGCGGCGGCACTAGTGTTTTTCAGTGGCCTCCGTTTCTTCTCACTAGCAAAGTACGCTCCTTTAATCATCCAATAGTTAACCACTTGAGTTCTCCCTAAGGTAATATCGTTGTGCTCATGGCTATCATGTTTTAGATTCCAATTGCACTTGACATGGCAAGGAGTGTTAAAAAAGGGGATGAAGAACTACGAAAGAAGATAAACCAGGATCCATACACCTATTATGTCGTAATAGAATGCTATGAGACATTGTTAAATATTCTGTACAGCCTTATAGCAGAAACGAGTGATAAAAAGTAAGACATCTTGTTTGTTCTGGGAAAACTAATTCAGCATATGGTTATATGGCTAACTAATTCAATTACCATTGCATTGCTTCATGGGTACAGAGTTGTTAATCGGATATGGGAAAGCCTTGAAGATAGCATAAGTCGTCAATCACTTGTGGAAGAATTCCGATTGGAAGAACTTCCTCAGCTATGTGCTAAGTTCGATAAGCTGCTAACTCTACTATTGGTACTGATAACCAACATTTTCGTGATTTATAGCAAGACATATTTTTCATACGATGCTTCGGTTTCAGCAGTCCAAACATTGTTATCGATTTACAGATGATTGAGCAAGAGGAACAAGACATAATAAAGACACAGATTTCCTATCTATTACAACATATAATGGAGATCATCACACAGGATATCATGAAGAATGGACAAGGGTAAGAATTTATGCTGATTTCTGTAATGTTCACCTTGAGTAATAATCTTTGATGATCGGCATTCTTGCAAATCCTAGTATTTTCAAGGATGAAAACATAGATGAACTATTTGCAAACCTAAATCTGGACTCAATGAAGGACGAAGCTTGGAGGGAGAAGGTAATTTATCTTTTTAGCAACTTATTTCAATGGTAGTATTCATTTATATAAGTTTACAAGCACTAGTTTCCTCATTATCTAATGAAATTTTGTGCTGACGGTGTGTTAGGCTTCAATTGTTGTTGAATATGAAAGAATCTGCAATTTATGTACCAACAAACTTGGAAGTTCGGCGCAGGATCACTTTCTTTGCAAACTCACTATTTATGAAAATGCCAAGGGCTCCACAGGTCTGTAGCATGATGTCCTTCAGGTAAGAAACCCAACTCACTGGCCCGCCACCTATTTCTTTCACAAATCCAGTTTTGCTTCTTGATACGTAATTAATTTCCTTTTGAACTGTTTGGTGAACTCAACTATAATTTTCTCTATTAATTTTGTTTGTATGTGATACTTTGATCGTATCGGTCTGCTAATTTTCTTCCTAAGAGAATATCCAACTAATAGCATTTCTATTTTCACAACAGCGTTCTAACTCCATACTTCAAAGAGGAGGTGCTCTTTACGACAGAAGATCTTCATACAAAAAATGAGGACGGGATATCCATCCTGTTCTATTTACGGAAAATATATCCAGGTACTCATACATTCGTCTATCTCTCGTTGTGCCTGTTAATTATCTTCTGATGTCAGTAAATGTTCATCATGAACTGTTGCATGCTAAAAGATGAATGGAAGAATTGTCTTGAGCGGATAAAATTTAAACCAACTGGTGAGGATTCCGTTCAATTAAAGATGGATGAGATCTCACACTGGGCATCTTATAGGGGGCAAACGCTCACCAGAACTGGTAAATTACTAACTTGTGTTATCTGAACCACATCTATCTTATTACCTAATTCTCTGTTTTACTATGCTAGTGAGAGGAATGATGTACTACAGGAGGGCGCTTGAGATTCAATGTATTCAAGATAAAATTGATATTGGTTAAATTAATTCTTTTTTCATGACTTTTTTCAATTATTTGCAAATATGCATATACTTTAACTCCTTTAGTATTTTTGCAGCCAAACTGGACCGCCAGATAACGTCAACATCGTATCAAGGGTCCATATTGTAGATATGGATTTGGCCATTGCTGATATCAAATTCACCTATGTTGTCTCCTGTCAAGTTTATGGCATGCAAAAAGTATCCAGGAATCTCAAAGACAAAGCTTGCTATCTGAACATCCTTAATCTCTTGATAATGTACAGAACCTAGTGCATTCGATTTTCACAAATATCTCTTAAATAGGAAGATTACACAATCCATCTGATATTTAATATGTACAGGTACCCGTCGTTACGGGTTGCTTATATTGATGAGGTAGAAGTTCCGACCAGAAATGGAACGACCGAGAAGACTTATTATTCTGTTCTTGTCAAAGGAGTGGGTCAAGAGTATGACGAGGTACTTACAGAATATAACAATAATAATTTCACATAGCATCATTTGAATCAAAAGCTTTATTGTCTTCTCTAATTATAATTAAAGGTGGAAAACTTCAGTTTTATGTTCCTTTTCTGGATAATATGTTCTAAACAAAGATACACTTCCACCTGAGTACGTATTTAAAGTTTCTGGTGGTTTGGTCACACTTGTTAGTAGTTTCTCATCAATTTGTACTCACTATTGCTGTATATAGCCTGAAACTCATGTAAAGCGGCTAGTTGTCATCTTTTGCATACGCATCTTTAATTCAGTGAAATTTTTATAATTTGTGCTGTAAACTTGATTTAGGAAATTTACCGCATCAAGCTTCCTGGAAAACCCACAGATATTGGAGAGGGAAAATCTGAAAATCAAAATCATGCCATAATTTTCACTAGGGGAGAAGCACTCCAGGCCATTGATATGAATCAGGTAAATTTTTCATTTCCACAATGTACGTATTCAGTTCCATGCATCAACCAATTTATCAGCTTAAGTTGTCGAAGAAGGCCCAACCAGGCCAACAACGTATCCTATGTAGTTTGCATCTGCGACTTGGTTCACTCCTATGAGTCCTTGGCTTCACAACTCAGATCCATCTACCATTAGTATTTGTTGTGGCAAAATTGGGTACAACAAACTACACTTGGTCAACATTGTCCAAACACATCTCAAAACAGTCCCACTATCGAATTGTACTACTGGATCATGTTCATTTGCTGGCACACATTCTTCTCTGCCAAAAACTATTAAATTCATGTTCACATGATGGCATACACTGCCATCTCTTAAATTGTGACATGTAGGTCTTGATCCCAATGCTTTTGGTTCCGATACTCTACAATGTGGACCAGCTGGTCAATATACTTTTTCGAAAAGAGCTGGTGAATATATGCATGTAGAACTCATAGAGAAACCATGAGGAACAAGTTGGGACTAACCTAAAGGTCCTAAACTATTCGTAACCATGTACACATATGTAGTCTAACAGGTCAATGGGTAAGAAATTACTGGTAACTACTGCCCCTTTAATTGTAGGATAATTATCTCAAAGAGGCATTTAAAATGAGAAATGTGTTGGAGGAGTTCCGGAGTGACAAATATGTAAAGAGCAAACCCACTATATTAGGTCTTCGAGAGCATATTTTTACTGGAAGGTATATCAGTCTATCCAAAGTTCTGTCCAATTTTATCTTGTTCATGCCATTTATGGTATTTTTTTATTCAAGTAACTTCTTTTTATTTTCCTTTTAGTGTTTCATCACTTGCTTGGTTTATGTCCAACCAAGATAACAGCTTTGTTACGATTGGACAGCGAGTTTTGGCCAATCCTCTCAAGTACGTAACCTTATTTTCCTTATAGAAGCTATTTTACTAATGCTTTTAGTTAGGCTGATAATCTATTTGAGTAGGTTATCAGTTCCACTTATAACTATTTTGTTTCGGTCAGACCATGAGTCCCTGACCATGGGAAATTTATTTGTAATTCATTTCATATTTATCTTGCAAGGAATTCATGCTAAAAAACTTACTGAACATACTTAAACATTTATAAAGCAGATCAAATTATGTACATGCTCTACACTAAATTCCTACTCTTTCAAATATGCTTAGTCTAGTAAGAAAGAAATACTCCCTCCGATCCAAATTAATTGTCACACTCTAGTACAACTTTACAAAGTTGTACTAGAGCTGAGGCAATTAATTTGGATTGGAGGGAGTATATAATGTGCTACCAAGAAGGCAAGAACTTCTAGTAAAGGTTTGAAGCATTTTTTAGTTGGGGTTCAGCTTGAGTACAACCCCCACCCCACCCCACCCTCCCGCAATTGAATCAATGGTGGAGATTAAAATAGACCCTTTCAGATGAGAAGATATGATGGTGTAGTTTTAAACTAATCAATTTAAATCGGTGTATGTAACATTAATCGCAAAAAAAACATTTTATATGGATAGCCGGGACTCAATTTTTTGTCAACTTAAACATACATGTTTGTATACTTTGTCTTTCACATACGACATCGCATCGGGGTTCGCTTTGCTGTACATCAGCCAGCCCGGCTCCTGTCTTGACCACAACCGCTACCCGCGCCACCCATGGCAAAGTCGACCAACACTCTGAAAGCAGCCCCCAATGCTACAGTCATCCATCATCATCTCTGAGATGGCCGGCATGAGGCAGAGGGATTGACGCCGTAGACAGCACCACAGCGGCCAATTGCAAGTGCTTCATCATTGTGTCCACCACGCCGAGCTACGTCAGGATTCCCATGGATGCATCGCTCATGGACACCTAGGAAAATGCGAAGCAATACACCAAGAAATTGTTCCCACATGCATGAAGGTGCTCTGTTCACGGTCGCTCCTCGCTCGAGTATTTGGGGTGCTCATCCTTGAGCCCTTCATCGGCCGGGAAGACGTGCATGCCAATTCAGAGCATCCGTCCCTCATCGCCGCTTTCTCGGGTGGACGTTTTTGTCGAACTGGACCAAAGCGGCGACACTGAACGTGGGCAGCAGGACGAGGGAGGGGCGTAAGTTATTATCTTTTCATGCCGAGGAGAAATCTAAAATAGAAGAAAAATTCACATATTGGTATGTACATGGACGGGTGTACGATTACCTATGTTGCATTTGGGTTGGATCGCGGCAGGCCAGCGTAGTTTTATCTGGAATTGCAACTAATTAATAGTAAAAGACAAAGGTAGACCCATTTTTGGTTATGCTTTGATGACAAAGAAGAAGAGCTAACTGTGATTGGTATCCTTGCAAGGCCATAACAATTCAAGTCCCAGGCACTTCCTAGCTAAAATGAACTTTTGCTTTAATGCTAATTGTACCTTTGCTGATAATACATAGTAACTAGATTGGTTGCAACATACATCGATAAGATTCGGTTGTATGTAACTTGAATATTTGGATTAAGCTTGAAGAGGAGGGAAGGTGTCTTGCTCTTGCCAAAGGAGAGGCTTTACATTCTCGACTTTCTTCAAAAGAGAGGCTTCCCAACCAAGTTATGGGAGTGGATCACCGCTCTTCTTAAGATATCTTCCTCGAGAATCCTTCTCAATGGGATACCCGGCAACGCCATCAAGCACGAGAAGGAGATTCGCTATCTCCACTCTTTGTCATTGCCATTGATCCTCTCCAACAAGTTCTTAATGTGGCCACTCGCCGCGGGATACTCCACAAAATCAAGGGGCGTGGCACTTGCTTCCGGACATCTCTTTATGCGGACGATGCGGCTGTTTTTGTCAAGCCTTTAAAGGAGGATGTTTCAAACCTTGCAACCATCTTGGGTTGCTTTGGTCAGGCCATGGGGTTATGCACAAATTTTTAGAAGAGCTCTGCATCCCTATAAGATGTAGGAACTTGAACTTGGACGAGATCCCCCATGGGCTTCTGGCCATCCGCACCTCCTTCCCAATGAAGTATATAGGCTTTCCTCTCTCTCTCGGTGTGGCAGCTCGGGGGGGTCGATTGCCAATTCCTCGAGGATAAGGTTGCGGGCAAGCTTGTCCCTTGGGAGGGAGGGAATATCACCTCGAAGGGTCGGTGCGTTCTTGTCAAATCGGTGTTCACCTCGCAAGTGATCTTCCACGTGACCTCCCTCGTCATCCCACCCGGCACACTCACTAGCATCAACAAGATCGAGAGGGCATTCCTCTGGTCCGGGGCGGACAAGACGACTAGCGTGAAGTGCAAGGTCAATTGGGAGACGGTGTGCCACCTAAGGATCTTCAGGCCTTGGTGTGCTTCATCTTGGCAAATTTATTTGAGCCATAAGATTACGATGGCCTTGGTATGAGTGGAATGATCCGTCATGGATGTGAGTGGGGATGGGCAATCCTTGCGACGAGGACGACATGGACTTCTTCTATGCTTCGACCTTCATCACTATTGGCAAGGTGCTATTGCACCCTTTGAGACTCCCCTTGGCTACTTGGAAAGCGACTTAAAGAATTGGCTCCACTCATCTTTAAGTGCTCCATAAGGAAAAACTAGAAGATACACAAAGCCTTGCGCGAGGGTGCGTGGATTGCCAAAGTCAAAATATCGTTCACCTTCGACCATATCTGCCAATTCATTCGACTTTGGACCTTGCTTCGGGATGTCCACCTCCACGAGGATATGGAGGATTCCATCACTTGGAAGCACACAACAAATGGTGAATATACCGCAGCCTCGGCATATAAGGGGTAATTCTTGGGCATTGTTCGCACGGAGATGAATAACACCGTTTGGAGGGTTTGGGCTCCCCCCCCCCCCCCCCCCCACACACACACACACACAAATCAAGTTCTTTGCTTGGCTAGCAATTCAAAATCGTGTTTGGACCGCCAACCGCTTGGCCAAGCGAGGTTGGGACAATTGTAGACTTTGCCCGTTATGCAAGAGAGAGCAAGAGTCTGTTGCGCACCTCTTCTACAAGTGCCGCTACACGTTGACACTTTGGGAAATGTTGAAAGATTGGCTCCAATTTGATAGCATGGATAGTTCCACTTGGCCGGTGGAATGATCGATCAAGGAGTGGTGGACAAACATGTCTAGCGCGACGACAGTGCATAGGAAAGCAATGGCCTCCCTGACGATGCTGGTTGGTTGGACTATTTGGAACGAGAGGAACGCGAAGATATTCTGCAACAAATTCAAGCCACCTAACACCCTGCTTACCAATATAAAGAGCGAGGCTAAGCTTTGGGTACCCGCGGGGGCGAAAGTTTTGGGTCATTTGATGTCGGGAGAGTAATGACCATGCTGTAATATTATTTACTTTTCGCTACAAACTCTTGTTCGTCTTCCTTCTTAATTAATGGATGAAGCAAAGCTTTTGCCTCCGTTACAAAAAAATATATCTGGATTAATAATACGTGAACTTAAATTAAAAATACATATGATATATATTGTTTAGTTATAAAATATTTATTGAATATAAGTAGCATATTAAAATGAACATGGCTCAGCCTTTTTCCATGCATTGTTGCATGTGGGGGTGGGCATTTTCCCATGCATGGTTGCATGTTGAGGGAAATATGATCGTCGAAATCACCTACTTAGTTATATAGGGTATCATATTTTCATAAAGTTGAAACTTGTATGTGGCCAAAGATACTCCAGTCTTAAAAAAAATTGTTGCTAAGATGGTCCACCCAATCATGAAAATTTGTTGGGAAGCCCAGTGAGCAAATAATAAGTCACTCATCTTGTCAACTTAGTCGACCAGACAATTATGATTTTAGGGAGTATAAAGGTTTGGTAAGTGGGAAAAGAGAGCAATGGAAGATTGTTTGAAAAATAGTTGCACAAATATGTAGACCATGCTGGACAATCGTACTATACACAAAGGTAAATAACGGAATTACGAGATGAAAGCAAATATCACTTAAATAGTTTTGTTTCATGTTTCTGTATTTATGTAATGCAACTTCTTTTGAGCACGAGGATTTTTGTGTCTCTAACTCATTGTAATGTGCCACAGGGTTCGTTTCCATTATGGTCATCCTGATATTTTTTATAGACTCTTCCATATTACTAGGGGTGGCATAAGCAAAGCTTCCAAGACTATAAATTTAAGTGAAGGTATCTTTTCAGGTAAGTCTGCATCTCTTATAGATGTTTTGCAGTCGTTCAATACACAGAATGCATTTACTGAATTCAATGTTCTTAGGTTTTAATTCGACAATGAGAGAAGGAAATATCACACATCATGAGTACATGCAAGTTGGTAAAGGCCGTAACGTGGGAATGAACCAAATTTCAAGCTTTGAAGCTAAGGTCGCCATTGGCAATGGTGAACAAACATTGAGTCGTGACATCTATTGACTTGGACGCAGATTTGACTTCTACCGAATGCTATCTTTCTACTTCACTACAGTTGGCTTTTATTTCAGTAGCATGGTAAGAACCATTAACTGACGATATCTAGGTGGAGTACTTCTTTTCTAAATAATGTCTAGGCAATTTCCTTCTTTCTATGCGTTTATGGTTGGGCCATAGGAAAGAACCATACGACCATAAAAAAAGAACCATACAGAACATAGATAAAAAAATTGTGAGAGTTGTTTACAGATAAAAAATCCCATAAAAGAAAAAGGGGGAATTAGGTGGAGATGATCGAAGTTCAGGCCATTTATTTTATCATGCACAAGTATGTTAAAATGGATAATCAGCAATATCTTCCTTCAAAATAAAATCAGCAATATTTGGCATCATTCATGGGGTTTCTTTAAATGGTCTCTTTTAGGATTTCGGTTATTATCCATAAACTTAAATCATAGTTTGGCAATGGCGCCAACACGTAGTTTCTTCATTCTGCATATTTTCAGATACTGACATCCATAGTTCCTTCTTTCAGGTTAGTGTACTTACAGTATATGTATTTTTGTATGGGAGGTTATATCTTGTCATGAGTAGTCTGGAAAAATCTATTTTGCTGGATCCACGTATTCAGAACATCAAGCCTCTTGAAAATGCACTCGCTTCACAGTCTATTTTCCAGCTTGGTTTACTGCTTGTCCTCCCTATGGTCATGGAAGCCAGCTTAGAGAAGGGATTCCACACAGCGTTAGGAGAGTTGGTCATCATGCAGCTTCAGCTGGCCTCTCTGTTCTTCACGTTCCAGCTTGGCACCAAAACACACTACTATGGGCGAACAATACTCCATGGTGGCGCTAAACAAAGACCTGTGGGGCGTGGAATTGTTATGTACCACGCAAAGTTTGCTGATAATTATCGCATGTACTCCAGAAGCCACTTTGTCAAAGGACTCGAGCTGTTAATACTTCTGGTTGTGTATCTAGCCTATGGAAAGTCTTACCGCAGCTCGAGCTTGTACCTATTTGTCACCTTGTCCATATGGTTCCTGGTTGCATCTTGGCTCTTTGCACCATTTATTTTCAACCCGTCATGCTTTCAGTGGCAGAAGACGGTTGATGACTGGGCAGATTGGAGGAAATGGATGGGTAACCGAGGGGGTATGGGTATCTCTGTGGATCAAAGCTGGGAGGCTTGGTGGATAGGTGAGCAAGGAGCACCTCAGGAAGACCAGCATTCGTGGTCTTCTATTGGAAAGCCTCCTATCTCTTCGATTCTTGATCTACCAGTATGTTATTGTGTGCCAACTGCACATAGCACGCGGCTGCACAAGCATTATGGTACTTCTTTCTCTACAAACTCCATATATGACCTGCTTCATCTATAACTAATACAGTCGCAGTGCAACGTATCCTAATGTAATTTTTTCCATGACCTCTTGACTTCTAGGTCTATGGATTGTCATGGCTAGTCATGCTGGCGGTTCTAGCAGTTTTGAAGGTAAGGATTGTTTTGACCAATTACCTCTAATGCTGAAAAATCTTACCATCTGAATGATGTACCTTCTCTTCAGATGGTTTCAATAGGACGGCAGAAATTTGGGACTGACCTACAGCTTATACTCCGCATCCTCAAGGGCATGCTCTTCCTTGGCTTTGTCTCTGCGATGGTGGTCCTGCTTGTCATAGGCAACCTCACAATTTCTGATGTCTTCGCTAGTATTCTCGGGTTCCTACCAACTGGTTGGTGTATCCTTCTGGTGAGTCAAACCTCTATTTACCTACTTTTGAGCTTCGCATATCAACCAGAAAACAACATATTTATGCTTTACAGGTTCAACTTTCCAGTACATTCTGTTCCCTGTGATTTATATTGTTTCTTCTTCACAGATTGCGCAAGCATGCTCTCCACTTATTAAGAAAACTAAGCTGTGGGACTCCATCATGGAGCTTGGGAGGGCATATGACAACATCATGGGTCTCGTCATCTTCCTTCCCATCGGCTTCTTGTCATGGCTGCCCTTCGTCTCAGAGCTCCAGACACGGTTGCTCTTCAACCAAGCCTTCAGCCAGGGCCTCCAGATCTCAAGGATCCTTGCCGGCCAGAAGGACATTACAGAGTTCGAATGACCAGTTTCATTCCCCTCCCATGTGAACTCGCATAGGCAGCAACGGATGATATACATGCTCCAGGTTCATGTGTCATGATCGATTTTGCTGGTTCTTGACAGGACCCTAGTTTCTCTATGATGTGACCGGCCTTAAGAGGTTATACGTATATTTCAAAAAAAAATTGTAAACTTTTAATAATTATTGATGCCCATGTGTTCAGAACTTTAGATGATGATTGTAAATTTTAAATAATTACTGATTTTAAACGATGTGTTTAGATCATGATCTCTTTTCACTGTTGTGCTTCTAGTAATGATGGCTTCAAAAGTACAATTTTTAGAAACACTGTGTATAATGTGGGCACACATACCTACACACGCAAATACTCACACTGCATGTATAACTGGAGTCGGGGACGACGGAAGGAGGAGAGGGGTGTGGCGATGGTGACGACGATCACTCCCCGGATATCAACAAATATGCCTCTCCTGCATATGCACAAATTTTATCAGATAGCACAATTAGAAGCAATGACAAATTTACGGCCAAAAATGCTTCAAATCATAAGGGAGGGGGGACAATGCCCCACCTTGCAGCCGACAGAGGAAGGAGTCGAGGACGGGGTCGATGAACGGAGGAGTCAAGCTAAAGCAACCTACAAAATAGTGCTGTCATATAGCTAATTAATAAAGTGTTGTCACCTAGGAGTGATGTTATATGATTCTACCATGTGAATCTAAAACAAGCATCTCTCAATCTGTTCTCTAAATCTCTCATAGCAAAATTAATACCAACCTACAAAGTTCACAATATTTCAAAGCACATGATCCATCGCCATCCTAAAAACCCTAAACATGATCATTTCTTTATATACATATACATGAGCAGCAAGCAATTCTTTTATATACATATACATGTATGTAAAGCAACAAATTCCTTTATATACATGAGCAGCAAGCATTTCTGTTATAAACAGAGCTTCACCATTTAAGCATAATACAAAATTTGAATTGCGGCAGCTCCACCATTTATGAAAAAACATGAATGTTCTTACATGGAAACAGCACCATTTTATCAACTTATACAATGATGAGTTGCAGAATTAGATTCATCCATATAGTATCCTAACAAGGGGAAAATTTGTAAACTAGTTCCATATATGAAGAAATGAATGCAAGCGCTGCTATTTCTACGTCAACTGAGTAATCTCATACTATGAGTTGCTATTTTCCCATCCGTTTGAAACCCTGCAGCTAGCTACTGATTGACCTTCTTATTTTTTTTGAAGAAAAGGGGTTTCCCCCCACCCCATTTTATTGAAAAACAAGGCAATTGACCTTCTTATTCAGATGGAACAACATGATTTTGACATCCATGGATAGCATGTATCACATTCTGATTCATGCATGTGATTTGCTGTAACATGCATTCCTTATTTTCTGGTTGTGAAGTAGGGAGTATGATACAACTGCAGCTGTTCTTGGAAATAAATATATCTACAAATATTATTAATGCATGCTGCCATCGCTGTCGAAAGTGGGCTATATTTCACATTTCTTTTTAATGCTTCACAAATCGGAACACTCATAAGTGGAGAACTGTTAAGCATAGAGAAGTTTTCGCACATATCCTCACTTGAGGAAAACCAACAGCGAAGATTTTCCAGCCTTGCCGAACGGAGTTACTGAAAAAACCTGAATGTTTTGTGCCATCTACATCACACATAGCACAAGTTCATCTCTCTTCATCACACAGTCAAAAATTTAAAATTTCATCACTCTGCATCACACATAAGCAATCCATAGCACAGGTTCATCTCTCTTCATCACACACTCAAAAATTCAAATTTTCATCTCTCTGCATCACACATAAGCAATTCACATAGCACAAGTTCAACTCTCTTCATCACACTCAAAAATTATCTATCGGGCATTCGGTCGAACACTTACTGTGCACAAATTTTCGCGCTCGCGGTCGCGGGTGTGGTGGCCCAAGAGGAGGGGCGGGGGGGCAAGCAGGGGGGGGCGGAGCGAAGCAGAGAGGAGTGGGGGCGCCGGTGAGCTCGCCGGAGAGGGAGCACCGCGTCACCGGTGTTTTCTGTTTACACGAGGTGGTTGGGTTCTGTCTCTCTCCCTCTCGTTTTCTGTTTTTTTTCTTTGTCTTCAATTTGATTTGGTTAGGCGGCCGCTTAACCAAATGGCGCGCTGTGAATTGGTTGGGAAAAAGTTTTGAACTTTGTGAAATAATTTGTCAATCGGTGACCAGTGACATAATTAAACTTTGTGTTTGAGAAATAATTTTTAGATGAACAGGGAGGCTCTCCTCGGCTCCATTACCAGAATGAAACCAAGAGTTCTGTGACGATACATCAACTCAAAGAGCAGTTTGGTAGGAATGTAACAGCTACAAGCAACAGAATAATGAAAACGAAGCGGTCGACACGCTGGCCTCAACATGAACTACTTGGAGAAGGGGGTGAAACGAGAAATTATGATATAGCTCCTTCATTAGATCATGATTGCCTCGCATGCTTTCCTGAACTTTAGCGGCGGTGTTGCGGTAGCTGCTACTTGTGAGCTGTGTTGTTAATTCCCTGAAGAGGAAGGGAGATGCAGTACAGTAGAGATAAGTATTTCCCTCAGTTATGAAACCAAGGTTATCAATCTAGTAGGAGAATCACGCAACACCTCGTTAGCAGCACCTGCACACAAAACAACAAATCCTTGCACCCAACGCAAACAAGGGGTTGTCAATCCCTCGGCGGTAATTGCAAGATTAAATTGTATGTGATAGATAGATAGATTGAAACAAAAATACAAAATAAAATAAATAAACAAAAAGTGCAGCAAGGTATTTTTAGGGTTTTTAATATATGATTTAGATAGACCCGGGGGCCATAGTTTTCACTAGAGGTTTCTCTCAAGAAAATAGCATACGGTGGGTAAACAAATTACTGTTGGGCAATTGATAGAAAAGAAAATAATCATGACGATATCCAAGGCAATGATCATGTATATAGGCATCACGTCCGAGACAAGTAGACCGACTCCTGCCTGCATCTACTACTATTACTACACACATCGACCGCTATCCAGCATGCATCTAGTGTATTAAGTCCATAAAGAACGGAGTAACACCTTAAGCAAGATGACATGATGTAGACAAAGTAAACTCACGCATGAATAAACCCCATCTTTTTACCCTTAATAGCAACGATACATACGTGTTATGTCCCTTTCTGTCACTGGGATTGAGCACCGCAAGATCGAACCCATTACAAAGCACATCTTCCCATGGCAAGATAAATCAATCTAGTTGGCCAAACCAAATCAATAGATCAGAGAAGAAATACGAAGCTATAATAATCATGCATAAAAGAGATCAGAGAAGACTCAAATAATATTCATGGATAATCTGATCATAAACTCACAATTCATCGGATCCCAACAAACACACCGTAAAAAGTGATTACATCGGATAGAACTCCAAGAACATCGAGGAGAACATTGTATTGAAGATCAAAAAGAGATAAGAAGCCATCTAGCTACTAACTACGGACCCGAAGGTCTGTGGTAAACTACTCACGCATCATCGGAAGGGCAGCAAGGTTGATATAGAGCCCCTCCGTGATCGATTCCCCCTCCGGCGGAGTACCGGAAAAGGCCTCCAGATGGGATCTCTCGAGAACAGAAACTTGCGGTGGCGGAAAAAGTATTTCGTGGACTCCCCTGATGGTTTCCTGATTTTTGGGAATTTATAGTGGTGGAATTAGGTCAAAAGAGGCAGAGGTGGGGCAGGCGCGCCCTGGTGGCTCGTGGCCACCTCCCGGGGCTTCTGGCCTTCTCCCGAAGCTTCTAGTGTTGGTTATGTCCAGAAAAAAATCTCCAAAACGTTCGTAGCATTTGGACTTCATTTGGTATTGATATTCTGTAAAACCAAAAATAGGCAGAAAACAGAAACTGGCATTGGGCACTAAGTTAATAGGTTAGTCCCAAAAAATGATATATAATTGTTGTAAATGTATATAAAAACATCCAAGATTGATAATATAATAGCATGGAACAATCAAAAATTATAGATACGTTGGAGACGTATCAGCATCCCCAAGCTTAATTCCTGCTCGTCCTCGAGTAGGTAAATGATAAAAACAGAATTTTTGATGTGGAATGCTACCTATCATATTCATCATATTTTCTTCTCTTTTATAGCATGGACATTTGGACTTGAATGATTTAAAGGAATAGTCTATAGTTTGACATGAAGATATAAATACTCAAGCATACTAACAAGCAACCATGTCTTTCAAAATATCAACGCTAAAGAAAGTTATCCCTAGCCCATTATGCTCAATCATTGATCCATTCATGAAACACACTCAATATTAGCTACACACAATGCACAAGTATGACAATAGTGCTCTCTAGTTGGTGCTTTATAAGAGAAGATGGAGACTCAAAATAAAAATAAAAATAAAAATTGCATAAAAGTAAATAGATAGGCCCTTCGCAGAGGGAAGCGGAGATTTGCTAATGTGCCAGAGCTCAAAGCTTAAATTAGAGAGATAAAAATATTTTGAGAGGCATGCTTTTCCTGTCAACGAAAACGACCGAGAATTCCCAATATCTTCCATGCTAGACACATCATAGGCGGTTCCCAAACAGAAAGTAAAGTTTATTTCCTTTCCACCATTCTTTCACAATCCATGGCTAGCCGTATCCACGGGTGCCCTCCATACCAACACTTTCCAAGGAATTTTGTTGTTATTAATTTTTGATTCATTGTGGGACTGGGCATCCCTATTACCAACCACTCTCTCGTGCAATGACAAGTGAATAAACACTCATCATGAGAATAACACACCTAGCATGGAAAATATTGGCCACCCCCTGCCGCTTCATGAGCGGTACGGGCACACAAAACGGAAAATTATTTTGAAAATTAGAGTTGGCACACGCAAATTTACTTGGAACGGTATGGAAATACCGCATATAGGTAGATATGGTGGACTCATTTGGCACAACTTGGGTTTAAGGAATTTGGATGCACAAGCAGTATTTCCGCTTAGTACAAATGAAGGCTAGCAAATAGATTGAGAAGCAACCAACCAAAAAACGAAAACGGTCATAAACATGCATTGAACATAACTAACACTGAATAATGCACCATAAGTAGGATATAATTTCTTTGCATAACTATTGACTTAATGTGCATGCATAGGGAATCACAAGCCTTAACACTAATATTCTTACTAAATCACAATTACTCACTAACATGGCTCACATATTATCATCTCCATATCGCAAAACTATTGCAAGGAATCACACTTATCATATCCAATGATCTATATGAAAGTTTTTATTATATCCCTCTTGAATATTCATCACTTTGGGACCAAATTCATATCTTGTGCAAATTACCATTACTATTATCATCTCTCAAAAAGATATAAGTGAAGCATGAGAGTGCAAATATTTCTTCAAAATTTTCATCTTATCAACTCTCAAAATAATATAAGTGAAGCATGAGAGTTTATTTCTTCAAAATATAGCCACCGCCGTCCTCAAAAGGATTTAAGTGAAGCACTAGAGCAACTGCCTAGCTCAAAAAATTTAAGTGAAGCACATAGAGTATTCTAACAAATTATGATAAACGTGTGGCTCTCTCAAATTGGTGTGTCCAGCAAAGATGATTGTGACAAACTAAAAAGGAAACAAAGCAAAGACTCATATAATACAAGACGCTCCAAGAAAAACACATATCATGTGACGAATAAAAATATGGCTCCAAGTAAAATTACCGATGGTTGGTAGAAGAAAGAGGGGATGCCTTCCGGGGCATCCCGAAGGCATCCCCAAGCTTAGACGCTTGAGTCTTCCTTGAATATTACCTTGGGGTGCCTCGGGCATCCCCAAGCTTAGGCTCTTGCTACTCCTTATTCCTTCATCCATCGTGATCTCACCCAAAACTTGAAAACTTCAATCACACAAAACTCAACAAAACCTTCGTGAGATCCGTTACTATAACAAAATAAATCACTACTTTATGTACTGTTGCAAACCCATTCATATTTTATTTTTGCATTATACCTACTGTATTCTAACTTCTCCATGGCTTATACCCCCCCCCCCCCCCCGATACAATCCATAGTTTCATCAAAACAAGCAAGTAGTGCATCAAAAACAGAATCTGTCAAAAACAGAACAGTCTGTAGCAATCTATTTAAAATCTATACTTCTGTAACTCCAAAAATTCTGAAACATTAGGAAAACGTGGGAAATTCATATACCAATACTGTGTAAAAATTTCAGATTTTTCTGACGCTCCAGTACAGAACCAAAATTCCAGCACTGGACGCAAAACTTTCTGTTTTCCAAACAGCATCAATTATACTATCTTCCAAATCATCCCAAAGGTTTTACTTGGCACAAACACTAATTAAAAACACAAAAACTCAATCATAACAGTAGCATAGATGTGAAAACAAACAATAACAGAAAAAAATTATTTTATTCATTGGGTTGCCTCCCAACAAGCGCTATTGTTTTATGCCCCTAGCTAGGCATAATGCATAGTTTCAAGTGTTGTCATCTTTCAAGTTGATTCCATAAGTGGCCCTCATAATGGATTCATATGGTGCTTTAATTTTCTTCCTAGGGAAATGTTCCATACCCTTTTTTAATGGAAATTAAAATTTTATATTCCCTTCTTTCATGTCAATAATGGCACCTATGGTTCGTAAGAACGGTCTACCAAGTATTATTGGGCAAGTAGGATTGCATTCAATGTCAAGTACAATAAAATCAACGGGCACATAGTTCCTATTTGCAAGAATAAGAACATCATTAATTCTACCCAAAGGCCTTTTAATAGTAGAATCCGCAAGATGTAAATTAAGAGAGCATTCATCTATATTGGTAAAACCTAGCACATCACATAGAGATTTTGGAATTGTGGAAACGCTTGCACCCAAATCACATAAAGCATTGCACTCATAATTTTTAATTTTAACTTTAATGGTGGGTTCCCATTCATCATATAATTTTCTAGGAATTGAAATTTCTAGTTCTGGCTTTTCTTCTAACGCTTTCATCATTGCTTCTACGATGTGTTTAGTAAAAGCCTTATTTTGCTCATAAGCGTTGGGTGAATTTAACATGGATTGTAACAAAGAAATGCATTCAATCAAGGAACAATTATCATAATTAAAATCTTTGTAATCCAAGAGAGTGGGCACATCGCTAGTTAAAGTTTTTACCTCTCCAAACCCACTTTTATCAAAAAAATTATCAAGATTTTCACCCTCCGAATTATGGGAACGCCTACTAGCTAAAGTTGACTCTTCTTCAGTTCCCTTTTCATCAATTTTAATATTGCTAAATAAAGAATCAATAGATGAAACACCAATCATTTTAATATCCTCATCATTACTACGATAAAAACCGGGAGGAATCGCTTTTTCTAAAAATTCTCATTTAGCTTTTAGCATGGCGGTTCTTTTCTTACTCTCATCCATGGAGACATATAAAGCTTTAATTGATTCATTAATATCAATTTTGGGTGGCAAAATTTTAGTCTTGAGATTTTCCACATCATGAATAATTCTATCAATGCTCCTAGACATATCATCAAGTTTACTCAATTTTTCTTCTATCGTAGTGTTGAAAACCTTTTGAGCATTAATAAATTCTTTAATATTAATTTCAAGATCAGAGGGCATCCTATTATTATTATTATAAGAATTGCCATAGGGATTGCCATAATTATTAGAGGTATTTTCAGGAAACGGTCTAGCATTGAAATTACCTCTATAAGCATTATTATTAAAATTGTTTCGCGAGACAAAATTCACATCTACGGGATCATTATTTTGCTCAATCAAGGTGGACAAAGGCACATCATTAAGATCAATAGTAGTATTTTTGCTAGCAACCAATTTCATAAGCGCATCAACTTTATCACTCAAAGTACTAATTTCTTCAACAGAATTCACTTTTTTACTAGTAGGAACTCTTTCAGTATGCCATTGTGAATAATTTGCCATAATATTATCAAGCAATTTAGTAGCTTCTCCCAAAGTAATTTCCATAAAAGTACCACCCGCGGCGGAATCTAAAAGATTTCTAGAAACAAAATTTAATCCCGCATAAAAAAATTGTATGATCATCCATAAATTTAAACCATGAGTAGGACAATTTCTTATCATTAATTTCATCCTTTCCCAAGATTGGGTGACATGTTCATGATCAAGTTGCTTAAAATTCATAATTTGATTTCTAAGAGAAATAATTTTCGCGGGAGGAAAATACTAGGTAATAAAAGCATCTTTACACCTATCCCAAGAATAGATACTATTTCGTGGTAAAGATGAAAACCAAATTTTTGCACGATCCCGTAATGAGAATGGAAATAATTTTAATTTCACAATATCATTATCCACATCTTTTTTCTTTTGCATATCACACAATTCTACGAAAGTGTTAAGATGGGATGCAGCATCTTCATTAGGACTACCAGAAAATTGTTCTTTCATAACAAGATTTAGCAAAGCGGCATTAATATCACAAGTCTCCGCACTAGCGGCGGGAGGAGCAATCGGAGTACTAATAAAATCATTATTATTAGTATTGGAAAAATCACACAATTTTGTATTTTCTTGAGACATCGTGGCTACGCAAACAAGATAACAAGCAAGCAAACAAGCAAACAAGAAAAAGGCAAACGAAAAAAAAATTGTATTTTTGTAAAAACTTTTTAGAAGTGGGGGAGATGAAAACGAGAGGCAAAGGCAAATAAAATAAATGCAAGGAGATGAGAGTTTTATGCGTAGTTACTTGATAGATGTTGATGGTGTCTCCCCGGCAACGGCGCCAGAAATTCTTCCTGCTACTTGTGAGCTGCGTTGATAATTCCCTAAAGAGGAAGGGAGATGCAGTACAGCAGAGATAAGTATTTCCCTCAGTTATGAAACCAAGGTTATCAATCCAGTAGGAGAATCACGCAACACCTCGTTAGCACCACTAGCACACAAAACAACAAATCCTTGCACCCAACGCAAACAAGGGGTTGTCAATCCCTCGGTGGTAATTGCAAGATTAAATTGTATGTGATAGATAGATAGATTGAAACAAAAATACAAAATAAAATAAATAAACAAAAAGTGCAGCAAGGTATTTTTAGGGTTTTTAATATATGATTTAGATAGACCCGGGGCCATAGTTTTCACTAGAGGCTTCTCTTAAGAAAATAGCATACGGTGGGTAAACAAATTACTGTTGGGCAATTGATAGAAAAGCAAATAATCATGACGATATCCAAGGCAATGATCATGTATATAGGCATCACGTCCGAGACAAGTAGACCGACTCCTGCCTGCATCTACTACTATTACTCCACACATCGACCGCTATCCAGCATGCATCTAGTGTATTAAGTCCATAAAGAACGGAGTAACGCCTTAAGCAAGATGACATGATGTAGACAAAGTAAACTCACGCATGAATAAACCCCATCTTTTTACCCTTAATAGCAACGATACATACGTGTCATGTCCCTTTCTTGTCACTGGGATTGAGCACCGCAAGATCGAACCCATTACAAAGCACCTCTTCCCATGGCAAGATAAATCAATCTAGTTGGCCAAACCAAATCAATAGATCGGAGAAGAAATACGAAGCTATAATAATCATGCATAAAAGAGATCAGAGAAGACTCAAATAATATTCATGGATAATCTGATCATAAACTCACAATTCATCGGATCCCAACAAACACACCGCAAAAAGTGATTACATCGGATAGAACTCCAAGAACATCGAGGAGAACATTGTATTGAAGATCAAAAAGAGAGAAGAAGCCATCTAGCTACTAACTATGGACCCGAAGGTCTGTGGTAAACTACTCACGCATCATCGGAAGGGCAGCAAGGTTGATGTAGAGCCCCTCCGTGATCGATTCCCCCTCCGGCGAAGTACCGAAAAAGGCCTCCAGATGGGATCTCTCGAGAACAGAAACTTGCGGCGACGGAAAAATATTTCGTGGACTCCCCTGATGGTTTCCTGATTTTTGGGAATTTATAGTGGTGGAATTAGGTCAAAAGAGGCAGAGGTGGGTCCACGAGGCACCAGGGTGCGCCTGCCCCCCCCCCCCCAGGCGCGCCATGGTGGCTCGTGGCCACCTCCCGGGGCTTCTGGCCTTCTCCCGAAGCTTCTAGTGTTGTTATGTCTAGAAAAAAATCTCCAAAAAGTTTCGTGGCATTTGGACTTCATTTGGTATTGATATTCTGTAAAACCAAAAACAGGCAGAAAACAGCAACTGGCACTGGGCACTAAGTTAATAGGTTAGTCCCAAAAAATGATATATAATTGTTGTAAATGTATATAAAAACATCCAAGATTGATAATATAATAGCATGGAACAATCAAAAATTATAGATACGTTGGAGACGTATCAGCATCCCCAAGCTTAATTCCTGCTCGTCCTCGAGTAGGTAAATGATAAAAACAGAATTTTTGATGTGGAATGCTACCTATCATATTCATCATATTTTCTTCTCTTTTATAGCATGGACATTTGGACTTGAATGATTTAAAGCAATAGTCTATAGTTTGGCATGAAGATATAAATACTCAAGCATACTAACAAGCAACCATGCCTTTCAAAATACGCACGCTCCCTCCACCGCTGTCCTCTCGTCGTCCGCAGCATCTCCGGCGCCACGGCATCGATTGACCGCGGCAGCTCCGGGAAGGACTGGTACACGAATGGGAGGGGCTTTCACGGAACCGTTGAACCTGGGGGGACGGGGAGCACGTGGATCTGGTCGCGCGCGGCTAGTTGGGGCGGCGCCGGCGGGCGCGGCGCCGGTTGTGGTGGCGGTGCAAGGCGGAGGGGAATCGCGGGAGCGGTCATGCGGGAGCGGGTCCGGGCAATCACCGTTTGAGAAATAATTGAATTTTGTGTTTCTGAAAGAATCAAAATTTTGAGAAACTATTTTCTTAATTGTTGTGTAAATTGACTGAAGTCTGATCGAATTAACTAAAATAATGAAATCTTTCCGAAATCACTTTTTGATTTAGGAAATAATTGAAATAAATTTTCTGAAATAATGTAATGTTACTGAATTTTTTTGATCAACTTATACATTTGTGCCCCTAACTCGAACCCACTACTCATATTTTCCCCTAATTCTGAAGTCTGCTCAAATTTGCCCCTCTACCGTTATGTGCACTTATAGAAATGCCCTTCTGTGCCGTTACCGTCCAGTCAAAGCCGGTCAAAGGGCTTTGACCGTCCTGAAAAAAATAGCAAAAAAAATCTAAAAAATCTGAAATTTTGTGGGATCAAAGATACTCAGGTTCGCAAGGTGCCTGCAAATTTTCGTGCTGTTTGGACATTCCAGGAGCTCGTGGCGAAGGAAAAACAATAAATATGTACGCATGTGAACAGTAAATTCAAAAAAAATAGCAAGAAATTCAAAAAAATATGAAAAAAATTGGCATCAAAGAGTCTCGGGTCCGCAAGGTGTGTGCAAAAAATTTTTGTGTTTGGACATTGTAGGAGCTCGTGGAGAAAAAAAAAATTGGCTCGGGAAAAAACTTTGGAAAAAATGACTATTTTGTTTTTTTTGCTAGAGCTCCTCGCATGTCATTTGATCACAAAAACTTGCAAGCACCTTGTGCACCCAAGCCTCTTTGATGCCAAAAAATTTCATATTTTTTTGAATTTTCTTGCTATTTTATTTCAAATTTACTGTTCACAAGCGTACAGATTTACTGTTTTTCCTCGCCACGAGCTCCTGGAATGTCCAAACAGCACGAAAATTTGCACGCACCTTGCGCACATGAGTATCTTTGATCCCACAAAATTTTAGATTTTTTTTGCTATTTTTTTCATGACGGTCAAAGCCCTTTGACCGGACGGTAACGGCACAGAAGGGCATTTCTATATGTGCACATAACGGCAGAGGGGCAAATTTGAGCAGGCTTCGAAATTAGGGGCAAATATGAGTAGGTGGTTCAAGTTAGGGATAGAAATGCAAATGGCCCGGTAATAAAAACTTTCCAAAATCACTTTTTGAATTAGTGAAAAAAAATTGAAACCACTTTTTTCTGAAGACAATTTTGAAATAAATTTATTAAAATAATGAAATCTTTCCGAAATCACTTTTTGAATTAATGAAAATGTTAATTCGGTTTTCTAAAATAATAAAATCTTTCAGATAATTTTGAAACCAATTCATCGAAGTAATGAAATCTTAGGTATATATGGACGTCGCGCTGCCAGTATGCAACATGTCCGGCGTGCCACATGAAAATACAAACTAATAGGAAAACACAACCGCCTTAACCAGAAGACCAAAACACCCACGGAACACCCCGACTCGCGCAAGACGAAACAGCCCCGCACGTCGCGAACAAGGCTGCGTGTGGTGGGGGGGGGGGGGGGGGGGGGGGGGGGCAACGAGTACTGACGGGGAGGGCCCGTGCGCGAGCCGGCGTTCGACCGAACGTGCTCGGCACGGGGCGCCACTGTAACACCCTGAATTTCACTCCTCAAACATTTCTTCTGCGAGATTTGGCTTCTGTCTTTTTCCTTTGGTGTCCTTGGATTTTCTTTGAATTTTATGTATGCATGATGATGATTAGCAAAGCCTTGTTCCTCAATCCTAGATGACGTACCCAAGTTAGCCTTGCCCCTAGGAATATTTATCTCAGGATTTTTGCCATTAGGTCCTAATTCCATTTATCGTGGAACTAAAGCCTAGAGCGCACCGTTACAAAGGACTTTGATCAACCAAAATTCCCAGCCAGCCAAGGGATCATCATCCGCTTTGTGTCCCCAAGTTGCTTACAGCTTAATTCCATCCCCATTTACAAGCCACTTACATAGCTCAGCCCGAAGCACAGCCAGCCACATGAGGGAAGAAACGAGATTAAGACCGCCCAGTTAAAATGGAACAATGTCATTTCAATAAATTTTGAATATCATCAAATCTAGGTTTGAACAGAAGCAGAAACCAACTCCATCCAGGTCTACTACAGCCAATGTCGGCTTTTCCATTCAGTAAGAGGGGTACCATGTGGTACCCCGCCGCCTATAGGTATAATTCCACCTGCCCGTCGCACCCTTGACGGCGTTGCGTCTTGGGAGGAGGAAAAGAGGTGTTGCATGCTTGCTTTGCCGCTTATAACCCACTTGGTCTAGTAAAGGGGGGAACAGGGGAGGCATCCCTGCGGATTTCCGCAGGAGCGCCGCCAGCGGCCTTGCGGGCGGTTGTTTAGGTGCCCAGCGCTGCCTTTTTACAGATGGGGCAAGTGTTCTTGATCACCAGCCACTGCTTGATGCACGCCGTGTGGAAGTAGTGCCCGCACTCCACCCTGCCCATGTCCTCGCCGTCGGCATAGTCTTCCTGCAAACACCAAACCAAGGTATGCTCAGGCAGTAAGTGAGCGAGCTATTTAAGTAAAAAACAATCTTGGAACAATAGTTAAACCATGTGGGCTCAAAAGTTCTAAACGATGACAATGTTATCTCAAAGTGACTTAAAATCAAGCAAATTTACAGCAGCAAGTACAGAAAATATAAGCTTTTGAATTACCTGACAAATACAGCATGGTTCAATAGCTGTTGCAGGTTCCTCCAATGGTATGTCGAGATACTTCCACTGCTTCAGGCCACTCATTATTTTCTCCTCACTGAGTCCAGTACTTACATGCCCAATACGTTCACCAAGTGCCAACAGTTCCTGGATAAACCACAGCAAATTGCGGTAATTAAACACAAATTCAACAATGTCATACAAATGGTACCACTTAAACCACACTTTCGGGTCACGGACTAGCTACAATGGACCACTCGCGCCAGCTCCAAGCATGTAGTATAAAGGAATTAGTTACAGAGAACTACAAAAGCCTAGGACCATAGCCGATATAGCACTGGTCATCAAAATTGAAACGGCAAACTTGAATCTGGTTAGATCCTGCCAAGAATGACAGGTCCCCACCTGGAATTACTGTCCTTGATTCAAGTTCTGAAGGAACAAACTAATACAAAGTTTTCCAAATTGTTAACTTTTGTCCCTATCACTAGTTCCAAGGGCTAGGTCAGGCCCGTCTCATCCCAAGTTTATATTGTATCCTCATACTTATTTAAAGCCATGTCACAGGGTGTTATTTTCATGGAAAGGAAAGCAATAAGCTTGGCATGGATATATTTAAGAAAAAAATCAGTATCAGAGCAGTCCGTGATAGGATTTTTGGCTGAGGGATAACAGATTTGTGATCTAGGAGGGTGAAGGTACTGCTACTAGCTTATTACCTCATACGACATGTTATCCACATCAAGCCGCATTTCACGATGCCTATCGACCAAACTGGCTCTCCTGATAAGTTGACGATCAACAAGAAAATCCTGCACAAACATCAATGCCATTATTATATAGCTATTCCAGTAAAAGAATAAATATTAGCAGTAACATATATACATCACTTGCCGTTGAAGAACCTTAGTGTACTCGAAAGTATGAAAAATATGCAAAGAATCAAATCTTAAATGATAGTCCATCAGTCTTTCACCTTTTTTAAAAATGTATTCCTGGTTGAAGGACACAGACGAATAGCGTAAAATAGGATACTTGTGGTGAAAGCATTGTGGTTCGTAGTACATGACATAGATGCAAATGAATAAGTTCTGTCAATGCTCGTCCTTCTTTCACCAAATATTGAATTCAGGGGGAAAGGTAACCACATTATTTGGAATGAAAGAGGTACTATGATTGTTACCAGCTTTCAGACTGTACTTAAAGGCACTTGTACTATAACAGCTGGCACTGGAGATTTAACATTTGCCTTTTAATGTCAATATTGTTAAGCGACAAACAATAAGTAGGAACATGAATTATCTGGTCAATAATTGGTAATTGGACGAGTATCAATTTGTATGGCACTAGTAGTAAGAACTTAGGGCTTACAAAATTGGTTGCTTAGCAAAGCTAGCACATTTACGTTTAAGTATACAGGCAAGTTTCACATTCTTTTATGAGACCAGTATGTTCAACAAACTAAGTTGTTGTCGCAGAAGATAGAATTGAACATGAAAAGCAACTTCAGCAAACTGAAGGTTAAGTTCCATAATTCACACCTGATCCAGAAGCTAATTGAAATATAACAGTGTGTATTAAATAAACCATTCTCACCTCCAGTCTAGCAGCACTTCTCCCCTGACGAATTTGTTCAACCACATTACGAAGCTGTACAAGAAAAAGAAAAACATATGGCAAAATTTTACAAGCACAAAAAATAAGTAATAAATTTATTACATTACTGGAAAATGCTGAATTCAGAAAATTCTGAAGTCATCTCGGCATCAGCTCAGAGGTACCCAAGCTACATCTTATTTGCAACTACCTTACAGAGCAGGTAAGAGAGAAAAAAATGCCATTTGCAATAGCCGAACACATCTACAGTAGGAAATAATTAATACATTGTAGATATATTCAAGGGTAGGTTCGTAAACCAACAAAGGAAAGGTTGAGTAGATTTATTCTCAATACAAATGGTAGGGGTTATTGCCAGATAAGAAATAGTTCATAATTCAAGTGCAAATCGCAAGGCATGAAAATGAAATAGCTCACACGGAAATAAATTTCACATGAAAAGTGGATTTTAGTGCGAGTTATTATTCAGCAGATGAAAATACTATCCTCTTTGGGAAACATAGTAAGGAAGGCAAAGAACCAGAGATAGACAAAGGGAACTTTCCTTGCAGCACAGCATCATTTTAAGATAAATATGGAACTACATGTCTACACCTGTGCCTAGTAGGAACGGAAGAATTAGATGGAATTACTCCAGGAAAGCATACCTCTGAGACCGTCCTGCTTCCTTCTCTTGAAGCAGCTATGCTCTGCATAAAAGACTGAAGGTCCAAGTAACCTGGGTTTTGCCTATCAATAAAGGGAGGAACTGCCCTGGAGTAGTGTTGCAGACTTGCACGAGCGCTTGATCCTGGTTGATGGTTCCGAATCTCGTGTGATGAAGATGAATGCCCACGGTGCTGCAATGCAATGCTTGAACTTCTGGAATGAGAAACACTAGCAGCAAGTGAGGATCTCCTGGGTACATCAGCTGAACCTCTTGCGGCTGAACTTGGCTGAGATGAATTCAACCCAGGAACCTGTTGGGGTCCTACATTCGCAGCAGCTCGAAGTGTGGAGCTGGAGCTGGAATTTTGCTGGTTACTTCTGCTTCCAGGCGCAGATAGCAAGTTTGTTGAATCAGTAGTAAACAACGACGGACCTAGCATAAAGGGCTCAGGAAGATTGCTTCTTGCCAGGCTCCTATCAGGATCTTGTGAAGCAGGTCTAGGATTTATTGTATCAGCAGAACTCCCTACTCTTGAACCGAAATTACCATTTGATGGATGTCGCTGCAGACTTTGCGAGAATTGAGCAACAGCAGGTACATGAGGACGATTTTGAGAACTTGCTGAAGAACTCGCTCCTCTAGGTTGCACTGGCGTAAAAGAAGACTGTTGCTGCGCAGGCTGATGAGCTGAACACCTGAAACTTTCCTCAGGCAGCAGATTAGTAAGTGATTGCTCATACTCATTGGCGCTTATTCGCATCCGGGTATTTCTCAGGAATCTTTCACTTTCATGCAGATGACCAGATAGTGTATAAGGGTCAGAAAAAATGTCATCTTCTGAGGTATCAGTATTCTGGTCCAACTGCTCCATGGGAGGGTATGAAAACCCATAGTTTACAGAGGTCATATTTAAATTAGCAGTACTTTCATGACTGGACAGCGAAGGTAGCAGCATATTATGATTTTGGCGATGATTGCGTGAACTCCCATTGGCAGAAGACTCTCCGAGACTTCCAGCAACATTCTTTCTCTTGATAGATGACCGAAAATGGTTCACAGTATGTGAAGAACTTCCACCGGTTTCTTGGCCAGCTGTACCATCAAAAAGGTTTGCAGAATGCAAGGAACTTCTTATAGCACCAGGAGAAATTTCACGGCGAAGAACATTTTCAGTGGTCGAAAGACCTCTGTTCAGAGGATAAGTATTCATTCCAGAGTGTCCATTACTCTGAACCATATCAACATTCCCGGTCTCAAATTGATCAGCCTGATTAATGTTTAGATCTATGTTTAAGTTGTGTGAAGGCAATGAACTACCACTTTCTCGTCTTCTCCCCTCGATGATTAAAGGGCCGCCTATAGACAAAGCAGGTGCAAAATGCTCCCTTTTGGCCTGTAAAAGGCTATCATGATCGGCTAGGAAGCCCACGGAGCTAGACCCAGGTGAATCCCATAAACTCAAGCTTGTATTTTGCTGACCAATCATGCTTCCACTTGGCATTCCTACCTCGTGACTATTGAGAACATAGTGTGGGTAGTTCTCACTCTCTAGGGTATCAGGAAGTAGATTATGCTCATCAACAGCAGGGTTCTGCTGATCGATAACCTGGTTGTTGGAACTAGAACCAAGGTGGCATGTTTCCGAGGAAGACAGCATAGTGACCCTATTATGTTGCATCAAAATCTGTGTTCCTTGGTGACTTGATGAGGAGCTCAAATGATTTCAGTAGAATAAACAATCACTCGCTAATAAGCAACAGTTGAAACTTGAAGTAGATAATCCTGGCAAATAGGACAGATGGAAAATAGTAAGCAACAGTCACAACATATAGCAGGTGCAGAAATAACAGAAACAACAATAAACTATGTTCAGACTGTGCACCTACTTTGTTGAGGTTTCTTGAAGCATATCCATTAACTAATATGCATGTGCAAGACAGACCCCACACTACCAAGACTAGTTTTACAGCTTATTAAACAGAGGAGCAACAACGCAGCAACATTTGCTTAGAATGCTGAGAGACAAGTCATACAAAATAAAATACTGAATCAAATAGGACTGGACCCATCGTTTATTGCATGTTGAATACAGATAAAAGTAAAAACCTTTAATACAGGATGCATAGAACTCATCTCTAATACTGGTCAAATGGCAGTAAACATTTGGCCTCGGCACAGCAAATACGAAAAGACCATGTACATGTACTCAAAGTCATATAAATTACTACCATGTTTCTATACATCAAGATCAAGTACAGCCATTACACTGCGGGAAAAAGTATAAATCAACACCCCTCCAAATACATCACCATTATAACCAGAAGGAGCAATGTGGCATGCAGGTGGCATACATACCTCAAGACTCAAGTCTAACGACTCAAGTCTAAGAGCAGCAACGAATCACAGAGACAAATGATGGAAGCCCTTGCAGCCTCCGGCAGCCAATTGGCTAATGCTACGAAACTGTCTCCCTAGCTTCAGCCTAGAAAAGAGCATCACAGGTTAATTAGTCTCTGTCTGGAATGGAATCACATAAGCACATAACAAGACATAGAAGTAATTAACAACTCGAAATCGACAATCGTAATAATTTGGAAACAGCTCCGATTGTTTGTGACCCCGTAAAAGGATGGGATTCTACCAAACTCCGGTGCCTGTCCCATGGCCCCAACGATATGCAGCCCATATCGAGACCTCGGGGGAGGGTTCCATTCCGGACAAGATTACATACAGACTAGGTAGCACATCGATGCTCTTCTAGGAACACGACCACACGAACAAGCTTAGCTCGAGCGCCTTATCCTGTATACCCCGGCCAAAGATTCACTTTTTCACCACGGAATCATCCCCCAACCCTGCTCCTACCACAAAACAGACCACGAATCGACGAAATTCCGACCAATCCACCCGCGAAACACCGAGGAACGGACGCCCCCAGATCCGCCCCGCGCAGATCTCAGCACCCCGCAGGCCCCGCCCCCCAAATCGACCCCCAATCCAGCGCCGCCGTCCCGCTCCTCCCTCCAAGAACCAGCCCCTCCCCGGCGCCCACCCGCCCGCGCCCCTCCCCCCACCACGACGACGTCGGAAACCAAAGCGGGAGCAAAGGGAAATCAAGAAACGTACGGACCCAGCGCACCGTCCGCGCGTCCGTGCGTCCGGCGCAGCGCCTCCCGATCGGCCCCCTTCCTTCCTCCCGATCGACCGCGGCCGCGCCGATCGGCGGCGGGGGAGGGGGAGCCTGGTTCCTCCCGTCCGCTGCCTGCTGCGCTGTCTCTGGCCTGCGCGTCTCGGGGCTCGAGGAGGAAAATAGGGGGGGAGGGGAGAGAGAGTGGGAGGGGCGACGATGATGGGTGGGTTGGGTTGCGGCGTTTTTCAGGGGGGCGGGTGGGGTGGGGGAAAGCGAGCCGAGCCCACGGGCAGAGGCGGGATCGCGGCCGTCCGATCGCCCGGATCGACGGCTGGGGGCTGTGGACGGGGGGGGGGGGGGGGTGTCGGAATGGGAAATCCTGGTGCTGCTCTGGGGACGTGGGTGATTTAAAACTGGCCATCAGTTAATGCGGGCGACTGACTCGCTTTCGGATCTTCTGGTGGATGCTGGCTAGATTTGGACCCCTCGTTAGGCTGCGTGGGCTGTGGGCGGCCCGGCCCGGCCCGGCCCGGCCTGGTCTGGTGTTTTCTTTTTTTGAAAGGGTCCGGTGTGGCGTTGGAGCTGTGGGGGTATTTGCCTGGATTGGGTTGGGCAGGGCCGGGCCGGGCTAGACTGTGAAACGGGGGATCTTGTCTTCTACTCCCTCAGCCCCTATTATAAGAACGTTTTTCAAACTGTTTTAACTTTAAAAAACCCTAAAAAAAAGCTTTTAAAACGTTTTTATATTATGGGACGGAGGGGATACCTTTTTGAAATATGAGAACTGAGGTTCGCGCCATTTTGTGGTTCGAGAAGTGGTTGACTGCGCTAGTTTGAATCTATGGAAAGTACGATGGATATTGTTGGTATCTGCTTTGTATTAACGTCCCATTTGTGGCCGGCGTTATCCATTTCCATATCCAGGTATCCCGGCTTGTGTCTTGATGTGTACCGACAAGGTAGGGAAGACGCATTTCGGTAGGTTTTCGCCTTTGACATGCATATATTGATTGTGCATGATCATGTACTGTCGAGCATGTTGATTCCTAATGTCAGACACTTATCATGAGGCGAATTATGACTACATATGCATGCTCGTGTTCATTAATCGGTTCTATATCCGAGGTGATCCAACTTTGTGTTGTGATGAATACCATCAAGGTAAAGCCAATGCATGTTCATGTTTGATTGGTTTCCGCTTTTGGCATGCATGTATTGATTATCCGTGGATATGATATTGGCAAGCATGTTGTTAATCCCCACTAATAGAGGACAATATGAGTTCAAAATTGGCGTTTTCGGAATAACTGGAAGTATTTTTCAATTCAACCGGTAAATGATGGTTATATTTGGATCCTAGTTGGGCATGTGCAGTTCTGAGGATGTTGGGCTGGGTCGGGTCGGGCAGCGTGGGCTGTGGGTTGGGTTGGGCAGGGCCGGGCTGGGCTAGGGATTGAAATGGGGGCCTCTTATCTTCTACCTTTTTGAATATGAGAACTGTGGTTCGCGCCATTTTGTGGTTCGAGAAGTGGTTGAATGAGCTCATTTGAATCTATGGAAAGTACGATGGATATTGTTTATATCTGCTTTGTATCTACGTCCCAGTTGTGGTCGGCGTTATCCATTTCCATATCCAGGTATCCCGACTTGGGTCTTGATGTGTACCGACAAGGTAGGGAAGGCGCATTTCGGTAGGTTTTCGCCTTTGACATGCATATATTGATTGTGCATGATCATGTACTATCGAGCATGCGGATTCCCAAAGTCGACACTTTTCATGAGGAGAATTATAACTACATATGCATGCTCGTGTTCGTTAATCGGTTCTATATCTGAGGTGTGTGATGAATGCCATCAAGGTAAAGCCAATGCATGCACGTTCATGTTTGATTGGTTTCCGCTTTTGGCATGCATGTATCGATTATCCGTGGACATGTATTGTCAAGCATGTTGTTCATCACTATCTCTACCTACTAATAAAGCACCTATTGCTTCTGTCGGATCACCTTCGCGGGCATTTTTGCAAAAAGCCCCCTGTGGTTTTAAGTAATTAACCCGCGGTTCAGTAAATAAGTGAAAAAAACGATCCGTAAAAACGTTCCGTGTATTTCTCTGCTTCGTCCCGCGTCCTCCACGCCGCCCGTACTGGGCCTCATGTGCTGGGCTTTCTCCTTCCTTCCTAGGATCATGCCAAAAAAATTATATGACTTCGCTAAATAATAATACCACATCGCCTCTTTACGCCAATTCTGACCGGTTCATATAGGTACACATTGGTGATTCAACAAGCAATCACAGAAATCAGGAAACATAGATGAGGATAATCACAATGGGAAAGAAACGGTCGATCGAATCGGACAAAGAAGAGCAGATTGCAACGCCACAAATCGGGAATCGATATCAAAAGATCAAATAAATCAAAGAGCAGACGAGGCCGGGGGGCGGCTGGACATGGTATAGGGGCGACGGTCGAGGGCAAATCCAGCGACGGAAGTAGTAGACGAGGCCGGGGACGGTCGAGGGCAGCCGGATCCGGTCCGGTGGAGGCAGATCCGGCGGCGGCTGGACTTGGTATAGGGGCGGCGGCGTCCTGCATTCAGCAAATGAGAGAGAGGGAGATGTTATGGGAAGGAGAGGGAACCAGAGGGAAAAAAGAAGGAACGGAGAAGGGAGGCAGCGGGGTTGCCGGCGACGGCGTGGCCGGCGCGGTCGACAGGGACGGGGAACTCCTCGAGGGCGTTTACTCGGGGACGAGCCAGGAGGTGGAGGAGGTGCTCGGGGGGCGAGGGAGAGACGAGATGTGGGGATCGATCTCCTAGCTCTAGGGTTAACGGGGGTACGTGGGCCAAACGAGGTGGAAAGATTAGGCTGGGCCGATGGGCTGGTTGCACTCCCTCTTTCCTTTTTTAATTAAACAGAAACTTGAATAAAATAAAGATAGAGAAGGGATTAGACCAACATAGTTATTTCTGTGGGATCAGAGAAATATGTGGAATTTAAATAAAGTGCTTTGGGGACTTTTACAAATTTTATATTTGCTGATAGGCACATCAAGTTTTTCCGTTGCAACGCACGGGCATATGCGCTAGTACCCACTAAAAGAGGACAATATGACTCCAAAATTGGCATTTTCGGAATAACTGAAAGTATTTTTTTAATTCAATCGGTAAATGATGGTTATATTTGGATCCTGGTTGGGCATGCGCAGTTCTGAGGATGTTGGGCTCGGTCAGGGAGTCTGGATTCCCCTCTAGTATGCATCTATAGCGGTGCCTAAACACAATGCTACGTCGGATTCCTAAGACACTTTGCATTTATCTATTTGTGGGCAAAGCCGGTACAGATATGTGCATACACGCGGCAACCCCGTATCACATACGCCACCACGGTTCTTCCCCACTCCAGTTACCAAACGATGATTAAGGGAAAAAGGTCCCCGTGGACGCAACCTATAGGTGATCTCTGTTTACCCCCTGCTGCAATGATCTTGGACGAAGGGAGATAGGCTGTGTCACGTACCTACCTCCGCGACCAGCCGGTTCGCCAGCAGTAATAACCTTCCGTCCAAAATTGACATATGTTGGATGGTCGACTTCACCCAACATCAGGAAGACTATTAACATAAACATGCAAAGATGATATTAAATCCTAATACCAAACAATCTATTACACACTAGGGTTCTCCATATCGCCGAGAACTATAAGGACTACTCACACATCAAGGGCACAAAAGAGGCGAAGTGAATCGATGAACCGGATAATTCCACACAGGTAACACAAGATTGAATCAACTCCAACTAATGTATTACAAATGGATAGGGGTGAGATGATGATGAAGCCCTCTTGATGCGGAGTAGCAATGGCGGAATATTGGATCGGTTCTCCTCCGGAAGCCTCCGGAGGTCAGGGTTCTCCCCTCTGTCTCTCTGATCTCCTATCTGACTGCACGGGGTGAAAGTAGTGGACGAGGCGGCGGCACTGGCACCTCATACGACCGCTCATATGAAAGGTCGTCTTTGGCTCTGGAGGCGCCACAGGAGCTCCTCCCTTGGCCCTTTTGCTTCATTTGTTTATGTAGTTAATTATCACAGTAAATAACGTGATTCCACCACCATTTCATAGGATTCCTTACATAAAACTTTATTTGCTCCAAAAGTCGTTACCTGGAAAATACCGACAAAAAGTAGTGTGCGAACGCGCTAAAACTCCACAAAGCCTACCAAGTTGGCACAAAATATCTCATAAATTGGACTCATTAGGGAGTATTTCCAATGGGTGACCTTCTTGAATTTTTTTGAGAACATTTAAAAAATGATATTTTTTTAAATGTATGAATATCATTTCAAAGTGCAAACATTTTTTCCAAATTTGTGACATTTTAAAAATACATTTTTTGACAAAAAACATACTTTTTTTGGTAACATAAACATTTTTTAAAATTTATGAACATTTTTGAAAAAATGAACATATTTTGAGAAAAAACACCAACATTTTTCCATGTTCGTTAACAATTTTCTAAATTTGAAAATTTGAAAATCCAAACTTTTTTCATGTTTGCAAACGTTTTATGAAAGCTTAAACATTTTTCAAAGGCGTGATTTTTTAAAGATTGTTAACATTGTTATAAAGTCATGAGCATTTTTTTTAAATGTGAATTTTTAAGAAGAAAAAACAGAAGAAAAGAAAAAGGAACAGGCAAAATTTCAAAAAGAAAACAAAAAAAGTTTCAAGCAAACGAAAGAATAAAGAAACCTGGTTCAAGAACCCTAGGCCGGCCTAGTAACCAGATGCCACGCTGTGATGATGTCATGATGAAGTCATGCACACTTTTGTTTTTTCTCCACATTTTTCTTTTTATTTCCTTTTTTTTGTTTTTTACATTAGTTTTTTTTCTTCACAAATATAAAAAATATAGAATTTACATAAAAATTTGAAAAATGTTAATTTTGTATTTGAAAAATTCTAAAATGTCTATATCAAATGTTTCTATTGTATACAAAAAAGTATAAATATGAATGTAAAAAGTAGAAAATGTTAATCGAGTATACAAAAAATATTAATCATATGTAAGTAAAATGTTTCTAACAATATAAGATGTCACAGATTAAAAAAAAAATGTATGTGAAAATTAAAAACAAATATTTATAATAATGTTAAAAGTGTACGTGTAATACAATAAAAATGTATCGTACATTAAAAAGTACTTTACATTTTACAAAATCTTCACAAGTTTCAATAATGTGTTCGTGACATTTTCAAAAAATGGATCTAACATGGACGAAAATATTGCATATTTTTTTTAAAAAAATTCTCATTCGATTTTTTTTCAACATGTAGTTAAAAAAATATGTTACACTTATTTAAAAAATATTCAAAACATGTTTTGTAAAAAATGTTAAACATGTACAAAAATGTTAAATGGGTTTAATACAAAATTTTTAAATATGTAGAATGAGAAAAAACATGGATGAAAAAATAGATATGTACTGAAAAAATAAACCCAGTGAAAACGACCTAAGGAATGAGAAGAAAACCAAGAAAAAAAAACAAAGAATCTCATGTATAAGGAACAAAAAGAAAAACGGAAAAAATAAAACGTTTGAAAAAATAAAGAAGCCAAAGCATAAAAAAAGAAGAAAAACCGGTGAAAACAAGGAAAACAAAGAAACCAAACGGAACCCATCGACCGAACTAGGACGCGCTAGAGCTATATCTCGCATATATAGCAAGAATAGCTCTCGTCTCGCCTGAAGTGCGCGCATATTTGGCCGGCCCATTAACTCAGCTAGCTCGCTCGTTGCTGACATCGCTCATGTCGTCCGCTCACTGTTCGACGTACTTGTTTTTAGTAGGCTATATATAATAAAAATAACTTGTTTTTAGTTCTTTTTTTTCGCTTTTTCATTTTATTTTTATTTTATTTCTTCTACTTGGGTTTCTTTTGTTTCTGCACCGGTTTTTCTTCTGTTTTCTGTTATTCCATCGGTTTCGTCATTTCTTTCACGACTTTTATTGGTTCTTTCCTTTCCTTTTCTTTTTTCTTTGTTTCTTTTTCGATTTCACTGCTTTTTTTGCTTTTATTTTTTCTTTCTTCTTTTTTCTTTGCTTTTTTTCTTTTCTCGGTTTTCTTTGTTTTGTTCTTGAATTTCACTGTTTTTTATTCTTTTGCATTGGTTTTCTTCAGTTTTAAGTTTTTAATTTTTGGTTTTATTTGCTTTTATGTTTTTACGGGTTTTCTTTGTTTTTGTGTTAATTTTTGTCGGCTTCTTTATTGTTCAACATTTTTATAGTACACATTCAAAATTGGTTTGCATACATGAGGAACAAATTTTGTATAGACGTTTAGCATTTTCAAAATACATTATTAACATTTTGGAAAAATTATATTTTTTGATGTCTACTTTTTTCCAAACACATTGTACATTTTCTATATACAGTTTTTCAATACATGTGTAACATTTTTTGGAAAGAAGTTCAACATTTTTAACATTTTGTAAATACATTCTTAACATTTTTTTAATAGAAGTATAACATTTTTTAATATATTTTTTCATGTCCATTGTTTTCATACACATTGTACATCTTTGGTACATATCAGGAATATATTTTATACACATAATTAATATTTTTCAAAATGCTTGGTTTACATTTTTTAATACATGGTCAAAAAAATTCTATACACATTTTTGACATTCTTGATTAACATTTTTGAAATTCTTGATTAACAATTTTGAAATTCTTTATTAATATTTTTCATATACAAGATTAACAATTTTTAATACATGGTCAACACTTTTTAAACATTTTTCCAGTGCTTGATTAACATTTTTTAATATACAAGATTAACATTTTTTGAATACATGGTGAACATTTTTTTCTATTCATATTTTTAAATGCTTGATTAATATTTTTCAAATACCTGGTTAACATTTTTTCTATATACATTTAACATTTTTCAAATGTTTGAATATTTTTTTCTAAATACTTTTTCGCTCACTCGGTCAGCTCCTTCGGGGAGCAACTAATTAATAAGCGCTTATTCGGGAGCCTCCCCAAAGGTCATCTGGGGTGGGCTGAGAGCACGCCACTTGGCGCGCTCTCAGCCGCAGCCACGTGTCGCGCTCTGTGCGCTCCCTCCGATTTTTATTTTTTATTTTTAGCACACGTTTTAGATGGGTTTTTTTGCGGTATTTTTCGGCTTTTCCACCGGTCTTTCTTAACTTTTGGACAAAAAAACTCAAATTTTTTCATGAAAAAATGTGTTTTCTTTTTTCTGCCGCGAGAGTCACGGATTTGCTTTCTCGAGAGTCCCGACTTTGCTTCCGCGAGAGGCACGGATTTGACATCGCGAAAAAACGTATTTTCATTTTTTTTCCTTCGTCGAGAAGCACGAATTCGTTTCCGCAAGAGGCACGGATTTGATTTCGTGAGAGGCACGACCGTGCCACTCGGAAAAGAAAAAAATATGTTTTTTTTCTTCCGCGAGAGGCATGGATTTGCTTACGCGAGAGGAACGGCCGTGCCTCTCGGAAACAAGAAAAGAGGCGTTTTCTTTTTTTTCCTTCCGTGAGAAGCACGGATTTGCTTCCGTGATAGGCACGGATTTGTTTCCGCGAGAGGCACGGCCGTGCCTCCTGGAAATGAAACAAAAACGTGTTTTTTTTCTTCCGCGAGAGGCATGGGTTTGCTTCCGTGATAGGTACAGATTTGCTTCCGCAAGAGGCACGGTCGTGCCTCTTTCGGAAAGGGAAAAAACAAGCTCTCGGTTCGGGTTTTTCGTCCTGTTTTTGACGTGAAAAAAAAGTTTATCAAAACCTATCAACGTGGGATCTAGTTTTGAAGATCTCGACGCGAGGAATCCAACGGTGAAAACGGTTCGAGATTTGGACGCACGGTTCAAGAGATAAAACGTTTTGAATAAACAGATATACGAAAAAAGGAAAACTCTCAGGTTGCGACAAGTGACAACCTTGCCGCGCGCCACTTGTCGCAACCTGGGAGGTGGAAGTGATCTTTGAAAGGAGTACTTCTCAATTAGTGATTTCGTCTCCTTCGTTCGCTGGTTTTCGTTAACATTGGCTACGACATTAACTGTTGACTTGCCATTGACCACTATTTTTTATGAAAAAAATCATGATTTTTTTTAGAAAATACAAATTCTAAAATAATGCTCATTAGTTGGAAAAATTTAATGAATTTGGAAAGGAAAATCACAAATTGTTTGAAAAAGTTCACGAATTTTTGTAAAATAATCTTGATTTGTAAAAGTTCATAATTTGAAAAAAAGTAGTCAAACTTTATAAAAAAAATCTAATCTGAAAATAAGTTAGTAAAAATTGAAAAGGTTTACAAAATTTAGAAAAAAAACCTCAAATTTGAGAAAATTTGACCAAATTGAAAAGGTTCATGTATTTGAAAAATAATAATAATAAGTTAAAAACGAAAAAAAGGAAAAACAAACAAAGAAAAAAAACCTAAAGATGGTCAACATGAAACACATCAACCCCCTAAAAAACCGCTACTCTGCGTCATATGGGCTGGCCCGTTAGTTCCTAGGGGGCGTGCGCCAGTTGCCACTGCAATTATTGCGCCAAACTGGATTTGGATAGCCGTGGCGGGAGCTCCTAATCCACGCTTTAAGCGCCGGTTGGCGCTTCTGGCGCTCGCAAGAGATGCGAAACCAGCCGGCCCAACAACCTGTGTTCAAAAAGGAAAGGTGAAGAAAAAGTAAACATTAATTCTGGAAGAACTGGGATTCGAACACAACACCACAACGTAGAAAGCCTACCGCAATAACCATTGTACCAAACTCGCTCTGTTATTCACTACAAGAAAATAGTGCTAATTAACCTTTATTTTAATAAAACGTTAAATTATTTGGAAAAACGAAACAAATATTTGAAAAAAAGTTCATTAATTTTTAAGAAAAGTTCACAAAAATGAAAAAAGTTGATCAATTTTGAAGAAAAGTTCACAAATATGAAAAAAAAATTGATCATTGAAAATATCAAAAAAGTTCATGGAATCTGAAAAAAGTTCATCAAATCTAAAAAAAGTTCATAGAATCAAAAAAAAGTTCATCGAATCTAAAAAAAGTTCATCGAATTTGAAAACAAAATTCATTGAATTTGAAAAAAGTTCATTGAAGGTGAAAAAAGTTCATCAAATTTGAAACAAGTTCATCGAATGTGAAAAAAAGTTCATCGAATTTGAAAAAAGTTCATCGAATTTGAAACAAGTTCATCGGATTTGAAAAATAGTTCACTGATTTTGAAAAAAAGCTCATCGATTTTGAAGAAAGTTCATCGATTTAGAAAAAAGTTCATCAAAAATGAAAATAAGTTCATCGATTTGAACGTTAATTGAATTTGAAAAAAAGTTCATTGAATTTGAAAATAAGTTAAGAAATTTAAAAAAAGTTCGTCCATTTTAACAAAAAAGTACGCGAATCAGGAAGAATAAAAAAGAAAAAAGAGAAAAGGAAAAAGAAAAAGAAAAAAAGAAGAAGAAAGAAATAAGAAGAAGAAAAGAGGAAAGAAGGAAATAATGGAAAGATGAATGTAGTCACGTGAGGTTTGGTGGCGCATTGTTGCTCGCAGCCGGAGGTTGCCTGCTCGAGTCGCAATATACAACCTCTTTTTCTGTTTTGAAAAACAGAAAAAAAAGATGGGCCGGCCCAGGTCGCAGCGCTGCAGGGTCCCCTTTGCAAGATGAGCTATAACTAGCGCCTGCAGCGCCAAATAGGAAACGCGTTCCTAAGACTTGTTTAGGAGTAAAGCCTGTTTGGGCAAGCCCATTTACACTCGTTCGCTTGCTCTTCATGTGCATTTCGATGCCAGTTTGCCGCACAGAGTGGCAAATAGAGGCATTGCCCACTAGCATAATAATGGGCACACGTATCCAGAGCATATTTTGGGCCCAAATCAACAATGTTCCCCTGTTTGAGACGGGGTTTCCTATGGGAGCTCCTATCTGCCGCATTATGCGGCAGACTGGCAGGGCTTCGCACATGGCAGTCTCTGCCTGGGCCGGCCCACGCAGGAGAAGCGAGCGGTGTAAAAATCTGCGAAAAATTCGGTGTGTGTTAGTAAGGATTCGAACACGGGATCTCCCACAAGTGGACACAGGTACCTTGCCAGTCGAGCTAGTTAGTGCTACTGATGAATAAGAGGCGCGAAATCTTTAGAACTAACTATATCGGTAGTTCCGAATATTTTACTTTTTTCCAAACATTTCATGAAAATTTGGAGTACTTTTTTTAAAATTCTGGAAAAATAATTAAATACCACGTAGAAGTTTTGGAAATATTGTGACAAATTATTGGATTTTTAACCAAAATTTAAAAATGGGAAGAATGTATTAATTTGTTAACTAATTCTGAAAACAGGAACATATATTAAATTTCGATCAATTTTTGAAAAACATGAAGAAGTCCTTAAAAGATGTGAACAATTCTTGAATGTGCGAACAAATTTTCAAACAGAAACTTTTTTGAATTTTTGAATAAATTTTTAAAAATGGAACAATTTTTTAATAATATGAACATTTTTGGAAAAAGTGGACATTTTTTGCATCTGTGAAAAAATTTCAAAACTCTGAACAAAATTAGGAAAGTGCGAACATTATTTTTAATTTGTGAACATTTTTTTATTTCTGAACAAAATTTGAAAGTAGGAACATTTTTTGAACTTACAAACATTTTTGGAAAAGGCGAATATTTTTTCAAAATGCAAAGATTATTTAAAAAATGAAGTACATTTTTTGAATTTGTGAACAAAAATTAATAACAGGAACATTTTCTGAACTTTTGAACATTTTAATTTTATTTTGATATTCTGAAAACAAAAAAGGGAAGAAAAAGGAATTAAAAAGAAATAGAAAAAAATGAAATAAAGAAACAGAAAAACGAAAAAGAAAAATAAAGAATGAAATAGGAAAATCGAGATTGAAAGAAAAAAAAACATTGAAAACCGGTTCTGGAACCTGCTAGAAGGTTCCCAAAACCGGACACTGTAGCGCCCATGTTATCTCGTAATTGGGCCGGCCCATCTCGGTCGCCAGTCGTTCGGCTCCGTGTGGGGAGCAACTAACTAAGGAGCGCTCCTTCCAACGATCACTTGGGGTGGGCGTCAGCAGCCGCCACGTGTCGCGCTCTGGACGCTTCCTCCGGATTTTGTTTTTTTTATTTTTCCGCATGCGTTTTTGGCTTTTTAAACATTTTTTTTCTTTTTTTTTCGGCTTTTTGGTTTTTTACCGGTCTTCCTTAGCTTTTGGACCAAAAAAATTTTACGCCTTCGACTCGACCGTGCACTAATCATACACGCAAATGCACACGATCAAGCCCAGGGATTCACAGGAAGATATCACAACACAACTCTAGACACAAAATAAAATAATACAAACTTTATATTACAAGCGACGGGCCTCGAGGGCTCGAATACATAAGCTCGAGTTACACAAGAGTCAGCGAAAGCATTAGTATCTGAGTACAGACATAAATTAGACAAGTTTGTCTTAAAAAGGCTGAGCAAAATAACGACAACTAGATCGAAAAGGCGCAGGCCTCCTGCCTGGGAGCCTCCAAAACTACTCTTGGTCGTCGGTCTTCACGTAGTAATAAACTCCGTCGGGGTAGTAATAGTCGTCGACGGTGAAAGGATCGATATGGTTGACTAGAGATGGAGGGGGGGTGAATAGGCAACTACTAATTTTTAGCTTTTCTTAACAAATTAGGGTTAGCAACAAAATAGGTTGTCTAGATGTGCAACTAGGTGAGCAATCTATATGATACTAATAACAATGATAACACAAGCAAGCAAGGGATACAACACAACAATAGCATGCACAAAGTAAAGATAAGAAATAACCACAAGTGGAGCCGGTGAAGACGAGGATGTGTTACCGAAGTTCCTTCCCTTTAGGGGGAAGTACGTCTCCGTTGGAGCGGTGTGGAGGCACAATGCTCCACAAGAAGCCACTAAGGCCACCGTATTCTCCTCACGCCCTCGCACAATGCAAGGTGCCGTGATTTCACTAGTGGTGCCCTTGAAGGCGGCAACCGGACCTTTACAAACAAGGTTGAGGCTCTCTCCACAACTGAATTGGAGGCTCCCAACACCACCACGGAGCTTCACCACAATGAAATGTGGCTCCGAGGTGACCTCTTCCATCTAGGGTGCCCAAACACCCAAGAGTAACAAAATCCACACAAGAGAGTATGGGGGAATCAAATTTCCTTTGGTGGAAGTGTAGATCTAGGTCTCCTCCTTCAATCCCTAGCAAATCAACAAGTTTGAGTGGCTAGAGAGAGAGATCGGGCAAGAAAGCTTGAGGGGCAACAATGGAGGAGAGAGAGAGGCAAGTGGTAAAAGGTAGGTGGGGGAACCACCTACTTATATAGTGCCCCCAAATTCCAACCGTTATAGCAGTTTTTACACTGCAGCGGTACAACCGCTTGGAGCACCGGTACAACCGGTAATCATGGGATCCCACTACAGAAATGCCCTAGCGGTACAACCGGTGGAGCAACCGGTAGTACCGGTCGGCCGGAGCCAACCAGGAACTACCGCTCCACCACCGCCCAACAACCGCCTCATTACAGAAGGGGAGTCACCCCATAGCGGTAGTTGGGCGGTGGTTGTGCCGGTTCAACCGCTAGACCAGTGTCCATGTGGTGGCTAAGCCTGGAGCGGTACAACCGCTCCAGGCACCGGTAGTACCGGTTCGCCGAAGCCGTCCGGGAACTACCGGGCCACCACCGCCCAACAACAGCTCCACTATAGAAGGCATTCCGGTAGTGGAGCGGTGCAGGGCCGGAACAACCGGTCGGGCGGTACAACCGCTTACATAGGCGGTACAACCGCTGGGCACTAAAACCACTGCCACAGAAAGACTTTGAGGACCTCTCTCCTCGAACGGAAGGATATATCGTGGGTGCAATAGAATGTGTACGTGCATTGATTCACCCAGTACCTTCCGATCTGGATTCCCTCTTAATAGTACGGATTTCCTACGACCAAAGAAATAAAAGCGTCGGAAACTCCGTCTTCGATCTTTTCCGTCCAGAGGGAATGCCTAACGTCTTGCGCCAATTAAGGTGTACCTGAATAAACTAGGGCGCACGATTAGTCCACAAGTGTATTGTCATCATCACCAAAACCCTAAGGCGGGAAATGCCCTAACAGACGGGATCAGCTGACTCCGGAGCTCCGTCATCTGATCGCAGCAATCGGGTAGGGGCAAAAGGGTAGCAAAGCAACCGTAAGTACTCATCCAAAGTACTCGCAAGACTTACATCAGATCTATGCTAAGTATGCATCGGTATCAAAGGGGAAGGGGCTGTATCTGTGGACTATACTGTAGAAATGCCAGAATAGAGTGGGAGGCCTAGCCTATCAAAGACTAGCATCTTGCAGCGTCTTGCAGCATTAGAAGAGTGTAGATTAGCATATAATAAATTAATAAGTATATAGTAGCAATGCCCAGAGATCCTTCCTCGACTCCCTGCGAGAAATCGATCCCGAAGCTATCAAATTATTAAGTAACACAAGTATCCAGTTCAAGTTGTAGTAGATCGGGATACAACACTGAGCGTCCTGTTACCGTGGACACGTCTATTCGAATAGATAACTTCCCTGCAGGGGTCATTATGCGACGAGCCGGGACGAGCACCACCTCATCCTGGATGGCACTATCCCGACAGGCCCACAATGCTGAACTAGACATCTGACAGAGCTTTCGGCTGATACATACGGCGCCGAGGGCCCCATTAAACCATTATCCCGCGTGGTGGTAGTGCGTATAGGCCAGTGGCCAACTCAGATCAAATACCTAAATCCGTTAAGCGTGTTATTAGTAACTCGCGGACACGAACATGGTTCAAGGCTCACCTCCGACACCCTGTCGCACTGACTTGCTAATCCGCGGTCCAACGACCAGGAACCAGGCCCACCTCTCTCCTAGGTGGTCTCCGCCTGCCCTGTCGTTCCGCCACAATAATCTCTCGCGGGTGCCCTCCTGGCCAACCCGACTTCCCCAAAGGACCGAGGTGAGGTCAAAGTACCCGTGTGTCCATAACATCGTGGGAAATCCGAGGAATCACCCTCGATGGATTCCCACTCGATGTAACCGTCAAGGTGAACTTGGAGGAATCACCCTCGATAAGTTCACACTTGAGGGGCTGCACGACAAAGGCATCATCGGAGGTGGTGAAATAGGAATCACCCTCGATATCCCACAACCGACTAGCTACACTACAGAGGTATCATCAGGAGTGAGGTAGGAGGTATCACTCTCGGCACTCGATAGTAGCTCTGTAGAGTCGTACAACTAAGGGGTGTGCGGTGCGATGTTCGGTCTCTGCACATCGATCCCGTTGATCGAAGCATCCGGTAGTAAAGCCTGGCAACAAGGACAAGGGTGTGGGGCCACTGATGGATCGCTAACCAACCTATACTAAGCATTTAGGATAGCAGGTAAGGTATCAACAGCAGTTACAAAATCAGGTTATGCATCAGAATAGGAGCAATCAAATACGGTAGCAAATTCTAATGCAAGCACGGGGAAGAAGGAATAGGTGATATAGGAATGATCAAGGGGGTTTGCTTGCCTGGAAGCTTTGCTGAAAGGGGCTGGTCGTCTGGAGCGCAGTCGTACCCAGGGGCCACGTCGGTCTCGGGGTCTACCGGAGAGAAGAGGGGGAGGAAACAGATAAATACAAGCATTCAAATGCAATCACTATGCATGACATGCCTAAATGATATGCAGGGGTGATATATTGCATCTCTAAATATTCTAAATGTTTTAGGAATTTATTTGGAATTATTTTACCACAGTCATGCACTATTCATTTATCGGAAACAGGCAAAAAGTTCCATGTTCCTCTACTTAGAGGGTTCTAACATGAGTGCAGATGACATATTCGGATTTGTTAGATTTTTCTGATCATTTTTCATATATAAATTATTTTCATCCGAGTTACGGTTATTTTTCTATGATTTTCTAAAGTTTTAAATGATTTTCTGAATTTCTGGATTAAATTTAATTCGAATTATCTTAATACTAAATTGCTACGGGTACACAGAGGTGTACCCAGAAATGTGCAATAGAGGCTGACTGGTGGGCCCAGTCAACTGCCCAGTCAGCAGTTGACTGGGTCAACGTTGACTGGTCAGCGGGGCCAGCGGGACCCGCCACTACTAGGAGAAAGTTTATAGATAGAACCTTAGCAGTAGCGCGGGGCTGGGTCGCAGCGCTACTGCTACTTAGTAGTAGCGCGTGGAACTTACCAGCGCTACAGGTAGGAAGGTAGCAGTAGCGCTGGCCTGTGAACCAGCGCTGCTGCTAAGTGGTCCCATCGTCACCCACCGGGGCTGCCCGTACTAGTAGCGTCCGACAAAAACCAGCGCTACTACTATTCCCGTAGTAGTAGTGCGTGTCGGTGGCCCACCGCTACCGCTATATGTGCACGGTGCCAGCAGGTGGGCCCCTCTTAGCAGTAGCAATGGGCCACCGACACGCGCTACTGCTATAGAGCTTAGCAGTAGCGCTGTTAGCAATACCACGCTACTGGTATGCGTAGCAGCCACCTTTTCCCCACCCTCCCCCTCCCCCTTTCCCTTCTCCCTCCTCTAGCTCCCTCACTTAGTTCTTACTTCTCCTATCTCTCTTCTCTCCCCATTAATGCCCCCATCCACCATCTCCTCCATTAATGACCTCTCTTTCTCTCTAGCTTCTTCCTCACTTTATTTGTCTCTTCCTCCCCTTCCCTTTCCCCACTCCTACCTTTGTCTCACTAGCTAGCTCTCCCTCCCTCTCCACTAGTTAGGTAGAGCATCTCCTTCCAACTAGATCTACCCATTTTAGAAGTAATCCATGCATCTTTGTCCACTACTTTCGATACCTAGATAGCGACACCGACCATCTATAGCTACCGTGTGCTCAATCCCTCTCTCGGGACGATAGGTGAGTAAAAAGTTGTGCTTTGCAAGAATGAAAATATGTGTGTTTGCGCTATGATGGTGGGAATGTGCGTGTGGCATGAGTTGCCGCCTATTTGTATTTGTCGGATCGTGCTTGACACGAGTTGCTTATGTTTTGCCGAAATGTCGATTTATGTCCTTGAGACTTGTAGTACTGGCCCAAACTCGACACGCCTCATTGCCTCGATCAAATGCATATCACGAAGAATGTCCTTGAGAGCTTGCTTGCAACAGTGATGAACATGCCAGATAAGACCAAGGATGGGCCGAAGGCAAGAAGAGACTTGGAAGATTTGAACATCAGGGCAGATCTCCACATGCCACCCCGTAAAAAGTCGGAGGAGACGGAGACGAAGACGGAGGCGGGGGACAGGGGCAAAAAAGCCAACAAGAAGGAAGAGAATTATTGCCCCCCTTCTTGCTTCACCTTAAGTCCGAAGGAGATCGATCAATTCTTCAAGTGCCTTACCGGAATCAAAGTTAGTTCCGGTTACCGTGGGAAGATAAGCAGATTTCTAGACACCAAGAAGAAAAGGTTCAGCGGGATGAAGTCTCATGACTGTCACGTGATGATGACGCAGATCCTTCCGGTTGCCCTTAGAGGGATAATGGACAAGCACGCCCGTGAGACGCTTACTGGTCTCTGCAACTTTTTCGACGTTATCTCTCAAAAGTCGATCAGTGTGAAGCAGCTCCGAAGGCTACAGGAAGAGATCGTTGTCATACTAAATGAGAGATTTACTTCCCGCCCGCGTTCTTTGACGTCATGGTGCATCTGTGTGTCCACATTGTGGACGACATCATCGACCTCGGGCCGTCATTCCTTCATAGCATGATGCCATTTGAGAGGATGAATGGGGTCATCAAAGGATTCGTTCGTAACATGTCCCGTCCGGATGGAAGCATCGTGCAGGGCTATCTGACCCAAGAGTGCATCTCCTTCTGCGAGAATTATCTAGGTGGCGAAAACCCTGTTGTTGGTTTGCCCGTCAACAAGCACCTTGGGAGGCTCGGAGGAGAAGGTCACACGAATGGCCGGAGGGAATTGCATGTGGACCACTCGGGTCGACGCAACGACTTGGACATAGCAAACTTAGTAGTGCTACATCACCTAGACGTGGTAGATCCTTTCGTGGCACTACACAAAGAAACCATCGCAAAGAAGTACCATGACAAGGGGCTAAACAAGACGGACGCCGAAGTTACTAGAGAGCACAACTCCACTTTCTTGCGTTGGTTCAAAGAGCATGTTCTTGCTAATCCCCCGGAAGAGGGTAGTGCAGACGGATTGCGCATACACGCCTTAGCACATGGCCCCGCGGCCAATCTCGCGACCTATCAGGCATATGATATCAACGGATACACGTTCTACACGGAGGCCAAAGACATAGACAGTGATTACCAGAACTCAGGGGTGACGATGGAATGCATGACCGGCGACAACGGCGCAACTAAAAGATTCTACGGAAGAGTCGAAGAGATCTGGGAGCTTGACTACGCTGGACTGCACAGTGCGACGATGTTCCATGTCAGATGGGCTAAGGCCGTCGAAAGAGAAAACCGGTATTTCACTACCATGTCTATACCCGACGCGAAGAGCGTAGCTACCGTGAACGTCATCGCCAAAACTGAGCCATGGGTACACGCTAAGCACGTGACACAATGCTTCTTCATAACCAACCCGAGCAATCCCAGCCGTGTTGTCGTGAGGAGAGGCAAAAGGAGCATCGTCGGAATGGATGGAGTCGCTAACGAGGAAGACTACGACCAGTACGGCGACCCGATGAGGGAAGATGACGATGACGATGAAGCATATGTCAAAAGAAGAAGCAAGACTACATTACCTAATAAAAATCGTACTCCATGGAAAAGGAAAAGTCACAACGAGGGGCTCAATTATTCGGCAGCGAACAAGAAAGGAAAGAAGCTCACTCAGAAACGACAACGTCGACGCTGAGAAACCATCATTTATATATATGTTCCTATTTTGTATACACACTTAACCTTTATCGGCCAAATGATGTAATATATATTGCCTTAGTTATATACATTGTATATATCCCCTTCCCACCATGCATATCGGACAACGTTGGCTCGGTCGTCTTTCAGAGGAGAAAAAGGAAAAGTAAACCAAAAAGGAAAAGAAATAAAAAGGAAATGAATAGAAATGAAAATGAAAAAAAAGGAAAAGGAGAAAGGAAAAAAAGAAAATGAAAAGAAAAATAAAAAAAAAGAAAATGGAGAAAGAAATAGCAGTAGCGCTGGTTTAGATCCCGCGCTATAGCTAATTACTATAGCGGTAGCGTGGGTTTAGAACCCGCGCTATAGCTACTTACTATAGCGGTAGCGCGGGTTTCTAACCTGCGCTACTGCTATTTTGAGTTAAACCGCCCCCCCCCCCGCGCTGCCTTCCCTCCTTCCCCCCCAAATCCCCACTCCTCCTGTCTCCGTCGCCGCCGTCGCGCCCCTACCGTCCTCGTCAGCGCTCCAGTGTCGCCGCCGTCTCGCCCCCTCCCTCGCCGTCGCCCGAGCCCCGACCCCGACGCCGCGCGGTCGACCCCGACGCCCGACGCCGACGACCTCCTCCACACCTCCGCCGCGCCCTCGGCCGCTCCGACCTCCTCCTCCTCCCTACCTCCCTCGACGCCTGAGGTGACCACGCCTAGACCTCCTCCTCCTCCTCCCCTACCTCTGCCTAGCTAGGGTTTCTAGGGTTCATGAAATTTTAGGGTTCATCAAATTAGCTAGGGTTCATCAAATGTTTATGGTTCCTGTGCTTATGTAGTTGTAGATGCTTGCTTAAGTAGTTGTAGTTGTTGTTGACAGAAGATTAGGGTTCGTCAAATGTTTATATAAATTCATTTTAGAGAAAAAATTTAGTTTAGAGCAAAAATTCAATATAGAAATAAGCTTGCTGTGGACCCAATGTAGTTAACTAAATATTTTTTTAGGACAATATGAGAGAGTTGCAAATTAGGACAGTATGAGAGAGTTGCTGTCGACCCAATGCTCTAGGGTTTATAGCAAATTTTCTTCAAGTTCTATATTTTCTTGAAGTGGTCCTGTTATATGGAAATTTGAATTGTTCGATTGTGCCCAAGTGGCCTATGAATGTGCCCAAGTGGCCTTTTGTTGTTTGCAGGGAATCTGATTCCGAGTGGCCTATGTTTTGCCGGAATGTTGATTCATTTCTGTTCCGGCAAATTTCAGGCGCTCGATTTGTCCACTTTTTAGCAAAGGTCATGGCGAAATTTTCCATGAATTTCGGCACGACTTCTGCTAGAAACTAGGACATATCGAGTGCCCGGGATTTGACGGAACGGGAATGAATCAACATTCCGGCAAAACATAGGGCCTTTTTTTATGTCATTATTCATTTTATTAGGTCTAGAATTAAACGAGCAGACTTAATCGTAGGGAACATGGCTAACAAGGACGAAGGCGGGGGTTCTGGTAACTGCGAAGACGTCTACGAGGCGGCACACAACTTTTTCGAGTATCTGGACGAACAACGGTTGTTGCAGGCCCCCCTGTCACATCCGAGGGTTGCACCGACACCGACACCGGCACTGAGACCGGCGCCGAGACCGGCACCGATGCTGGCGAATTAGCCGGTAAAGAACCGAAAGCGAAGAGGATATGGCGCCCAAACCAGCTCGGCACCGGAAGACTGGTGGTCACGACGGTGGACCCCGGCAATTTCGAGCCAACAAAGCCTGAGGAAGTGCGCAAGTGCTACGACAATCAAATAGGATGCATCCTACGGGAAACCGCCAACATCAACGAGGAAAACTTAAGGAAGATACCAAATATGGAGCACTTCCTCCTAACGAAGTTGCACCAGAGATTCCTGTTCCCCGACCGGGATGAAACCAAATATCCATCACCGTGGCTAGACAAGGGAATGAAGAAGATAAACAACAGAGCCATGGGCAAGTTTAGCGGCGCGCTGTCCGCCTGGAAAGTAAGGGTGAAAAGTCGGATCGCCAAAAAGGAACCCTACTCCGAGATTGTAAAGGATAATCCGACAATTACGGAAGAGCAGTTCGAAATATTCAAGGCGGCTTGCGCTGCCAAAGCTGCCAAAGAAAAGTCGGAGTACATGAAGGGGCTTCAGGAAAGGAACACGGGGTACCACCGCCTCGGAAGCCATGGTTACTCGGGCAAGAGGCCCATATGGGCCAAGGAGGACGCGGAACGTGAAGCCGCGGGGATCCCAGACCCCTTGGCGGAGTTCACCGTCCCGCAGGAGCATGACTTCATCAGGGCCCGGTACACTTGGGACCCAGTAAATAAGGTTTTCGAAACGGACACGCCCACGAGGGAGTTCATGAGACTGCTGGTAATTATTATTTTACCACCTTATTTTAGCTTCTGATCAATTCAACTACACGTTTAGTCACATTTGTAAACGATCCACGTTCCTTTTGCAGAAAGAGCAGCACAGGATGGCGGCCGAAAGCGACTCGTCGTCTGAGTCGTCGGCGAGGCCCAAGTGGGACACCCCTTTCAACCGAGCCTTGAACCTAATGAAAGGACTCCCGTTGGACAAGCGGCCATCGTATGGATGTGTGCACGCCGTCGGAGACGGCGCCACGTGGAAGTACTACTACCATGAGGACGCCGAGGAGAGAAAGCAGGGATGGAAGTTAAACGAAAAGAACATCGACAAGAAGGTTGAGATTGCGATCGATAAGAGAACAGCTGATACCAAAGAAGCGATACGACCTGAGTTGGTGAGCGAGGCAGTCAAAGCAGCGGTAGCTGTCTGCAGAGAGGAACTTGTAGCTTCGATTAGTGCCTTGGTTCCGGCAATTGTCGAATGGACGAAGCAAAATCCAGATAAAGAGGCAGCGGACTTTCCCCTTCCCAGCTTCGTCGGGAGCAACTCGGTGAACGTCGCACTAGCACCTGCTCACGCAACCGCACCTGCTCATAGCAGCCCGTCCTCCGTCTCTGGCGTGCTCGGCGGGGCTTCGTCTTTGGCTGAGCTCGACGCCCTCACGGTAACTACCTGTCACACCGGCCCTCTTCAACATATATATAATCTTCCGTTTCCATTGCCTTTCGGATGTCTGACGTCGCAGACATGTCTTCGCTGTAGGGTAACGCAGCAGAAAACAAAAATTTTCCGACCTACACACCAGCCCAGGACCACTATGGAGACTGCATACAAGGTTTGATCTTTTTCGTTACCGACTCGTAGCGCAGCGGAAGTAGAGTCGATGACGATCGGCGGTGCAGATCCCCGCAGCTAGGATTTACAACCTCCCAACCGCGAGGATGTACTCCCACATCTGCCCCTCGGAAAGCCCTCCGGGAGGCGGCCGGACAGTCTCTCGGACGGTGTCGCGGACAGCCCTTCGGGAGGATCCTCGAAACTCGGACGGTCACTCGGACAGCCCTTCGGGAGGACCCTCGAAACTCTGACAGTCACTCGGACAGCCCTTCGGGAGGCACTCTCGAACTACGACCGAAACTACGATCTCTCTACAGAGTTGCACACATACGGTGTCATCTATCCGGCAGGGCTTCGCCGTCCAGAACTAGTTCCCACCGGAACCCAGACAGCCTTTCGGCTCTACGAAACTATTTCGCTGGGAGGGAGAGAGAAGCCAGACAAGTCAAATGGCATGTGTATGAGAGCAAGCATGATCTGATTTTGGAGAGCCCTCTCCACCTCTATTTATAGGAGGAGCAAGGGGTAGAGGAAAGAGGTGAAAAAGACCAAAAGGACCTTCCTAGGATCTTTCCACCACATGCCACATAAGGGTGTGTAGAACATATCCACCATGAGGTGGAAGGACACCTCAAGGAGGGCCCCCCCATGCCATGGCCGAAATTGTGCAGCCCCTTTGGGGGGCTCCACCTCCCTTTCACACACCAAAAGTGGTTTTCTTCTAGAAGAAAAACCCCATTTGCAAATCAGCCCAAAAAGTGCTTTTCACTATTCACGAAGACATTTTTCTGCGTCCGTTAAAACCCAAATTATTTCTGTGTGCCTAGAATAATTCTAGCACCCACCAAAACAATTTTGAACGCATTCCGAAACAATTTCGGAACAATGTTTCTTCAGCGAAAAGCAACCAAAGCGGTTCCGGTTGCTCCGGAACATTTCCGGTTTTTGTCCCGGAAAATTCCCAGAAGTTTCCAGAACACTTTTGGCATCCTCCAAAAATTTCCAGGCATGTGCCAGAACCAATTTGACTTAATGGAATACCCTGAAACAACTTTTCAGTTTCACCGGAACTATTCCGGTGTTCTCTCCGGAACGTTTCCGTTTCGTCCGAAACTTTTTCGGTGATTTTCTCTCAGACTCCCCGTCTAGTATTCAGCAGATAGATGACCCTTAAGCGTGTGACCCTATAGGTTCGGTGAAGTATAGACATGACCCGGAACTCTTTTCGATCAATGATCAACATCGGAGCCGTGGACACCCATATTGACCCCTATACCCACACGAATGAATATTCTAGTGAACCTCCAGTTGCCGTGTGCTATTCCTATTGCTTCGTGATATGTTACAAATACCCGAGGTGAGAAACATCGGCATCCCCGTGGATCAACACTTGTCCACAATGCCAGTTACCTCGTTACCGGTTTTGTTCTCTTTTCTCGTTCCCGTGTTTCGGCATCCCTGTGATCAAATCACATTGTGTCTGGCCAGACGATGATGGATACCGTAACACCGAGAGGGCCCAGAGATATCTCTCCATCGTCGGAGGAGAAAATCCCAATCTTGAGCTATCAAGTTACTTGACATACTTTTCCATGAACCCGCAAGCCGCCGTAATAGCCACCCATTTACGGATGACGTTTAACAAACCCCAAAGTTCATGAAGCAAGCATGAAGAAACTCGACACTCTCATGGTCTAAGGAATTATGCAAACATTAACTATCTCTGTGTTATTAACCATTAACTTATGACGAATGAATCTCATAGCATAACATCAATCGGGTCGATTCAACACAAGTGTTCTACTAACATTGTGCCCTCAAAGTTGCCGGCATAGTCATGCCCATGATCAGGAAAACAGAACCATCATGCAACACTTGAGCTAGTCTTAGAGGCCAGACTAGGAATACTTTTTACCGTTTATTATTCCACACGTGCATATGAGTCTTCCTCCGAGCCTCGTGGTTATTGTAGACTCGAGAACCATAGCAGTTATAGCATGGAACATAAACATAATCATGAACATGGAGATAAATAATAACATTTGTTATTGCCTCTAGGGCATATCTGCTACATTCGCAGGCCGACAAAACCCCGTGCACCATACTGTACACCATTAGCGGCCAGAAGGTGGACGTGGGAAAGGCAACGATAGTGAAGCCGAAGGATCGCTCGTTCCACAGCCGGCCGATGCCCCCTGACGTCTTCAAGGTTTCCGTGGCCAGTGTCAAAGCGGGCCACGAGAATTTGGCTCCTCCGGTACCACTAGGGGGAGATGACGACGAGACCCCGCCGCGGCTTGGCGATTGCAAGAGTTGGGTCCTGTTGTGGCCGAAGAATCTCCTTCGTCTAGAGGCGACCGGGAGCACACCAACGACCAAGCCTCAGCAAGGTATGAACACCACCACCCCACCTACCCAATTAGCGGCGCCTGTCGTGCCGGGTGATAGCGGACGACGTGAGGAAGAGGCTCCATTAGTGGCTGATGACATCGCCGCCGTCGAAGAAGCAATGGATGATGTCATGGACGAGGATGATGACCCTCTACGGTTTATCAATACCGGCGGCTATGACGACGGAGGATTGATGGCTTAGCAGTATGACTCAGGCTTTGAGCGTGATGAGTTGATGCCTGAATTGCCGGAGCAGGAACGTCTTAAGGCTGATTGCAAGAAGTCTCTCTTCATGCAATCCTCGCAGGACACGCCTCCTGATGCCGCCTCAACCCAGGATCAACAACGTGAGGGTCGTGCAATGCTGAGCCCGACAACACTGGGGGCGGGGGTCAGGGACTGTATGTTAGGCTCACTTCCGGCACCCAAGAAACATAGGAAGAGACCGAGGAAAGGCCTTACCGGCGACAAAGCTGCTTCTATCAGCCAGCCGCCTCCGTAGCCTTGGGTTGCAGACCGTATACCTATCAAAGGTGCGGCGAAATTCCATGTCCCCGGTGATCCGATCCTACCTAAGGCAGCGCTAGAGGGCATAGATGGCGATCTAAGGAGACTTCATGACGATGTGCTGTCGAGAGAGAAAAGCCTTCTCGTCTCGACAAATCCAGGATACCCGCTCTACGTGGTTAACGTGTCGCAGAAAAGGTTGTACGTCCAGACATTCCCCGCGGATAAGTTCTTCCTTCGATTTGATTACCTCTTCGACATGTTTCACATGACAAAGCTGGATTTTACGTTCGTCCACCTTTATGCCTTGTACATGAACTACATCATCAGGCGCGAGAAAATATCTTATATCTCAGTCGCGGACCCGTACTTTATGCACGAGGCCTTCTTGGCAGTCTGCGCAGAGCACCGTGAATATGTGAGGACGTACATCGCCGACTTCATGGTCGCCAATAAGGACAAGAAGACGATTCTCCTGCCTTATCATCCCATGTAAGTCATCCGCGGATATCCTCTGTGACACATAAATACTTTCATAAATTTCAATCATTCATTTGCACGCGTGGAGGCTAATTTGAGGTGTACTTATTTTGCGCAGCGAGGGGCGCGCCGTCCTCATCATTCTTAACCCTCGATTCTCCCACGCTCTTTACTTGGACTCGTCGAAGAACATAAACAAAAATGATTACACACACATCAAGAGTGTTCTCGACAGTGCTATCTTAAGCTACCGCCAACGGGGTGGAGAGATCACGGTCAAGAGGACAAAGAACCGCGCACCCTGCTTCGCCCATAAGACCGACTTCTGCTGCATTCAGCAACCGAATGGTAGTCTCAGTGATGGATTCTACGTCATCCACCACATGCTGGAGTACAGAAGGGATCGGCAGAATCTTCGCATGTCACCTAAATCCGGCGATGCCGATATTCTGCAATGGGCCAAGAAACTAGGAAATGTACCGGATCATCGACTACGAGCTGAGTTCTACCACATCCAGCGTGAACTTGCCCAAGTCATCATGAAGGAGGTCGTCGAAAAAACAGGGATGTTCTACGAAGAAGGGCAAATGTCGCGGGAAGACGTCCGAACACGCGTAGCCGCTCAGTGTCTCGACCTGAAGCCTTTCACGTCGCTTGGGTCCTTCCTCCCTGATTTGGAAGGATGGCACGACATGTTGGAGTGATTGACGATGACAATGTGTCCGTTTAGTCACTACTTTCTCTATGACGAAACTTTGAATTTATGCATGACGAAACTTTGTGATGTAATTAAACCGTCCTCCTCAACTAGCGTAGATCACTGTAGTTAATTAGTTTGGGTACGATGAACTTTGTTATTTATGTTTACGATATGTTGCTTCTATTTTTGCTAACTCTGTCTCTTTGTGTTGCTAAACTATATATTATGTTGCATATTATCGATGAATTCATCATGTGACGATGCAGGTATATAGATCATCGATGGCGAAGAAGTGCTACGCCGTGTACGTAGGAAAGGTTCCAGGAGTGTACGACGAATGGCCTGAGTGTCAGGCCCAGGTGTACCGGTTCCCGGGCGGCAGCTAGAGAGGGTTCGATAGCAGAGCCGAAGCGGAAGATAGTTACTTGAGGTTCACGCTAGCGCGAGAGAGGGAAAGGAACCGGCGCCTCAAGAACTACTACATTATTGCGCTCTTGCTCATAGTGATCGCTCTTCTCTTCTATATCATAGTTTAGATATAGATAATGAAACATGTGTATGTGATGACCATGCAGTTGCTTGTATTCGAGACATGTCACGTAACTTGTATCGCTATATCGAGATGATGATGAGAGACATCATTTGTTTCGAATGATGTGATGATATGATGAGACTATTATGTGTATGATATGATGAGAATATTGTTTGTTCATGATATGATTAGACTACTGTATAAACCCTATACAAAGACAGCGCAAATACGTACCAAAAAAAATTTTATGCATAACGTTAGCAGTAGCGCTGGTTGACAAGTATCAGTAGCGCTGGTATATTAGCAGCGCGGGAATTAGATCAGCGCTACAGCTATATAGCAGTAGCGCTGCACAAACCAACGCTACTGCTAAGTAGGGATATCAGTAGCGCTGGTCTAACCAACGCTACTGCTACAAGTTAGCTGTAGCGCCGTAGTAGTAGCGCGGCCCCCCGCGCTACTGGTAGGCAAAAAACCAGCGCTACTGCTAGGGTTTTCCCTAGTAGTGCGCATGTCAGTGACAGTGGGCATTAGTTCTAATTAAATAGGGCTAATTAGCAAATGGGGTCCACCAGTCAGTGTCACCGGGGATTAATTAGAGCTAAGTAATTGCTACAGTAGATGGACCCCACATGTCAGTGTCATAATTTTAATCCGAAGGGTTATTTGCGGTGGGACCCGCATGTCAGCGAGTGCTTAGCACTAAAACGTGATTAGAGCTAATCTAATGGCCTGGGGCCCACTAGTTAGCGGCACAGAGGCCGGTTCAACGCGCTCGCGCGCGCCGGCGACGATCAGAGGCACGGCGGCGTGCACGCGGGGCGGTCCCGACGACCAAAAGTGGGCGGCGACGCGCCAAACGGACCAGACGGGTGCGCCGAGTCGATCTACGGTGATTAGAGGCGCGGGGGTGGCCGGTCATGACGGCAACGACGACAACCAGCGGCGGCAGTGGGCGGCGCCCGTCGACGGGGTGGCTACAGGGCACGGGAGAGAGCGAGGGGAAGTCCAGGAGGAGCAGCAGCTCACAGTGGACGCGCAGGAGTTCTCGATGAAGCCGGAGGGGGTCGGGGTGGAGCGCATCGAGCGGTGGGCCGTGGCAATCCAGTCGGGGGCGATCGATGAGGGCGACGGCTTGACGGCGTCCTGGCTCGTGGCACTCCGCGTGGGTGAAGAGGACGACGAGGCGCAGCTCTTGGGCATCTTCAGGCGCCGTGGGGAGGCCTGTGGCCGTGTCAACGGCAACGGCGTGTCGACGGCTACGTCGGGCGCCGAAGAGAAATGGAGGGGCGAGCGAGAGAGGACAGGAGTGGCGTGATAGGGTTGCCAGGGGGTCGAGGAGGACGAGGGCAATCTTATCCCCTCCTCAGAGTCGCGGATGCTCGACGCGTGGCGATCGGAGGCGCGTGCGGGCGTGCGTGCACCACGGCGACGCGGGTGAGCAGGAGGTTAGGGATAACCTCCTGGCGGGCTGGGCCTGATACTCTTCCATTTAGGCCCCTGTGCACAGTAGTTGCTTAACCCCTTTTCTTTTCTATTTCCTGCTTTTTCCCTTTTGCTGCTGTTTTGTATTAGGTTTGTGTACTAAATGAATTTTGCCATATATGAAACTTCGCACACAATTCATGCACAAGGTTGTGGTGTTGCACAACAAGTTTGGGGATTTTTGGAATTGTTTAACTATTTTTAGAAATTGAAAAGGTCAAATAAATTGCTGCTGGTCCGCTGTTTTGGTTGCTAGGGTCAATTTGGGAATTTAAATAATGTTGGTTTTAATTTTATAATTGCTGTAGGATTATTTTCAACATTATGAACTATTTTGCTTGCATGTTTGAAGATGTACATATTTGACTTGCATTTTAAATTTGAATTTGACTTTGATTTTCAACATGTGGCAATTTGGCTTGGTAAAACATGATGACAAGGCATTATTAGTGTGAGGTCACTGTAGCTAATCACTGGGGGTGTTACATTTTTTTACGTGAAAAACGCTGTTTTTCTTTTCTTTTTCTCCCGCGAGAGGCACGGTTTTGCTTTCGCGAGAGGCACGGTCTTGCTTTCGCGAAAGGCACGGCCGTGCTTGTCGGAAACGAAAAAAAAACGCGTTTTCTGTTTTTTTTCTTCCGCGAGAGGCACGGTTTTGCTTCCGCTAGAGGCACGGCCATGCCTCTTTCGGATTGGGAAAAAAACGTGCTTCTGGTTCGGTTTTTTCGTCCGGTTTTTTTCGTGAAAAAAAAAGTTCGTCAAAACCTATTAACATGGGATCTAGTTTTGAAAATCTTGACGCGAGGAATCCAACAGTGAAAATGGTTCGAGATTAGGACGCACGGTTTAAGAGATAAAACATTTTAAATAAACGGATCTACGAAGAAAGGGAAAACTCCCGGGTTGCGACAAGTGGCACGCATGCAGTGCGCCACTTGTCGCAACCTTGGGAGGTGGGAGTGATCTTTGAAAGGAGTAATCCTTAATTAGTGATTTCGCTTTGTGTGATTCTACGAGAAATTGACGCAACGTGCGTCCGTTAGGAAATTCCATTTCCTATTTGGCGCGCAGGTCACCCGCGAGCGACCTGGCGCGCACCCCTTTCGCGCTGGTCGTTCGTATGGGCCGGCCCATTTGCTGTTTTTTTCATTTTCCTTTTTACTTGTTTTTTTTCTCTCTTTTTTTCACTTTTTTTTTGCAAATTTTCTTTTTTCAAATTCCGAACATTTTTTTTGTTCATCTAATTCAAAAAATGTTTATCAATGTAAAAAAAATGTTCATCAATTCAAAAAATGTTCATCAAATTCAATATTTTTGTTCATCAGATCTAACAAATATTCATCAAAATTCAAAATTTGTTCATCGATTTTTAAAAATATTCATCAAATTCGAAATTTGTTCATCATTTTCAAAAAATGTTCATCAAATTCCAAAAAAAATCATTGAATTCAAAATTCATTCATCCATTTCCAATAAATGTTCTTGAATACAAATTTTGTTCTTAAAGTTCAAAAAAATGTTCATCGAATTCAAAATTTATTCGTCAAATACAAACAATGTTCATCATTATTAAAAATGCTCATAAAAAATTGTTCATCAAAATTAAAAAATGTTCATTCTTTTCAAATCGTGAACATTTTTGAATTCAAGAAATGTTTTTGGCAATTCATGATTCAACTTTTTTTTTGAAATTTTAGAACCTATTTTTAATCCCAAATTATTTTAATATAGAATAAAACAAAAACAGAAAATAAAAAAAGGAAAAGTAAAAACGAAAATGAAAACGAAAAAAGGGGGCGTCCCAGCCCGCGCATGGGCGGGCGCGAGGGTGCACGTTCCCGCGTCCTGGGGTGCACAGGTCGCCAAATAGGACCTCCCTTTTGAGACGCACACGCAGCTAAAGACCGATGCAATTTGGAGCGGTCGCAATACAGGGAGAACTGTTTTCGGATGGTTGCTTCCGGTTTTGGAACCTTCTAGAATGATTTTTCAGTTTCTTTGCTATGTTTTTTTTTTCTTTTGGTTTTTATTTTCCTTTCAATTTCAAATTTTAGAAATATTCACAAATTTCAAAGAATTCATGTTTTCAATAAATGTTACTTTCATTTAAAAAAATATTCTGGTTCATTTTTATTTTCATTTTTGTACAAATCACCAACGGACGGCGATGGATCTATCTGCACATGCGACAATTCTTGGGCCAATGTTTACCGTCTTGAATACCAAAGACATATTTTTGGGGTGTAGTCCTTTTTTGCGCGAAGTCGAGCACACCTTATGATTAACCATCCCTTCGACACCCAAAAAATCATCTCCTTTTTTAGAAGAAAGATAATGAGTACAATCATCTACGTGCCACTTGCAATGAATGGTCGGGCTTGTGTCCAAACTGATGATTTTTTTTCAAGGATACACAATGGAAAGGTGCACCAGTATCATAGAAGAACAGCCAAGCGATTGATACAACTCATCTGGCAAACAACACAAAACACCACGAGCACAACGACAAAACAACTCACCTAGTAGAACCTCCAGCCACAAAGGCGAGGAGGCAAAACTCAGGGATCAAGGACCATGTCACAACTTTTTTCTTTGCGAAATAACTCTTTTATTACTCAGATTTAGGGATTACAATCTCGTAAGACAATATCTAAGACCTCACTTGGGGCCGAACCAAGCCAAACCATGGTACGACCCTGGCCTCTGCCAAAGTTTGCCATAACTTGACTAGCACCATTGCCTGTACGACGAATATGAGTAATAGAAGAGTCACGTTCCCCCATACTTTGCTTTATCTCACTGATCAAAAAAGAGTATTTAGAAAGATTGCTCCCAATGCTCCTCACCATGGATACCGCCTCCAAGCAGTCAGACTCAACATCAAATGGTAGAAGACTCCATTGCAGTGCCAAACTAACTCCCTCTCGGATTGCTAGGATTTCAGATTCCAGTACATCTTCACAGACGTCAAGATATCTGCAGGCGCTAAAACTGATGTTTCCTAGATGGTCCCGAAGCACCATTCCAACACCCGCCTTCCCATTTAGGACCGATCCGTCCGTATTTAGTTTCACCCGCCCTTGACAAGGAGAGTTCCAAGGGGTGCTTTCAATGGCAGAATTATCACATACGGACCGCACCATTGGAAAACAGTGGCTGACCGCCATTTTGCCCTTGACAAAATCTGCAGTAGGATCAAGTTTAATACTTAGGATTGAATCAAGATAACTTGCCAGGAACCGCGTTGAGACATCAACTGGCGGAGCTGGTTTTGTGTGTACCACTTCGTTCCGTACGTACCACACTCTCCAGAGGAGCATGAGCACACGGACCCGGACATGATCATCAACATCACGCATAAGCTGAATGAACCAGTCGCCATGGCGTTTGATGCTATTTAGTGCTGGCAGCTCCCAAATCTTTGACATGGACTTCCATAGACGCTGAGGTAATACTTGGCTTTGAGCAGCCTTGCAGAGAGACTATCCGGAAAGGCTAAGAGGCGCCAGGCCTGTCTAGCCAACAGGGCCTAATTGAAGATCCGGAAGTCCCTAAAACCGAGACCTCCTTGTGATTTAGGTCGGGTCATCTTGTGCCAAGCATACCAGTGGGTCTTTATTTTACCCTTTTCTGCTCCCTAATAATAGTTCTAAACCATACGATTCAGGTCATCACACACACCAAGTGGAATCTTGAACACACTCATAATGAAAGTAGGGATTGACTAAGGCACTGACTTAATCAAAACTTCTTTACCAGCCTGTGTAGGGTGCCCATCAAAAGCAAATAAGCATTTACTCAACTTGACTTGCAAATTTTGAAGCTTTCCCTTAGTTAGCCGCCCATCAGGAGTGGGTAGGCCCAAGTACTTTTCCTCAAAACCGGAAGAGGTGACACCCAACAGATTTTTAATTGCTTCGATGGTATCTTCCGGGCAGGAAGCCCCAAACAGAATGGAAGATTTAGAGAGGTTTAGCAATTGACCCATGGCATGCCCATAATCCTGCAGTAATTGCCCCACATAACCAGCCTGCTGCACATTAGCTTTGAAAATAAAAGAGTATCACCTGCGAACAGAAGATGAGAGATTCCTGGAGCTCTTCTGGTTATCTTCAAAGGGGACAAATCTCCTGAAGCAATTCCCTTATTGAACAGAGCAGAGAGATGATAACCAACAAGTATAAGGGATCGCGACAGTCTTCGAGGGTAGTATTTCACCCAAATTTACTGATTCAACACAAGGGGAGCCAAGGAATATTTGCGAGTATTAGCAGTTGAGTTGTCAATTCAACCACACCTGGAGAACTAAATATCTGCAACAAAGTGTTTAGTAGCATAGTAGTAATAGTAGCTATAGGGACAGAAACATGTAGGGGAACGCGACAGAAAACAAAAAAATTCGGTACAGCGAGCACGCCCAGGACCACTATGGAAACTGCATACAGGGTTTGATCTGATCATTACCGACTCGTAGCGCAGCGGAAGTAGAGTCGATGTAGATCGTCGGTGCAGATCCCCGCAGCTAGGATTTACAACCTCCCAACCGCGAGGATGTACTCCCTCGTCGGACAGCCCTTCGGGAGGCGATCGGACAGTCCCTCGGACGATGTCACGGACAGCCCTACGGGAGGACCCTCGAAACCCGAACGGTAACTCGGACAGCCCTTCGGGAGGACCCTCGAACAGCCCCTCGGGCAAAAGATCGAAACTACGACCTCTCTACGGGGTTGCACACATACGGTGTCAGCTATCCGGCAGGGCTTCGCCGTCCAGAACTAGTTCCTACCGGAACCCAGACAGCCTTTCGGCTCTACGAAACTATTTCGCTGGGAGGGAGAGAGAAGCGAGAAATGTCATGGCATGTGTATGAGAGCAAGGGATGAGTCTTTAGGCAGCCCCCTCCACCCCTATTTATAGGCCAAGCCCAAGGGTGGCTTCTCCAAGAAGCCAAGGGGAAAAATACCAAAAGGCCCTCATTGTGGCTTTTCCAAGAAGCCACCCAAAAAGCACTTTCACTATTCACGGAAACATTTTTCCGCGACTGTTAAATCCGAAAATATTTCTGTGGGTCTTAGAATAATTCCAGTACCCACACAAATGATTTTGGACGCGTTCCGAAACAATTTCGGATTAGTGATTTTCATCTGCGAAAAGCAACCAAACCGGTTCCGACAGCTCCGGAACATTTCCGGTTTTTGTCCCGGAAAAATCCCAGAAGTTTCCAGAATAATTCTGGCACCCTCCAAGAATTTCCAGGCGTGTGCCAAAACCAATTTGACTTAATGGTATACCCCGAAACAACTTTTCAGTTTTACCGAAACTATTCCGGTGTTCTCTCCGGAACGTTTCCGTTGTCTCCGAAACTTTTCTGGTGACTTTCTCTCAGACTCCCTGTCTAGCATTCAGCAGATAGATGACCCTTAAGCGTGTGACCCTATAGGTTCGGTGAAGTATAGACATGACCCGGAACACTTTCCGATCAATGATCAACATCGGAGCCGTGGACACCCATATTGACCCCTATACCCACACGAATGAATATTCGAGTGAACCTCCAGTTGCCGTGTGCTATTCCTGTTGCTTCGCGATATGTTACAAACACCCGAGGTGAGATTTTCTGCATCCCCATGGATCAACAACTTGTCCACTATGCCAGTTACCTCGTTACCGGTTTTGTTCTCTTTTCTCGTTTACGTGTTTCGGCATCCCTGTGATCAAATCACCCTTTGTCTGACCAGACGATGATGGATACCGTAACACCGAGAGGGCCCGAGAATATCTCTCCATCGCCGGAGGAGCAAATCCCAATCTTGAGCTATCTCGTTCCTTGTCATACTTTTCTGTGAACCCGTAAGCCGCCATAATAGCCACCCAGTTACGGATGACGTTTAACAAACCCCAAAGTTCACGAAGCAAGCATGAAGGAACTCGATACTATCATGGTCCAAGGAATTATGCAAACATTAACTATCTCTGTGTTATTAACCATTAACTTGTGACGAAAGTATCTCATAGCATAATATCAATTCGGGTCGATTCAACACAAGTGTTCTTCTAACATTGTGCCCTCAAAATTGCCGGCATAGCCATGCCCATGATCAGGAAAACAGGATCATCAAGCAATACTTGAGCCAGTCTCAGAGGCATGACTAGGAATACATTTTTCCGTTTATTATACCACACGTGCACATGAGTTTCCCTCCGAGCCTCGTGTTATTGCAGACTCGAGAATCATTGGAGTTATAGCATGGAACATAAACTTTAATTACAAACTTGGAGATACAAAATAACCATTATTACTGCCTCTAGGGCATATCTCCTACAAAACAGTAACAGTAGCAGTTTTGTAGTGATTGTAACATCAGCATCAACGGTAGTAACTTAGCAAAGATCAATATGCGAAAAGCGTAGGCATTGGATCAGTGATGGATAATTGTGTTGGATGACATTCATCATGTAACAGTCACAACCTAGAGCCATACACAATAGCTCCAATTCATCAATGTAATGTAGGCATGTACTCCGTATATAGTCATACGTGCTTATAATAAGAACTTGCATGACATCTTTTGTCCTACCCTCCCGTGGCAGCGGGGTCCATAAGGAAACTAAGGGATATTAATGCCTCCTTTTAATAGAGAACCGGAACAAAGCATTAACACATGGTGAATACATAAACTCCTTGAATTACATTCATCCCCGAAGAGTATCCCAACTATTGTCACTTTGGAGTCAACGGATCAGAACAATAACAAGTGCATATAACTAGCAGATAGGATGAAGAACTCAAATATATTCATGAAAACATAGAGGGTTCAGATCTGAAATCATGGCACTCGGGCCCTAGTGACAAGCATTAAGCATAGCAAAGTTATAGCAACATCAATCTCAGAACATAGTGGATACTAGGGATCAAGCCCTAACAAATTGACTCGATTACATGATAAATCTTATCCAACCCATCACCGTCCAACAAGCCTACGGAGAAATTACTCACACCCAGCTGTGAGCATCATGAAATTGGTGATGGAGGATGGTTGATGATGACGATGGCGACGAATCCCCCTCTCCGGAGCCCCGAACGGACTCCAGATCAGCCCTCCCGATGAAGAACATGAGGTGGCGGCGGCCCCGTATCGTAAAACGCGATGAAACTTCTTCTCTTATTTTTTTTCTCGAGGAAAGAGAATTTATAGCATTGGATTTAGGTCAGAAGGCCTTCTGTGGGCCCCACAAGGTATCCCGGCGCGCCCCAGGTGGGGGTCGCGCCCTGTTGCCTTATGGGCAACAGGTGGCCCCTCTCTAGTAGATTCTTGCGCCAATATTTTTTATATTCCATAAAAAATCTCCAAAAAGTTTTGTCCAATTCCGAGAACTTTTATTTCTGCACAAAAACAACACCATGGTAGTTCTGCTGAAAACAGCGTCAGTCCAGGTTAGTTTCATTCAAATCATGCAAATTAGAGTCCAAAACAAGAGCAAAAGTGTTTAGAAAAGTAGATACGACGGAGACGTATCAAGAGACCATCAGCAACAAAGAGAAACAAGTACGGGGACAATGGGTCACCTTGCCGTAGCCCGCGCGATGGTGCATGACTCTGAGTTGACTCCATTAAATTTCACGGAATATCTCACCGAGGTTACACATGACATGATCCAATTAACCCAATGGTGAGAGAAGCCAAGCTTTTGCATCATTTGCTTAAGGTAGTTCCAATCAACCCTGTCATAAGCTTTGGAGAGGTCTAATTTATAAGCACAAAAACTCTTCGTGGGGTCTTTCTCCTGCTTAATTTGATGAATGCACTCAAAAGCGATTAAGAACTACCAATGATCATCCGTCCCGGAATGAAAACACTTTGTGTTGGGGAAATAATACCATCAAGCACCGGCCTCAACCGGTTTACCAAACACTTTGAGACCACCTTATAAATTACATTGCACAAACGGACGGAAATCTGCAATTTTAACCGGATTCGGAATTTTTGGAATTAACACTACAGTATTGTTGTTTACCTCGGGTGGCATTATACTAGTACAGAAAAAGTCCTTTACTACTGCAACAATGCTCTCCTTCATGGTACTCCAATTACGCTGAAAGAAACGAGCGGGAAACCCATCAGGGCCCGGTGCCTTTAGAGGTCCAATTTGGAACAACACGTCTGATATCTCCTTCTTGTTGGAAATATGCCCTAGAGGCAATAATAATAAAGTGTTTATTATCATATTTCCCCGTTCATGATAATGGTTTATTATTCATGCTAGAATTGTATTGACCGGAAACTAAATACATGTGTGGATAATGAACAAATACTGAGTCCCTAGTAAGCCTCTACTTGACTAGCTCGTTGATCAAAGATGGTTAAGGTTTCCTGACCATGGACATGAGTTGTCATTTGATAACGGGATCACATCATTAGGAGAATGATGTGATGGACATGACCCAACCGTTAGCATAGCATATGATCATTCAGTTTATTGCTATTGCTTTCACTATGTCAAATACACGTTCCTCTGACCATGAGATCATGCAACTCCCAGATACCGTAGGAATACTTAGGGTGCATCAAACGTCACAACGTAACTGGGTGATTATAAAGGTGCACTACAGGTATCTCCAAAAGTGTTTGTTGAGTTGGCATGGATCGAGATTGGGATTTGTCACTCCAACTATCGGAGAAGGTATCTCTGGGCCCTCTCGGTAATACAGCATCACAGAAGCCTTGCAAGCACCGTGACTAAAGAGTTAGTTGCAAGATGATGTATTACGGAACGAGTAAAGAGACTTGCCGGTAACGAGATTGAACTAGGTATTGGATACCGACGATCGAATCTCGGGCAAGTAACATACCGCCGGACAAAGGGAACAACGTATGTTGACATATGAGGTTCACCGATAAAGATCTTCGTGGAATATGTAGGAACCAATATGAGCATCCAGGTTCCGCTGTTGGTTATTGACCGGAGAGTCGTCTCGGTCATGTCTACATCATTCCCGAACCCGTAGGGTCCGCACACTTAAGGTTCGATGACGATATAGTATTATATGAGTTATGTGATTGGTGACCGAAGTTTGTTCAGAGTCCCGGATGAGATCACGGACATGACGAGGAGTCTCGAAATGGTCGAGAGGTAAAGATTCATATATTGGAAGGCTATATTCGGACGTCGGAAAGGTTCCGAGTGATTCGGGTATTTTTTGGAGTACCGAGGAGTTACGGGAATTCACCGGGAGAAGTAATGGGCCTTATTGGGCCATACGGGAAAAGGAGAGGCAGGCCACATGAGGAGGCGCGCGCACCCCCTTGCCCAAACCGAATTGGACTAGGGGAGGGGGCGCAGCCCCCTCTTTCTTTTCCCTCTCCCTTCCCCCTTTCCTACTTCGTATGGGAGGTGGAATCCTACTAGGACTAAGGAGTCCTAGTAGGACTCCCCACACTTGGCGCACCCCTAGGGAGCCGGCCTCCTCCCTCCCTCCTTTATATACGGTGGAGGGGCACCCCTTGGAGACACAATTGTCCCATAGCTGTGTGCGGTGCCCCGATCTCCGTTTTCCACCTCGGTCATATTTTCGGAGAGCTTAGGCGAAGCCCTGCCGGAATCACTTCACCGTCACCGTCGCCATGCCGTCGTGCTGACGGAACTCATCTACTACCTCGACGTCTTGCTGGATCAAGAAGGCGAGGAACGTCACCGAGCTGCACGTGTGTAGAACTCGGAGGTGCCGTACGTTCGGTACTCGATCGGTGGAGCTCGAAGGATTGTTCGACTACATCAACCGCGTTGTGAGACGCTTCCGCTAAACGGTCTACGAGGGTACGTAGACACACTCTCCCCTCTCGTAGCGATGCATCTCCATGAATAGATCTTGCGTGAGCATAGGAAATTTTTGAAATTCATGCTCCGTTCCCCAACAGTGGCATCCGAGCCAGGTCTATGCGTAGATGTGATTTGCACGAGTAGAACACAAACGAGTTGTGGGCGTGGGTGTATACATATTGCTTGCCGTTACTAGTTGATACTTGATTCGGCGGTATTGTGAGATGAAGCGGCCCGGACCGACATTACGCGTACGCTTACGCGAGACAGGTTTCACCGCTACGTGCACTCGTTGCATAAAGGTGACTGGCGGGTGTCTGTCTCTCTCACTTTAGTTGAATCGGTTTCAATGAAGAGGGTTCTTTTAGAAGATCAAAAAGCAATCACTACACCACGTTGTGGTTTTGCGTAGGTAAGAACGGTTCTTGCAAACCCGTAGCAGCCACGTAAAACTTGCAACAACAAAGTAGAGGACGTCTAACTTGTTTTTGCAGGGTATGCTGGTGATGTGATATGGTCAAGACATGATGTGATATAAGTTGTTGTATGAGATGATCATGTTTTGTAAGTTATCAGGCAACCGGCAGGAGCCTTATGGTTGTCTCTTTATTGTATGCAATGCCAACACTATGTAATTGCTTTACTTTACCGCTATGAGTTAGCAGTAGCAGTAGTAGCATTAGCCGGCGAGACGACCACGACGCTACGATGGAGATCAAGGTGTCACGACGCTACTATGGAGATCAAGGTGTCAACCCGGTGACGATGGAGATCATGACGGTGCTTTGCTGATGGAGATCAAAAGCACAAGACGATGATGACCATATCATGTCACATATATTGAATTGCATGTGATGTTAATCCTTTTATGCATCTTATTTTGCTTAGGACGACGGTAGCATTATAACATGATCCCTTCACTAAAATTCAAGATAAGTGTTCTCCCCTAGTATGCACCGTTGCGAAGGTTCGACGCTTCTAAGCACCACGTGATGATCGGGTGTGATGGATTCTTTCGTTCGCATACAACGGGTGTAAGCCAGTTTTACACACGCAGAATACTTGGGTTAAACTTGACGAGCCTAGCATGTACAGACATGGCCTCGGAACACAAGAGACCGAAAGGTCGAACATGAGTCATATAGTAGATATGATCAACATGAAAGATGTTCACCATTGATAACTAATCCACCTCACGTGATGATCGGACGTGGTTTAGTTGATGTGGATCATGTTACACTTAGACAACTTGAGGGATGTTAATCTAAGTGGGAGTTCTTAAGTAATTTGATTAATTGAACTTCAATTGTCATGAACATAGTCTTACTTGTCTTAGCAAATTTATGTTGTAGATCAATAGACCGCGCTGTAGTTCCCCTATTTTTATTATGTTCCTAGAGAAAACAAAGTTGAAAGTTGATGGAAGCAACTATCCGGACTAGGTCCGTGATCTGAGGATTGTCCTCACTGCTGCACAGAAGGCTTATGTCCTTAATGCACCGCTCAGTGAAATACCCCTACGGCTTCGTCTGTGGACGTTATGAACGTCTAGCAGACAAGAAAAGATGACTACTCGATAGTTAAGTGCGCCATACTTTACGGCTTAGAACCGGAGCTCCAAATATGTTTTGAGCAACACGGAGCATATGAGATGTTCCAAGAGCTGAAAATTTGTTTTTCAAGCTCACACCCGGGTCGAGAGGTATGACACCTTCGACAAGTTCTATAGCTACAAGATGGAGGAGAACAGCTCCGTTAGTGAGCATGTACTCAGAATGTCTGAGTACTTCAAACACTTGAATCAAATGGGAGTTAGACTTCCGAATAAAGTGGTGATTGATAGAGTTCTCTAGTCACTATCACTAAGCTACTGGATCTTCGTGATGAACTATAAAAGGGATAGAAGATCCTTAAGCTATTCGCGATGCTACAATCTGCGGATGTAGAAATCAAAAAAAGGGAGCATCAAGTGTTGATGGTTAATAAGACCACTATTTTCAAGAAGGGCAAGGGAAAGAAAAGGGAACTTCAAGAAGAACGGTAAAACAGTTGCCGCTCACGCGAAGAAACCCAAGGCTGAACCAAACCTGAGACTTAGTGCTCCCATTGCAAAGGGAAATGTCACAGGGAGCGGAACTTCCCCAAAGTTACTGGCAGATAATAAGAATGGCAATGTCAACAGAGATATTTGATATACATGTTATTGATGTGTACCTTACTAGTACTCGTAGGAGCACCTGGGTATTTGATACTTGTTCAGTTGCTTGCAACTTGAAACATGGAGCTTCGGAATAAACGAGGGCTAGCTAAGAAAGAGGTGACGATGTGCATTGGAAGTGTCTCCAAGGTTGATGTGATCACCATCGCCACGCTCTCTCTACCTTCAGGATTAGTGATGAACCTAAATAATTGTTATTTGGTGTTTGCGTTAAGCATGAACATTATATCTGATAGTGTTTATTGCAAGACGGTTATTCAATTTCAGAGAATAATTGTTATTCTATTTATTTGGATAATATTATTGATGATCATGCACTTAAAATGAAAGGTTTATTGAATCTTGATCGTAGTAATACATATGTTCATAACATGAATGCCAAAAAGATAATGATAGTACCACATATTTGTGGCACTGCCGCTTAGGTCATATCAGTGTTAAACACATGAAGAAACTCCATGCAGATGGGTTTTTGGAATCTCTTGATTATGAATCATTTGAGACATGTGAACCGTGCCTTATTGGCAAGATGACTAAAACTCCGTTCTCCGGAACAATGGAGCGAGCAACCAACTTATTGGAAATAATACATACCGATGTATGCGGTCCGATGAGTGTTGAGGCGCGCGGTAGATATCGTTATGTTCTCACGTTCACTGATGATTTGAGTAGATATGGTTATGTCTACTTGATGAAGCATAAGTCTGAAACATTTGAAAAGTTCAAAGAATTTCAGAGTGAAGTAGAGAATCATCGTAACAAGAAAATAAAGTTCTTACGATCTGATCGTGAAGGAGAATATTTGAGTTACGAGTTTGGCACTCACTTAAGACGATGTGGAATTGTTTCACAGTTGACGCCACCTGGAACACCACAGCGTAATGGTATGTCCGAACATCGTAATCGTACACTATTGGATATGGTGCGTTCTATGATGTCTCTTACTGATTTGCCACTATCATTTTGGGGATATGCATTAGAGACAGCTACATTCACTTTAAAAAGGGCACCGTCTAAATCCGTTGAGACGACACCGTATGAACTGTGGTTTGGTAAGAAACCTAAGCTGTCGTTTCTGAAAGTTTGGGGCTGCGATGCTTATGTCAAAAGGCTTCAGCCTGATAAGCTCAAACCCAAAGCGGATAAGTGCGTCTTCATAGGATACCCAAAAGAGATCGTTGGGTACACCTTCTACCACAGATCCGAAGGCAAGGTTTTCGTTGCTAAGAATGGATCCTTTCTAGAGAAGGAGTTTCTCTCGAAAGAAGTGAGTGGGAGGAAAGTAGAACTTGATGAGGTAATTGTACCTCCTCTGGATAGTAGCACGCCACAGGAAGAAATTTCTGTGACACCAGCACAGACCGGAGTAGAAGTTGATGATGATGATCATGAGGCTTTGGATCAAGTTACTACAGAACTTCGAAGGTCAACCAGGACACGTTCCGCACTAGAGTGGTACGGAAATCCAGTCTTGGAGGTCATGTTGCTAGACAATGGTGAACCTTCGAACTGTGAAGAAGCGATGGCAAGCCCGGATTCCGAGAAATGGCTTGAGGCCATGAAATCCGAGATTGGATCCATGTATGAGAACAAAGTGTGGACTTTGGTAGACTTGCCCAATGAACGGCGAGCTATTGAAAATAAATGGATCTTTAAGAAGAAGACGGACGCTGATGGTAATGTCACCGTCTATAAAGCTCGACTTGTTGCTAAAGGTTATCACCAAGTTCAAGGAGTTGACTACGATGAGACTATCTCACCCGTAGCGATGCTAAAGTCTGTCAGAATTATGTTAGCAATTGCCGCATTTTATGATTATGAAATTTGGCAAATGGACGTCAAAACGGCATTCCTTAATGGATTCCTTAAGGAAGAATTGTATATGATACAGCCGGAAGGTTTTTGTCGATCCTAAAGGAGCTAACAAAATATGCAAGCTCCAGCGATCCATCTATGGACTGGTGCAAGCATCTCGGAGCTGGAATACTCGCTTTGATGAGTTGATCAAAGCGTTTAGGTTCATACAAAGTTTATGGAGAAACTTGTATTTACAAGAAAGTGAGTGGGAGCTCTATAGCATTTCTAATAGTATATGTGGATGACATATTGTTGATTGGAAATGATGTAGAATTTCTGAAAAGCATAAAGAATTAATTGAAAGGAGTTTTTCAATAAAACCTGTTTTTAAGTTATCCACAGATTGGGCATCAAGATCTATAGAGATAGATCAAGACACCTGATAAAGTTTGTTCACACATCTTGATAAGATTTTGAAAAGTTCAAAATGGATCAAGTCAAAGAAATCATTTCTTGCCTGGTGTGAAGTGGAGTAAGACTTGAAGATCTAGGTAAAGGTTGTTTACATGTTAAAGCATCAAAATCTATAAAGATAGATTGAGACGCTTCATAGAACTTTCACAAAAACACATACCTTGACAAGATTATTTTTGAAGAAAGTTCAAAATGGATCAATCAAAGAAGGAGTTCTAGACTGTGGTGCAAGGTGTGAAGTTGAGTAAGACTCAAAATCTCGACCACGGCAGAAGAAATAGAAAGGATGAAGATCATCCCCTATGCTTCGTCCATAGGTTCTATAAAGTATGCTATGCTGTGAGTTTTGCCATGAAACTGGCAAAGTGTGATCTAGGAGTAGATCACTGGACAACGGTCAAAATATCCTTAAGATGACTAAGGAAGAATTTCTCAGGAATAGAGGTGATAAAGAGTTCATCGTAAAGGGTTACGTCGATGCAAGCTTTAAACACCGATCCGGAAGACTATGAGTCTCAGACCGGATATGAAAAGTGGGCCAATCATTTTTGGAGTAGCTCCAAACAGAGTGTGGTAGCAACATCTACATAAGACATAGAGATTTGCAAAGAACACACGGATCTGAATATTGCAAACCCGTTGACTAAAACCTCGCTCACAAGCAAAACATGATCAGCTTTAGAACTGATTAAGTGTTAATTACATGGAGATGTAATCTAGATTATTGACTCTAGTGCAAGAGGGAGACTGTTGGAAATATGCCCTAGAGGCAATAATAATAAAGTGTTTATTATCATATTTCCCCGTTCATGATAATGGTTTATTATTCATGCTAGAATTGTATTGACCGGAAACTAAATACATGTGTGGATAATGAACAAATACTGAGTCCCTAGTAAGCCTCTACTTGACTAGCTCGTTGATCAAAGATGGTTAAGGTTTCCTGACCATGGACATGAGTTGTCATTTGATAACGGGATCACATCATTAGGAGAATGATGTGATGGACATGACCCAACCGTTAGCATAGCATATGATCGTTCAGTTTATTGCTATTGCTTTCACTATGTCAAATACACGTTCCTCTGACCATGAGATCATGCAACTCCCGGATACCGTAGGAATACTTAGGGTGCATCAAACGTCACAACATAACTGGGTGATTATAAAGGTGCACTACAGGTATCTCCAAAAGTGTTTGTTGAGTTGGCATGGATCGAGATTGGGATTTGTCACTCCAACTATCGGAGAAGGTATCTCTGGGCCCTCTCGGTAATACAGCATCACAGAAGCCTTGCAAGCACCGTGACTAAAGAGTTAGTTGCAAGATGATGTATTACGGAACGAGTAAAGAGACTTGCCGGTAACGAGATTGAACTAGGTATTGGATACCGACGATCGAATCTCGGGCAAGTAACATACCGCCGGACAAAGGGAACAACGTATGTTGACATATGAGGTTCACCGATAAAGATCTTCGTGGAATATGTAGGAACCAATATGAGCATCCAGGTTCCGCTGTTGGTTATTGACCGGAGAGTCGTCTCGGTCATGTCTACATCATTCCCGAACCCGTAGGGTCCGCACACTTAAGGTTCGATGACGATATAGTATTATATGAGTTATGTGATTGGTGACCGAAGTTTGTTCGGAGTCCCGGATGAGATCACGGACATGACGAGGAGTCTCGAAATGATCGAGAGGTAAAGATTCATATATTGGAAGGCTATATTCGGACGTCGGAAAGGTTCCGAGTGATTCGGATATTTTTCGGAGTACCGGGGAGTTACGGGAATTCACCGGGAGAAGTAATGGGCCTTATTGGGCCATACGGGAAAAGGAGAGGCAGGCGACGTGAGGAGGCGCGCGCCCCCCCTTGCCCAAACCGATTTGGACTAGGGGAGGGGGCGCAGCCCCCTCTTTCCTTTCCCTCTCCCTTCCCCCTTTCCTACTTCGTATGGGAGGTGGAATCCTACTAGGACTAAGGAGTCCTAGTAGGACTCCCCACACTTGGCGCACTCCTAGGGAGCCGGCCTCCTCCCTCCCTCCTTTATATACGGAGGAGGGGCACCCCTTGGAGACACAATTGTCCCATAGCCGTGTGTGGTGCCCCGATCTCCGTTTTCCACCTCGGTCATATTTTCGGAGAGCTTAGGCGAAGCCCTGCCGGAATCACTTCACCGTCACCGTCGCCACGCCGTCGTGCTGACGGAACTCATCTACTACCTCGACGTCTTGCTGGATCAAGAAGGTGAGGAACGTCACCGAGCTGCACGTGTGTAGAACTCGGAGGTGCCGTACGTTCGGTACTCGATCGGTGGAGCTCGAAGGATTGTTCGACTACATCAACCGCGTTGTGAGACGCTTCCGCTAAACGGTCTACGAGGGTACGTAGACACACTCTCCCCTCTCGTAGCGATGCATCTCCATGAATAGATCTTGCGTGAGCGTAGGAAATTTTTGAAATTCATGTTGCATCCACATTAACTCCTCGCGATAGAGCAACTCATTCATCCTATCCGTTACTCTACGGATCTCACATCTGTCCGCATTCATTAGCATAAGTTCCTCCAACTGTGTGCGAGATTTCTCTATTTCTTTAGCCACATTGCCAAAGTTCTCCTTACTCGAGCCGCATAACTTGCGCATAGTGCCCCTAAGGGCTGCATGAACATCTCCCAGAGAATTCATCTCCCCCGCTTCCTGCCAGGCCTTCGCAATAACCTCCTGTAGAGCAGGCTCCCGCTCCCACATAATCTCATATTGCCTAAGTTTAGGCTTAACATGCCTATGTTCCTCCTATTCACAAGAAACATGGATGTGTACATGGTCCGAACAAGGAGAAGTTAAGTGGCGAACTGTAACATTAACAAAAGAATTCCTCCACGTTGGGCTTCCCACCACTCGGTCCAGCCATACTCTCACGTTCGAGTTACCACTCCTCTTATTATCGTAAGTGTGGGGAATACCAATGAACCCCAAATCGGCTAAGTCACATGTCTCCAGCACATCCCTGAAAGCTTGCATCTATGCCGGTGCCCTTGCTGATAACGAAAAATGTTCGAAGTCCCACATACACTCGTTAAAATCACCCGCCACAAGCCATGGCAGATCCGAATTAGCACACAGGTTCTGTAAAAGGGACCACATCAAGGGACGGTCCTCGACTCTTGGCTCACCATAGACACATGTTAATCTCCATTGCGGATCGTCCGGGCCCGCCTTTACAAATGCATCAATGCATCGTGCATTAATTGGAGAACTTCACCTCCCCAGTTAAACTTTCATGCCAATATAAGGCCAGACCACCGCTATTGCCATTTGAGTCCACCCCATCGAAGCCCTGTAGACCCAACCTTGCTCGGTATCTCTTCATCTTACTCGCTGATTGTCTAGTTTCACATAAAAACACAACGGTGGGGGAATGCGACTTTACTGGCGTCGCCAAATCACGAACTGCCCGGGAGTCCCCCCCAGGTAGTTCCAACTGAGCAGATTCATTGCTCCCAGCGGTCCTCCCCCAAGGAGGCCGCCGATGTGCTTATCGAAGTGCTGTCAATGGCCGCACCATCATCTGCCTTTAGCTTCTTCTGTTTCGCGTTTTTCTGTGGTGTCCCAACCTTGGAACAACCAGGAGGATCTGAACCCTCGAACTGTCCTACCATCTCTGTTGTATGTCCCACCGGTACAATGGCACCGCTGTTCACGTCCAGGCCACCATCAACAACGGGTGTTTGAGCTGTGTTTGAGTCGACAACAGCCCTTTTACCCAGAACATTTGGGTCCTCATTTTGCGCCTCATGGGAGACTGCACCATGGTTCAGCTCAACGCCAGGATCATATAGGACATTTAGAGCGTTAAAACGCCAGCTCTTCTGAAGCTGCATACCGGAGCCAGAATTATTTTCTGTAGCCTGAACTCTTGACTGCATATGATTGTGTTGCCTATCAGTAGGACCAAAAAAATGCAAGTCCATCACCCCTGCCTCTGCCTCCTGCTCTCCCAATACCTCTGCCCCTTCCGAAGGCACCACCTCCCTCGTCCTCATAAAAAAACCCTGCATCTCGACCCGAGCTACGGCCAGAACATCTCCCCGAGCTTCGACTCCCACCTGCACCCCTCTTAACAGCAAGAAGAAAGGATCCCCATTCCATGTCTTTCACATCATGTTCCACCGAACCACATTCCTCATACCAATGACCTAGTAGACCGCACATGTAGCAGAAAACTGGGAGCTTTTCAAACTTAACTTGATAGAACTCAGTTTCTCTGGTCTTTGTGAAGCTAACAAACCTTGTCAACTTCTTAGTAACATCAACCTTAACTCGAACACGAATGAACTCCCCGATGAAACCATTAGGGAGAACAATCTGAACTTCCATCACTTCCCCAATGCGTTGCGCCATATTCTTCATGAATTGCTCTCTCTTAAGCACCATATCCGGTAGCTTATGGATCTAGCACCAAGTCTCTATCTTGTCCAACTTAACTGATTCAGGATTTTTGAAACCATCGTACTCAGCTATAATCAGGGCCATGCCCTTAAAATCCCAAGGGCCTTGATGTAGCGCCTTGTTCCAATCCCCTAGGCAATTGAACTGCACCGAAAAAAAGTTAGGGTTTATCCTCCTCCAAATTACATCTCGAGCAGGATTCCAAGCGGCCTTCATATATGCAATCAGGGCCCCTTGCCCAAAAGACTTGTTGGTCAAAACCCTAGCCAAGGCGAGCCACTTTGGTTGTTCTTTCGGATCATCCACCTCTTCCTCCCAAACCAGGTTGTCCAACTCATCTTCTTCCAGATGCAATTGTTCTAGCAAAGTACTGGGATCATCAACACTCTTAGATCGTGAACCACCAACCACAGGGGGCGTAGCCATCACACAGCACGACCCTCTCCCAAACCCTAGCACGACCGAGAAGAAGAGGACTCCGCACGACAGACTAGGGCAATAGGGGGAAGAAGGGACAAGACACGATCGCCGCCAAGAACAAACGATCACATGTTGAAAACTCTCGGCGGCGAGCGCCGGAGGACAGGGGAACCCTAGGCAGGAGCGCTAGGGGAAAAATTGTTTCTGATCCGTATTAAAAGAGTGACCATGTCACAACTAATACACAGACACCAAGACAACACGACCCGGACTTCAACTCAAGCTGGTTCAATGCACCCTCCACCCATAAAACCTAGGAATCGATGAGTGAACAACAGGAACCAGCCGGACTCAAAGAAAACGTCGTCCAAAAGGTACCAGTACGTACGTAGCGGGCCCCGAGAGCCCATGCCACAACAATAACCATCAGCGAACGACAAATTGTCCCAAACCTCACTGAAGAGCTAATACATCTCCGACGTATCTATAATTTTTGATTGTTTCATGCTATTATATTATCATTCTTAGATACTTTATATGCAATTTTATATCATTTTTGGGGACTAACCTATTAACTCAGTGCCTAGTGCAAGTTGCTGTTTTCTGCTTGTTTTTAGTTTACAGAAAATCTGTACCAAACGGAGTCCAAACGCTACAAAACTTTTTGACGATTTTTTGGGACAAATAAGACCCTAGAAGCTTCGGGGGAGGACCAGAAGACCTACGAGGAGACGGCAAGGAAACAGGGCGTGCCCTGATGCCTTGTGGGCCCCTCGTGGCTTCGTCTGACCTAATTCCAGCGCTATAAATTTCCAAATATTCCAAAAACCCTAGAGAGCCACCTGAAACAATTTTTCCGCCGCCGTAAGTCTCTGTTCTTCCATGATCCCATCTGGAGGCCTTTTCCGATACTCTGCCGGAGGGGGAATTGATCACGGAGGGCTTCTACATTAACCTTGTTGCCCTTCCGATGATGTGTGAGTAGTTCACCACAGACCTACGGGTCCATAGTTAGTAGTTTGATGACTTCTTCTCTCCCTTTGGTCTTTAATACAATGTTCTTCATGATCTCCATGGAGTTCTACTCGATGTAATCTTCTTTTGCGATGTGTTTGTTGGGATCCGATGAATTGTGTGTTTATGATCAGATTATTCATTAAAAGTAATTGGGTCTTTTCTGAACTTTATTATGCATGATTATTATAGCTTTGTATTTCCCTCCGATCTATCTGTTTGGTTTGGTCAACTAGATTGATTTATCTTCAATGGGAGAGGTGCTTTGTAATGGGTTCAATCTTGTGGTGTCCTCACCTCGTGACAGAAGGGGTAGCGAGACACGTATTTGTATTGTTGCCATTAAGGGTAAAACGACGGGGTTTAATCATATTGGCTGGTTTTATTCTGTCTCCATCATGTCATCATACTTCATGCATTACTCTATTTGTTATGAACTTAATACGTAGAGAGGCAAACATAGAAGCGCTCTCGAAGTGGAGTAATAGTAGTAGATGCAGAATCGTTTTGATCTACTTGGCACGGACGTGATGCCTATATACATGCTCATTGCCATGAATAACATCATAACTATGCGCTTTTCTATCAATTGCCCAACAGTAATTTGTCTACCCACCGTATGCCATGTTTCGAGAGAGAAGCTTCTAGTGAAAACTATGACCCCCGGGTCTACTTTTATCATATTACTAAAACAAAAAATACCTTGCTGCAATTTTACTCTTTTTTATTTTACTTTTTAATTTATATATCTATCACTACCAGATTTAATCCTTGCAAGTAACGAGTTCAAGGGGATTGACAACCCTCTTGCTCGCGTTGGGTGCAAGTATTTGCTCTAGTGTGTGCAGGTACTGCTTACTGGAATTTGCGTGGTTCTCCTATTGGTTTGATAACCTTGGTTCTCACCGAGGAAATACTATCCGCTACTATATTGCTTCACCCTTTCTCTTCGGGGAAAATCCCAACACAGCTCACAAGTAGCAAGAGCCGATGAGGCTACCCTCCAAATCCTTTTTGGCGCTTAAGGCGCCACTTATAGGCTTATTTGCTAACTTGCGCACACCCCTCGCAACACCTACGTAGTAGATGGGCCGGCCCATGTAGGTTCGCCCTTTTTTGTTTACGGAAGCGTTTGCACCGTTCGGTTTTGTGAAGCTTCTAGAAGCTTCCAGCTTCCTGCCGGTTTTATGAAGCTTCTAAACCATTTTTATGGTTTTTTGTTTTTGTTTTTTATTTTCTTTTTTTTACCTTTTCAAATTTGCAAAGTTTTTTCAAGTTCATGATGTTTTTAAAATTCATGAACATGTTCGAATTCGCGGAATTTTTTAGAATTCACGAATCTATTTTCAAACTCATGAACTTTTTCTAAAATGTCTGAAGTTTTTTAATTCTGAACTTTTCTCAAATTCATGAACTTTTCTCAAATTCATGAACTTTTTCAAATATGCAATCTTTTTCAAATTTAGAAACTATTTAAAATTCATGATTTTTTTGAATTCGTGAACTTTTTTTTAGAATTCGTGTTTTTTCTCTAATTCGCAAATATGTTTTCAAGTTCTTGAACTTTTTGAAGTTTTACGTTTTTTTTAAAATTAGAGTACTTTTCAATTTTTTTGAACTTTTCTCAAATTTACGAGTTTTCTCAAAATGTTAAACTTTTTCCAAAATTTGTGTTTTTTTTCCATTTTTGGATTTATTTTTCAAATTTATGTACCTTTTCAAACAGATGAACTTTTTTAAACCGGCGAACATTTGATAAACCCATGAACTATTTTTATTTCATGGAAGTATTCACAATAAAAAAAAATGGTGGCCGGTCTTTTTCCTGAACCATCTGCACAACACAACGAGAAAAAAACAAGACCGGGAAAGACAAGTTGAGCGAGCAAACGAACAGTGAGTGAAGCTTAATGTGACACGCCCCGCTCCCGCTCCCGCTTGTGTGAGCGCCGGTTTCTCGTTTCGGCGCTACAGGCGTTGACGAGGCGCTCGGCTACCACCTCTACCACCCTCTCCGGTAGCCTCCATGGGCACCCAGGCAACACCTCCAAGGAAGGGACATCCTCGCGCGCCGCTGTTACCGTATGTGTGCCAAACGTGTGGCACTTATCAGGGTCCTTCTATCCCTGGGCCGACGTGGGTGGAATCCACACTCACTCGGCCTGCTCTTCTTTCGGCGCTGTTGCGTGTACATCGTCTTCTTCAATTTATTACTACATGCATTCGGTTCACTTTGACAGGCAAGTAGGTCTGGGCCTCAATCATACCATCCCCGGGTCACTAAACTAAATTAAATGTGACACTTATCAGGGTCATTCTTCTATCCGTGGGCCAACCTGGATGGGATCCACACTCACCTGGGCCTGCTCTTCTTTCGGCCCTGCAACCTGCACTGCACTTGGCGCGAAGGGCGCCCCCGGCTTGGCGCGAACACCACCCCGCCCCCCCCCCCCCCCCCCCCACGTCGCTTCGCGCCATCCCCTCTCGCCGTTGCCTCCCGCCAAAACCCCCATCGGCGCCAGCCCCGATCCCGATCCCAACCCGACCCGGTAAAAAAAAGTTATAAACACCTCCCTAATATGAAGATCCTCCACCCCCACCCCACCCCTCATCCCCTCCGCCGCCGAGCGCCGAACCCTACCACAACGCTCCTCCTCCTCCTCGCGATGGACGCCGCCACCCCTTCCAAGAAGCCCCGGACGACGGCCTCCAGCGCGGGGTCGCCGTGGAAGGTGACCAAGTCGGCCGCCGCGGTCCCCTCCTCGTCCGACCAGTTCGCGACGCCGGAGAAGATGAAGAAGGCGGCGTCGGCCACCGCGGCGGATCTGGTGACGCCGGAGAAGACGGAGCCGCGGCCGCTGCTGCGGAGGGGCCGCAGCGGCGCCGCCGTGGCGCTGTCCGTCAAGGAGGTCCGGCGGGCGGCGCTCGAGCTGCAGCGGGCGGGCAGGGGCCCCGTGGGTGCTGATGCCGGGGAGGAGGACGCGCTCGAGTCCGTCGCGCGGGAGCTTGGTGTGGGAGCCGGCGCTGGCCGCAGCCCCGTCAAGCGCAGGCCCGAGGTCAAGCTGCCGGAGAGGTAACTGTCACAGATCTGCGGTTTCAGTTTCATCTCCTGTTTTCGTATGAAGTGATCTGTCAGATGGCCACCAGTCTATCTGGTAAAATCAACATCAATCTGAATTTGTTCCTCTAATGCCAAATTACTTCGCCTCAAACTAGAATCGTCAGGATGAAAACATCTTCTCTGATTAACGCTGGATCTAGTCCCATTTCTTGTCTGTGCCGCAAATCGCAACAATCTGGTACATATTGTTTCTGTAATGCAATTTACTGCAACTGATATTAGAATCGTTCCAATGATGCAAACATCTTCTCTGATTAACGTTGGATCTAGTCCGATTTCTTGTTTACGCCCACAAAATGAATCCTTTTACTTAGTTTCAGACCATCATCGAATCTGTACATATTGTTTCTGTGATGCAATTTACTGCAACTGACATTATAATCATTCCAAGGATGCAAACGTCTTCTCTGAGTAGTGGCGGATGTAGTCAATTTCTTGTTTGCACCCCCAAATTGAATCCTTCTACTTAGTTTCAGACCATCACCGTTCTTGTAAAACCAACAACAATCTGTACATTTTGTTTCTGTGATGCAATTTTCTGCAACTGACATTAGATGATTAGAATCGTTATCTGGATGGAAAATTCACCCTGATAATTTCCAGCATATTTTTACTGCACTAGTTCTGTTTTCTAATTTGGTTTATGTCATCGATGATCAGCTATGAGATTCTCTGTGAGTTCTTCAACTGCTTTGAGAGCTCCACCCGGCTCCTCCGCATGAAGGGATCCAAGGCAACATTCCCCAACATCTGCGCTAGCATTCAGAACTTGGCTGAGAGGTACTGGCCTCTTATGACAAAACAATCAGATGATTGCTGCTGTGTTTGATTTACATAATCCAGTCCCTAATTTACACAATTCTGTCTGCAGGAGGTTTACCTATGGCCATCTTGCGCAGCTCAAGTACATAATGCCTGAGGCTATTGTCATCAACAAGATCCTTTTGCGCGATGACAAGACTTGCTGCATGAAGCCGGATCTTCAGGTGAACCTATTGGTTGATTCAGTTGAGGACAGTGCGATGCAGAAGGGGGAAACCCGCTACTCTGCTTTGAGAAGGATGTTCAGGCAGAGGCTTGTCGACTTCTTCAGGAAACATCCTGAGGTATGATCATCTTGTATCTTTCACACTTTCAACATGGTTACACGGGCAAATTTATTGTCATATGAGAACAGTTCAGCAGCTGTATGATTACTGGTGCTAGTCAAGGAAATGTACAGTTGCTGTATGCTTAGTTGATCTGAAGTATTCATGTTCTCTCTGTAATTTATCTTTCAGGGAGATGACATCCCGGAGCATGAGCTGCCGTATCCATTTACTCAAACAAAATCAAGTGTGGCTCAGAGCACACCAAGAGTTGTTACTGAAGTTGTATTTGCTGCGCCATCACCAAGCCTGACTGAACAGCCGGCTGTTGCACTGTCGCACATGTCCCCGTCTTTCAAGAGAAGGTTCTCACAGAGATCTTCAACCTGCCCTGCAACTGCCAGCACAACCGGTCTGCCGCCAAAGGCTGAGTCTACTGCTCCATCTCCACTGGGCAGGAAGTTGATGCTCAGTTCTACTTCTGGTGGCATAGATCTCGAGTCCCAAGTGCAAGAGAAAAGTAGCAAGGATGCTGCACTCAGGTTTGGTGTTACAGAAGGGACTCCTGCCAAGTTCGCCTCTACACCAGTGAGATCAATGGCAGCCACACCGAACCTTGAGACCCCACAGAGGCCAATATCTGCTACTGTGTGTGACACGCCGCCTCTAAAAACGTTCAAGCGATCAGCTAGAGCCAAGTTGTTCATGACACCTACAAAGGATGCAAGCAGAATGGAAGAAGAGAACCAAAGCATGAGCACATCTCCAAGCGATGGCGATGATGAGTTGCTTGGTTTCCTTCCAAAGTCCCTCTTGCAATCGGTAAGTTCTTACTCATCATTGGTCTACTCATTTCTGCTCCTCTGTGAACAAAGGATGACACATTTGTTATTTACAGGTAAAGGAGAAGGAGAAGAGAACTTTGGAGGAAAAGGAAACTGGCTTTGCGGACCAGGTTCAGCGGCAGAAGCTCATATCATGCCTGCCAAGCATCTTTGACATTATCCTCCTTATCTATCAGTCGAGGCAGCGAACTGTACTGACAAAGCAGGAGCTTATCCACAAGATAATCGAAAGTAACCCAAAGATTGTTGACAAGGGTAAGTGTGAGCTGTGCTTTCTATCTTGTCACTTCAGCTTGTTGCCTGCGATGTGAATCCTGACGTTGAACTACTAAATCTGCAGGTGAAGTTGAAGAGCAAGTGAGACTGCTGCTAGAGTTTGTTCCAGAGTGGATCTCTGAGAAGGCTGCAAGAAACGGAGATGTGCTCTGCTGGTAAACATTTCTTATCTGATGCATAAATGTTGAACGTGCTACTATTATGTCTCACCATTCTCAGACGTCCTAATTCGTGTTCATGTTGATCTTCAGCGTCAATACGGCACTGAGCCAGTCTGAGGTTCGACAGAGGTTATACGGTGTCGAGTAGGCTGGAGCACAAAATCGCTTCACCTTGTTTAGAAATGTAGCAGTATATCAGTGCAAGGTTTTGCCTAGATGCTGGAAGATGCGTAGTTGTTGATGTTGATGCTCGTTCAGACACTGCCCAGTTTAAGATCAGACACAAGTCACAACAACCGTTGACTCAGTCATTGACATGTGTAGCTTAATAAGTATTCTAATAGCTGATGATGTTAGGCTGCCTATTTCTTCCATAATGTGTAAAGTATTCCGAGATGTCACTTGGATGAAATGATGTTTGTTATCCTTGATCTGGGCCTCAACTATGAAAACATTGTAATTCTAGCTGTCGTTCAGGCATTTTGTGTTCTTGAATGGCTCGGTCACAGTACTTTCTTTTTGAAGCAAGGTTAAAATAAGTGTGAAGGTACTTTATGAATCCTGAAAATTTCTAACAACCGTGTCACATCTTGTTACGGAGCAAATTAAGCTTGATACTAAGCACTGTAAATCAAGACCCCAAATGGTGCTAGTTAATCAACCAGCTAGTGTTGGTTCTAGAGTTTTAGTAGTACAACACAGAATCAGAATCAATACCTACAGATATTAGCCTATATAGCATCTTTCTAAGATATGTGTCTCCCACCGTTTAATGTTTCTCACTCATGATAGAGTCCAAGAACAACTCTAATTTGCCTTTTCTTCTGACCATCCGGCGCACCAAAACCATCCCCACCTTGGTAAACACAATGTGAGATCCGAGCCAAATTCACGCAAGTCTTGGCAAAAGATCTAGAAAATTGGCAGTGTTTGAATGCATCTTCGTTAATCGACTTCCAGGCTTCCATGGTAAGATCTTCCATGGCTTCGCGGGACTCTTGCTCACTGGAGCTGTTCTCCGACATGTGAATAGCTATTGATGATGGTGCATCCCCTCGCTCCAGCTCGGCCTGTTGTACATATTTTCACAACATAAGACACCTCGCATAAAGATTCAACTTTGGTGATTGAAACATTAAGGGACAAAAAAACCCGGATAGATTGTCCTTACAGAGTGGGTTGCAGAGTCGTTGCAGAGGCGAAGAACTAACGACGCGGACTGAACTAATTTAGGGTAGCTTCCAACTTTAGCAAGAGACATTGGGGTGAGCTTTTCTTCCACCCGGAGTAGGGGAAACGCATGTTGCAGCAACAGCGGAGCAGATGATGAAATTGATCCATTGTGCAGATACTCATGCAGTGTTGGTCTGTGGTTTCCATGGTGCCACTTTGCCTCCACTAGGAAAGACTCCGCCATGTCTCGCCACTGCAAAATCATGTAGAATTTATTACGGTTCCTTATGAAAACAATTTATATCCTATTAGTAAGTTAATTGTGTATATGAACTTACCGCTTTCTGAAGAACATAACGAGTGTCGCAACCATGTTGTTTCAACACATTTTCAGCTACCTCAGCGGATGTGTTGTACATGACGGAATAGAGCACTTTCATGTATTCGGGGAGCCTTTCACTAGGACTTTCTTCCCATCTGAAATTATTTATTAACTTTAGATAATGGAAAACCTTCATTTAATGTGAAACTAACGTGTCATATATATGTTACACATGCTACTCTAGGACAAGAATATTACTTGAATTATGAGATGTGCAACGCTGCATATAGTTACCTTCCAATGGCGTCGGTGAAGAGAACAAGTTCATCTAGAGTTCCATACACATCATAAACATCATCTAAGTGAACTATTAGATTGGCGACTTTAGCAAGGACTTCTCGACATGCTCCATTGTTTGGCTCCCACACAATTCCATTTGCGTAATGGAAGCACTCCATGAGACGATCCCTGGCGAACCCCAATTTTTCACCAAGGCCGGTCCCCTTCCACCACCTACAATAAATTAGGTCAATTTTCATATCTTAAAAACCCATCAACTATGTGAAGTAATTAGCGAGCTAATTTAAATGTATGTTTCTTCACTCTCAATTACCTTGCCAGCCTCGCGAGTTCTTCCTGATGCACACTTTGCACATTGTTGAAGTCCGTCGTTGCAAATCTAACGAGCAACGGGTCGGAATTGCTCTCATCTCTAGCATAGTAATCTATGAACCATCTTGCCTCTAGTCTAGGAGACCTCCGGTGCAATGGAAGGTCCAAAGAACGTACTACAGTACGCCGTAAGTGGTGATCCATGGATGGCAAGAGCTTTATGAGAGCTTTCTTAGAAAATGCTCTTGCCTCGTCCAATGTTTCCTCGCCTCCGAACGCAAGGTATGAAGCCTCGTAGAGTGAGAGGAGTCCATTGACATCATCTGATCCGCGCTTGAGATCTTCCAGAGATTCTTTATGTATTGTTACAATGAAACGTGTCAGTTAAGTATACAAAACCGTGCCATAAACACAATTCAAAGTTTCAACTGTGATTGAATCTGGATTGGACCATGCATTTAGTTTAATTTCCAAAATTTTGGCCGTCGTTTTAGGTTCCTTTCCTACACCGTCTAAGATTCTGTTTTTCATATTCCATACTCCCTCCGATCTAAAATAAGTGTCGCAGTTTTGAAAATGGAGTATTTAACTAGGTACCTGGAGGGAAGTAGACTGGGAAACCACTGTCCCTGAGCAACCTGAACCTCAAGGCCGCGGAAGCAACATCACCATCATCCCAGCTGCACCGGTGAGGCTTTTGGTGGACGGAGCTGAGGATAACAGCGATCTCCTCCTCGAACTGGTAGGCGATGCCGAGCCGTTGCACCGTGTCGACAAGCCCGAGCTTGGCAGCTTGGTGGTCGCCTCGGCTCGCTGCCACCAGTCGCTCACTCACGCCGGCCTTCAACTTATCGACCTGTGACATCATCCATGCATCCACGGATTAATTTCCATAAGTATTTCATCTACTTTATGTACTACTTGCCGGTAGAAAATATGATGTGTTCAGCTGATAAATGTACTTGATCTGCCTGTCCGCCATTGTTGGGCGAGAGCTGGAGGAGGGAGTCGTAATCCCAGGAGCTGGGAGCGTAGTTGGCAGACCGCGGAGCCGCCGCCGAGCAGCAAACGGTTAACGGTGACGACGTCCGGAAGCATGTAGTCGTGGTGGCCATTGTTTGCTGTAATTGCCACGCCATGGTGCTGCGCGCTGCAATCTAGTAGCTTTTGCTTGGTGCGTAGTAGTGGAGTACTACTTGGCACTTGGCAGCGAGAGCGAGGCAACGAGGAAAGTACTTCTAAGCTGTAGTAGTAGCTAATAAACTTACTGCTGACTGTTGTTTAAGTGTAGCCAGAATACGTGCCAATTTATAGCTAGGCGAGCTACATAGGCACCCAGCAGGACAGCAATGAAAATTGTGTGAAAATCGTGGGACATGACACGGACCGAAATGGTACTACTATTTCTTTTCAGCCACATATTTTGTGGTGACTAGAGATGAGAGTGCTTGTACCAACACTTCTTCTAGAAGCTTTTTATCCGAGAGAAATTCCATAGAAAACTACTAAGAACTTACCAGGCCTGTTGTCGACGCCGCCACGGCGCCAAACAGCACCACCGCCCTGTGCTCGTCCATCCAGACACATCCGTCGTCGAGATCCAGCTACATCATGCCGCCAATACTCGTCGTCGTCGACGCGGTAGATCCGATGCCGCTCCTCCTGCATGCATCTTCCAGATGCAGAGGCCGGGGGTCATCCTTCTTTTCTAAAAAAACCTCAATAAGAAAATAAATAAAACGACCACCTAAAGAAACCATGGTAGGAATTGAAATCCAACAGGCGTGCTCCATCTTCAACTTCCTGTTGAATTGTTGCTTTTGAACCTCCCAACGCGTGCCACTGGCCCAAGTGCCTACCCTTGCAACCCGCGGCGCTGGCCGGACGCCTAGTCGCCCCACCCTGCCTGCCATCGCCACCGGCCATTCCTCTACACCCCTCATAACTCCGTCGCTGACAACCTCCCCGCAACCGCCGTACACGAACCCATCAAACCTTCAATTTGCCTCTGCAAACTCCGGCATGCTCCTGACTAGACATCATCAGGATGACGTACGCGGTCAGCGCCCGCGTCTCGGCCTGAGGTGATGCCTCTTCTATGCGGCAAAATCGGCTGAATCAACATAAAAATTCAGTTGCATGATGTTTGTCAAACCCGATAAATAAGTGGTTCATTCATGCTAGACTTGAGGTGGCACATGCATCCGTGTCAAACAAACAACGAACGTTCCGTTGTATGCTAGCCTTGTACTATGCACTCGTTAAATTGTCCATTCTAGACTTCTCTTCATTAGCGGCGGTTGCTGTTCTGGTGCGATGGTCCTATGGGGTCTTAGCATGACGACTTTCTGACTGTCTACTATAATAATGTTTGTCCGGCTCCGATGAGGGAGGGACGATGACGGCGACGCGCCTTCGGCTCGTTCCAGTGCTTGTAGTTATCGCTAGGTGGTCTATGAACCTGGATGTAATTCTTACTTCTGGTGTTCTTTGTACTACCTTTGACAGTTGATGAATAGATTGGAAGTTTTCTCGCAAAAAGAAAAGTTGTCCGTTCTCTTCTACACACGCAAGCCACATGTAGCACATGACACACGTACGTCTCACTCCCTTTTCCGTTCCATGTACGTGGCGCAGGGCAGAGGAATGTATCTCTGCAGACGTGACAACGTCGTACGTGCGCGCGTAATCTCGACGACTATTCAACCCGCGCGGTTGCACGCCATGCACGTGCGATCGATCGTCGTTGCCTGGACTCTTCTCTTCACTTTCACTATATCCCGCAGCAGTCTGGTCTGAAGCACAGTCGCTGTTATAAGCACAGCACTGCTAGCTAGTAGCGGACAAGCCAAGGTTGGCCGTGAGTCCCGATCACTGCCTGCCTACTCCCTTGTCCATCGCTTAGCATAAAGAAAAAATACATTTCTTTGATTCTTTCATTTCAGAGAACCTGGCAGGATACAGAAAAAAAAAAGACAGGCCAGCGTGAAACCCGCTACAAACGTCCGCGTGCCCTCGAGACATCATCTCCTACGGAACAAAGACCTGCCAGAACCAGAACAAGGTTTCCAAACTACTCCCTCCGTCCCATAGTATAAGAGCGTTTTTGACACTGCAGAGTAGCAGGCAGAACACACGGGCACGGTAGCTAAACAACAGAAAACTGATCAAGCTCTAGCCAATAGCAGCGGGCCGCCGTGCCATCGCGAGAGGACCTGCTGGCTTGACCTCGCATCAGCACCAAACCCTTTTGCATGAGCTTTCTTTCCCACTTTAGTTATATGTAAGTTGATCTCGCGGGATTCGCGATGGTTGCTACTCTGGTGCGCTGGTCCTATGGGGCCTTAGCACGACGACTTCCCGACTGTGTACTACAATAAGGTTTGCCTGACTCCGGTGAGGAAGGGGCGATGACGGCGGCGCGCCTTCGGCTCGCTCCAGTGCTTGTAGTCGTCGCTAGGCGGTCCACGGACATGGTTGTAATTTTTATTACCTTTGTTGTTCTTTGTACTGCCATGATTGAAGATGAATAGATTGAAAGTTTCTCGCAAAAAAAAGTTGTCTGAAAATTGAATTTGGGCCAGTCAATTTTTTAGTCATAGATTTCTGCTTCAAGATTCGTGCTTATTTTTTTTTTTTCCGTTCTGTCTGCTGTCATGTTTTGGGCCAAAATTTTGGACCGACCACTGTTTCAGGTCAGTTGATTTCTTATTGGGCCAAAGCCGATTTCGTGTTTCCTCTGTTGCCTGTTTATAGGCCGACGATGCTTCCCCTTTTTCTGTTTGTACATGCCTTTTTTGCTTTTATTATATTTTTTAATTTGTTCTTGCATACTATATGCTTATTCTTGCATACTATATACAAACGCAATTTCTTTGTAAATTATGTACAAATTTTGTCATTATTTGTGTTAGGTGTTTACATTTTCTTTCTTCTTAAAGGGTAGTACCAATGCACTAATCCGTTCTTCTTTCAAAAACTTCATTATTTTGATTTTGTTTTAGTTCTTATTTCATTTTTTCTTATTTAAGGATAATACCAATGCCACGAATTCGTTGCTTCTTAGAAAATTTCTTTCTGTTGACTATCCACAATTATATGTTTATTTTTTCCTATTATAAAACAAACTATTTTTGTGTAAATTTCGTAACTATTTGTTTTATTTTTTATTCAATTTCTTTCTGATTAAAGAGTAGTACTAATGACGCTTATTCATTCTTCCTTAGAAAATTTTATAGTTTGATTTTATTTTACTTTTGATTTCATTTTCTTTCTTCTTAAAGGGTAATACCAATGCCACTAATTCATTTCTCCTTAGAAAACTTCATTATTTTGTTTTTGTTTCATTTTCTTTCTTCTTTAAGGGTAATACCAATGTCGCTAATTCATTCCATCTTAGGAAACCTTTGTTGCGAAAATTCTACTATTATATGTTTATTCTTGCATATTTGAGAAACACACACAATTTTTGTGTATATTGTCGCCGCCTAGAGGTTTTTAGAGTTTGTGAATGGTAATTGTTAGGAGGATTTTTTTTGGGGGGGGGGGGGGGGGGGGGGGGGTTATCGCAGGGGGAGTGCGAGCAGAGGATGGAGGTGGACTACAATATGTATGCCTAGTTGCGCACTTTGTTACATGTTGGCTACAAAGTTAGATTTCAGAACATGTATTTCAAGGTTGAGAAAGCTCAAAATTGGGAAGTTTAAAAATATATCAAATTATCCCCATGGGTCAGTTATTTGTAAGTAGGCATCATGGATAGATAGGTAAACATATAGTTTGGGTGTCGAGTTGGGCAAAAAAGGGACTCTTTCAATGACTTTGGTAGTTTAGAGGGGAAAAGGGGATGTCGTCTACTAGTTTCATGTCCCCGAGACACGTAACAACCCTATGTCCTGCTTTGCTAGTGTACTATCTTGAGGACTACCATTGAGACGGTGTTAGTCTGCACGGGAACTAGTCTAGGTTGATGAGGATGGTGCTCGATGAGAGGTTGCGCCTTGGATGAGATGCGATGTCTAATATGCCATTCCTCTGGAAGGCATCCTTTTCCTTTATATGAAAGCCTGGTGCTAATGTCCAAGGTTTGTCCGTCTTTGATATATTCTCATGATTAGCATCAAGATAAGGGCTAATCTCCTCATTTGATTGGTACACTGGATCATGTAAGGTACGTACAATATGTGGTCCGAGCCCTTCCCTAGTAAGTTATGGTACATGTTTTCTAAAGGAAGCCAAAAATCTCATCTACAAATATGGGTTCATATCTATACTTATAAAACAGACGCGCGCGCACACACACACACACAGTTTTCCAGTACTCATCATCACCAAGCCTCCTAATCTAGTAACTAACTAAATAAAACCATATAGGAGAAAATGAAAATAATTGGAGTTAGATTTGTAGGAGATATGCCCTAGAGGCAGTAATAACAGTTATTTTGTATCTCCAAGTTTATAATGAATGTTTATGTTCCATGCTATAACTGCAATGATTCTCGAGTCTACAATATCCATGAGGCTCTAAGACTAGCTCAAGTATTGCATGATGATCCTGTTTTTTTGATCATGGGCATGACTATGCCGGCAATTTTGAGGGCACAATGTTAGTAGAACACTTGTGTTGAATCGACCCAAATTAATGTTATGCTATGAGATACATTCGTCACAAGTTAATGGTTAATAACACAGAGATGGTTAATGTTTGCATAATTCCTTAGACCATGAGAGTATCGAGTTCCTCCGTGCTTGCTTCGTGAACTTTGGGGTTTGTTAAATGTCATCCGTAACAGGGTGGCTATTACGGCGGCTTACGGGTTCACGGAAAAGTATGGCAAGTAACTTGATAGCTCAAGATTGGGATTTGCTCCTCCGACGATGGAGAGATATTCTCGGGCCCTCTCGGTGTTACGGTATCCATCATCGTCTGGCCAGACACATTGTGATTTGATCACTGGGATGCCGGAACGCGGAAACGAGAAAAGAGAACAAAACCGGTAACGAGGTAACTGGCATAGTGGACAAGTGTTGATCCACGGGGATGCCGATAAATCTCACCTCGGGTGTTTCTAACATATCGCGAAGCAGCAGGAATAGCACATGGCAACTGGAGGTTCACTCGAATATTTATTCGTGTGGGTATAGGGGTCAATATGGGTGTCCACGGCTCCGATGTTGATCATTGATTGGAATGTGTTCCGGGTCATGTCTATGCTTCACCGAACCTATAGGGTCACACGCTTAAGGGTCATCTATCTACTGAATTCTAGACAGGGAGTCTGAGAGAAAGTCACCGGAAAAATTTCGGAGACAACGGAAACGTTCCGAAGAGAACACCGGAATAGTTTCAGTAAAACTGAAAAGTTGTTTCGGAGTATACCATTAAGTCAAATTGGTTTCGGCACACGGCTGGAAATTCTTAGAGGGTGCCAGAATTGTTCTGGAAACTTCTGGGATTTTTCCGGGATAAAAACCGGAAATGTTCCGGAGCTGCCGGAACCGCTTTGGTTGCTTTTCGCTGAAGAAAATCATTGATCCGGAAATGTTTCGGAATGCGTCCAGAACTGTTTTAGTGCGTATTGGAGTTATTCTAGGACTCATAGAAATATTTTCAGATTTAACGGTCGCAGAAAAATGTATTCGTGAATAGTGAAAGTGTTTTTTGGGTTTTTCTTCTAGAAGGAAATCACTTTTGGTGAGAGAGAAAGGTGTGTGAAAGGTGGTGCCCCCCCCCAAAGGGGGCAGCACCAAATTTCATCCATGGTGGTGGGGGAGGGCCCCCCTTGGGGTTTCCTTCCACCTCATGGTAGATATGTTCTACACACACCCTTATGTGGCATTTGGGTGAAAAGATCTTGAGCCCCTTTTGGTCTTTTTACCCCTTGCCTCTACCCCTTGCTCCTCCTATAAATAGAGGTGGAGAGGGGCTCTCCAAACTTACTCCTTACTCTCATACACAAGCCATGCATGATCTGGCCTTCTCTCTCCCTCCTCGCAAAATAGTTTCGTAGAGCCGAAAGGCTGTCTGGGATCCGGCAGGAACTAGTTCTGGACGGCGAAGCCCTGCCGGATAGCTGACACCGTATGTGTGCAACCCCGTAGAGAGGTCATAGGTTCGATCTTTTGCCCGAGGGGTTGTTCGAGGGTCCTCCCGAAGGTCTGTCCGAGTTACCGTTCGAGCTTCGAGTGTCCTCCCGAAGGGCTGTCCGTGACATCGTCCGAGGGACTGTCCGACCGCCTCCCAAAGGGCTGTCCGACGAGGGAGTACATCCTCGCGGTTGGGAGGTTGTAAATCCTAGCTGCGGGGATCTGCACCGACGATGTACATCGACTCTACTTTCGCTGCGCTACGAGTCGGTAATGATCAGATCAAACCCTGTATGCAGTCTCCATAGTGGTCCTGGGCGTGCTCGCTGTACCGATTTTTTTTGTTTTCTGTTGCGTTCCCCTACAGTGGCATTATGAGCCTTGCTATGCGTAGATGCAGGTTACGATCTAGAATACATGGAGATGTATGGGTATTGCATAATATAATTTTGGAGTAGATGAGATCTATTGCTGAAAATTATTTATGCGGGTGGCAGATGAAATCTGTTACTCGATGTTCTTGTTGCTTCCCTAGAATTTGTGTATTTCTGATCTTAAAACGGCATGGTGGAATTTCACAAAGTTCTGGCAATCCGCGATCCTGATTGATCAACGAAGTGCTATCAGTTCTTTGGGTTCCACCATAGTTGAGAGAAAGATGAAATTTCGCAGACGAAAGGGCAATGTAGATATGATCTGCACGGGGGTCATGCGTATGACGAAGTTTAGTATGGGGCTCTAGATTTTATTATCTCGTGTTTCATACACCCCGCAATGTTAATCTAGCGAATTGAATAATCATACTTGATGATAAACATTGGTAGCTGTGGTTTAAGTCAAAACCTTAGAAGCCACGTAAAATAAATTTTTGCATAAACCGATTAGAGGTGTCTAACTTGGTTTTGCAGGATGTGCATGTGATGTGGTATAGCAGTGCTCATATTAATTTGATTATGTATGAGATGACTATATGATGTAAATTTACTAACATGACCTGCGTGTCATGATTCGGCATGATGGCTGGAGCCATATGATTGTCACTTTAATGACCTACGTGTCAACCTTAAGTAATGCACTTATTTTATTAGCTATAGAGATAGCAATATTATCTGGTGCATCGACAAGGTGGTGGCAATCTTCGCGAAGGTGAACACCGACGCAAATGCCGAAGACGAAGAAATTAAAGACTTCTCCGTCAGAAAGGACTATACCATATCATGCTATTATGAATTGCCTGAGATGTTTATCCCTCTTGATGCACCCTTCTTGATTGCGCGGTAGTCGCTTTTTATTAGGGTGATCTCTCACTTAAAAAATATCAAAGTAGTTAGTGTTCACCCAAGTGTAGCACCGTCTGAAATTCATATCTTTTCGGGGTGCGCCATGTCCACATGGGTACGAACGAATAGAGATGAATGAGGCGGGTGAGTTCAGACCTCGCAGCAAGATCACTTGGTTGTCTTTGACGTTCAGGCAGGATAGTCCTGAGCTCGGAACACACCCATCGAAAGATGAACAAGAGTCACATAGAGATGTGATCGGCAAGTTTGCCTACCGATTGAAATTCTCGTCATCAGTGATGTCCACATCAATGGCGTTGAATTGAAATGTGGATCTTGAATCACTCATAATCAATTTTGAGAGATATTGATTTGAGTGGCAGCGCACTTTAGAATAAAATTGTTTATTCACTAGTGCAAATTAATTATGAACAAAGTCTAAGTGAAACTTGTGTTTACCGTTGTAGATCAAATGGCTCGCAACACCATGTTCAACTTAGGCCCGATGTTAGAGAAAGAGAAGTTAGCTGTGACTGGAAACAACTATGCAGACTGGGTCCGTAACCTGAGGATTGTCCTCAGGAGCGCTAAGAGGATGTTTGTGCTTGAATCTCCTCTTCCAGCTAAACCGGCGACAACTGCCCCGGAAGATGAACAAAATGTCTAGGCCACTAAGGATGATGATTACAACTTAGTGTAGTGCCTTATGCTAGCTTGCATGAGTCCAGAGCTTCAAAAACGTTTTGAATTCCATAATGCCCGCGATATGATCCGAGAATTGGATGCTTTGTACAAGGAAACCGCACGGTCTGAACGGTTTGATATCATGAAGGCCGTGATGGATTGCAAGATGGCTGAGGGCAGTTCAGTTGGCGAACACGTGGTCAAAATGATTGGCTACGCTGAAAGGCTTAAAACCCTGGAATTTCCAATTCCACCAGCCCATATGATGGACATGTTGCTTTGTTCACTCCCCCCCATCTTATGACGGTTTTGTCATGAACCACAACATGAGTGGGATGGAGAAGACACCAAATGAGGTGCTCGCCATGCTGAAAACTGCGAAAGGAGGACTGCGGAAAAATCGCAAGCAAGTGTTGCTTGTGAATAAAATCGCCAGTTTCAAAAAGAAAGGCAAGTCCAAGAAGGGCAAGGGCGCTGGTAAGACCGGCTCCCAAAGCAACTCTAATGGCGGAGCCAAGAATGAAACTGAGTGCTTCTACTGCAAGGGCACAGGACACTGGAAGAGAAACTGCAAGAAGTATCTGGAAGATAAGAAGTCCGGGAAAACCGAAAAAGGTATAATTGTTATACAGGTTAATGTCATTGACGTTTTGATTGCTAGCGAAAATTCTAAGTCTTGGGTATTTGATACCGGATCGGTTGCTCACATTTGCAACTCGATACAGGGGCTTCAGAAGGTGCGTAAGCTGGCAAAGAATGAAGTCGTGATGCGTGCCGGGAACGGCGCTGGGATCGCCGCTCAAGCCGTCAGCATTATGCCTCTACGTCTCCCTTCAGGATTTACCCTAGAACTAAGTAACTGTTATTTTGTTCCGGCATTGTGTAGAAACATTATCTCTGGATCATGTTTAGTACACGATGGGTATTCCTACAAGTCTGAGAACAATGGTTGTTCACTTTATTGTAAGGATGCACCCATTGTTGGGGGCCTTTTCGTACTGAATCTTGAATGTGGAAATGATGTCTTTAACGTGAATGCTAAACGCCTTAAGAAGGCTGATACCACCACCACTTTCATGTGGCACTGTTGGCTTGGCCACATCGGAAAGAAACGCATGCAAAGACTCCATAAAGATGGAGTTTTACCGTCCTTTGATTTTGAATCATTTGACACATGTGAAGCTTGCTTGATGGGGAAAATGACCAAGACGCCGTTCACGGGTCATCCTGAATGGGCGGGTGAATTGTTGGAAATAATACATAGTGATGTATGTGGTCTGATGAGCACGGCCGCACGGAGTGGTTATTTCTACTTCGTGACTTTTACTGATGATTTAAGTAGGTATGGATATATCTATTTGATGAAGCATAAGTCGGAAACCTTTGAAAAGTTCAAAGAATTTCAGAATGAGGTAGAAAATCATCGTAACAAAAGGATTAAGTTTCTGCGATCAGATCGCGGGGGCGAATATCTTAGTCATGAGTTTAGCCAACATCTGAGTGATCGTGGAAACGTTTCACAGCTTACGCCTCCCAGAACTCCACAGCGAAACGGAGTGTCGGAACGACGTAACCGAACCTTGTTAGACATGGTAAGGTCGATGATGTCTCTTACAAATCTGCCGATATCTTTTTGGGGTCACGCACTACTCACTGCCACTTATACATTAAACATAGCACCGTCTAAGTCTGTTGAGACGACACTATACGAGTTATGGCATGGGAAGAAACCCAATTTGTCACATCTCAAAATCTGGGGTTGTGAAACTTATGTAAAACGTTTACAACCAAGCAAACTCGATCCCAGATCAGACAAATGTTACTTTGTAGGTTATCCCAATGAAACAGTTGGGTATTCTTTCTACCAACTCTCCGAGTGCAAAGTGTTTGTCGCTAAAAATGGAGTCTTTCTCGAAAAAGAGTTTCTCGCTAAAGAATTAAGTGGGAGGACAGTGCAACTTGATGAGATTAGTGAATCTTCAGCAACCGTTGATATGGCTAAGGAACCGGAAGAAATTCCGCTAATTATCCCTACAACCGAGCCTGAAGTTGTCGCATGTGATGCGGAAACTTCAGACAAGTTTGTATTTGAACCGCGCAGATCAGGTAGGGCTATCGAGCCACCTGAGTGGTTTCATAATGAAATCTTCATTCTTGAAGACGATGAACCTGCGCACTACAAGGAAGCGATGGCGGGACCCAGCTCAAGGGAATGGCACAAAGCCATGAGATCCTAAATGGAATCCATGTACGAAAATCAAGTTTGGAACTTGGTAGAACTTCCAGAAGGCGTAAAGGCCATTGGTTGTAAATGGATTTTCAAAAGAAAGACGGACGCGGATGGTAACATTACTATCCATAAAGCTAGACTTGTCGCGAAAGGGTTCATGCAAGTTCCTGGAGTGGACTACGACGAGACTTTCTCGCCTGTAGCTATGCTTAAGTCTGTACGGATATTACTAGCAATAACTGCTTATTTCGATTATGAAATATGGCAGATGGACGTCAAAATGGCTTTCCTAAATGGAAATCTCAAAGAAGATGTATACATGATACAGCCTGAAGGTTTTGTCGTTCATGAGAATGCTGAAAAGGTATGCAAGCTTCAGAAAGCCATTTATGGTCTGAAGCAAGCATCAAGGAGCTGGAACATTCGTTTTGATGAAGTAGTCAAAGAGTTTGGCTTCATCAGGAATGACGAAGAATCTTGTGTTTACAAAAAGTTTAGTGGGAGCGCAAAAGCACTTCTAATCTTGTATGTGGGTGACATATTGTTGATTGGAAATGATGTGAATTTTCTTAGCGAAATAAAAGACTCATTGAAGAAGAGTTTTTCAATGAAAGACTTAGGCGAAGCGGCATATGTATTGGGCATCAGAATCTATAGAGATAGATCAAAACGCCTGATAGCGCTTAGCCAAAGCACGTACATTGACAAGGTGTTGAAAAGGTTCAACATGGAGAACTCCAAGAAAGGCCTACTCCCCATGTCACCTGGCACAGTGCTTTGCAAGAATCAGTGTCCTCGGACTCTCGATGAGCGAGTACAAATGAATGATGTTCCATATACTTCGGCAGTTGGTTCTATTATGTATGCCATGCTATGTACAAGACCGGATGTTTCCTATGCGCTAAGTGTTAGCAGCCGGTACCAAAGTGATCCAGAGCTGGAACACTGGGCCACAGCCAAAAGTATTCTTAAGTACCTCAGAAGGACCAAGGACTTACTCCTTGTGTACGGAGGTGATGAAGAGCTCATTGTAAGTGGTTACACTGATGCAGGCTTCATGACTGACCCGGATGACTTCAAATCTCAATCAGACTATGTTTTCATATTGAACGGCGGCGCAGTTGATTGGAAAAGTTCCAAACAAAAGACCGTGGCGGATTCTACGACGGAGGCGGAATATGTTGCAGCTTCAGAAGCCTCCAAGGAGGCGGTCTGGATCAAGCAATTTCTTGAAGACCTTGGTGTGGTTCCAAGTGCGCTGGACCCGGTGGAGATCTATTGTGATAATAGTGGCGCCGTGGCTCAGGCCAGGGAGCCATCTTCGCATCATAAGACAATACATATTGAACGCAAATATAAACTCATTCGACATCATGTCGAAGCGGGTTTAGTGAAAGTATGCAAAGTTCACACGGATCTGAACGTGTCAGACCCGATGACAAAGCCTCTACCACGAGCAAAGCATGAGCAGCACCGGATAGCCATTGGTGTTAGGGAAGCCATGTAACTGGATTATGACTCTAGTGCAAGTCGGAGTCTGTAGGAGATATGCGCTAGAGGCAGTAATAACAGTTATTTTGTATCTCCAAGTTTGTAATGAATGTTTATGTTCCATGCTATAACTGCAATGATTCTCGATCCTACAATATCCACGAGGCTCGGAGGGAAACTCATGTGCACGTGTGGTATAATAAACGGTAAAAAGTATTCCTAGTCATGCCTCTAAGACTAGCTCAAGTATTGCATGATGATCCTGTTTTCCTGATCATGGGCATGACTATGCCGGCAATTTTGAGGGCACAATGTTAGTAGAACACTTGTGTTGAATCGACCCAAATTGATGTTATGCTATGAGATACATTCGTCACAAGTTAATGGTTAATAACACATAGATGGTTAATGTTTGCATAATTCCTTAGACCATGAGAGTATCGAGTTCCTCCGTGCTTGCTTCGTGAACTTTGGGATTTGTTAAATGTCATCCGTAATAGGGTGGCTATTACGGTGGCTTACGGGTTCACGGAAAAGTATGGCAAGTAACTTGATAGATTAAGATTGGGATTTTCTCCTCCGACGATGGAGAGATATTCTCGGGCCCTCTCGGTGTTACGGTATCCATCATCGTCTGGCCAGACACATTGTGATTTGATCACTGGGATGCCGGAACGCGGAAACGAGAAAAGAGAACAAAACCGGTAACGAGGTAACTGACATAGTGGACAAGTGTTGATCCACGGGGATGTCGATAAATCTCACCTCGGGTGTTTGTAACATATCGCGAAGCAACATGAATAGCACACGGCAACTGGAGGTTCACTCGAATATTTATTCGTGTGGGTATAGGGGTCAATATGGGTGTCCACGGCTCCGATGTTGATCATTGATCGGAATGTGTTCCGGGTCATGTCTATGCTTCACCGAACCTATAGGGTCACACGCTTAATGGTCATCTATCTACTGAATTCTTGACAGGGAGTCTGAGAGAAAGTCACCGGAAAAGTTTCGGAGACAACGGAAACGTTCCGGAGAGAACACCGGAATAGTTTCGGTAAAACTGAAAAGTTGTTTCGGAATATACCGTTAAGTCAAATTGGTTTCAGCACACGCCTGGAAATTCTTGGAGGGTGCTAGAATTGTTCTGGAAACTTCTGGGATTTTTCCGGAATAAAAACCGGAAATGTTCCGGAGCTGCCGGAACCGCTTTGGTTGCTTTTCGCTGAAGAAAATCATTGATCCGGAAATGTTTCGGAATGCGTCCAGAATTGTTTTACTGGGTACTAGATTTATTCTAGGACTCTCAGAAATATTTTCGGATTTAACGGTCGCAGAAAAATGTCTTCGTGAATAGTGAAAGTGCTTTTTGGGTTTTTCTTCTAGAAGGAAATCACTTTTGGTGAGAGAGAAAGGTGTGTGAAAGGTGGTGCCCCCCCCAAAGGGGTCACACCAAATTTCATCCATGGTGATGGGGGAGGGCCCCCCTTGGGGTTTCCTTCCACCTCATGGTGGATATGTTCTACACACACCCTTATGTGGCATTTGGGTGAAAAGATCTTGAGCCCCTTTTGGTCTATTTACCCCTTGCTCCTCCTATAAATAGAGGTGGAGAGGGGCTCTCCACACTTACTCCTTACTCTCATACACAAGCCATGCATGATCTGGCCTTCTCTCTCCCTTCCCGCTAAATAGTTTCGTAGAGCCGAAAGGCTGTCTGGGTTCCGGCAGGAACTAGTTCTGGACGGCGAAGCCCTGCCGGATAGCTGACACCGTATGTGTGCAACCCCGTAGAGAGGTCGTAGGTTGGATCTTTTGCCCGAGGGGCTGTTCGAGGGTCCTCCCGAAGGGCTGTCCGAGTTACCGTTCGAGCTTCGAGGGTCCTCCCGAAGGGCTGTCCGTGACATCGTCCGAGGGACTGTCCGACCGCCTCCCGAAGGGCTGTCCGACGAGGGAGTACATCCTCGCGGTTGGGAGGTTGTAAATCCTAGCTGCGGGATCTGCACCGACGATCTACATCGATTCTACTTCCGCTGCGCTACGAGTCGGTAATGATCAGATCAAACCCTGTATGCAGTCTCCATAGTGGTCCTGGGCGTGCTCGCTGTACGGAATTTTTTTGTTTTTTGTCGCGTTCCCCTACAAGATTGTAATTAAAGTATTGGACATGGCTTATTGCAAGTAATCCATTGATTCTAGACAAGTTAAGTGTGAGTTATGCTTTCTCTGCTTTCTATCATGTGTTGCTTCAATTGTTGTCAGCAATGGCAATCCCTATGTTGAACTACTAAATCTACAGGTGAAGTTGATGAGCAACTGAGATTGCTACAAGAACATATTCCAAGTGAATATATGAAAAGACAACAAGAACTAGAAATGTTCTCGGCTGCTAAACACTTTATATTTGGCCCATAGATTCTTGAACCACCAAGAAACTTACAACGATTACATCCCATGTTATTATTAGGCATAAGTAATTAAGACATATATGTTCTTTAGGGTTTTGATTGTTTATTGTTTCTCACTGTTGATAGGCTCCAAGAACAATTCTCTGATTTGTCTTTTCTTCTGATAATCTGGTTCCCCAAAACCATCCCCACCTTGGTAAACACAATGCGAAATTCGGGCCAAATTCACGCAAGTCTTGGCAACATGTCTAGAAAATTTACAATTTTCAAAGGCTTCTACGTTAATTGACTTCCAAGCATCCACGATAAGGTCTTCCATGGCCTTGCGAGACTCTTTCTCTCCAGAGTTATTCTCCGACATGTGGATAGCTATGGAAGATGGTGCGTCCCCTCTTTCTAGCTCGGCCTGTTATGCATATTTTCCGACAACACAAGTGGAGATAAATATCATGAGACCTTAAAGAATGATTCAAATCTGGTGATGAAACTTATAGAAAAGATTGATGGATAGTCCTTACGGAGTGTGTTGCAGAGTCATTGCAAAGCCGAACTATTAATGATGCATACTGAACTAATCTCGGGTATCTTCCAACTTTATCAAGAGATTCTGAGGTGAGTTTTTCCTCTGTGCTAAGTAGGGGAAACACATGTTGAAGCAGTAGTGGCCCAGTGGACGAAACTGATCCATTGTCCAAGTACTCTTGAAGTGTTGGTCTGTGGTTTCCATGGTGCCACTTTGCCTCCACTAGGTATGACTCGGTCACATCACCCCACTGCAAAATTATGTAGAATTTATTACGGTTCTTTAGTGAAAATATCTATACCCTATTAGGAAGTGAAGTTAAATATATATATAAACATACCGCCTTTCGAAGAATATGGTGAGCATCACAACCATGTTGTTTTAACACATTTTCAGCCACCTCACCTGATGTATTGTACATAACGGTGTAGAGTGCTTTCATGTATTCAGGGAGCCGTTCATCGGGACATTCTTCCCACCTGACAATATTTTGAGGAAATTTTAGATAATTTCAGAGCTCCATTCAAGGTGAAACAAACGTGCATGTCTTATATACGCATGCTACTCTATGATAATAAGATTATTCAATGATGATAAGAACATTATTTCAATGATTAATTTTGCTAAATTTTGTATCTTTCCTTTTTAGCCGCAGGCATTTGCCAAAAAAAGTACAACCACATATAGTTTACCTTCTAATGGTATCCATGAAGAGGATGAGTTCATCAAGAGTTCCATACACATCATAAACATCATCCAACTGAACTGCTAGATAAACGACTTTAACAAGAACTTCTCGGCATGCTCCGTGGTTTGGCTCCCACACTATTCCATTTGCGTAATGGTAGCACTCAATGAGACGATCCCTCGCAAACCCCAATTTTTCACCAAGGGCAATATCCTTCCTCCACCTACAATTAAGCCAATTTTACCATCTTAAAGAACTTTAAGTAAGTATATATGCAATGAGATGCAAGAAGTTCTGTAAGACAATAAATGTAGATATAACTCCTAGACTCTGCATCATAGGATGCACAGAATCCATCTACTATGGGGGAGTAATTAGCGTGGTTTAATTTAATTGTAGGTTCCTTCAAGCTTAATTACCTCACAAGTCTCACAAGTTCTTGCTGATGCACACTTTGCACATGGTTAAAGTCCATCGTTGCGAATCCAAGGAGTAACGGGTCAGAATTGCTCATGTCACTAGCATAGTGATCTATGAACCATCTTGCTTCTAGTCTAGGAGACCTCCGGTGCAATGGAAGGTCCAAAGCATGAAGCACACTTTGTTGTAAGTGGGGATTCATGGACGGCAAGAGTTCTCTAAGAGCATCTATAGAAAATGCTTTTGCCTCATCTAATGTTTCCTCGCCACCAAATGCAAGGTATGAAGCCTCGTAAACTGAGAAGAGTCCCTTCACATCATCTAGTATGTGGTTGAGATTTTTCTGAGATTCTGCATATATTGATACCATGAAATAATATCAGTTAAGTACAAAAAAAACATACAACACGCCGAAGTCCAAGTACAAGTAAACCATTTTGCACATGTGTATACTTTAATTTATTGAGCATATATGTAGATGACTTGGATAACAGAAATCAGACTGCTTAGTAAATGGAACGGGTCCAATAGCACTGTCCAACATCTATCAGGGTATGTAGCATGGACTGTACTAATACGTACGATAAGACTTGCAGTTTAACATTTAGAAAGTCTTGATTTTTTTCAAAAAAAAATTGAATGTTGCCACAATTTTAAGATCCAAATTTGACACACACACACACACACACACACAAAAGACAAATCTGCTTGTGAATAGTGCCATCGGGATGCTATCTATATTAATTCAGATTTGAATTTGGTTCTATTCAGCTGATTTTTTATTTATATGAAATTGTGAACTGAGTTTGGATCAATTTTATGACTTGGTAGATGTATTGATGTTTCATATTTATTCAGGTAGGTACTACCTGCAGGTAAGAAGACTGGGAAACCACTCTCCCTGAGCAACCTGAACCTCAAGGCCGCGGAAGCAACGTCATGGGCATCATCATCATCACAGCTACACTGGTGAGGTTTTGCACTGTGGATAGTGGTGAGGATGTTGGTGATCTCGTCGTCGAAGTGGTAGGCGATGCCGAGCCGTTGCAGTGTGTCGATGAGTCTGAGCTTTGCAGGTTGGTCGCCGCCTCCGCTCGCCACCCGTAGCCGCTCCCTCACTCCGGCCTTCAACTTATCGAAGCTCCGAGCTCGTAACCCACCCAGGCGTGCACGTATTAACTAATTTCCGTAAGTATTTTCATCATCAGCTGATATATACTGGGATCTACTCGTGCTGTATTATGAGACGATAATCACCTGATCATGGGTGTCATGGCTGCGATCGTCGAGCGAAAGCAGGAGGGAGTCGTAGTCCCAGGAGCTGGGTGCGTAGTTTGCTGACCGGCGAGCCGGTGGAGTCGATGATGAGGAGCAGCGCACTGTTGTCCGCGGCGGCGAGGTCTGCCAGAGGCATTTGCTCGCCGTGGCCATAGTTGGCTGAAATTGCCACGCCATGGTGCTGCAAAACATAGCTAAGCTTGCTTGGTGCGTAAGCAACTGCTGGTTGTTGTTTGGGGGTAGCCAGAATGCCAGCCAATTTATAGGCAAGCGAGCTAGCCTTGCTGGCCCTGCCCGCGTGAAAATTGTGGGACAAAATGTTTTCAACCAGAGCGTAAGTCCGATTGCAAATACCAACTTGAACACCTCCCTGATCAGTACGTTATTTTGTCACATTGACAGGTACAATGGATAGTTTAGACGACTGATATCTCTTTCCCGAAGAAGAATCCATGTTGTACGAATCTGTCTAAATACCTATTATATTACTAAACTAAGAGACAAAATTACTAAGGCCGCGCTTGGAACCTCGTTTCCCAGCCAATTTACACATGTAAAATAAGCCCCCGTAGCAAACCAACCTGTGGTTGGATGGTTAGAGGGACTGTGGTATCTCCTGCCCACCAGGGTTCAAATCCTGGTGCTTGCATTTATTTCTGGATTTATTTCAGGATTTCCGGCGATGCGCATTCAGTGGGAGGAGACGTTCCCATCGACGACGAGGTGCCTATGGTGACTTCGTAAATTTTAAGATGATATGCCGGCTCAGTCTCTCGGAGGTGCTCATAGGGGTAGAGTGTGCGTGTGTGCGTTCATAGAGGTGAGTGTATGCGCGTGTATATGAGCGCTTGCGTCTGTACTGTGTTAAAAAATAAATAAATAAATAAAATAAGCCCCCGTAAAAAAAGACCAGTGGACGGCTGACCACGCACTTAAAACGTCGTTTCAGGCACGTAATTATTACGCTGGTTTCCGCAAATACACCGGTAATAAGCTGGTATGTGACACACCCCTCAGCCCACCCGATTCCTAAATACAACTCTTTTGGCGCCATGTATTCAGTTGGAGACCGGTAAGATACAAGTGTAGAAATTTATGGGTGTAGGAATTATCCGGCCATCCAATCGGGGCCTAAAATAAAAGACAAGCGAGTCACCACGCGTTCATATTCCACTCCATCGATTCATATGGTGGGATATTATAACTGTCAAGATTAAAAGTGAGTATATAACTGGTACACAGTGGCGGACCCAGGAATTGAAGTTAGCCGGGGCGAACATTTGATGTCCAAATTTTTTTCGCTACAATTGCAACTCTATTCAACCAAAAGTCATAGCATTCGACAACAAAAGAATAAAAAGGCTTTTAAAAACTAGTAAACTGCTAACATTGACTCTTGTCGCTTGAAACGCTCACTTATGCCACAATATGATCCCATAATTCCAATTTCCAAACAGGACCTACAAAATTATGAATGCATTAGCACAAGTGTGATGAGAGTTGTATACTTTGATATGGTCATCTGATGGTACTAGGTGGCAGTATACCTTTAAGATGTAATTGCATAATGAACACGTGGTTGTGGAGGTAGATGACCTCGACGGCTCTTCAAGGCATGAAAATGAACCATAATCTCTTTATCACTAATTTTAGCAAATATCTCGCGCTCAACAAAGCAAACCATCAAATCATTAAGCCATTCATCACCCATCTTGTTTCGAAGATCTGTCTTTATAATATTCATGGCTGAGAAAACCCTCTCCACTGATGCAGTTGCCACTGGTAATGTCAATGCAAGTCTGATGAGCCGATAAACCAATGGAAATACCAGATGTTGTCTACTTTGAACCAACTTGAGAGCAAGAGAACTCAAACTATCGCAAGCCAAGAATTCAGTACTTCTTTTCATCACATCAATATATATGTTGAGTTGGTCAGTCAACAAATAGCGCTCTTGTGAAGAGAAATCAATAGAGTAAATATTTGCAAGCTCAACTAGCTTATCATGATCAAAGTTGCTAAATGAGTCTCTAGGATCAAGGCAAGCAATGCACTTCAACAAGCGTGTAGAAGTTTCACTAAATCGATTATTCATCTCAACTATGTTTCTATCCAATACCTCATTGAATATAGTTACCTTGTAATGATGGAGACAAGTAACCATTTTGCGTGATCTTCTTGGGTAACCCCTTGCTGAAATGTTATCATCCATATTGGGCACTATTATATTTCTTGCCACACAAAAGTTAGTAGCAGATATCAAGAGAGGCTCCCATCCATCATCTCTCAACTTTTGTAATAGACTTTTCACTGACACAATCATATTCATAGCACAGACTATATTCTGATCTTTTTGTTGCAATGCTTGTGACAAATCATTGGTTAAACCAAGCACTCGAAGCATCAAATGCAAGATAAGAACAAATTCAAAAGTTTCCATGTTTATCATCAAGCCAGAAGCCAAACCTCTATCATCTGCATCCGCTCCATCAAGAGAAATACCATGTAGCACTTCAACCACGGAATCCCACATTTGATAGATCCGGATTAGAGTCTTGTGATGTGACCCCCATCGTGTATCACCGGGTCTTGCTAAACTTGTCTCTTGATGCTGGCCTTTTCCTGACAAAATCTCCCGATGCTCTAACTGTACAACCAAGTTGTCATGATGCTTCTGCAACAATGCATCTTTCCTTTTACACGAGGAACTTGCCTACAAGAAAAGAGTAAGTGTGGTTAGAATTTTACAATGGCTAGATATATACTATCTGGATTTGTAAATAGCCATAAGCTATAAGAACTAAGCACTAACCATGTTGACAATCTTATTTGTATGGCCAAAGAAATCACTAACAGCTAGAACCCCCTTGACAACAGCAACAACCACCAATTGAAGTTGGTGGGCAAAACAATGCACATAAAATGCATACGGGTTGACATCTAGCACCAATTTCTTTAAACCATTAAGTTCTCCACGCATATTTGAGGCCCCATCATATCCTTGTCCTCTCAATCTAGACATGGATAAATTATTTTTAACAAACATTGCATCCAAAGATCTTTTCAAAGAAGCGGATGTAGTATCAAGAACATGTTCAACACCAAGCAATCTTTCCAAAGACGCCCCTTTTTGATTCGTGAACCTGCAAGCAACAAATATAAAATTAGAACAAGTATGTGAAGGTAGAGTAGTTACATTCAGAATTAGAACAATCATGACAATTGACAAATAACTAACCTCACAATCACAGCCATTTGCTCTCTAACCGATACATCGCGAGACTCATCAACAAGTAGAGAGAAATTACTATCACCGAGCTCATTCATTATCACTTTTGTAGTCACTTCTGCACATGCTTGTACTATTTGTTTTTGGATTTTATGACAAGTCAATTGATGATTGCCAGGAGCATTTTTATGGACCACATCGGCTACATCTTTGCATCTTTCCGCATACCAATCCAACATCTCACGGAAGTTACCCTTGTTCATGGAAGTGGTACTCTCATCGTGCCCACGAAAAGCTAGACCTTGAGAGACAAGAAACCTTACCACACCTACAACAGCCCTCAAACGCTCTTCATATTCAATATGTGATTTCTCAACATGACAAGTCATTGCATATGACACACTTTGCTTTTGGTTCTTGAAATCTTCACACCGTCTTCTAGCATTGTTGTGAGCGCTGTTTGGTCCACCTACATGAACATTGAATATTTCCACTGCCTTCTTCCAATTTTTGAACCCTTTCTTAGTAAAGACATCATGGCCAAACTTGTCACCAATACTTGAAGGCTTGAAAAGAAAACAAGGAAAACAATAGGCAGACTTTGTCTCTTTACTATACTCTAGCCAGTCATAATCTTTATACCATGCTTCTTTAAAGTTCCGCCAATCTTTCCCAAAACGAGTACGAGGGAAATCATGACCATACAAACGCCCCACACCTTTCGACAAATATGCCCTTCTCATTTCATCTCTAATTTCTGGAGTTGCATACTCTTCAATTTGCTTACGCGTGCCAGGATCAGAATCCACATCAGCTAAATTAAATGCCGGTGCCGGAGGAATGTCCTACAATATCAAATGGTACCAAAACTGAGTGTCCTGTTGCTGCTGACCTGATCTTCCTATTCAACATTCCAACTAACATATCAATTTATCAAAGGGGACTAGAAGAGGATACCTGCTGGTGGTCGTTGTTGTCGGAATCATGTGGTCGCTTCCGTTTGGTTGATCTGCCTGCCACAACCAGTAGCGCCTCAGCCTCAGCTTCTTCAAGTTCAACAGCAGCAGCTATCCCTATCCAATCTACCTCTTCATCGGAAACCATCACCGGCTGGAATAGTGCAGAAAATAGAGGCTAAATTAGTGCAGAAAATTAGTGCCATCAGCGGCTGGAACCTGAACAACTAACACTATGTGACAGTTAGTTTCAGACTTTCAGTTCATTGCCAGTTTGGTCTGCTCTCTGCTGTGATTAATTACAGATTTACAGATACATGAAAATACGACTGGTCCTGCCGTCCTGGTCCATCATCTAATACTTCTGCACTGGCTACCTTCAATTTCTACATATACTCATGGTAATAAAAACTCAGCCATATCTCAACTTCTCAAGATAACTAGATAAGGCATGCCTACAAAGTACAAACTGAACAGCAAGGTCTTGCACTTGCAGGGAATAGATGCTAATTAGTGCAGAAAATTACCTCTTCGCGAGACGCGAGCAGAGCAGCCGAGAGCCCGAGAGGATGGGAACGGCGGAGCCGACTTGATTGCTTGCTGTGCCACGGCCGCCTGCAGGTGCTGCCGTGCTGGTGCGCAGGTGCGGTGGTCGCCGTGGCGCCGCCGCCGGCTGCAGCAGCAGAGCAGCTAGGTCGAACAGGGGAGCTAGGTCGAACAGGGGCGCCGCCGCCGGCAGCAGCAGCAGAGCAGCTAGGTCGAACTGGAGAGAGCAGTGCGTGCGTGCGTCGGTGCGTGGACTGAGTTGAAGGTGTGTGCGTTGCTTCTGGGCTGGACTTGGCTGCAGTTCTGGCCTTCTGGGCTGGACTTGGCTGTTACCCTTACATATGCAGTATAGCTGATTTTTTTTGGACGCCACTGGACCCGGGGCGGCCGCCCCAGCTCGCCCCAGTGGTGGGTCCGCCACTGCTGGTACATATGTGAGCGTAAGGCATATGGACACGGGTGTTTAAACAAAAATAGGTGGCTAACGTATAGCAGTCCATATGTAACCTGTGATGGCATCAGCATGATGCAGCGATGAGATGAACATGTTGATGCACTTAGAGAACATAACATGTCTGGATAGGAATTGGAAGAATTCCACATTACAAGCCATGCATACATGTCGTCTACGTAACCTAAGAAAATAATACCCAAATGTTAACGCCCACACGTGTGGCACGAAGCAACATGGCCCAAACGCCTTCATTATCATCCATTTTGCCACGTCAAAACAGATGACATCAGCGGGAATCTTTTTGATTTTCAGACTTAAAAATGTTTTATCTCCTAAATAAAAAATCTAATTAAAAATCCGTTTTCACCATTAAATCCGTCTCGACGAGACCTTCAAAACTATATCCCATATTGATATGTTTCGACGCATTTTTTTTTGCCAAAAGTTGCTATGATGTTTACACTAAAGTTGCCATAGTGTTTACACTAAAGTTGCCATGACATGTTCCATCTAGTTTTTTATTCTAGATTAAAAGATACCATTGTATTTCAACTACTTTTTACGGCAATTTTTATTAATTGACCATGGAAATTTTTAGTAATTAACCACGACAAATTTAATTCGTGGATCATGGCATTTTTTTGTAATTCATCATGGCAAATTTAGTTTATAGATCATGGCAATTTCAATATTTTGAATAAGGCAATTCTAGTATTTTGACCATGAAATTTATTTTTTGTATGGAACATGGAAAATTTTGTGCATGTATCATGACAAATTTAAGTAATTCACCATGGCAATTTTATTTTATGGTTCATGGCAAATTTAAATTATTGATCATGCATTTTTAAATTAATTGATGACAGATTTCTTTTTAATTATGAACCATGTCAAAATCATTTCATGGATCATGGCAGATTTTAGTAATTCACCATGGCAGGTTTAGTTTCTTAATTTTTTTTTTATAATATGTCAAAATTTACTTTAAACGTAGAATAAAAGGTAGTTGAAACATATCATGGCAACTTCAATATAAACACCATGGCAATTTATGTGCAATAGACATGGCAACTTTTAACCAAAAAAAAAAATCATCGAAACATATCGATATGAGATCTAGTTTCGAAGATCTCGTCGCGACGGATTTAATGGTGAAAACGGATCTTCAATCAGATTTTCCATTTAAGAGATAAAACATTTTAAAAACTGGAAATCCAAAAAGATTCCCACATGCATGCACGCATGCATGCGGTGATGTGACAATCGGTTGCTATAGAGACATGCGGTGCGCCTCCCTCCCTGCCACACGTGTGGCAGATATCAGCGGCCAAATAATAATCCATGCAAATCACCCTGTTTCATCTATACATTGTATTGTAATGCACTAATCCATGTTCTAACATCATCCTAATGTCAGCAACCCATATACTAATTCTGCCTTGCTTTTCGTTTTTTTGTCTCTGTTACAAATTAATTGGTTTAGCAGTCGATGATGTCAAATTAACAAATGTGCACTAGATATGACCAATTTAAAATTGATAGAGAAAAACAATACATGCTTGGTTTGAATATGAAAATAATAATCTCTATTGTTTCTGATTTTCTATCCTTTTATCGCCTGCCCACCTTTTTTGGAAAAAAACACACCCCGTCCTAAAGTTCTCCCTACAGCAGCCATCAGCGATTCTCGCCGCCCCCACCTCCCTACCACATGGCCAGGATCCACCCGCCTAACCACATTTGGCCCCCAAAACAAATTGAGGCAACACGGTCATAAGATGCACTTTCGTAGAGGCATGTCATTTATAGACACAGAAAAATGTCACCGCACAAGAACCAAGGAGATGACAAACAAAGAGATCCCCCCGTTTAAATTATGCAAACAAGTTGTAATATAATGAAACAATTTTTGTTGAAAAAATATAAATAATTGCAAAAGTAATAGGTGCTACTAGTAACAACAATCTGTGATAAGTGTGTCCGAGAAATATTGTTTGGAAAATCAAAGAGAATATATACCAATACACAGTGGCGGAGCTACAAAGAAATGGCCGGGTAGGCCAGCCTAACGAAAAAAATCAAATTATGAACAATACTAGTACTAAGGCATTAGTTAGCACTCTATTGCAGTAATATTGAACCATCTCTTTTTGTTTCTAAAACCAAAGCAATTCTTCGCTGATTGGCCTTTGCCCATGGCCAGTTATCTAGTACCCGAATTACAATTTTTTAAACAATAATTGAATAATACATTTTTTCGAAAAGGAGGATTATCCCCGGCCTCTGCATCAATGATGCACACAGCCATTTTATTAAGCAAAGTAGCAACGAAGTACGTAGTTCAACACACACAAGCAAACTCAAACTCAAACGAAAATTGAACAATACATGCTGCGAAATCTTTAATTGCAAAGGGTAATGCTACACCTACGGAAGATTTATGTACAGGGTATCGTGGAGGTCAGAGAGAAACGAGGGGGAGTTAGTTACAACCAGGGGGTTCGGTTTGAAAAGGGGTGTGTGTGTGTGTGTGTGGGGGGGGGGGGGGGGGGGGGGGGGGGGGGGTAACCCGAAATTGGTCCGTATAAGTTTAGAACTTTCAAACTGCGATACTCTGATTTGTATAGCCTATAAGAAAATTGTATTGGGAATTTGAGATGATGACCAGAAGTTCAATTAGGCAAAGAAAGTAAATTATCCATGCATAGTGCGGACGGTTTGGAACTAGATGGTGCAATGCACTGCTGGATGTGAGGCGTGCTGGTCTGGTCTGGTAGTAGACTGGGCTGCAGTAGGAAATTAGATTATGATGTGGGGTGTCGACCATATGGCTTTAGAAAATAATGAATGCAGTGCAATGTTCTGCCTAGATGCTGGAAGATACTTAGTTGTTGAGGTTGATGTTTAATTTCAAACACTGCCAGTTTAAGTTCAGTCATGGACGTTTCTGTTCAAGTTCAGACGCAAGACACTACAACCCTTGACTCAGTGATTGACATGTGTGTAGCTGAAGTACCAGCTGATGATGTAAAATCTGATGCTCCGAGATGTCTCTGGATGAAATGGTGCTTGTTATCCTTGATCTAGGCCTCAACTCTGAAAACTTTTTATTTCTCTCTCTTGCTGAAGCATTTTGTGTTCTCCAACACCAAGCATAAAAATGAATATGGCTCGTATTGATCAGGAGGACATATACAAGACACATTACACACCACCTTGTCTTTTACTGGTCACAGTACTTTCTTTTTGAAGCAAGATTACATAAGTGTTAAGTACGTCACTTTTAAACTTTATGATTCCTGAAAATTCCTAACAACCTGTCACATCTTGTAACGGAGCAAATTAAACTCGATACTTCATGACCACCAAATCAGAATCAGAATCAATACCTACAGATAATTAAGCCTATATAACATCTTTCAAAGATAGGTGTCTGAATTCTTTTATGCACTCATAGAAATTAGACACCTATCAATGCTTTAGGGCTCCCACGGTCTACTGTTTCTCACTTATGAAAGAGTCCAAGAACAACTCTCTGATTTGCCTTTTCTTCTGACCATCCGGCGCACCAAAACCATTCCCACCTTGGTAGACACAATGCGAGATTCGAGCCAAATTCACGCAAGTCGTGGCAAATGATCTAGAAAATTGGCAATGTTTGAATGCATCTTCATTAATCGACTTCCAAGCTTCCATGGTAAGATCTTCCATGGCTTCGCGAGACTCTTGCTCACTGAAGTTGTTCTTTGACATGTGAATATTGATGATGGTGCATCCCCTCGCTCCAGCTCTGCCTGTTATACATATTTTGAAAAAAATAGACATGCAAATAAATATCATAAGACACCTCACACAAAGATGAAATTTTGATGATGAAACATCAAGGGACAATTTTTTTTGGATAAATTGCCCTTACAGAGTGGGTTGCAGAGTCATTGCAGAGGCGAAGAACTAACGACGCGGACTGCACTAATTTTGGGTAGCTTCCAACTTTAGCTAGAGACATCGTGGTCAGCTTTTCTTCCACGCAGAGCAGGGGAAACGCATGTTGTAGTAGCAGTGGCGCAGAGGATGAAATTGATCCATTGTCTAGATATTCACGCAGTGTTGGTTTGCGGTTTCCATGGTGCCACTTTGCCTCCACCAGGAAAGACTCCGCCATGTCTCGCCACTTCAAAATCATATAAAATTTATTATGGTTCCTTGTGAAAAAAATCTATATCCTATTAGGAACTGAATTGTGTGTATGAACTTACCGCTTTCTGAAGGACATAACGGGTGTCACAACCATGTTGTTTCAACACATTTTCAGCCACCTCAGCGGATGTGTTGTACATGACAGAATATAGTGCTTGCATGTATTCGGGGAGCATTTCACTTGGACTTTCTTCCCATCTGACATTATTTATATGAGCAAATTTTAGATAATGGAAAAGTTTCAGGTAATGTAAAACTAATGTGTCCTATATATGGTACACATGTTACTCTATCACAAGAATATTACATGAATTATGAGAAGTGCAATGCTGCATATAGTTACCTTCCAATGGCATCAGTGAAGAGAAGAAGTTCATCTAGAGTTCCATACACATCGTAAACATCATCTAAATGAACAATTAGATTGGCGACTTTAGCAAGCACTTCTCGACATGCTCCATCGTTTGGCTCCCACACAATTCCATTTGCGTAATGGAAGCACTCCATGAGACGATCCCTGGCGAACCCCAATTTTTCACTAAGGGCGGTCCCCTTCCACCACCTACAATTAAGTAGGTCAATTTTAATATCTTAAAAAACCATCAATTATGTGAAGTAATTAGCGGGCTAATTTAAATGTACACATCTTCATGCTCAATTACCTTGCCAGTCTTGCGAGTTCTTCCTGATGCCCACTTTGCACATTGTTGAAGTCCATCGTTGCAAATCTAACTAGCAACGGGTCGGAATTGCTCTCATCTCTAGCATATTGATCTATGAACTATCTAGCTTCTAGTTTAGGAGACCTCCGGTGCAATGGAAGGTCCAAAGAACGAACTACACTGCGCCTTAAGTGGTGATCCATGGATGGCAAGAGCTTTATGAGAGCTTTCTTGGAAAATGCTCTTGCCTCGTCCAGTGTTTCCTCGCCTCCGAATGCTAGGTATGAAGCCTCGTAGAGTGAGAGAAGTCCATTGACATCGTCGGATCCACGCTTGAGAGTTTTCTGAGATTCTATATATATTGTTACCATGAAGCAATGTCAGTTAAGTACTTAAGCATACCAAACCGTGCCATACACACAAGTCAAAGTTTCAACTGTGATTGATTCTGGACCATGCATTTGGTGCAGATATGCTTAATTTCCAAAATTCTGGCCGTAGTTTTAGGTTCGTTTCTTACATCGTCTAAGAGTCTGCTTTTCATATTTCATATTGAGTAATTTTAACATGCTCCCTCATACCCCCTCTTTTCACATGAGAGGTAAGAAGGTAAGAGCTAATTAGACCACTAATTACTCAAATCAATGGCTCAGATCTATTATGTATTCTTACCTCTCATGTGAAAAGTGGAGGTAAGAGGGAGCATGCTAAAATTTGCCTTTCATATTTAAGGAGGTACCTTGAGGGAAGTAGATTGGGAAACCACTCTCCCTGAGCAACCTGAACCTCAAGGCCGCGGAAGCAACATCACCATCATCCCAGCTGCACCGGTGAGGCTTTTGGTGGACGGAGTTGAGGATACCGGTGATCTCCTCCTCGAAATGGTACGCGATGCCGAGCCGTTGCACCGTGTCGACAAGCCCGAGCTTCGCAGTTTGGTGGTCGCCTCGGCTCGCCGCCACCAGCCGCTCCCTCACGCCGGCCTTCAACTTATCGACCTGTGACATCATCCATGCATGCACGGAATAATTTCCATAGGTATTTCATCTACTTTATGTACTACTTGCCGGTAGAAAATACGATATGTTCAGCTGATAGATGTACTTGTTCTGCCTGTCCGCCATTTTTGGGCGAGAGCTGGAGGAGTGAGTCGTAATCCCAGGAGCTGGGAGCGTAGTTGGCAGACCGCCGAGCGGCCGCCGAGCAGCGCACCGTTGCCGGAGATGACGTCCGGAAGCATGTGCTCGTGGTGGCCATCGTTTGCTGTAATTGCCACGCCATGGTGCTGCGCGCTGCAATCTAGCTAGCTTTTGCTTGGTGCGTAGTAGTGGAGTACTACTTGGCACTTGGCAGTGAGAGCTAGGCAACGAGAGGTAAGTAGTACTTCTAAGCTGTAGTAGCCAATAAACTTACTGCTGTTTGTTGTTTGAGAGTAGCCAGAATAGGTGCCAATTTATAGGCGAACTACCAGGCTCCCAGCAGCATACCTGGTTCAGCCCGCATGAAAATCGTGGGACATGACGCATACCGAATTGGTAGTACTATTTCTTTCCAGCCACATATTTTGTGGTGACTATGGATGATAGTATCTGTACCAACACTTCTTCTGGAGGCTTTTTTTTCCAGCAAAATTCCATACAAGCCACTGAGAACTTAATAGTACTGATATTCCCAAACCATGATGGAATTGAAATCACAGGGGAAAATACATAAAGGGACCGCATAAAGAAACCATGGTAGGAATTGAAATCCAATGTTCAACTTCCCGATGAATTGTTCCTCTTCAATCTCCCAACGCGAACAATTCTTCCTCACTCCCTCGTCCCACTGGCCCAATTGCCTACCCTTGCAATCCACGGCACTACCACCCAAGCCTAGTCGCCCGTCGCCCCACCCTGCCCGAGCCGTCTCCTCCGGCCATCCCTCTATACCCTCATCACTACAGGAAACAGGTAATATGCCGACGGTGAAAAGTATGCCTACGGGCCCCGTCGGCATACATCGAGATAAGCCGACGGCCAAACTGAAATCGTCGTCATACAAGGGCCGTCAGCAAATTCAGAGATATGCCGACGGGGCCCTAGGCATACAAATACCGTAGGCATATCTCCTATATACGCCAACGGTCACCGTCGGCATAGATTCACCGTAGGCATATCTCCACTGTACGCCGACGATCACTGTCGGCATATATTAACCGTCGGCATACGTGGTTTTGGCTGACGGAGGGCTACCGCCGTCAAAGCTATGCCGACGGCCCTAACGGCGGCCGTCGGCATAGATTTTTTTTATTTCTTTTCTGTTTTTTTAAAAAGGGTTGAATTTGAGTTAGCTAAACTTAAACATATACATATTATATATCAATTTGGGGTAGAATTTTTCATAGAGTATGAATATACACTTTGTTTATGTTTTCCAAAATGTTTAAAATGTGACCTCATGTACTTTTGCAAATAGGTCCTTATACTTTATAAAAATCACAACTAATTCATACTTGCATCGATTTTGACAAACTTTATATGTGTTTCTATCAGAATATGGAAAGGAATTTGTTAGTATACTATGTTTTGAAATTTTGACAAATTAAAATCATGTTTATTTCGAAAATTTCAGATAACACTCTCTTGTTTTGATTTGTTTGTATATTTTTCATTCCTTGACCAAATGAGGCAAACTTTATATCTATTTGCATCAAAAAGTTTCAAGGATTTTAAAAATCATGTGTTTAGTTTGGAATGTTTAAATATTACTTTGATTCTTTGCTACAATAGAGAAATCTACCCCCCTAGATTTCCGGGTCACACTGGTCACAGTTACGCCGCTCCGGTGCCTTCGGAGGTTAGCAATGCCACCAAAATTTGCACTGGATCCTCATACATGTGTGAAAGTGTGGTGGTAGGTTTAAACACCCAACACACTAATCCGGAGTGTGACACCCTTCATGGACGGCACTGCCGCCAGCACTTAGAGGGAGAAACTTCGACGGAGGTTCAACCCGGAGGGAATCTTGTGATAGGTTGGGCTAAAACTATATTTTGGAATGTTCATATGGGCTAACCTAGCACAATCAAGTGGAAAAGTACATTGGTCAAAGTTCGTCCGGTGAAAGTCAAAGGTCTAGGTCGCGGGGTCAAACTGGCCACGGTTAGGCCACTCGAGGGCCTTCGGAGGTTAGCAATGCCACCATAGCTTGCATTGTGTCCTACTACATGTCTGAGAGTGGCCCCCTTCACGGACGGCGGTAACACCGAAGTAGCTTTCAACACTTTTGTTGCAGTATGAATTGTTCTGAATAGTGAGAGCATGATCAATTCATCAAATCCAACCGTATAAATCCTCGAAAAATCGTATGATGCCGGAAATCATCTGGATCTGGCACGGCATCATCACATGGCCCCTGTAGGGTGTGGTAAAATTTAGGATGCGTTTCGAAAAAGCCTCACATGAGGCCGCTTGTAAACTACACCATCTCCAAGTTAGTCTCTGGGTATCGAGAGGGAACGTGTCCGGTTTGTGAAGCAAGTGCGAGTCCTGTTGCTCCGTTGGCCTGAAAACTTCTCGTGCTATCAAAGGAGGCCATCGCATGACACGTGCCAGGCCCCCGCATTTTCTGGACCCACATGCAATATTTGAGACATTTAGTGCACTCTAGGGTTTCAACATCGGAAATTGCAGATCTGCGAGGCGGCACATGAAATCATGCCCATAAGCTAAATGGAAAATCCTATGTGATGCCTTTGCGCCATGCGTAGGCCATGTGCAGACGAGGGAGTGGCGGGCCCGGCCACCGAGGGGTTGAAATTAGCTCGGCGGCATGTATGATCCAACCGTATAAATTCTTGAAAAATCGTACGATGCCAGGAATCCTCGGGATCTGGCACAACACCATCACATGGCCCCTGTAGGGTGTGGTAAAAGTTTGGACGCATTTCGAAAAAGCCTCGCATGAGGCCGCTTGTAAACTACACCATCTACAAGCTAGTCTCTGGGTATTGAGAGGGAACGTGTCCGGTTTGTGAAGCTAGTGCAAGTCATGTTGCTCCGTTGGCCTCAAAACTTCTCGTGCTCTCAAAGGAGGCCATCACATGACACGTGCCAGGCCCCCGTATTTTCTGGACCCACATGCAATATTTGAGACATTTATTGCATTGCTAGGGTTTCAACGTCGGAAATTGCAGATCTGCGAGGCGGCACATGAAATCATGCCCATAAGCTGAATGGAAAATCCTATGTGATGTCTTTGCGCCATGCGTAGGCCATGTGCAGACGAGGGAGGGGCAGGCCCTGCCACCGATGGGTTGAAATTAGCTCGGCGGCATGCATGCATGATCCAACCGTATAAATTCTTGAAAAATCGTACGATGCCGGAAATCCTCGGGATCTGGCACAGCATCATCACATGGCCCCTGTAGGGTGTGGTAAAAGTTTGGACGTGTTTTGAAAAAGTATCACATGAGGCCGCTTGTAAACTACACCATCTACAAGCTAGTCTCTGGGTATCGAGAGGGAACGTGTCCGGTTTGTGAAGCAAGTGCAAGTCCTGTTGCTCCGTTGGCCTCCAAACTTCTCGTGCTCTCAAAGGAGGCCATCGCATGACACATGCCAGCCCCCCGAATTTTCCGGACATGCATGCAATATTTGAGACATTTATTGCACTGCTAGGGTTTCAGCGCCAGAAATTGCAGATCTGTGAGGCGACACATGAAATCATGCCCATAAGCTGAATGGAAAATCCTATGTGATGTCTTTGCGCCATCCGTAGGCCTTGTGCAGACGAGGGAGGGGCAGGCCCTGCCACCGGGGGGTTGAAATTAGCTTGGCGGCATGCATGATCCAATAGTATCAATTATGTCGATGGGCTAACCTAGCGCAAACTTGGTTTTAAAATGTTCCTATGGGTTAACCTAGGACAACCAGATGAAAAAGTCCATTGGTCAAAGGCCGTCCGATGAAAGTCAAAGGGGGTAGCTTTCCTGGTCAACCGGGCTAGGGTTAGGCCGGTCAGGGGCCTTCTGGGTGTAGCTGTACCACCAAAACTTGCACTGTGTCCTCATACATGTCTTAAAGCATGGTGGTATGTTCAAACACCCAACACGCAGCTCCGGAGTGTGCCCCCCTTCACAGACGGCACTGCCGCCACCACTTAGAGGGAGGAACTGCCGCGTCGGATCAACATGCTGAAAGAAAAATACGAAAATGATACTTGTGGAACTCTGTTTTAGGTGTGTTGGACAATATCTCGGGATAAAGTTGTCGAACCGACATAAAAAAGTCTAAATATTAGCACGCACAGATTTACCGGACGGAGTGGTAGATGTTTCCAGTGAAACGGGCCACTATTAGGTTGGTCCGGGGTTTCAATGAGATGGGGATAAATAGATGGTTCTATTTATAAAAGTAGTTATATAAGCATAAATATATGGTTATAAATCTAATAATAGGCTAATTAATATTTTAAAAAATGGGATAAAACTACGCCTACGGTTAAACCGTCGGCGTAGTCTGTACACGTGGCATTTTTTATTATTTTTGGTTAGGTCACCCACGGGCTCAGCCCCTCCTCTCCACAGGCGCTCAGATCCAATCGAGATCCCGCGCGCCCCTCCTCACCTGCACCCGCTGCCGCCGGCGCCCGCCCCTACTCCCGCCGCGCGCCCCTCCTCTCCCGCCCCTGCTGCCGCCGCGCGCCCCTCCTCGCCCGCCCCTGCTGCCGCCGCGCGCCACTCCTCGCCTGCACCTGCTGCCGCCGCGCGCCCCTCCTCGCCCGCACCTGCTCCTACCGCGCGCCCCTCCTCGCCCGCCCCTGCTCCCGCTGCCCGCCCCGGCCCCGCCCGCCCCTGCTCCCGCCGGCGCCCGCCCCGGCCCCGCCCCGCCCTACTCTGCCCCCTGATACGTCCATTTTGCATCATGTTTTGCTACTGTTATTTATAGTATTTTTAATCATTTTAACACTTTTTGGAGCAATTCTAATGCCTTTTCCCTCTTAATATGCAAGATTCACACAAGGAGGGAGAATGCCGGCAGCTGGAATTCTGGACCTGAAAAAGCTATGTCAAGATACCTATTCTGCACATCTCCAAATGAGCTGAAATTTCATGGAGAATTATTTTGGAATAAATAAAAAATACTGGAAGCAAAAAGTACCAGAGGGGGCCACCCAGGTGCCCACGAGGCACCAGGGCGCGCCACCCCGCCAGGCGCACCTTGGTACCTCGTGGGGCCCCTGGCCCTCCTCTAGCCCCCATTTTCTGGTATATAAGTCATTTTTCCCTAGAAAAAAATAAGAAGAAGACATTTGGGACGGTGCGCCGCCGTCTCGAGGCGGAACTTGGGCAGGAGCTATTTTGCTCTCCGGCGGAGAGATTCTGCCGGGGATACTTCCCTCCGGGAGGGGGAAATCGTCGCCATCGACATCACCAACAACCCTCTCATCGTGGGAGGGCCAATATTCATCAACATCTTCACCAGCACCATCTCATCTCAAACCCTAGTTCATCTCTTGTATTCAACCTTTGTCTCAAAACCTCAGATAGGTACCTGTGGGTTGCTAGTAGTGTTGATTACATCTTGTAGTTGATGCTAGTTGGTTTATTTGGTGGAAGATTATATGTTCAGATATAATATGATATTTAATACCCCTCTGATCTTGGGCATGATGATGATTTGTGAGTAGTTACTTTTGTTCTTGAGGACATGGGAGAAGTCTTGTCATAAGTAATCATGTGAATTTGGTATTCATTTGATATTTTCATGATATGTATGTTGTTGATTCTCTTAGTGGTGTCATGTGAACGTCGACTACATGACACTTCACCATCTTTGGGCCTAAGGGAATGCATTGTGGAGTAGTAATTAGATGATGGGTTGCTAGAGTGACAGAAGCTTAAACCCTAGTTTATGCGCTATTCCGTAAGGGGCTGATTTGGATCCATATGTTTAATGCTATGGTTAGAGTTATCTTAATTCTTCTTTCGTAGTTGCGGATGCTTGCGAGAGGGGGTAATCATAAGTGGGAGGCTTGTTCAAGTAAGAACAGCACCCAAGCACCGGTCCACCCACATATCAAATTATCAAAGTAGCGAACGCGAATCAAACCAACATGATGAAAGTGACTAGATGAAATTCCCATGTGCCCTCAAGAACGTGTTGCTTATTATAAGAGATCGTTCCGGCTTGTCCTTTGCTATAAAAAGGATTGGGCCACCTTGCTGCACTCTTTGTTACTATTGCTACTTATCACTTGTTACAAATTATCTTGCTATCAAACTACTCGTTACCGATAATTTCAGTGCTTGCAGAAAATACCTTGCTGAAAACCGCTTGTCATTTCCTTCTGCTCCTCGTTGGGTTCGACACTCTTACTTATCAAAAGGACTACGATTGATCCCCTATACTTGTGGGTCATCAAGACTGTTTTCTGGCGCCGTTGCCGGGGAGTGAAGCGCCTTTGGTGAGTGAAATTTGGTAAGGAAACATTTATATTACGTGCTGAAATTTAGTGTTACTTGTCACTATGGAAAGTAATCCTTTGAGGGGTTTGTTCGGAGTATCTTCATCTAGACCGGAAGCACCAAGAGTTGCTCCTCAACCTACTGCACCTACTGAAAATATTGAATATGAAATTCCTTCGGGTATGATAGAGAAACTACTAGTTAATCCTTATGCAGGAGATGGAACAATACATCCTGATATACACTTGATCTATGTGGATGAAATTTGTGGATTGTTTAAGCTTGCAGGTTTATCTGGAGATGGAGTTAAGAAGAAAGTATTCCCTTTATCTTTGGAGGGAAAAGCATTAATGTGGTATAGGCTATGTGATGATACTGATACATGGGACTGGAACCGATTGAAACTAGAATTCCATCAGAAATTTTATCCTATGCATTTGGTTCATCGTGATCGGAATTATATATATAATTTTTGGCCTCGTGAAGGAGAAAGCATCGCTCAAGCTTGGGGGAGGCTTAAGTACATGATGTACACATGCCCCAATCATGAGCTCTCGAAAGAAATTATCTTACAGAATTTTTATGCTCGGCTTTCTCATGATAATCAAACTACGCTTGATTCTTCTTCGACTGGCTCCTTTATGAAGAAAACTATTGAATTCAGATGGGATCTTCTGAAATGAATTAAACGCAACTCTGAAGATTGGGAACTCGACAAAGGTAATGAGTTAGGTATAATACTTGAGTTCGATTGTGTTAAATCTTTTATGGCTACCGATGCTTTTCATAAGTTTAGCACTAAATATGGACTTGACTCTGAGATAGTAGCTTCGTTTTGTGAATCTTTTGCTACTCATGTTGATCTCCCAAGGAGAAGTGGTTTAAATATCATCCCCCTGTTAAAGAAAAGATTGAGGAACCCGTTAGTGTTAAAGAAGAAACAATTGTTTACCATGTTGATCCAGTTGTGCCTACCGCTTATATTGAGAAACCACCTTTTCCTGTTAGGATTAAGGAACATGCTAAAGCTTCAACTGTGGTTAACAAAAGTAATATTAGAGCACCTAGACCCTTTGAAGAAATTAAAGTTGAACCTGATGTTGCTATGGTTAAAGATCTCTTAGTCGATAATATAGATGGGCATGTTATTTACTTTTGTGAGGAGGTTGCTAGAATTGCTAAACCTGTCAGAAATGAACGAGATATGTTAGATAAGAACAAGCCCGTAGTTGGCATGCCTGTTATTTCTGTTAAGATTGGAGATCATTGCTATCATGGTTTGTGTGATATGGGTGCTAGTGTAAATGCTATTCCATTTTCTTTATATCAAGAAGTAATGCATGATATTGCACCTGTTGAGATTGAAGACATTGATGTTACTATTAAGCTTGCGAATCGAGATACTATTACACCGCTTGGGATTGTTAGAAATGTTGAAGTCTTGTGTGGCAAAATCAAATACCCTACTGATTTCTTAGTACTTGGCTCACAACAAGATAATTTTTGTCCCATTATATTTGGTAGACCTTTCTTGAATACCGTTAATGCTGAAATTGATTGTGTTAAAGAAAAGGTTCGAGTCAAGTTTGGTGATATATCTCATGAGTTTAATTTCTCCAAGTTCCGTAGACAACCTCATGATAAAGAATTGCCTAGTAAAGATGAAATTATTGGTCTTGCTTCTATTGCCGTACCTCCTACTGATCCGTTAGAACAATTTTGCTAGACCATGAGAATGATATGCATATGAATGAAAGAAATGAAATAGATAAGATGTTCTTTGATCAACCACCTATCCTTAAACACAATTTGCCTGTTGAAACTCTTGGAGGCCCTCCTCCACCTAAGGGTGATCCTGTGTTTGAATTGAAGCAATTGCCTGATACATTGAAATATGCTTATCTTGATGAAAAGAAGATATATCCTGTTATTATTAGTGCTAACCTTTCAGCGCATGAAGAAAAGAGATTACTGAAAACTCTGAGGAAGCACCGAGCTGCTATTGGATATACTCTTGATGATCTTAAGGGCATTAGTCCCACTCTATGTCAGCACAAAATTAATATGGAGCCTGATGCTAAACCAGTTGTCGACCACCAACGACGATTAAATCCTAAGATGAAACAGGTGGTAAGAACTGAAATATTAAAACTTCTGGAAGCAGGTATAATCTATCCCATAGCTGATAGTAGATGGGTAAGTCCCGTTCATTGTGTCCCTAAGAAAGGGGGTATCACCGTTGTTCCTAATGATAAAAATGAACTCATTCCACAAAGAATTGTGACTGGTTATAGGATGGTAATTGATTTTAGAAAATTAAACAAAGCTACTAGAAAAGATCATTACCCCTTACCTTTCATTGATCAAATGTTAAAAAGATTGTCTAACCATGCACACTTTTGTTTCCTAGATGGTTATTCTGGTTTTTCTCAAATACCCATAGCACAATCTGATCAAGAGAAAACCACCTTTACTTGTCCTTTTGGAACTTATGCTTATAGACGTATGCCTTTTGGTTTATGCAATGCACCTGCTACCTTTCAAAGATGTATGACTGCTATATTCTCTGACTTTTGTGAAAAGATTGTTGAGGTTTTCATGGATGATTTCTCCGTTTACGGAACTTCTTTTGATGATTGCTTAAGCAACCTTGATCGACTTTTGCAGAGATGTGAAGAAACTAATCTTGTCTTGAATTGGGAGAAGTTCCACTTTATGGTGAATGAAGGTATTGTCTTGGGGCATAAAATTTCTGAGAGAGGTATTGAAGTTGATAAAGCTAAGGTTGATGCTATTGGGAAAATGCCATGTCCTAAAGATATTAAAGGTATAAGAAGTTTCCTTGGTCATGCTGGTTTCTATAGGAGGTTTATTAAAGACTTCTCTAAAATTTCTAGGCCTCTTATCAATCTTTTGCAAAAAGATGTTCCATTTGTTTTTGACGATGATTGTCTAGAAGCCTTTGAAACACTTAAGAAAGCCTTAACCACTGCACCTATTGTTCAACCACCTGATTGGAACTTGCCTTTTGAAATTATGTGTGATGCTAGTGATTATGCTGTTGGTGCTGTTCTAGGACAGAGAGTTGATAAGAAATTAAATGTTATCCATTATGCTAGTAAAACTCTAGACAGTGCCCAAAGAAATTATGCTACTACTGAGAAAGAATTTCTAGCAGTTGTGTTTGCATGTGATAAATTCAGATCCTACATAGTTGATTCTAAAGTAACTATTCACATTGATCATGCTGCTATTAAATATCTTATGGAAAAGAAAGATGCTAAACCTAGACTCATTAGGTGGGTTCTATTGCTACAAGAATTTGACTTGCATATTATTGATAGAAAGAGAGCTGAGAATCCCGTAGCAGATAATTTGTCTAGAATGGAAAATGTTCTTGATGACCGACTTCCTATTAATGATGACTTTCCTGATGAACAATTAGCTGTCATAAATGCTTCTCGTAATACTCCTTGGTATGCAGACTATGCTAATTATATTGTTGCTAAATATATACCACCTAGTTTCACATACCAACAAAAGAAAAAGTTCTTCTATGATTTAAGACATTACTTTTGGGATGACCCACATCTTTATAAAGAAGGAGTAGATGGTATTATTAGGCGTTGTATACCTGAGCATGAACAGGAACAAATCCTATGGAAGTGTCATTCCGAGGCTTACGGAGGACACCATGCGGGAGACAGAACTGCACACAAGGTATTACAATCTGGTTTTTATTGGCCTACTCTTTTCAAGGATGCTTGTAAGTTTGTCTTATCTTGTGATGAATGTCAAAGAATTGGTAATGTTGGTAGACGTCAGGAAATGCCTATGAATTATTCACTTGCTATTGAACCATTCGATGTTTGGGGATTTGATTATATGGGACCTTTTCCTAAATCCATTGGGTATACTCATATTTTAGTTGCTGTTGATTACGTTACTAAGTGGGTAGAAGCTATTCCAACTAGTAGTGCTGATCATAACACTTCTATTAAAATGCTTAAAGAAGTTATTTTCCCAAGGTTTGGAGTCCCTAGATATTTAATGACTGATGGTGGTTCACATATTATTCATGGTGCATTCCGTAAATTGCTTGCTAAATATGATATCAACCATAGAATTGCATCTCCCTATCACCCTCAATCTAGTGGTCAAGTAGAATTGAGCAATAGGGAAATAAAATTAATTTTGCAAAAAACCGTTAATAGATCTAGAAAGAATTGGTCTAAGAAACTTGACGATGCACTATGGGCTTATAATCCTATGGGCATGTCTCCTTATAAAATGGTTTATGGAAAAGCATGTCATTTGCCTCTTGAGATAGAACATAAAGCATATTGGGCAATTAAAGAACTCAATTATGATTTTAAACTTGCCGGTGAAAAGAGGTTATTTGATATTAGCTCATTAGATGAATGGAGAACCCAAGCCTATGAAAATGCCAAATTATTTAAGGAAAAAGTTAAAAGATGGCATGATATAAGAATTCAAAAACGGGAATTCAAAGTGGGTGAGCAAGTTCTATTGTACAACTCTCGTTTGAGAATCTTTACAGGAAAGCTTCTCTCTAAATGGGAAGGACCGTATATTATCGAAGAAGTCTATCGCTCCGGAGCCATCAAAATAAACAACTCCGAAGGCACTAATCCGAGAGTGGTGAATGGGCAAAGAATTAAGTATTATATTTCAGGTACCCCCATTAATGTTGAGACTAATATTATTGAAACAATTACACCGGAGGAATACATAAGAGAGACCTTCCAGAACACTCCAGAACCCTGAAAAGGAAGAGGTATGTGATACGGTAAGTAAACCGACTCCAAAAATTCCATAAAAATATTTTCTGTCCGTTTTGGAATATTTAGAAAAATACAAAAATAAGAAACAGCCGGGGGGACCCACCTGGTACCCACGAGGCACCAGGGCGCCCCACGCCCCAGGCGCGCCCTGGTACCTCGTGGGTCCCACGTGAGCCTTCCCGACTCCGTTTTCTCCTGGATTACTTGTTTTGCAAGATAAAAATTCTTTATATATACTTCCAGAAGTTTTGACCACCGTATCATAGAAATCTCCTCTATTCTTGTTTCGTGCTGTTTTCTGTCAGATCTCGAAGCCAGGCATCATGTCTTCCTCTTCCTCAAACAATGTGGGGGAGGATGCTTGGTTGCTGCAGATGGAGCTCAGGCGAGAGGGGGAAGAAGAGGTTACCATGGAAGAAGATGATGGAGATTCGCTTGAGGTCCACCCTCCGGCCTCCAAGAGGGAACCCTTGCCGGCATCTCCACAATTTTGAACCTGCACCAAGCCGTAAGAAGCACTTCAGGCCATGGGAATCCAGAGGTGCAAGGAGGGCTTCCTCCTAGGAGGCCCTTACACAGGTTACATCGGAACAATTTTCACAATTTGGTTCATAATTATGGTGTTGAAAACACCCCTCGTATGCACATACCTTCCAATTGGGATATTTCCCGTCCAAGCGAGAATGATGCATGGAAGAGTTCATGGTGGCCAAAGAATAAACATATCATGGTTGAAGTGCAAAGGAACACCACCATGCTTCAGGATTTGTCCAGGGAAATACAGAGTTTGAAGGACATCTTATTGAATGTTTTGAAGGACAAGCCTACCTCATCATCACCACCATCACCGAAGAAGGAAACTTAAGTACACGGGCATGGGCACTCCCCTTGGCTTGTGCCAAGCTTGGGGGAGGTGCCCCGGTATCGTATCACCATCACTTTTATCATCTTTACCTATTTTAGTTCGATCCTTAGTTATTTCGTGATCTAGTTGAATAAAAGTTTAGTATGATCTATTTTCGAGTGTTAGTTTCATGATCCATCTACCTATGTAATCGAGTTGAGAGTTATATAATAAAGAGTAGTTTGAGTTTTTGCTTCTTTACTTTTATGTTTCAATCCTAGCAATGAAAATAATGAAAAAGATCATATGCTAATCTTATGTAAAGTAATGACATCACATAAAGAAAAGTATAAGTGGTAAAATTTATTGGAAGTTAACAAACATAGTTTTAGTCAATGATGCAATTCATGAAAGAATCAATAAGGGAAGAGAAGATTCACATGCAAATATACTATCTTGGACATCTTTTATGATTGTGAGCCCCCATTAAGTATTTTATGTCAAATTGTTGACGTTGGACAAGGAAGACAACGTAATGAATTATGTTTGCTTATATTCACATAGAAGTTATATTGTTATAGATCCTCCAACATGTGGTGCTTGCCTAATATCTTTGCTAGCCAAAAATTCGCACCAAGTAGAGATACTACTTGTGCATCCAAAACCCTTAAACCCAGTTTCACGTCATGAGAGTCCACTAAATCTACCTATGGATTGAATAAGATCCTTCAAGTAAGTTGTCATCGGTGCAAAAAGCAATAAAAATTGCCTCTAAATATGTATGAAACTTTTATTGTAAGGGAAAATAAGCTTTGTACGAACTTGTGATGGCAAAGAAATAAAAGCGACGGGCTGCATAATAAAGGTTGCTATCATAAGGGGCAATATAAAGTGACGTTCCTTTGCATTAAGAGCTTGTGCATCCAACAATAAAAAGCGCATGACAACCTCTGCTTCCCTCTGCGAAGGGCCTATCTTTTATTTTTATGTATTTACTTTTTATGCAAGAGTCAATAGTGTTCTCATCTATTCCTTTTTATTTTTATCTTTTGCAAGCATCATATGGCGGGGAAAGATCTAAACATATATATCCAGTTGGATATGAGTGATCATGAGTTATTATTCACCCTTGAGGTGAATAAGTTGGGAGGCGAAATTATAGGCCCCTATCTTTCTGTGTGTGTCTAGCTGAAACTTTTTGCTCCATATATATCATGTGAGTGTTAGCAATCATAGAAGACTATATGATGGTTGAGTATGTGGACTTGCTAAAAAGCTCCTACATGAGACCCTTCCTGAAAGTATGATGAATTGCAATTGCATTGTTGACTGAGAACATAGTTTGTTAGTTTTCAAGAAAGTTTATGCCTTATACTTCATTGTTGTGATGAATTGTTACTTGCTCATGAGCAGTTTTATGATATTGAATATTGCTATTATAATAATGATCATGATGCTACTATGTCCGTATTTTGTTTTTATCGACACCTCTCTCTCTCTAAACATGTGGACATGATTATCGATATCGGCTTTCGCTTGAGGACAAGCGAGGTCTAAGCTTGGGGGAGTTGATACGTCCATTTTGCATCATGTTTTGCTACTGTTATTTATAGTGTTTTTAATCATTATAACACTTTTTGGAGCAATTCTAATGCCTTTTCCCTCTTAATATGCAAGATTCACACAAGGAGGGAGAATGCCGGCCGCTGGAATTCTGGACCTGAAAAAGCTATGTCAAGATACCGATTCTGCACATCTCCAAATGAGCTGAAATTTCACGAAGAATTATTTTGGAATAAATAAAAAATACTGGAAGCAAAAAGTACCAGAGGGGGCCACCCAGGTGCCCATGAGGCACCAGGGCGCGCCACCCCCCTAGGCGCGCCCTGGTACCTCGTGGGGCCCCTGGCCCTCCTCTGGCCCCCATTTTCTGGTATATAAGTCATTTTGCCCTAGAAAAAAAATAAGAAGAAGACTTTTGGGATGGTGCGCTGCCGTCTCGAGGCGGAACTTGGGCAGGAGCTATTTTGCTCTCCGGCGGAGAGATTCTGCCGGGGATACTTCCCTCCGGGAGGGGGAAATCGTCGCCATCGACATCACCAACAACCCTCTCATCGTGGGAGGGCCAATCTTCATCAACATCTTCACCAGCACCATCTCATCTCAAACCCTAGTTCATCTCTTGTATTCAATCTTTGTCTCAAAACCTCAGATTGGTACCTGTGGGTTGCTAGTAGTGTTGATTACATCTTGTAGTTGATGCTAGTTGGTTTATTTGGTGGAAGATTATATGTTCAGATCCAATATGCTATTTAATACCCCTCTGATCTTGGGCATGATGATGATTTGTGAGTAGTTACTTTTGTTCTTGAGGACATGAGAGAAGTCTTGTCATAAGTAATCATGTGAATTTGGTATTCGTTCGATATTTTGATGATATGTATGTTGTTGATTCTCTTAGTGGTGTCATGTGAATGTCGACTACATGACACTTCACCATCTTTGGGCCTAAGGGAATGCATTGTGGAGTAGTAATTAGATGATGGGTTGCTAGAGTGACAGAAGTTTAAACCCTAGTTTATGCGCTATTCCGTAAGGGGCTGATTTGGATCCATATGTTTAATGCTATGGTTAGAGTTATCTTAATTCTTCTTTCGTAGTTGCGGATGCTTGCGAGAGGGGGTAATCATAAGTGGGAGGCTTGTTCAAGTAAGAACAGCACCCAAGCACCGGTCCACCCACATATCAAATTATCAAAGTAGCGAACACGAATCAAACCAACATGATGAAAGTGACTAGATGAAATTCCCATGTGCCCTCAAGAACGTGTTGCTTATTATAAGAGATCGTTCCGGCTTGTCCTTTGCTATAAAAAGGATTGGGCCACCTTGCTGCACTCTTTGTTACTATTGCTACTTATCACTTGTTACAAATTATCTTGCTATCAAACTACTCGTTACCGATAATTCCAGTGCTTGCAGAAAATACCTTGCTGAAAACCGCTTGTCATTTCCTTCTGCTCCTCGTTGGGTTCGACACTCTTACTTATCAAAAGGACTACGATTGATCCCCTATACTTGTGGGTCATCACCCCCCGGCCCCAGCCGTTCTCCTCCTCCGCCCCTGCCCCGCCCCGGCCCCGACTCCGGCCTGCGCATCCCCTCCGACGCCGGCCGCCTCCGTCGCCGCCCCCTGCGTCACTGGTGTTGCTCAAGGTGAAGCCGTGAGCTTGACTTCATCCCTGTGCTTGTACTCCCGCTCGTCACTGGTTTTGCTGGAGTAGTTTGCTTGCTTTTGTAGGATTAAGAAGGTTGCTTGTACTCCAGTTTGCTTCTATAGTTTTGCTGGACTAGTTTGCTTGACAAGTTTGCTTCTATAGGATTTAGAAGGATTTTCAGGGTGAGTACAATTTGCTGTGAGTAGGTTGTACTCTTGCTTGACAAGGTTGGAGTTGCTAGAGAAGTTTGCTGTAAGGAGAAGTTTGTTGTTGGAGTAGGTTGAACTGCAGCAGTAATAACTGTTTGCTGTTGTTGGAGTAGGATTAAGATTAATTTGGAGCAGCAGTAATAATTGTTGGAGTATGTCTGTTTCCCAGTGCTGTTTGGAGCAGCAGCAATATCCTTCTTGTACTCCTAACATAGCAGGTTGCTCGTACTCCATGTTTGAGTACTTCTGGTCGAAGGTTGCTTGTACCTCATGTTTGAGTACTTCTGGTGCCCTCATGGAAAATAGCTACTCCATTTTGAATTCTTAAGGATAGTGCCAGCAAGCCATCTGCATGCACTCAGTTGGACTTGCATCGCTAGCTCCAGAGCTCTGCTCATAGGGATCGATGGCACCAATAGACCACCATTGCTAAGCTAGTTAATTAATAAATAATGTCCTGTCCGGCAAATAGAGATTTGGTTATCCCAAATAATCCTGGCTGAACAAATAGACACTACAGGAATTGAGATGTATCACCACTGCTAAAATAGAGAATGTTCAGTTGGTACACCAGTTGACTCTTTATGTTATTTTGAAGTTTCTATATGCCATCAAACCAAAAGATGACAACTAAATGATCTTCTTTGTGCCAAAATACTGGAATGCATTCAGATGTATCTGGCTATATGTGAAACTCTGTTTGGTCTTCTATATATGATGAGCCTTTCTGTAGGATTGAATTGTTATGAGCATATAAATATATACATTGGTTCTAATTTTTTTCTCTCGGTGGAATTTGCAGGCTCTGTGGTGTCGCATCTTGCTGGAGTGATCGCCATCGGAAGCTTTGGTCCTTGCGCATCCCTTCGCTGTTCGACTACTTCCTCTACCGCCGAGGGTGAGCTATGAATCCACCTTCTCCTCCTACGCTCTTTTATTCATGTCACTAGATTTTATTTTCACGTCAAGTCGCGTAACCTAGGCGTCTCCCGTCCGGAAGGGTTACATTGATAAATATGCATTCAGTTGCATATTTATAACCCTAACTCTTTCGGATTGTCCAGCGTTTTCCACGGACAGCCCGAGGATGTGTAGATTGGGTACGTTTTCCATGCTCTACCCCGTTTCGAGATAGGATTTCGACAGCGCCTCCCTGTTGATCTCCGAATGCACATTCTCTCGGCTATTTGCCGAGACATGTATCTGGAGAACAGCGGGGAGGTGCTGCCGAAATTCTGTCACAGAATGGGGTAGAGCATGGAGAACGTACTCAATCTACACATCCTCGGGTGGGATTAGGACCCTCTTTACCTATTAGAGATGTAGGTTGATTCGTTGCCGTATCTCGTCAACCCAGTAGACAATAAAAAATTGATGCTATTAATTAGATACAATTAATTTAAATGAAATGTTAATTTTGTTGTGTGGCTCCCAACAAAGCAGAGGATGGCTGATAATGAGTGGATGTACAGTGGTCATACCGGTCCGAATAGAACAACAGAAGAGTGGGTCGCAAAAACCGATGTGTTCTTGAAGGAGGTCTACCGTGGTCAAATGAGAGCTCCCCCACATTGCCCTTGTGCCCGCTGCAAGAACCGTCATCGCCTAGAAGAGTCTCAGATGACAAAAAACCTTTGCAAGTTTGGGTATATGGAAAACTTTAACATGCCGGTAAACTTTGCCGAGGAGGGGCGTGTTAGAGAGGAGGTGATTCGACAATGCGTCGATGATCATGAGGACGATGGGGTTAGAAACATGATAGATGATATCCGTGCTGCATAGATGCCCCATTCGACACCTACAGAGAATGAACCGGAGGAACCGAAGGAAACCGCAAAGGAGTACATGCGGATGTTGGCCTCGTCAAAGAAACCTCTTTACAAGGGAGCCAAAGTTTCTCAGCTGGATGCCATCTCGCAACTGGTGGCAATCAAGGCTGAGTACGGTTGTAGCCAAGCTTGCTTTGAAGCATTTCTGGGAGTATGGGGTAACAGCCTCCCTGATGATCATGAACTGCCAAAAAGCATGTACGAGACGAAGAAAATCATGAAGACGCACTCTATGGATTATGAGAAGATACATTGTTGTCCAAAGAATTGCCTTCTGTTTAGAAATGAGTATGCAGATGACAAGTACTGTAGGGAGTGCGGTTCCTCTAGGTATATTGAGGTGGACATTGCTGATGGTCAGAAGAAGCAGCTAGCCATCCCTGTATAGATTCTTCGGTATCTCCATTTCATAGAAAGACTACAACGTCTTTTCATCAACGAGGAGTCTGCCAAAATGATTAAGTGGCACAAGAGTGGGAAGAGGTACTGTTGGGGATATAACCCCGTGGTAAGACCCGCCCAGGCGGGGCCGGGTCACACCAGGCGGCTCGTGAGCCCAAGACCTGTAAGGTGGGCCGGAAGATGAAGGTAAGGCCGCATGGCGGCTTACCAGATGGGCCGTTGACAGAGGTCCGGAGACAGAAGTGGGCTTGAAGACCCGGGTGCCTAAGCCGCCCGGAGGCGGCTTACCTACGATGGTAAGGCAGCTTAGAGACAGAGTAGAACACGTTGTGTGGGTCGGTTTATGACTCGTGTAACCCGGGGCCTTGACCTCATATATAAAGGTTAGACCCCGAGGCAGCTTAGAGAGGAGACCAAGCTATCGAGAACTAGGTCAAGCAATCCGCTCCCTTGTAATCGATACTCCAGTCAATACAGCTCAAGCAGGACGTAGGCTTTTACCTCTACTTGAGGGGCCGAACCTGGGTAAACTCGTGTCCTTCGTCCCGATCAACCCCTTTGAGTCCACTACCATGGCGCTGGCCTCGAACCTAAGTCTTCGGACATCTGCCGTGTTAAAACCACGACAGTTGGCGCCCACCGTGGGGCTCGCGCTCGGTGGTGTTGAGTTCTCAAAGGGCTCTCTCCCAGGGATCGAGGGGTACGTTGTTGGCAGGATGACCAAGAGTCGCCGCGGCCGGCTCTACATCGACGACGCCGGCTGGGGCCCCGAGGCTGACTCCATTGAGTACGGTTTCCGGGTCCCCTTCGGCGGGATTCACATCTTCATCGGCAAGATCGGCGGATTCGAACCCGGGCCGGACACCTTCACCGACATCGTCGAGCCGGCCCGACGCGTGCAACCCGCCCAACGCGTGCAACCCGCCCGTGCTAAACCGGGCAGGAAGCATGTCTTCGTCGGCTTCACTCAGGGCATGGATCTCGAGGGGTCCATGTCGCAGGAGGAAACTCTCATCTGCTCCGAGGATGGATCTTCGAGCGGAGAGACAGAATCAATTTACCAGCTCCACAATGGCGGGCTCGGGGGCTACGTCGAGCCTTACCCCGAGTCGGAGTTCCATGAGCCGAAGGAGTATGAGCCGTTGAACCGCGCTGCCGTCTTCATGGCGGGTACAGCGGCGGCTCATGGTAGCTCAGCCGCCGAGGCAACCGGGTCTGGGGCTGGCAGGCCACCGGCTCAGGTTCTTCTGGATCTGATGGGTGAGCTTACAACCCTGATGGCGACTGAAGTCACGGCTGAAAACCAAGCAGCCCGTAATACGGAGATCGCGAGGTTGAAGAACCAGATGACTGAGGTCCAGCAGGAGATTAATGAATTGAAGGCTCAGATGGATGCTGAGGCGGAGCGCCTTAGGGCAGACGCTTTCCGTCTTGAGCTGGAACAGCAATCAGCAGCGGCGGTTCAGCGGATGAGGCATCAATCCCGCTTGCCGGATCAGTATGAAGCAAGGAATCTTTTCAATACACCAGGAACAGGACAGAACGTGCCTTTGGCCGTAACCCGGACGGCGGAAGTGCCTGGAAGCCGGGCGGCGGTTCAGCATTAGCAGATTAACCCGCCCCGGCGGAACCAGGTTACGCTAACTTCTTTTCCTACACCGCCGGGCCATTATTCTAACCCGGCGGAGAACATGGTGGTGGCGGCAACCCGGCTTGCTGCTATCCCGATCCCTGATGAGTCGCCTTTCGCGGAAGAGGTGCAGAACGCTGTTGGATACCTGCGAACGGCGATGGCCCAGCAGGAGAAGTATGCTTACAGCCGGAGTCGCGTGCACTCAACCCCCATCCCCAGTCGCAGCTACAGCCGGCGTTATGAGTCGCCGGCGGTTTCTAGCAGTGAACGACATCGGAACCCGCCGCGGGCTGACCGGGCGGCTCTGGATGCTCAGGCACTGGTGGATCGAGCGAGAGCACAGCGAGAGGCGGCGGCGGCTTATCAGGAACCCACAGTCGTAGCCTCCGTCTTAGCCGGAGCGGGGTTAACTTGCAGGGCTGTGGGGGTGCCGTGCTTAGCGCCGGCTTTGCGGAATGAGCGCCTGCCGAAGGATTTCAAGGGCCCTCGCAAGGTGCCCAATTACACAGCTGACCTACCTCCAGAGGCTTGGGTCGAAAGCGATGAGCTGGCCATGGAGATGTTGGATGTTAGTGATGCAGTATGTGCCAAGTATTTCATCATGATGCTGGAAGGGCCAGCTCGCACGTGGTTGAAGGGATTGCCACCCAACACCGTTACGTCCTGGGCCGAGTTGAAGGCGAAATTTATCAAAAATTTTAAAGGGACGTGCAAGCAGCCCATGACGATCGTGGATTTGGATCATTGTGTGCAACAGGCGGATGAGTCAGCCCATCATTGGGTCCGGCGGGTCTCGACCATCATCCACTCTTCAGAACAGATCACGGCGGCTCAAGCAGTTTTGATTCTGGAGAAGAATTGTCACTTTACACCTTTGAAGCAGAAGCTTGGCCGGCTCAAGCGCACGTGTCAAGACATGGGGGAGCTCATGGCGGCTCTCACCAAATACGCAGACTCTGACAACACGAAAGACCCGGGCTCTGATGAGGAAAAATCAGGTCAGGGGAAGAAGGGTAACAATGGAAAGGGTCAGCAGCAGAACGCGGCTGGAAACGGAAATTCTGGCAAGCGGAAACACCCGGACGGCGGGTCAGAACTGGTGGCGAACACCAGCGCTGGAAACAACCGTGCTAAGGGCAACGGGAACTTCAGGCAGCATTTTAACAAGGGTAAAGCTCCTTTCAACTTGGAAGCGATGCTCAATAAACCTTGTCCAGAGCATAGTCAGCCCGATAAGCCGGCAGGCCATACATGGAGGAATTGCAGCATTATGCGGCAGTTTCGAGACTACAGCCTTCAACAACATCATAACAACGACAATGGTCCGTCCGGCGGCTCAGGGCCAGGCGGGTCAGGAGCCGGCTTTGGTCCCGGCGGTTCAGGGTCGGGTTACCAGGGTCAAGGCAATCAAGGAGGTCATCATCAACAGTCTGGTGGTAGCGGCCAACAGCAGCATAACCAGTCGGGTTTCCAAAGCAACCCGAAGCAGCTTAGCGGGGGTCAATATCATGTTTTCACAACCAGCCTTGACAAGCGAGACCAGAAGGTGCGCAAGCGGGCGGTTAATGCGGTCATGCCGGCTCTCCCGCAGTATTTGAAGTGGTCTGAGTATGACATCACTTGGAGCAGGGCGGATCACCCGCCGCGGGTTGACAACCCGGGGCAGCTAGCCTTGGTGGTTGCCCCCCAAGTAGGTGGATATGTGTTCACTAAGGTGCTTATGGATGGTGGCAGCAGCATCAACATCCTGTACTACGACACTTTCAGCCGGATGGGTTTGCTTGACAAGGATCTTAAGCCCTCTTCCACAGTGTTTCATGGTGTGGTGCCTGGCAAGTCGGCTTATCCAGTGGGCAAGATTTCTCTGGAGGTAGCTTTTGGTGATGAATACAACTACAGGGTGGAGTCCTTGTGGTTTGAGGTGGTCAAAATTAAAAGTCCATATCATGCTTTATTCGGACGGCCGGCTTATGCCAAGTTCATGGCTAGGCCTTGTTATGTCTACTTACAGCTCAACATGCCCGGGTTAAGAGGAACGATTACCGTGCATGGTGATCGGAAAACGGCTCTTGAGTGTGAGGAAGGTGATGCAGCTTATGCAGAGTCAAGTTGTGCAGAGGCAGAGCTCAAGTTTTACAAAGAGAATGTCGACCCGGAGGATATGACTCCGTTGAAGAAGCCCACTACAGAATCAGAGCCGCCCCTCAAGTTTGTGGCGGATGATACCAAGCAGGTGGATTTCACCGAGGGCGACTCATCTCAGCAGTTTACTATTGGGGCTAACATGGACCCCGCATAGGAAAGCGCGCTCATCAAATTCATCCGTGAGAATCGGGACATCTTTGCATGGAAGCCGTCTGACATGCCGGGTGTACCGAGAGAATTTGCTGAGCACCATCTTAATGTGGATCCTAAGTTCAAGCCGATCAAGCAATTCCTTCGTCGTTTCAATGAAGAGCGGCGCAAGGCTATTGGAGAAGAGGTGGCCCGGCTCTTAGCGGCAGGGTTCATCGTGGAGGTCTTTCACCCGGAGTGGTTAGCTAACCCGGTGCTAGTGCTTAAGAAGAACGGCACTTGGCGTATGTGCGTGGATTACACGGATCTTAACAAAGCCTGTCCAGTTGACCCGTTTGCTCTCCCCCGGATTGATCAGATCATTGATGCAACGGCAGGCTGCGAAAGTTTATGCTTCCTGGACGCCTATTCAGGTTATCACCAGATCAAGATGGCAGTCAAAGACCAAGAGAAGACGACTTTCATCACGCCTTTTGGTGCTTTCTGCTACGTGTCTATGCCTTTTGGGTTCAAGAGTGCCCAGGCGACTTATCAACGTTGTGTGCAGAACTGTCTTCACAGTCAAATTGGACGTAATGTTCATGCTTATGTGGATGATATTGTGGTCAAGTCAAGGAAGAAGGAAACTTTGCTGGACGACCTGAAGGAAACTTTCAATAACTTACGGGTTTACAAGATGATGCTTAACCCGGCCAAGTGTGTTTTTGGAGTTCCTGCAGGCAAGCTTTTGGGATTTCTGGTCTCTGAGCGTGGAATTGAAGCTAACCCGGACAAGATAAAAGCGATTACTTCTTTGTCTGAGCCGGCGTGCATAAACGACGTCCAGCGCCTGGCGGGTCGGATCGCTGCGTTAAGCCGATTCATAAGCCGCCTGTGCGAGAAGGTAATCCCTTTATATCAGATGATGAAGAAAACAGACGATTTCGTCTGGAGCAAGTCGGCGGGTGAGGCGTTTGAGGCGCTTAAAAAGCAGCTGACTGAGCCGCCAGTCTTAGCCGCTCCGGCTGAGAAGGAACCCTTACTCCTCTATGTGGCGGCTAACAACAGGGCAGTCAGCGCTGCGGTTGTTGTGGAGCGCAAGGAGGCAGGGAAGGAATATCCGGTTCAAAGGCCGGTTTACTACGTCAGCGAAGTTTTGATTGAGTCCAAGCAACGATACCCACATTGGCAGAAACTGATCTATGGGGTATTTATGGCGAATCGAAAGCTGAAGCACTATTTCCTGGGACACCCGATCACAGTGGTTAGCTCTGCCCCGCTGGGAGACATAATTCAAAACAGAGAAGCCACTGGCCGGATTGCTAAGTGGGCATTGGAGCTTGGACCTCTTAATCTGAAGTATGTGCCTCGCACGGCTGTCAAGTCTCAAGCCTTGGTGGACTTTATAAACGACTGGACGGAGTGTCAGTCGCCAGAGGAGAAGCCGGACAACACTTACTGGACGATTCACTTCGACGGGTCTAGACAGTTGGAAGGCTCGGGGGCTGGAGTCGTCTTAACTTCCCCTAAAGGTGATAAGTTCTGTTATGTGCTAAGGCTGATGTTTCCTTGTACTAACAATGCAGCTGAGTATGAGGCTTTACTTCATGGCCTCCGGGTGGCCAAGGAGATGAACATAAGCCGGGTTAGATGCCTCGGCGACTCAGACCTTGTGGCTCAGCAAGTTTCAGGCACGTGGGACTCCAAAGACCCACGGATGGCGGCTTATCGTCAGGCGGTTGACACCATTGCAGGTTACTTCAAGGGTTATCAGGTGGATCATATTGATCATCGCAGGAACGAGGCGGCTGATGCATTATCAAGGCTTGGCTCTCAGCGTAAGCCGGTGCCGCCTAACGTGTTCTTGGACGTGTTATATCACCCGTCAGTTAAGCTACCTTCGGAGGAGGATCTGGCTATACCTGACCCGGAGGGGCAGCTGGTGGCGGCTCTGCATGCCATTCCTGACTGGACGTTGCCTTATCTGGCGTATCTAACTCGCGGTGAGTTACCTGAGGACGAGACCTTGGCAAGACAAATCATCAGACGATCTAAGTCCATGACAATCATCAATGGCGAGTTACATAAGTGCAACGTCACTGGTGTCTTCCAGCGTTGTGTTTCTCCGGAAGAAGGCAAGGAGATCTTGAATGAAATCCACGCCGGAGATTGTGGTCATCATGCCGGCTCAAAATCTCTGGTGGCCAAGGCTTTTCGACATGGTTTCTTCTGGCTGACGGCTCATAAGGATGCAGAAAACTTGGTCCTCAAGTGTGATGGCTGTCAGAAGTTCGGGCGACGTGCTCACGTACCGGCTCAGGAATTGTGCATGATCCCAATTACCTGGCCGTTCGCGGTTTGGGGGCTTGATATGGTCGGGCCCTTCAAGAGGTCCAAAGATAAGAAGACCCACCTTTTGGTGGCGGTGGATAAGTTTACCAAGTGGGTAGAGGCTGAGCCGGTCAGCAAGTGTGACGCGGCTACGGCGGTTCAGTTTGTCAAAAAATTGATCTACCGTTTTGGTTACCCCCACAGTATCATCACAGATAATGGCACAAACCTATCCAAGGGGGCTATGCAAGCTTTCTGTGAAAGTGAACACATCTGGCTTGACGTTTCTGCTGTGGCTCATCCACAGTCCAATGGCCAGGCGGAGCGTGCTAACCAGGAGATCCTGAGAGGTATCAAGCCCCGGCTTATGGTTCCTCTACAGAGAACGCCGGGTTGTTGGGTTGAGGAGTTACCATCAGTTCTATGGAGCATCAATACAACTCCTAACGGGTCAACAGGCTATACGCCTTTCTTCATGGTTTACGGCGCAGAAGCCGTGTTACCAAGTGACATACAACATGACTCGCCACGGGTGGCGGCTTACGTTGAGGCAGACAATGAAACGGCGCGTCAGGACGCGTTGGATGCTTTGGATGAAGAGCGTGATCTGGCGGCGGCCCGATCGGCGATTTATCAACAAGACCTGCGTCGTTATCACAGCCGCCGGGTCAAGACCCGGACGTTCCAAGAAGGCGACTTAGTGTTGCGCCTGATTCAAGATCAGACGGACGCGCACAAGCTGTCTCCTCCATGGGAAGGGCCTTTTGTGATTAGCAGAAATCTCAACAATGGGTCATACTATCTCATCGACGTACGGGACGAGTCACGCACTTCTGGGCAGGAGACCTACCGGCCGTGGAATATCACCCATCTACGGCCTTACTATACTTAAGAGTCATCGACTCCCCCCCCCATTGTATATCATCATTGTATATATCACATATATATATATAATAAAGTTGGCATCCCTGCAAGCCGGGGCCTCTGCCGTTTTACGTATCTCACATGGCTCAAAGATGGATACAATCATACGATCATTTGGGGGCTTTCAACCTGCCGGGTTAAGCTTCAACCTTCTTGATCAAGCTCTTCAGCCAAGATAGCACTATCAACCGGCGGCTTACAAGATGGTGTGTAAGTTGGTCTCGTCAACAAAGATCACTAGGAGTGTAGCGAGTTATGAACTCACCTCCTTTTCTGATCTGCAAAACCGGGTTATACCTGCCTGTAAGTAGCTGCGCTTTGTCAGGGGTGCAGCGAGTTCTAAAACTTACCCCCTACAAAGGCCTCTTACAGCGGCAAGGCAAACCCTTACATCTGCAAGGCCGGGTTATACCTGCCTGTAAGTAGCTGCGCTTTGTCAGGGGTGCAGCGAGTTCTAAAACTTACCCCCTGCAAGGGCCTCTTACAGCGGCGAGGCAAACTCTCTCATCTGCTGCGTCTCTTTCTGGTTCACTACGCTCTTGTCAGTTGTTAAGAGTTCAAAGTAGTAAGACTACCCAGAAGAACCGGCTTATGTGTTCGGAAAGAAAGGCAAGGTTATGAGATTTTACGTCTCCGGGTTAGGCTTTTTTAAGCCGCCCTTACAACAGTACAGAACATGTTCTGTCTTGTTTGTTGTTTGCAGGGTTTTATCTATAAGAACTATACAAGGATTTATACGTGCACGATGGCACGGCTCAGACAGTTAAAGTTTTTCTAAAGACTATTACAAAGCTCTCCACGAGAGCCCAAAAGGCAACAGATTAAGTTTGGCGGCTCAGACGGCCGAGTTATCAAATTTACAACGTTCAGCTTGCTGGCGGGTCATCCTGCGCGGGGTCTTCGACCTCTTCGATCTGAAGATTGTCCACGTCCTAGTTGCAGTGTGTTAGTGCTTCAAACTGGGCGTCTTCAAAGATAGGAGACGGGTCAATCTCAGGAGCGAAGAGATGCTTACGGCGGGCAGGAGTCAAGTCTCTACATTCAAAGGTTGGACAGCGCACTTTCTTGGAAGCCTCGCTGTAAGCCGCCTGGTAAGTTGACATATCAAGTTCCTCCACCAGCTTTGAGGCAAGCACCCTGGAAGCTTTTCTGCATTGGGCATAGTCTTCTGCTGTGAATTCAGAACCATCGTCTTTCCTGGATGGGAACCTGTCCATCATCTCTTCAGCAGTCAGCTCAGGAGCGAAGGCTAGGCACCGGCTTAGCGCGGCTATAGCTCCCTGCCTGGCGGCTGATCGTTTCAGCTCTTCAACCTGCTTAGGCAGCGTGGATAGCAGTTCTATAACTCCCTTCATGTACTTGGGGATGCTCTTCTCAGTCAACATTGCCTTGATGGTAAGAAGAGTCCCGCAGTAGAGTTGTTCGGCTAAGGAGTATACTGCTTTCAATTTCAGCAAGTTATCAGATGAAAACTGGCGGCTTCTTTGGCCTGCAAGACAAAGTTTGGCGTTATAAGCCGCCCTCACAAGATTTTCAACAGCAAGGAAACCGGCCAAGTTTTTTGAAGCTTACCAAAAACAGCAGAAGTCATCCTGGAGATGTGGTGCTTGAGGGTTTGCAATTCTTCTGACACAGCTGTAAGCCGCCCTTCAGCATCTTCTGCGCGTTTGGTCATGGCGGCTTGGTCCGATTCAGTGTTTTTCTTGAACAGCGCAAAGTCAACTTGCGTCTTCTCAAGTTCTTGTATGGCAGTTCGATATTTATCTTCCGCCTCTGATCGGGCGGTTTGTTGTGAAGCAAGATAATCCTTCAGGCGGGTCATCTCAGATTCAGCCGCCTCCAAAACATCCTTTGGCATACAACACATGAAAAAAGTTAAGTCATCAGGATGAGTTATTAATGAAGCAATTACGTTGCAAGTCTCAAGAAGATTGCAAGCAATATACTCGACACTTGGGGGCTAATGTGTTTTCAGTCTACCATAGAGTCCCGGCTCATCTTTTTCAAGATAAGCCGGCACTTGGGGGCTACACACGGCGCTCACAAGTCTACAAAATGAAGTTCCGGCTTATCTACATAAAGATCAACCGGCACTTGGGGGCCACTATCAGCGCTTTATAGTTCTGCCATGCAGTCCCGGATCATCTTCATGAATATCAGCCGGCCCTTGGGGGCTACAAGCGGCGCTCTTAAGACTACAATGAAGTTCCGGCTTATATTTTTCAACATAAGCCGGCACTTGGGGGCTACATATGGCGTTTTCAAATTCATCCAAATAAAGTTCTGGCTCATCATTTCATAATGACCCGGACTTGGGGGCTACAGCTCAAGCTATAAGTGTGTTGTAGAGGGAAGACCCGGCTTATTATTTGAAATATTAATCCGGCTCTTGGCGGCTATGGAAGGATATAAGGGAAAAGTTGGTAAAAATATTACCTCATATTTCTTCTTCATCAGGCTGACGAGCTTCAGCTCCATATTCCGGCTTGACTCCAAGCGGTTCAAAAACCCAGCGTGAAGCTCGTCAACAGTTAACTTCTCCAGCACAGGGTGTTCAAAGTTAAACTTCTCAGGCGAAGAAGCTTTAGCCTTGCCAGAGTGCCTTGACAGTACATGGGGCTCAGGAGTTTGGTGACCCGCCTCAGTTATAACAACATCTAGAAAAACTGTATCTTCAACAACCATTGAAGGGCTGGGCGGCTTAGGGTCATCCCTTGCAGGGCTTTCAGCGGCCGTGTCATGACCCGCCGGCTCTGATGGCTTGTGAGTATCTTCAGATGCATCCTTCGTAATGTCAGCAGCTGGTGAAGGGGAGGCCGGCTTAGCAAATACTGGCTCTTGGGCAGTAGGGGCGGCAGTAGACCCGCCAGTCTTCCTTCGTTTCGCTTGGGCCCTGGAAGGTGCAGATGATGGTTACACACATGTCAGAAATATTAAAGCATTCGGTGCAAAGTAAAAGTACTCACTCCGGGTTGATCTTCATTGGAGGCAGCTTGGAAGAAGTCGAGTCGCCAGATGAAGGAGGAGAATCCTGAAGGCAGTTAAAACAATACAAGACAGAGTAAGGTTACAATGCAAGGTTGATTAAAGTTACGTTTCAGTTAAAGAATACCTCAGCTGGCCGTTTCCGTTGAGCCGGAGCATGTGATAACCCGGCCACGAGATCTTCAGAGCCGGTGCTCCGGGTCTGACGTCGGGAGGTGTGCTGTTTCTTTTTCAAAAGAAAATTGGGGTCTAAATGAGCAAGAGGATGAGAGAAGGGGACTTTCCGGACGACCCGCCGTACTCTGTCTTGGGGAAAGGTCTCTGAGTCAGAAATGTCAATTACCTCAGGGGTGTTTGCGTGGCTCGCCTCCGTCTCATCCTGTGAGTAGTTATTGTCAGTAAGTTGCCTAAAGAGAACGGCCAAGAGAGTCAAGTTTTACCTCCGAGTCGTCAGATTCAAGCAGCTCTGGAGTGGCGGCTTTCTTCTTCTTCTGAGCCGGAGTTTTCACCTTTGGTTTCCTCACTGGCGGATTATACTTCTTTTTCCAAAAAGGGGAGTCGGCCTGTGTAAGCCGCCAACAAAGGTTAAGAGGTGCAGGACAAATGTGACCAATTGAGGGAAGAGAGATTTACGTCTGGAGCCGGGTTCTTGGCGTAGAATGGTTTAAGACCAATTTTGTTGCAAGCCTCCTGTTTTTCACCAAGGAGTCCTTTGATGCCAGTGTTGATATCTTCGTCAGACAAGGGAGTATTCTTGAAACAAAGAGGGTCATTGGGTTCACCCGTGTATTCGCACATGAGCCGATCACGAAGACTCAGCGGCATGATTTTCCAACTTACCCAGCAACGGGTTAAGTCGACACCAGTCAAGCCGTTCGCTAGTAAGGCTTTGACTTTGGCGTAAGCCGGGGCATACTTGGCTCGTTCGGCAGCAGTCATCCGTGCTGGCAGTGGGTTGTCATTTGTATAGCAGAGCCGGGTTGGACGGTAACCCGGCAGGGAGTTCTCACCTTCAGGAGAGGTGTCTTTACAATAAAACCAGGTCTTGTTCCAGTCTTTGGGATGACTTGGCAAGATGGCTATGGGGTATGGCAGATCTCTCCGTCTCTGGATTGTAATGCCCCCAAGCTCTAAGCTGGGCCCAGCCGCCATTTCAGTTTGGCGGTTAGCATAATGATAGTCATGAAAGAGGTCAACAGACGGCTCTTCTTGCAGGTAGACTTCACTTAAGACTTGGAACTGGCAAATGTTGGTGACTGAATTTGGGCCTATGTCTTGAGGATGGATCTTGAAGAAGTGAAGAACATCTCGAAAGAATTTTGACCCTGGAGGGCAGAACCCGCGGAGGATATGATCAGTGAATATGATAATCTCCCCTTCCTTGGGCTTAGGCCTCTTCTCTGGCCCTGGGACCCGCCAGTGTATTACATTTTTAGCCGACAGCATGCCGGACTCAACAAAGTTAAGCAGAAGCTCTTCAGTGACTCCAGAGCTGACCCAGTCGCAGGATGATGGAGCCCTTGACATGATGGCGGGTTAGGCTACGGAAAAGCAAAGAAGATGGCGGGTTAGAACAACATCTAATGGATAAGGCAGCTATGGTCAGTATAAGGGCGGGGAGTTAAGCTGCCAAAGCGTATCAATCAATAGCCGCCAATGTTGTGGCGGGTTACATGGACTTAGCAACACTGAGAAAATGGCTAAGTGCGGATAAACAGGTTTTGCATATTGTTATTTCAGTTGCAAGATCTACAGGTGAAGGGAAAATGAAAAATATTCATGACCTAAAAATAATGGTGGGAAGACAGATCAATCTGCCCGCAGAGATAAGTGTTGTATGGACCTAAAACAGATGGGGCATTGGCCTCGGAGGAGTACCCGCAACAGATAGGCAGTACTATAGGGCATGGAGTGGTGCTCGATGCCATGATGGACGCTGACGAACAGCGATGAACACAAGAACGCAGAAGAACTCGAGAAACCCTAATGAGGGTAGATGCAGATTCAACAAGAGCCAAGGGAGATTACCTTCTGGATGCGGAGGAACCGGAGACGCTCTGGTTCAATTCAGGCTGATGCAGCGGCCGGCGATGAGGGCGACGGCGAGGACCAGTTGGCTGCGGCGGAGTTCTGGAGAGAGGAGGTTTCGAGCAAGGAGGAAGATGACAGCGATGACAGGGAAGGAGAGAGGGGACCATGCGTCCCTATTTATGGGCCAGAGAGGCAACAGTGCGCGCGAGAATTGAGGGGCACAGTGATTACTGACCAAATGTGGCGCCTCGATTTTCGGGATGGCCTTTCAAATGAGGAGATCCGTTGCAGACGTCACGGAATCTTTTTCAGAATATTCGATATGACGTCATGGCGGGTTATTAATTGTCTTTCCAGATGACAGACGTATGAAGACCCGCCGCCAAGTAAGTTGAAGATTGACATGAGCTGGCTCAAATCAACCTGGGGCCTAATGTTGGGGATATAACCCCGTGGTAAGACCCGCCCAGGCGGGGCCGGGTCACACCAGGCGGCTCGTGAGCCCAAGACCTGTAAGGTGGGCCGGAAGATGAAGGTAAGGCCGCATGGCGGCTTACCAGATGGGCCGTTGACAGAGGTCCGGAGACAGAAGTGGGCTTGAAGACCCGGGTGGCTAAGCCGCCCGGAGGCGGCTTACCTACGATGGTAAGGCGGCTTAGAGACAGAGTAGAACACATTGTGTGGGTCGGTTTATGACTCGTGTAACCCGGGGCCTTGACCTCATATATAAAGGTTAGACCCCGAGGCAGCTTAGAGAGGAGACCAAGCTATCAAGAACTAGGTCAAGCAATCCGCTCCCTTGTAATCGATACTCCAGTCAATACAGCTCAAGCAGGACGTAGGCTTTTACCTCTACTTGAGGGGCCGAACCTGGGTAAACTCGTGTCCTTCGTCCCGATCAACCCCTTTGAGTCCACTACCATGGCGCTGGCCTCGAACCTAAGTCTTCGGACATCTGCCGTGTTAAAACCACGACAGGTACCATCCGACGAAGATAGTACATCCATCGGACGCCGAGGCATGGAAGGCATTCGATAGGGAATACCCCGATGAAGCTGAAGAGGCTGGGAATGTAAGAATCGCGATATCAGGCGATGGGTTCAATCCATATGGTATGTCATCTAATTCGTACAACTGCTGGCCTGTGTTTGCTATTCCGCTCAATCTCCCTCCCGGCGTCCTAATGCAATGCAAGACCATGTTCCTGTCGCTGATCATTTCGGGGCCTGAATACCCGGGGAAGAATTTGAATGTGTTCATGCAGCCGTTGGTGGATGATTTGCACAATTCTTGGTACTTCCCGAGGTTGACATACAACCGACATTTGCAGCGGAACTTTTTGAGTGGGAGGACGTCATGTTCTATGTCTTGGACAACATTAAGGAAGTTCACGATGTGTGGATGAGGTAAATGGTGAATAAATTAGTTCTTTTTGTGAATTCGTTTAATACCATTCACTTTGTTTCTGTCTAAGATCCCTTTCCTTCTTTTAGTGAATTCATTTTTCAAGAGTGGACGGGAATGATGCCTCCTAATGACGAGGAGATGGCTACTCTTCTCCGAAAGGGTGCCCCCGGAAGTAAAAATTTTGTTGCTTGGTTCATGGAAAAAGTAATTTATAACTTGCCTCTAATACCTAGTTTAACATTTATAGTTTCTATTACCCGGAACTAATAAACCCAACAATTTCAATTAAATTTGTAGGGAAAAGATCCCAACACACCCATGGATGAGGAACTTAGATGGGTTTCCATGGGTTTTGACCGTCGGGTCATGACATGTGAAAAATATGATGTGAATGGGTATCGCTTCCATACAGAAGAGCACCAGAACAGTCGGCCTGATCCCAAAACTATAAATACAGGAGTGTTTACCGAAGGAGATAATAAAGTTGAGTACTACGGAAGGGTCGAAAAAAATATACGAGCTTTCATTCCGTCTTAGGCGCGAAGATCTCAGTCTCGTTGTGTTCAAAAGCCGATGGTTCGACCCAGATAAGGGACTGAAACATACGTCTTCCATTGGTTTAGTTGAAGTTAAACCATCAACGACATATGCCGGAACCGATCTTTTTATTGTAGCTAACCAGGCCACGCAAGTTTATTATCTGCCCTATCCATGCCAGAAAGAATACCTAAAGGGCTGGGAAGTTGTGTTCAAAGTATCGCCACATTGTAAGCTACCCGACCCAAACGATAACGACTACGACAACCTTAACCCTATGACATACGAGGGAGTGTTCTATCAAGAGCAACATGATGATGTGGACCCAAACAATAACGAAAACATGATTTTGGGTGATGATGATGTGGACCCAGATGATGACGACGCACAGGATGATGGTGAGGTAGTCGTCAATGTAAAGGAGATAATGATGCTTGAGAAGTTACATGACGACGTTGACGACATAGATGAACCTCCACTCCCCTCAGACAATGATGATGATATGCGTGATAGTGATGATGAGACATGCCGAGGAATGGATTACAACAGTGATGATTCGTATGGGTTCTAGCAGATGTACGTTTTATGCCTTTTTTTGTATGGTTTATTAATATGCTTCCTTTGCATAAATAATTATTAATATGCTTCCTTTCTTTGCATAAAGTTTTTATTATCCTTACTAATTGTTTATTCTTTCTCAATGCAGGTGACTGAACCATGGGCAAGGCTAATTCCAGCGGTTTGGCTGACACAATTCGCGATAAGATGACTCGATGTGGAGGAGCAAGCACCGTTCCCTCTCGCCTACGTGAGACTGGCGGGGGAATACCCCCTACTGGAGAAGAGGGCGGGGGAAGACCCCCTATAGGAGCAGGGGGCGGGTGACAAGGGGGAGGACGAGGAGGGAGAGGACGAGGAGGGGGAGGCTCCTCGTCAGACGGAGCGCGTGTCCAGAAACTGTGCTCCGTCTTAGACATAGGGGGCCGGCCTCGGACGTCCTCCTCTAGTGAGGTGCCCTCTGCTAGTGGCATCGTGGGCGATGACGATGAGGACGAGGAGGAGGACGGAGAAAGGGAGGATGTTGAGGGTGAGGAGGAGGACGATGAGAGGGAGGAGGTTGAGGGTGAGGAGGAGGACGAGGAGAGGGAGGAGGTTGAGGTTGAGGAGGGTACGGTTAAGAAGGGGTGGCTGCGTGGAGTGACTACCCTCCCTCGCCGTCGTCCTGCTACCGAGGCAGAGAAGACCCTCATTATTCCTAGTGGGATAGAGTAAGTGCTCACTTGTTTTTTCAATTTTAAATATTTTTCTATTTTTTGATTGTAATAAATCAACACATACTAATATTTTGATTCTTCTGCAGTACTTGGGATCTTCCAAACGGAGGCCGGCTTCCAAACGGCATGATTACTATTTTGCTGAGGGACTATTGGCCAGGCCTGTTCAACCCGCGCCCTGACGCGACCCGCGGTGCGAGGAGCGGGTGTTAGCGTTACGCTGGCATCACTACGAAGCTGCTAGGCTTGCGGACTTCGGGACTCATGCTAAGGCCGTGAGGGACCGTTTTTGGGTAAGTTTCTTCACAAGTACTCCATCAAATAATCCGTTTAGTTCATAGTTCATCACTTAACCCATGACTTGTTCCATGTTATATGCATGAATGTAGGAATTCTATAGAGTTGCGGAGGAGGACAAGGCCAAAGCCAACAAGGTCTTCGAGGTGGCTGCGGCTAAGCAGCTCCGTCAGATGCCGTACGAGGCGCGCTGGGTGGCCATCACACAGTTCTACCACTCTATCATGCACCAGAAGATGACCAAGCAGGAAGCGAGGAAGGAGCGCCCCCAGCTGACCAAGGAGCAGTACATGGCCGTAAGTAGCACATCCTTTTTATTCTCACGTTTGTGCTAAATTTCATTGTTTGATCTTGAAATGCCATGCTTTCATTATTTAGGTGATTCTGGGTTGGTGTAATGCAAAGGATGATGCATGGGCGGCGTTGGTGGATATGTGGCTCGGGGAAGATGCAGATTTTGCGGCCAAGAGCAAAATCAACAGGAAAAACCGTGGATCTGACGGAACACACAGTCAAGGAAACCGGAGCCACCATCGCTACAAGAAGCACAAGGTATATATATATATATATATATATATATATATATATATATATATATATATATATATATCGGATGCAACTTAGTACACATTTGATGGTTATGTCTGGACCAGGCTTGCCACATGGCCGCTCGGGGGTTCTTCACGGCGTGATCGAGCCCACCGTTAGTTACGTACAATTCCGGGGTACTTCCAACACTGGCTCGAGTGGGGCTAACCCATCCCGGGCACGTCCTAGCCCGTCCGTAGAGCAACAGGTAAGCATCTCTCCTTTTCATCCTCTTTGACACTCTTCTTTCCTGCATGGCTATGCTGATTAGTTCCATTGTGTCAAATTGTAGGCGTACTTTACGTATCTCAATGCTTATCGTCAAGAGGTAGTTGAACATGATGCCAAATGGACTTTGCTCGATGAGTACCGCGCACAAAAAATGGAGGTTAGTTAGTTTTCAGCACTTAGAGCCAAGCTACCTAAATTTGGGCTTTCACTATTTTGACTTCTGTCTTTGCTTTGTGAACTAACGTGCAGAACATGTACTTGGCGATGGAAAATGGCACTCGGGCTCCATCGATGGGACCTCCACCACCCAATCCTGGACCGGCCCCAGAAATGCTGACGTTTGAAGAATTCTTGGCACGTGGTGGTGACGAAACTCCGGTTAGTACATTGCCAACCTAGTCAAGCATCACCTATCATTTTTTCAGAAAATAGCTTGAGATCTCTCCTTAATGTCTCTTTCAAACACAATGTAGGCATCCGGCCATGGATCAAACGTTGGTGGTACTCCTGCTTCACGGAGCCCAGCCACCCCAATTCATAACCTAGGTGGTGATGCTTCTACCTCGACTCCTGGATCGCCTCTTTTTGTAAGTCCCCTACTCTCAAGATGCAAATTTTCATAGTTAGAACATTTTCGAAGCCGCAAACTTAGAACTAGATAAAATGCCATGCTAAATGCCATCTTAAACGGTTGTGACTCTTCATTTTGTAGTGATGATGCTATTTGGAGGTGGACTTTGGGTTCTGGCGATGGGCGTTCCTCGTCGGCTTCGACTTCGACTTATGTAGTGGATGCTATGTTGGATGATGGTTTTTATGTTGGATACTATGTAGTCGATGCTCTATTGTTGATGTTGATGCTATGTTGGATATGATGCTATATGCTTGATGTTGATGCTATATAGTTGTTTGAAATGATGATTTGATGATGCTATATAGTTCTGTGATGGAGATGTTGTTATATATGTTGTTTTGCTGCTGTACCTATTTTCTTTGTGGAGCAGAATTTAAAATTAATAAAAAAAATTGTCCAGAACTATGCCTACGGTTAAACCGTCGGCATAGGTAACAGCTAGGAAGTACCAGATATTGACACGTGTCCACATATGCCTACGGTTTAGATCAGATATATGCCTACGGTTAAACCGTCGGCATAGACAGGCGCCAGGAGGTACCAGATCTCGACACGTGTCCCGCCTATGCCGACGGTTTACCCGTAGGCGTATATAGAATCTATGCCTACGGTTAAACCGTAGGCATATGTTGGACACGTGTCGAGATCTGGTAGGTGTACGGCACTTGACGGACGTGCCGTCAACTTCTTTTGCTGACGGCTAACTATGCCGACGGTCACCGTAGGCATAGATTATCTATGCCGACGGGTTTCCTATGCCGATGGGGAGCGGGGATATGCCGAGACTATCGTTACCGACGGGGATATGCCGACGGTGACCGTCGGCACAGGCTATGCCGACGGTTTATGTGCCTTTGCCGATGGTTTTAACCGTAGGCATACTGCCTGAATCCTGTAGTGCATGATTCCGCCACCCACAACCTCCTCGCAACCCCTGCACCTGAACCCGTCAAACCTCCGATCCACATTTGCCTGTGACATCGCGGCTAGACGTGTCATTGCCTACTCCGGCATGCTCCTGACTAGGCCTGGTCATGATGACACGGTCGGCGTCCGCATCTCGGCCTTGGCGATACCTCTTGTATGCGTCAAAATCGGCTGCACCAACATAAAAATTTCAGTTGCTTGATATTTATTTTTTCACGAATACGCGTGATGTGTATCATTCCATTGATAAAAGGTAGAAAGTACAGTGTTGCAAGCCTCGTAGAGCGTACACTAGAGGGCGCTCTCGAGGACGCCGTTGAGCAGCAAGAGATGGGGTTGCTCAGCCCTGATTACAAGGGATCAGGTGATATTTAGCGAATCTGATAAACAAGTGTTTCATGCTAGACTTGAGGCTCGCATGCATGCATGGATCCGTGTCGGACAAACAACGAACGTTCCGTTGTCAGCTAGGCTTGTAGTACTATGCATGGATCGTGGTTTACTCGTTAAGTTGTCCGTTCTCTTGCATACACGCAAGCCACAGCTAGCACATGATACACGATTAACTCCCTTTCCATTAATTCCAAGTATGCATCTCTTCAGACGTGACAAGCTCGCACGTACGTACGCGTGTACTCTTGGCGACTATTCAACTCAGAGCGATTGCTCCTGTCAAAAAAATACAAAAAAAACTCAGAGCGATTGCACGCCATGCACGTGCGATTGTAGTTGCCGTGACTCGTCTCTTCATCGTGACTGTCCGGCGATCGTGACTCGTCTGAGGGACATGACTGTGATAACTGATAAGCACAGCTAGACACTATCAGTTCCTCTCTCGCTACAGTGCTTCGAGAGGAGAGCAGAGAGGCGTCCCGTGCTCCCCCGTTTCCCCGGCGCGGCCGTGGGTTTCACTTTCCTCCGCCGGCCGTTCTGGCGGCGGGAGGACGGGGAAACCCCGGATCTAGTCGCTCGGGTGATGGGAGTGACGCCGGCGTGGTGGAGAATAAGGTGCCTGAGGTCCATGCTCCCTCCCGGCGTTGGTGCTGCTGGCGTCGGTGGATCTGCAGGAGCTGGTGGCGAGCGTAGCTGGAGTGGCGGCGGTGACAGCTACGATTCGGCCTTTTGTCCCCCTCCTTCGCCGTCTCTTCGACGTGTTCTCCGGCGTCGATCTGGAGGATGTGGGGTGTACAGGAGTGCTCTGATTGATGCTGTGTCCCTTCTAATGCTTATGCGGGCTGTTCTGCCGGCGTTGGTCGGCGAGATTGGCCTGACCGCCTGCCCAGGTCGGGGCGTGCCCCCCGCCGACGTGCCTTCCTCGACGCCAAGGACTCGTCGCCTCCGGCGAGCGGCTCATGCGGCGACCTCAACGGGATTGACTGCGGTTGCAGTCCCCTATCGTCCTGCGCAGGTGACTCAGCGGCCTACCTCTTGCTCTTCGTCCTCCGGCGGGGCTTCGGCGGCGCGACGGCGAGGGAAGGTTGGCGGCGGATCTGGTGCTGTGGGAAATATCCTAGGGACCCGGTTGTAATTTTGTCTTTTTCTAGGTGTTTTCTGTTAAGGGGACAGCTGTCCTGTATCTGGATGTCTCCAGTGTGGTCCTGTTGTTTTCCTTTCTGTTTTAATCCAGATATGGTTAATAAAAAAAAAAGAAAAAAAGATAAGCACAGCTAGGAGCTAGCTAGCTGACAAGCTAAGGTTGGCCGTAGCCGCGTGGCTACTCCCGCCCTTCTTTTCCATCGCTTAGGGCATCTTCGACCGCGACCCGCGCCCGCAACCGTCTAGGCCGTGTGGTCTGGACGTATTGTGCCATCCAATTCGGGTCTGTATCGGTTCGCAGGGCGGTCTGGACATACTCTTTTTCGTAAACCGGAGACAAACGTGGGGCCTTTGCGGACGCCCGGATAGCACCCACGCCTGCTTCTGACCACACTGGCCTACCCAAACCCCCTCCTCCGTCGCCCGCGCACGTTCCCATCTGGCGCCAGCTGCACGCCCGCTTCTAACCATATTGAAGACTGCTCAGGGCGGATGTGACCTCTCACTGCCTCCGTCATTGAAGCGGCACGCCGGCTGAGGGCACCACCCGCTGCACGCCCGGCAGAACACACTTCCTCGCAGTAGTCAAACGCCTCCATTAAACCCGCATGGAAGCCGAGAAATCTACTCCGGCCACACGTCCGTTCACGAGCGGGTCGACATCAAACACAACGCCGGGCAAGCTCCTCCCGTCCGCCCTCTATTTAAAGGAGGCCAAACGCCGGGCAAGAATCGCACCACTCCGCCGCTCCCCATCTCCTTCTTCCACCATTTTCTCCACCCTTTCGATGGTCTCCGACGAGCAGGAGGAGCAGTTCTCTGGCAGAAAGCCGGCTGGGTGGACCGCCGAGTCCACTGGATATGAGCGAGGCAGCTCGCTGCTCCACCTCCCTCGCCTAGCCCAACAGAGCAAGTTGCCGCCCAACCCGGCGCGTGGTTCAACAACTCACTGCTCCAAGCCAGCTCGCGGAGGAGTGGCGAGTTGCTCCAGGCCAGCATAGGGGAGGGGGGGGGGGAGCATGGTGGCACGGGCATCGTGGCTGGCGTGGACGATGCCGTGTCGTACCGCCCCACCCGTGCGACCGTGTCATCCGACGTCAACGCACGCGTAACCGCGCCCTGCCTGCAGAGAAACAAGCCGGCTGCGCGGACATCGACGAGGTGGTGGCAGCGAGGTGGCGGCCAGCACATCCGCGCCTGCCACCATCATCGAGGAGAAGTAGAACATGGGAGGTTGCCGCTGCTTGGGTGCCATGAAGGCCACCGCTGAGGCGACGCCGGCGTATGATACGTCTCCAACGTATCTACAATTTATGAAGTATTCATGCCATGTTTACACCAATTGGGTATGATTTTGGTGCACTTTTATATGATTATTGGGAACTAACCTATTGACCTAGTGCCCAGTGCCAATTCTGTTTTTTGGCTATTTTTTGTTTCGCCGAAAATCCATACCAAATGAAGTCCAAATGGCACGAAAATTTACGGTGGTTTTTTTATGGATAAGAAGAGACCCACGAAGCTTCGGAGGAGGGCCAGACGAAGTCCAGGGGAGTCACGAGCTCACCTGGCGCCCCCCTCCCCACTAGGGCGCGCCGTCTGAGCTCGTGGGTCCCTCGGCACTCCCCCTGACATGATTCCAACGCTGAAAAATATTATAAATCTAGAAACCCCCAGAAAGAAACCTAGAACTCCCACGCCATCGCCGCAAGCCTCTGTACCGAAGCAATCTCATATGGAGGCCTTTTCCGGCACCCTGCCGGAGGGGGAAATCATCACCGGAGGCCATCTTCATCAACCCGGCGGTCTCCATGACGAGGAGGGAGTAGTTCACCCTCGGGGCTGAGGGTATGTACCAGTAGCTATGTGTTTGATCTCTCTCTCTCTCTCTCTCGCGCGCGCGCGATCTTGATAGGGCAAGATCTTGATGTATCATGAGCTTTGTTAATATAGTTGGATCATATGGTGTTTGCTACTTGTGAGCTGCATTGGGATTTCCTCGAAGAGGAGAGGATGATGCAGTACAGTAGAGATAAGTATTTCCCTCAGTTAAGAACCAAGGTTATCAATCCAGTAGGATAACCAAGCACAACCTCATTAGCAGCACCTGCACAAACAAAAGCAAATACTTGCACCCAACGCGAACAAGGAGGTTGTCAATCCCCTCGGCGGTTAATTGTAAGGATCAAATCTTGTAGTGGTAGATAGATAGATAAAATAAATTGCAAAATAAAATAAAAGTAAATAAATTGCAGCAAAATATTTTTAGGGTTTTTGTTTATATGATAAAGATAGACCCGGGGCCATAATTTTCACTAGAGACTTCTCTCTTGAACGCAAAGCATACGGTGGGTAGACAAATTACTATTGGGCAATTGATAGAAAAACGCATAGTTATAACGATATTCAAGGCAATGATCATGTATATAGGCATCACGTCCGAGACAAGTAGACCGACTCCTGCCTGCATCTACTACTATTACTCCACTCATCGACCTCTATCCAGCATGCATCTAGAGTATTAAGTATAAAACAGAGTAACGCCTTAAGCAAGATGACATGATGTAGACAAAGTAAATCCAATCAATATGAATAAACCCCATCGTTTTATCCTCAATGGCAACAATACAAATATGTGTCTTGTCCCCTACTTTATCACTAGGATATAGAACACCGCAAGATTGAACCCATCACAAAGCACCTCCCCCATTGCAAGATAAATTAATCTAGTTGGCCAAACCAAACCGATAGATCAGAGAGAAATACAAAGTTATAACAATCATGCATAAAAGAGTTCAAGGAAGACTCAATTAATATTCATAAATATTCAGATCATAAATCCACAATTCATCGGATCCCAACAAACACACCACAAAAAAGATTACATTGGATAAAACTCCAAAAACATCCAGATGGGATCATGGAAGAACAGAAGCTTGCGGCGGCGGAAAAGTTTTCTCGTGTGGCTCTCTGGTATATTGGGAATATTTGAGAATTTATAGCGAAGGAATTAGGTCAAGAGGTGCCACGAGGGGCCCACAAGTCCGGGGGCGCGCCCTACCACCTGGGCGTGCCTCCTGAGCTTGTCGCTCCCTGTCTCTTCTGGTCCAGAAAAAATTAATCTAATTTTTTTTCTCTGTTTGGACTTCGTTTGATATTGATTTTCTGAAAAGCCAAAAACAAGCAAAAAACATCAACTAGCACTAGGCACTAGGTTAAGAGGTTAGTCCCAAAAAATAATATAAAATTGCATATAAAACATCCAAGATTGATACTATAATAGCATGGAACAATAAAAAATTATAGATACATTGGAGACGTATCAAGCATCCCTAAGCTTAATTCCTTCTCGTCCTCGAGTAGGTAAATGATAAAAACAGAATTTTTGATATGGAATGCTACCCAACATGTTTATCATGTAATCTCTTTACGGCATATAAGTTATGAAGCGATGAATTAACAATACTAACATAATAATATCCATGAAGATAAGAAGCATAATCATTAAACTTTCAAAATATACGATCCATAAGGAGTGTTATGCCTACTCACTTTCTCATATTAATAATTGTAGGAGATATGCCCTAGAGGCAATAATAAATGTTATTATTTATCTCCATGTTTGTGATTATGTTTATGTTCCATGCTATAACTGCTATGGTTCTTGAGTCTACAATAACCACGAGTCTCGGAGGAAGACTCATATGCACGTGTTGAATAATAAACGGTAAAATGTATTCCTAGTCTGGCCTTTAAGACTAGCTCAAGTGTTGCATGATGGTTCTGTTTTCCTGATCATAGGCATGACTATGCTGGCAACTTTGAGGACACAATGTTAGGAGAACACTTGTGTTGAATCGACCCGAATTGATGTTATGCTATGAGATACATTCGTCACAAGTTAATGGTTAATAACACAGAGAAAGTTAACGTTTGCATAATTCCTTAGACCATGAGGGTATCGAGTTTCTTCATGCTTGCTCCATGAACTTTGGGGTTTGTTAAACGTCATCCGTAAATGGGTGGCTATTACGGCGGCTTACGGGTTCATGGAAAAGTGTGTCAAGGGACTTGATAGCTCAAGATTGGGATTTGCTCCTCCGACGATGGAGAGGTATCTCTGGGCCCTCTCGGTGTTACGGTATCCACCATCGTCTGGCCAGACACATTGTGATTTGATCACAGGGATGCCGGAACACGGGAACGAGAAAAGAGAACAAAACCGGCAACGAGGTAACTGGCATAGTGGACAAGTTGTTGATCCACGGGGATGCTGATAAATCTCACCTCGGGTTTTGTAACATATCGTGAAGCAACAGGAATAGCACACGGCAACTGGAGGTTTACTCGAATATTCATTCGTGTGGGTATAGGGGTCAATATGGGTGTCCACGGCTCCGATGTTGATCATTAATCGGAAAGAGTTCCGGTCATGTCTATACTTCACCGAACCTATAGGGTCACACGCTTAAGGGTCGTCTATCTGCTGAATACTAGACAGAGAGTCTGAGAGAAAATCACTGGAAAAGTTTCGGACGCAACGGAAACGTTCCGGAGAGGACACCGGAATAGTTCCGGTAAAACTGAAAAGTTGTTTCGGGGTATACCATTAAGTCAAATTGGTTCTGGCACACGCCTGGAAATTCTTGGAGGGTGCCAGAATTATTCTGGAAAATTCTGGGATTTTTTCGGGATGAAAACCGGAAATGTTCCGGAGCTGCCGGAACCGGTTTGGTTGCTTTTCGCAGATGAAAAACACTAATCCGAAATTGTTTCGGAACACGTCCAAAATCATTTGTGTGGGTACTAGAATTATTCTAAGACCAACAGAAATATTTTCGGATTTAACGGTCGTGGAAAATTGGTTCCGTGAATAGTGAAAATCACTTTATGGTTACTTTATGGAAAGCCACCTTTTAGGGCTTTTTCAAAAGGCTTCTAGAAGGACTTGGGGGCTAAGAAACCCCCCTTGGGGGGGCCCCATGAGGGGTGGCCGGCCACATGAGGGGCTCCTCCATGGGGCCCCACTTGCTCCATTACTTCCCTTTTATGCCCTTGTGGAGGACTCCATACATGGGCATTTTTGGGTTTTTGGAATGGCATCTCTACCCCTTGGCTTTCCTATAAATAGAGGTGGAGAGGTGCTCTCCACACTCATCCCTTACTCTCATACACATGCCATGCTCGTCTGGCTCTCTCTCTCTCCCTCCCACGAAAAGAGTTTTCGTAGAGCCGAAAGACTGTCTGGGTTCCGGTGGGAACTAGTTCTAGACGGCAAAGCCCTGCCGGATAGATGACACCGTATGTGTGCAACTCTGTAGAGAGATCGTAGTTTCGGTCTTAGTTCGAGAGTGCCTCCCGAAGGGCTGTCCGAGTGACTGTCCGAGTTTCGTGGGTCCTCCCGAAGGGCTGTCCGAGTGACCGTCCGAGTTTCGAAGGTCCTCCCGAAGGGCTATTCGTGACACCGTCCGAGGGACTGTCAGACTGCCTCCCGGAGGGCTGTCCGAGGGGCAGTCAAGGGAGTACATCCTCGTGGTTGGGAGGTTGTAAATCCTAGCTACGGGGATCTGCACCGCCGATCGTCATCGACTCTACTTCCGCTGTGCTACGAGTCGGTAACGAAAAGATCAAACCTTGTATGCAGTCTCCATAGTGGCCCTGGGCTGGTGCATAGATCGGAAATTTTTTGTTTTCTGCTGCGTTCCCCTCAATAATGGCATGACTCTATCTTCACCGCAAATATATAAATAGTGAGCACCCCGGTGTCAAACCAGGCAATTGGATCGTACTTCTAACACGTTTCAACATTTTCATCTCTCACGCAATACATAAGCGCAAGCCATGGACATAGCACTAGGTGGAGTAGAATGCGGTGATAGGGATCAAATAATGGAAAGGAGAAGAAGAAAGTCTCACATCAACTCGGCGGATCAACGGGCTATGGAAATGCCCATCAATCGATATCAATGTGAGGAGTAGGGATTGCCATGTAACGGATGCACTAAGACCTATAAGTGTATGAAACTCAAACTAAAAACTAAGTGGGTGTGCATCCAACTTGCTTGCTCATGAAGACCTCAGGCATTTGAGGAAGCCCATCATCGGAATATTCAAGCCAAGTTCTATAATGAAAAATTCCCACTAGTATATGAAAGTGACTACATAGGAGACTCTCTATATGAAAAACATGGTGCTATTTTGAAGCACAAGTGTGGAAAAGGATAGTGACTACATAGGAGCCTCATCCCGACTTGTGGGGGAATCATAATCTCCATCATGCTTTCATCACTGGGTCAATGCTCTAATAATGATGATCATCGCACTTTTATTTACTTACAACTCAATATTACAACTCATTACTAAAACAAATATGACTCTATATGAATGCCTGTGGCAGTGTACCAGGATGTGCAATGATCTAGCGTAACATGTATCAAAAATGTTGAATGGTGGCTTTGCCACAAATAGTATGTCAGCTATATGATCATGTAAAGCAATATGACAATGATGATGTATGTCATAAAAACGGGATGGTGGAAGTTGCATGGCAATATATCTCGGAATGGCTATGGAAATGCCATAATAGGTAGGTATGGTGGCTGTTTTGAGGAAGGTAAAAAGGGTTTATGTGTGAAAGAGCATATCATATCACGGGGTTTGGATGCATCGGCAAAGTTTGCGCCAACTCTCGAGGTGAGAAAGGGCAAGGCACGGTACCGAAGAGGCTAGCAAATTATGGAAAGATAGAAGTGCGTATAATCCATGAACTCGCATTAGACATAAATAACTCATACTTATTGCAAAAGTCTATTAGCCCTCGAAGCAAAGTACTAACCGCATGCCCCTTGGAGGAGGTTGGTAGGAGTTAACCATCGCGCGCCCCTGATTATAACATCACTCAAGGATTTCATTTCAGACCTATAAATGCTCGAACTTCCCTGTCATGCCACAACTAATATTTAGGTGAATATGTCATAACAAAATTTAATACCGATATTTCTACTAACGAATGGTCATGAACCTATATTCTTTCATATTACGACATTAGTGATCTACATGAAGGTTTTTATTATACCCCCGGGATACCTTATCATATCAGGACCATTCTTTTAACATGTGCAAATTGCCATTACTATTTACTAGACTCTCAAAAAGATATAAGTGAAGCATGAGAGTGCAACTATTTCAACAAAATATAACCACTGCCGTGCTCTAAAAAGATATAAGTGAAGCACTAGAGCAACTGCCTAACTCAAAAGATATAAGTGAAGCACAAAGAGTATTCTAACAAATCACGATAATTGTGTGTCCCTCTCAAAAGGTGTGTTCGGCAAAGATGATTGTTGTAAACTAAAAAGCAAACAAAGAAAATAAAACTATGGCACAAGACGCTCCAAGCAAAACACATATCATGTGATGAATAAAAATATAGCTCCAAGTGAGTTACCGATAGATTGTAGACGAAAGAGGGGATGCCATCCGGGGCATCCCCAAGTTTAAACGCTTGGGTATTCCTTGAATATTACTTTTTGGTGCCTTGAGCATCCCCAAGCTTAGGCTCTTGCCGCTCCTTATTCCATTATCCATCATGATCTCACCCAAAACATGAAAACTTCAGCACACAAAACTCAACAGAAACTTCGTGAAATCCGTTAGTATAATAAACATATCAAAACATTTAGATACTGTTGTAAAATGATTCATATTTAATATTGGCATAATGTTAATGTACTCCAACTTCTCCATGACCTATACCCCCCGATACAATCCATAGATACATCAAAATACGCAAACTATGCCAGAAAAACATAATCTGTTTAAAACAGTACAGTCTATAATGATGGAATATTTGACTATACTTCTGTAACTTCAAAAATTCTGAAAAATTAGGACAACGTAAACAATTCATATTCCAATACTGTGTAAAAATTTCAGCAATTATTGACGTTCCAGCAAGAAACTAAACTTCCCGTACGGAACGCAAAAGTTTCTTTTTTCAAACAGCATCAATAATACTATCATCCGCATCATCCTAAAGGCATTACTTCGCACAAACACTAATTAAAACATAAAAACACAATCATAACAGTAGCTAAAATTGTGTGACACAACAAAAATAAAAAGTGAAATAAAGATAAATATTGGGTTGCCTCCCAACAAGCGCTATTATTTTATGCCCCTAGCTAGGCATAATACATAGTTTCAAGTATTATCATCCTGCAAATTTATTTCCTCGATTATGCAACCATGCTTCTTAGGAGAATTTACATTCATATTTTTAACAATTATACTCCTAGGGGCAAAGTTGAGGAATTTGTTTCTAGTGATAGGTTCCTTTATTATATCAATAAAGTTGGGATGGACACTAATCATTTTAATGTCTTCGTTTCCCTTACTAGATGTGGCACCCTTATTTTTAGGAACATACATAAACTTGCAATTTTTATCAAGAGGAGTTCTATCAATAGTTTTAACGGAGGAAAAGACGGAACCCAAATTGTTAATAATTTCCTCCAACTTATCGATTCTAGCTGGACCTTGTTCTATCCTTTCATTAATTATCGGTTCCTTTTCCTTCAACATCTTTAGTGTAGTTCCTACCTTAGAACCAAATTGAGTAATATGATTGTGGACCTTTTTGTTTATATTCTCAAGATGTTCAATAGTAGACATTTTATTTTCAATGGCCTCTAACCTTTGCATAACATGTTCCAAAGTCAACAATGTTTCATTAATAGTGATAGGTGGTGATCCCACCAAATTTCCCATAGCATTGAAAGCATCCATAGGGTGACTACTCAAGTAATTTCCTCCGGTAATAGTGTCAAGCACAAATCTATACCAAGTAGTAATACCCACATAAAAATTCCGAAGAAGAACGGTAGTGGATTGCTTACGAGTTGACCTATTTTGAGCATCACAAATCCTATACCAAGCATCTTTTAAATTCTCTCCTCCCCTTTGTTTAAAATTTAGCACTTCATTTTCAGGGGTACATGTAACAATTGAAGGACTAGCCATAATGTCAAAGCAAGCAGACAAGCAAATAAGATATATTTGTGTTTTTGTAAAATATTTTAGAAGTGGGGGAAATGAAAATGAGAGGAAAATGCAAATAAAAAGGCAAATAAAATAAAAGCAAGTAGATGATAGTTTGTGCAAAGGTACTTCATAAGTTTTGGTGATGTCTCCCAGGCAACGGCGCCAGAAATTCTTGCTGCTACTTGTGAGCTGCGTTGGGATTTCCTCGAAGAGGAGGGGATGATGCTGTACAGTAGAGATAAGTATTTCCCTCAGTTAAGAACCAAGATTATCAATCTAGTAGGAGAACCAAGCAAAACCTCATTAGCAGCACCTGCACACACAAAAGCAAATACTTGCTCCCAACGCGAACAAGGGGGTTGTCAATCCCCTCGGCGGTTAATTGTAAGGATCAAATCTTGTAGTGGTAGATAGATAGATTGCAGCAAAGTATTTTTAGGGTTTTTGTTTATATGATAAAGATAGACCCGGGGGCCATAGTTTTCACTAGAGGCTTCTCTCTTGAACGCAAATCATACGATGGGTAGACAAATTACTGTTGGGCAATTGATAGAAAAGCACATAGTTATGACGATATTCAAGGCAATGATCATGTATATAGGCATCACGTCCGAGACATGTAGACTGACTCCTGCCTGCATCTACTACTATTACTCCACTCATCGACCGCTATCCAGCATGCATCTAGAATATTAAGTATAAAACAGAGTAGCTCCTTAAGCAAGATGACACGATGTAGACAAAGTAAATCCAATCAATATGAATAAACCCCATCATTTTATCCTTAATGGCAACAATGCAAATACGTGTCTTGTCCCCTACTTTGTCACAGGGATATAGAACACCGCAAGATTGAACCCATCACAAAGAACCTCTCTCATTGCAAGATAAATCAATCTAGTTGGCCAAACCAAACCGATAGATCGGAGAGAAATACAAAACTATAACAATCATGCATAAAAGTGTTCAGAGAAGACTCAATTAATATTCATAAATATTCAGATCATAAACCCACAATTCATCGGATCCCAACAAACACACCGCAAAAGAATATTATATCGGATAGAACTCCAAGAACATCGAGTAGAACATTGTATTGAAAATCAAAGAGAGAGAAGAAGCCATCTAGCTATAAGCTATGGACCCGTAGGTCTGTGGTAAACTACTCACAAATCATCAGAAGGGCATCAAGGTTGATGAAGAAGCCCTCCGTGATCAATTCCCCCTCCGGGAGAGTGCTGGAAAAGGCCTCCAGATGGGACCGTGGAAGAACATAAGCTTGCGACGGCGGAAAAGTTTTCTCGTGTGGCTCTCTGGTATATTGGGAATATTTGGAAATTTATAGCGAAGGAATTAGGTCAAGAGGTGCCACGAGGGGCCCACAAGCCTGGGGGGCATGCCCTACCCCCTGGGCGCGCCTCCCAAGCTTGTCGCTCCCTCGTGACTTCCCTGTTCTTCTCCCGAAGCTTCTAGGGTCTCTTCTGATCCAGAAAAAATTAATCCAAAGTTTTTTTCTCCGTTTGGACTTCGTTTGATATTCGTTTCCTGAAAAGCCAAAAACAAGAAAAAAACAGCAACTGGCACTAGGCACTAGGTTAATAGGTTAGTCCCAAAAAATGATATAAAATTACATATAAAACATCCAAGATTGATACTATAATAGCATGGAACAATAAAAAATTATAGATACGTTGCAGATGTATCAGTGTTCTTCCCTCTCTATCTTTGTTGTGAGGATTGAGTGCTGCCCTTTATGGTTTCATTATTGTCGGATTGAATACTTTGGATTTGAGAACACTTGATGTATGTCTTGCATGTGGATACCCATGGTGACAATGGGGTATTCTATTGAGTCACTTGATATATGTTTTGCTAATCAACTTGTGGATTCCCGAGGTGACACTGGGTAATCTAGGCACATAGGTTGATACATGTTTTCGTCATACTTTCTCCGATAGAAATTTTGGGGTAACCTTTGAAGTTTTTTGTGTTGAATTGAATATTATGAATCTGAAATTGTTTGATGCATATCGAATAATTGGCTCACGAATACTTGTAGTGACATTGGAATATCTAGATGACATTAGAATTGATTGATGCGTATCAGATGGTGTAATTCTAGTACGAACTCTAGGGCTGTTTGTGACACTTATAGGGACGACTCAATAGATTGATCGGAAAGATAACTTTGAGGTGGTTTGCTACCTACAACAATTTCATCTTATGTTATCTGCTATTGATAAGAACTTTGGAGTGATTTTTTGTCGCACGTTGAGGGATGATTATATGATTCAATTATGTTAGCACTGTTGAGAGATTGCACTAGTGAAAGTACGAAATCTAGGCCTTCTTTCCAAGCATTGCAATACCGTTTGTGCTTAATTTTGTTACTTTCTACCTTGCTGTTTTTTATTGTTCAGATTATAAAAGCCTATATCTACTATCCACACTACACTTGTATCACCATCCCTTCGCCGAACTAGTGCACCTATACAATTTACCATTGTATTGGGTGTGTTGGGGACACAAGAGATTGTTTGTATGTGATTGCAGGGTTGTTTGAGAGAGACCATCTTCATCCTATACCTACCACGGATTGATAAAGCTTAGGTCATCCACTTGAGTAAAATTTGCTGCTGTCCTACAAAACTCTGCGCTTGGACGCCCAACCAAATAAACAAGAATAAATTTGTGTAGTAAACATCAGCGTACACAGCCGGTGTCTTGCCCTCTGGCAGGCCACCGTCGACCCCCTACCCAAAAACAAACGGTGATCCGCGCAGCGTAGGGACCCTTCCTCTCGGGCTGAAGCATCAGCCGACGGTTCCACTCCGATGAGCGGTGGGGAAGCGAGCCGCCCTTTGCGCGGAAGCATATACCTCCGGGGCTCACAGCTGCCGGACAGCGGGGCGACAATGGAGATCCGCCGCGGCCGGCAGTAGACTAGTCAAGGGTATCCATGTCGTCGGAATGGATATCCGCCGCCGCCGGCCGTAGACTAGTTTTATCTTAGTCCGATATCGTTTTTAGTTAAAAATATGTTCAAAATGTAAATGTTTTCGTCCGGTTTGTATGAAATACGCTGTGTTTGCATGAGTTTCATCTGGTTTGTTGAAAAAATGTTTGGAATGTATGCGTGCAGTGTTGGATGGTGGCCTCCTGCATCCGTGTCCGCGAACTGATCCCACCTATCCGCGGACGGATACCAAAGGAAATTTGCGGGCTGTGGGAGATGCCCTTAGCACAATTAGCATAACGGAAAGGGAAATGACCCCCTTGGGTCGACCGGTCCTTGCGCCACTTCAATCACTCGCGTGAGAGCCACGGCCCCTATACGGGCCTGCCCATCGACAGCGGACACAAGCATTTTTATCCCAATTCCTTTTGAGACTGGATTTTTTTTTTATCCAAATCAACTGGGGGACGTCAGACCAACGCACGTATCTCTATATGAGCCTACGGCCAGGATAACGGGAGCGAGTGGAACTGGGAGTAACCACACCTTTTCGTTACAAATAACTTGGACAGACAAAGTCAGGAACAGAGCAGCTTAACACTGAATACACAAAACTCGAACGCAAAGCCTATGGACATACCCGTAGCTTAGGCTAGTACTGTGGAAGCAGACTCCATGGCACCTAGTGCTCTTGAGAGCTCCACCTTGGCAAACCAAACAAAAGTAAAGCCAACATATATATAGATCTATAGCATGAATTTACCAAAAGCAATCAAGTTATACTCGACAGTATAGAGAACTAGGAATCTCTTTAAGGAACCTGAACTATCTAAATCAGGATGCGCGCAACAAAAATGACCTATAGAATCACAAACCTTGGAACAACTGAAAGCAATCAAGAAACATTTCCACATGCAAGTAGAAACCAGGGTACAACAGTACAATAAGCCATACATGAACTGGTAGCATAGGGAATCAGTAAGCATCTAAACAACAGACCCCCACCAGTGTATCTATTTCATTTGGTAAAAGTGTAGATCTTGCTCTCACATTTATTTGAAGGGTGTGTTCACACTTCTGTTGATTTATATAAAATTTCAAATTTCAAAGCTCATCAATGCTTAAACATGTGTTACTTATTACCAATAGCTTGATCAAACAATTAACTATAAGAGGGATGATCAAAATGCAGTGTCTTTTATAATCTTCTATACTATTGCTTGAATGGGACCTAAAGCCAACTTTCAGCCCAAAGAAAGATAGGTGTACCCCAATGAATAACACAGGCAGTCTAGAAAGCATTGTGATATCACCATTTGTTTCAGTTCATAGTCATCTGGCAATCCTTTCATTTTGATAAAACCAGGCAGAATTTCTTTGGTAGAAACGGAGGAAGCTGAACTGAGATATTCTATATAGCAACATCTCCTCATAATTGAAAGCATGTCTACAAAGCCTCATAAGCTCCACCAAGATACTAAACTTCTGATACCAGGACCTGGAATGGTACTTAGCTAGGAAATTATGTTACCATTTCAAACTTGCTTATATATACCTATATACGAATTGGTAAGACAAAGTTTCACCTGCAGTTCCATATCTAATTTTTCCTATATGAAACTGAGTGTAAATATCTAGCAAAAAAAAAAACAAGCAAATGTGTAATGCAACAATATATTAGCAAGCATGCAGTCAGATGCAGCCATAGCATCTTCTGTGTAATTATCTTTCTTAATAAGGTTAATGAAGTTTGGAGGAATCTCTTGGGAATTAGATGCAACACAGACCTTGTACGATATAGTGGTAAGTTAACTTCCGCATGGACACACCATTTTAAAGAATAGAACTCCAGTACAGTAACCATCTGGCAGCCATTCTTGCTTCTGTTACATTTTGCTGGCTGGGAATAATAGCACATTGACAATTCCATTTTATGTGTGACTATGCTTATCTTGTAAACATAAAAGTATAGGATGGCAGGACCATTCAACATACAACAGAGAAGATTGTTGCTTATTAACAAATCATGTCATATGGTTTGAGCAATTTCAGTTCAGCACACATCTTCACCCTTTATTTAGGCGAATTGTGCAACCAAAAATATTCAAATACATAGCAAGAGACATGAAGTATAACAAAAAAAATAAATCAGTTTTGTGCTTCCAAGAGAGGTGTGCTCACATGTGTTATCCTATAACAGGTTGGGCATGTGTATCAAAAGCAGTAAAACATGGACGTATTACACAATCATAAGAAATACACTAACATCATGGAACTTTATTCTTTTATTAATAGAACCTGAACAACAGGATAACGCCGTGTATGGCTTCTACAGTCTGAACCAAAAGGACTAGCTATAATGTTAGTCAGTAGTGAAGCTCCCTTGCATTTAGTACGACAAATGTTAAGAAAAATATACATTAATGGTAGACTTCATGGTACTTACGATGAAAGTGCTAACTGGTATCTAGAATATATTATATGTCGAACAGCTGCAAACGCAACCTAACATGATTTTATCTTACTATAATAAAGAAGTAACCATTCTATGAATGCATAAACCTAATACATATTTTCATGTTTTTTACTATGATGATGCATTCTCTATCAAATCGAGCATAATCACATCACAAAATATTTGAGCAAGCATGAATAGTAAAAAAATAAAATATTTTCTCAAATTTTTATCTTCAGTGGAAACCAAATAAATCTGTTACACATGTAGTAATGTTTCAGATCAGATTACATACACCAAAATAAGGGACGCCCTTTCTTCCTCTTCATTTTAAGATTAACAGATTATTGCGCTTATTAGTTAAATAGTTACAGTTACCTGGTATATGATTAGGACTACACTGTAAGTACATTCTGAAAGTGGGCGTGCCTCTGATCTCAAATGTTTGAATTTTTTTACTGTCGTGATCAAGTAAAGAAGGATGGAAACGGCAATTCGATGTCAACAGATATATATCAACTAAAGTTTAGTTAGATATGTTTACTAAACACCAACATGGCAAGGCAAATAAAAAGAATTGTTGCTGAGCTAAACAAAGTAGAAGGAAGGGAAAAAGATTACCAATGCAAACTGAAAGATAAAGTACTGGAGTAAATATGGAAAGCAAGGCAACAAAAGAGAACTAATTATTTATGTAAGTCGACATTTATCGTTCGGAATTTATGAGTGAAAAATATCACGGAAGTTTTCAACACGAAATAAGCCAATCTAACTAGCAATTTCGAAACACTCTATCATCAGCATACATGTAATGCTAAATTTCCTAACATGACCACGGGCATTTTAAGACTCCTTGCAGCAAACGAGAACATGTATGATTTGACATACGCCATAACAACCCGAACATGATCGATTTCAAAGACATCATAATCCTTCCTTTAGCTTATTCTTGAACAATACAATTCTGTTGACCGGTATTCCTCTTTCCATTGTGCCTCACTGTTAGAAGAGAAAATAATTAAATCTGCAATTCATCAAATTATATATTGTAGCTTGTGGTTCGATAGCTACCCTGCAGTCCACCGTCAGGAACGTCAAACCAATACGTAGGATAGAGAACATGGAAAAAATATTGGAAAAATCTCCCCAGGTCGTCCATGGAGGGAGAGGAGTTCTTGTGGTGGTGGAAGCTCAACCTGCACCACTTTCATGGGACACACGTCGAAGCCGGCGGGCTTCGCCATTCCCCACCATGTGGCAGCTGTCTGGATCAAGGATTTGTGCGTGTAGAACTCCCGTGCCCCATGGGAGGTGGAAGAAAAGAAAAAGATGGGGGTGGAGGAGGTGAATCCCATCCTTCCACCACTCGCGCATCCCCTACCCTCTCTTGTTGCTACGGGAGCCGCCCGCCGTGGCCATGGAGGTCACTCGTTGGCCGACATACACCTCGGCTTCGTCGTCGAGAGACATGTTGTTCGCCCACGCCACACCTCATCTGACGGGCCAGAGAGTGAGAGGATGGACAGGGGGAGGGGAAGCGGCAGAGGAAGAGGAAGCCGCGGCACACGTAGGTAGCCGACGGCGGCGACAAAGCATGGGGAGGAGATGTGTCTTCTGTTGAGCAGAGTTCGGCTCGTGCGATTTGATTTTTTTACGGAGAGGTTCTGGACAGGGAAGGTAAAGCGGTGGCTAGTGGCCTTCCACGGGCACGTGTGAATCAAGAGAAACTCCACGTGAAAGAACCACAGCGTTCCAGGAGGGTAGAGGGAGAAAAAGGGCGATGCTACGCATCCGCCGGCGGATAACAGAAAAAGATCGACCCCATCCCTGACCATTGGATGGGGCTACGGATGGCCGTCCGATCTATTCACGTGACCGCCCATCTTTGCAACAAATGTGCTGCTGCAGTCCGCCTTATGAAACAGCATGCTTGTTGCAATCACCCGAACAAGTATTTTTTGCAACAGAGGTCATGTTGCGATATTTTTGCAACTAAGATCTTGTTGCAGAAATTTTGCCAAAAATTCCCGCAACAAATGTCTTGTTACAGAATTTTTCTGCAACACAAGTCTTGTTGCAGAAAATTTACAAAGCCTTTTTTTGGGACGCTGTAACAGACCTTTTGCAACAAGAGCCTTGTTGCAAAAAAAAAAAAATCCACTCGCGGCTGTGTCCACCGTCGGGCTCGTCTTCTCTGACGACGATCGACGACGCCCTCCGCCACCTCGCCGCGGCCAGATCTGGCGAGCCGCCGCTGCCAGGCCACCTCCTCTGCCCACCTGGTCGCTCCCGCAGCTGCGGTGGCTATTACAACGGCAACATCTTCCTCACAGAAATAAGGACGGCGACCTTCCCCCGCCGGGGTGGGAGAAGTCAGGGAGAGAGGCGGTGGGGTGTGCTTGCAACAACGGGGGTGAGGGGTGCTTGCACCAGCGAGGTGGTCCTGTCTACGGCAGCGTTGACGGTAACGACGTGCTTCACCGGTGATTGAACAGAGAAGAGAGAGACGATAGGAGGGGATTGGAGACAGCTTTCTGGAGGATGCAATGCATTTGGTTCTAGGAGATAAGGTCGTGGTGTGGGGCCCAGGAAAGCACGTGGCGAGCAGAGCAGGCGACGGATGCGCGTGTTAAAATCAGCCGGTAGATGTGAAGCTAAACCAGAAAAAATAAATCCGGGGACACATGTCAACCTGTGGGAGCAACGACCCAAAGCACTGAGATTACATGGGAGGAGCCCCTCCTTAGCCAATTTAATTCTCTTATATAGGACTACTTTTCTGTACTCCTGGGAGTATGTACTCCCATCTTTAATATACTTCGTATACACATTGATTATACCTCTTTATCATTCATAATATACTTCATTAAATATTCTAAGATACCAGCCTCGACGCATTTGCGAGCGTTTTCCTCAAGTCCCTGGCGGCTGGAACCCTAGCCGCCACCAGGAGAGGCCAATCTTCCAGCGCCGTCCTCCGGCGGCTCCCTTCCGCCGGCGACCTCGGTCGTCGGTGGTGAGGGGGGTCGCCGGATCCACGCGTGTGGATCGTTTTTACTCTCTCGTAGTCTAGGATTTTAGGTTGTTCATCGTCTTGGCTTCGGCGGTGACGATGATGGCGCTGAACAAAGCTTCGGATCCTTCCCTGACAAGGCCATCGGTCCTATGGTTGGGGATGGATTTTAAAACCAGTCTGTTCAAGCAAGCATGGCGTGGCGGTGGCGACATCCTCGTAGTGGACCTGTGTCCTCGGGCTCCGTTGTTGCGACGGCGTTTGCTCCAGCGTCGGCGCGGAGCTTGGGAGGTAGTCCAGGAGCGGATGCAGATTGTGGTCTGCATCGACGACATCTGGAAGACGGAACGGGTGCTGCATTCGTGGTTCGTGGATGGCAGGTATGGTTTTCTCCTTTGGCGTCTTAGTCGTGATGGGGTGCCAGATCTGGAGTTCGATGGCACATCCGGGGTGTTGCCCCTGTCTGATTCGTTCAACGGCAAGGGCTTCACTTTTGGTGAGCCACCTTGGAGGTCCGCAAAGCTGTACATCAGCGATGGAGCCGCGTCGAGTTCGGGTGAGGAGGTGATCCGTCATTCTTTTCTTCGGTGGCTGCTGTGGTGGTGCCGGAGGCAGGTGACGGGCGTTGGTGTCAAATTCAGAGATGTTCTGCTATCTTTTCAGTTTTGTCATGTCGGTCCTTACGTGACTTATACTTTGATCTTTATGATATGAATGAGACACGTATTACCATGCAAAAGAAAAATATTCTAAGATACCCCAATACGAGTTTTGTGAAAAAAATATCATTTGCTACGTAATTTTTGTAATATACCTTTTTCACGTACGAACATATCAGTATATATGTAAACCTTTAAAAATATGTAGACTCACATGATTTTTTTCATAAACTCATTTTGGGTATCTAATAATTATTAATAAAGTATAGTAAAAATAATAAAGAGGTATAAAAGATTGTGGTATATGAGCAGTGGGAGTACTATGCCCTTGAGTTTTTTTTTTTGAGACATATATGCCCTTGAGCTAATTTGGGTTGCCTTCTCCTGGGCCTACACACAAGGCTTGCACATTAGACCACCTCGTGCCTAGACTAGGCCAGCCTTGGGCCCTCCGTCCGGATCGAAACAATCCGATCTTGAGCATTTTCTATTCGGCGCCTTCAGCGTCCGTTTCTTTGTTTTCCGCAAACAAGCGCACACCCCACCCTTCGCTGGGCCGTCCTGTTTAGCTTTTTTCTTTTTATGTTAACCTGCAGAAAACAGGGGCACAAGGTGATTCGAACCCGCGAACTCCTTGTTCCGGATAAACTGCCGTAACCACGTGAGACACCACACCTGTTGTGATTATTTACTCCTTTTTCTTCTTTCTTTTCTCTTTTTCTTCTCTTTTTTCTTTTTTATCTTATTTTCTTTTCCTTTTTTCTATTTTTTTATCTTCTCATAAATTTGTGATTTTTTTCAATATCCGTGAACTCTTTTCAAAATAGATGAGATTTTTTTCAAATCGATGATTTCCAATTTCTGAACTTTTTTTAGAATTGATGTAATTTCAAAATCGCTGAACTTTTTTCAAATTTGTGAACATTTTTTGAAAAATGATGATCATTTTTCGAAAATTGGTGAACTTTTTTTAAAAATTGATGAACTTTTTTTCCAAAATGGATGCACTTTTAAAAAAAAATGATGAGCTTTTCCTCAAATGATGAAAATTTGTATAAAATTCGTAAACCTTATGTGATTTCACAATTTTTTTCATAAGTTAAAAAAATCGACTGGTTTTTTTGTGCTAGATCAACACCAAAAAAAGGGAAAACACTAGCACGCGTAGCGAGCGGCCGAGGCAGGCAAGCGAGCTCTGCGGGGCCGCAGCCTGCTTGGGGCGCGAGTTAGCGCCAACTCATGTTTCCGGCGCTGAAGGCGCCTTATAGGAGTGCTCCCGATCTTGCTGGGTCCTCGGGCAGAACACCCCGCCGCCACTTTGACGTGCTCGACAGCCTCCTACGCTCACCCAATCGATCCACGATCGCCCCACATCTAGCCTGTTGCTGCCGTAAGCACACGCGCCTCCCGCTGATCTAGCTACTTCCTTCCGACCATGTCGAAAACCACATCGCATCCAACTGCAATCTCATCTCAGATTCGATCCTTCCTCTCAATCTACAAGAACAAATTTGCATAGTAGACATTAGTTGACCTTGGCCTCACCACGAACTCCGCAAGCGGCCAGGTCTTGCTCAACGTGGAGAGAGAGCGTTGATGACGCCTACACACGACAACGACAAGCGTGGCGAGGTTTGGTTCCTCTACACGGGTGCGACAAACCACATGACCGGTTCGGCCGACCCATTCGCTGAGCAGGACCAATCAATCTCAGGCAAGGTACGGTTCACGGATGGATTGATCGTCGAGATCCATGGCTGCGGGACTGTCGTCTTTGCCATCGATGGGGGAGACGACCGCACGTTCACGGATGTCTTCTTCATCCCAGTGCACAAGAGCAGCAGCATTCGACGTGGCGTGTTTACCGTGCGCGATCAGTGCAGCCGCCTCCTCATCAAGGTAACGTGGGAACCAAATCGCGGGTACAAGTTTTTGTTTTGTTCTGTGCGGCCAGTGTGCCTTGCCATAGTTCATGTCTGCGATGCCTAGTGTTGGCATGCTCGGCTTGGGCATTTGTACATCAGCGGCATGCGAAGGATGGCGCGTGGTGGTTTGGTTCATGGCCTACCACACATCGAGCAGGAAGAAGAGGTCTGCGAGGCTTGCCTTGCCGTGAAGTAGTGGCGCCTGCCATTCCCGCAAATGGCAAAATTCATGACAGAAAAGCGCCATGAGTTGGTCCATGGCGACCTCTATGGCCTGATCACACCGGTGACACCAGGAGGATGGCGGTACATGCCACTGCTCGTCAACGATCGTAGTCGATTCATATGGGCGGTGCTCCTCGTCTCAAAAGACGAGGCTGAGCGGCCCATCGTCAAGTTCTAGGCCACGACACAACTGGACTGCAGCCACAAGCTGCACATACTCCACACTGATGGTGTGGCGAGTTCACTTCGGCATCCTTCTACGAGCAATGTACTGAGCAAGGGGTGCAGCGTCACCTCACCGCCCCGTACACGCCGCACCAGAATGGTGTCGTCTAGAGAAGAAACCAGACTATGCTCAGGATGGCACGCAAACATGCTCAAGGCCAAGCTAGTGCCGAGCATGTATTGGGGGGAGGCCATGCTTAAGGTCTTCTTCATCCTCAACCACTACTTCTCAAGGAGCGTCAATGACAAGAAGCCTTATGAGGCGTGGTACATGAGGAAGCCATATGTGTGCTTCCTTCGTATCTTCCGGTGCGTCACGCATGTCAAGACGATTCACCCACACCTGAAGAGACTCCACGACAGGAGTACCCCTATGGTATTTTTTCGGCTACGAGATGGGCACCAAGGCGTACAAGATGCACGACCCTGTCATGAAGCGCGTGCACATCTCCCGCGACATTGTCTTCAACGAGGAGGTACGTTCGAGTTGGGAGGCGCCAGTGAGCAACTCTTTCACCGTGGACTACGTGGTGTGCACAAGTGTTGGTTCTCGAGCAGCAACTCCGAGCATAACAACGGCACCGGGAAAAGCAACGCCGAGCTCGACCCCGGCTAAAGCAACCACGAGCACTGCAGCCCCAATCCTAGTGGCTCCGAGCACATCCGGCACAGCAGCCCCAATCCTAGTGGCTCCGAGCACATCCGGCACAGCAGCCCCACGCGCAGCGACCCCGGATACCCCAAGCGAGGCCGTGCCGGTTCAGTTTTCATCTACACCTACAACACTGTCATACCTGTTCGACGCCGACGACAGTATCGGCGCCCCACACCGGTACCGACGCATGACCATATTGCCGAGCCGCCACAATTGGCAGAGAGCCTCGATGATGACGATGGCTTGCATCTGATGGTCGGTGAGGAGCCAACCAAGTTCGCTGAGGTGGATCTCGAGGATTGCTGGCGTCGCGCGATGTTGGACGAGTTGTCGTGCATTGAAGACGACGTCACTTGGAAACTCACCACATTGCCTACAGGGCATCGAGCTATTGGGCTCTAGTGGGTGTTCAAGGTGAAGAAGGATTAGCACAGCGCCATCCTCAAGCACAAGGTCTGGCTCATCGCAAAAGGGTATGTGTAGTGTGCCGGGGTGGACTCCAAGGAAGTCTTCACACCCGTCGCATGGCTCATGTCTGTGCGACTGATCCTTGACCTGGCGGCACAACGAGGCTGGGAAGTCCACCACATGGACGTCAAGTCGGCATTCCTCAATGACAAACTCGAGGAGGAGGTCTAGCTATGTCGCCCAGCCACCTGGCTTCATTGCCGAAGGATGTGAGCAGAGCTTGTACAAGCTACACAAGGCCCTGTGAGGTCTCCGGCAAGCACCGGGGGCATGGAACGCCAAGTTGGACGCGAGCTTGGACATAGTGGGCTTGACTCTTAGAGTCCCCGAGCATGATGTGTACACAAGTGGAACCGGGGGCACATTGCTCATCATCGGCATCCACATCAACGACCTTGTCATCGCTGGTGCCAAGCACACCGAGGTGTGCCGCTTCAAGGAGGAGATGAAGTGCCTCTTCACCATGAGTGACCTCGGGCTGCTCCGGTACTACCTCGAGTTGGAGATGAACCAGGAGCACGGCCGCACAACGATCACTCAGGCGGCCTATGCCGCCAAGATGCTCGAGCGAGCATGCATGGAAGACTGCCACGCCGTGCACTCCTCGATGGCGGCCTAGTGCAAGCTCAGCAAGAAGAGCAAGGAGAAGCCGGTGGATGCTACTTTCTATCGGAGCGTCATCAACAGCTTGAGGTATCTCGTGCACACCCGGCCGGATATCTTGTTCGTCGCTGAGTTCCTGAGCAGGTTCATGGAAGCTCCCGCCACCGACCATCTCGCAGCGTTCAAGCACTTGCTCCACTACATCACATGCATGATCACACAAGGTTGCGTGTATCGCCGTGGCAACGGCGAGAACCTTGTCGGCAATAGCGACTTCGACCATGCTGGTGACATGGACTCTAGGAATAGCACATGTGGCGTACTGTTCTTCCTCGGGAGCAATCCCGTCAGCTGGCAATCGGTGAGATAGAAGGTTGTCGTCACTTCTTCGTGCGAGGCGGCACATCGGGCAGCTATAGCGGTATGTCAAGGGATCTGGCTGGAACGTCTACTTGACGAGATGCTGAATCAAGACACTGCCCCTGCACTCATCTTCATTGACAACAAATCCACGATTTCCCTATGCAAGAACCCAGTACTTCCATTCGCAAAAAAAAAAGAGAACCCAGTACTTCACGACCGCAACAAGCACATCGATCTCCGCTAGCACTTCAAACGGGCCTGCGTCAAAGGGCACGGTGGCCATGGAGTTCATCAGGACCAGCGAGCAGAAGACGGCCATCCTGACCAAACCCCTTGGTCGTGGTCGTTTCCAGGAGTTGTGCGACAAGGTGGGGATCATCGATGTCAAACTATTTCTACAGGATCGAGGGGGAGATGTGATAGTAAATCACGTATTACGTATTTACAGCAGTTTACGTCAGGCATGACATACGGTGGCTGTCAAAGTCAAGCCGACTTGACCGGCACGTCTTTCTTATTTGCTGTGAATATAGCTATAGCTAGGTCCGAAAAGGGCAAGCAGCAACCGAGCTCTATGGAACTCTTTATTTTTCTTTCGACGGAAATACTTTTTCACATGTAAAAAAAATCTGAAAAAGGTATACGCATAGACATATCTTTGTAGTATATATGTCTAAAATTTCATAAACATATATGTTAATATGTGATGTGCACAAAAAAGACAAATATATGGAGTAAAATAGGCTTTTTCATTTTTGTTTTTGGAAAAGATATTTGTCTTTTTCGTGTAGCATGAAAATAGTCAAATTAGTTGATGAAACTTTATGCATACTTAAAGAATGTGCATATGTATTTATAGAAAACAAATTGACATTTTTTGAAACATTTAAATATCTTTTGATTTTTTTTTGAAAAAGGGCTCCATGGAGCCCGTCCTTTGTAACGCTGCTCTCTAGCTAGGTCGGTTTATTTTGGTCCTATAAAAGGACTAGTGCCCTCCGGTTGTAATCCAGTGTGTAAAGAAACAACCAAGCCTAATTTTTTTATGAGTTTGGTTTTTGTGCACCCAGGGACATTGCACCCCCGGTGCACCCACGATAAAAAACATAGCAACACATTTTGAAAAAAGCTGAAAGTTTGTGGATGTGATTTCGAACAAATGTTTTAGGTGCTTGCAAAATTTGGTGCCGAAATGAAGTCTGAGGAGCTCTCTATAAAAAAAACAAAGTTAGTGCTGAAAACATGTGAACAGTAACTTGGGTGCAGAGCATCATTTGTATTTTGTTTTGTATGGAGATCATTGGATGTTTTTTTGGTGACCAAATTTTGCAAGCTCCTAAAACACTTGCTCATAATCTCATCCACGAAGTTTCAGAATTTGTTGATTTTTTTCTATTTTTTTAAATTTACTGTTCACTGTGTGGGTGCACTGAAGTTCGGTGCAACCGCTACTTTCCCATTTGTACTCCCTCCGTCAAGCCCAAAGAGCTAGCCCACGGTGTGTGTACAAGTCTCCGAGCTTGTGCAAGGATGATCGATCTGCTGCAGCAGCTCTGCTTGTCAGGCTTGTGGTAAAAAGCCCTATTAATAAGTTTTAACAAAAACTTCATGTTTCAATAACTGAATTTGCTTGCAGCCTGAAGGAGCAGCGTCTGCAAACTCTCATACAGTACGCATTGGCTCTGGCATAAATGTGCAAGTTCTAAATAGTATCAATTTTCCTCGTACATGTCCATCGTCATTAGTATCAATTTTCTGCTGATGCAGCTATCATTAGTTTCTCCAGATGAGTAGATGATTTTTGTCAAGAAGAGTACATGGTATGCAAAAGTACTGCATACTTATATTTTCATTGTCATGATATTTCCAGTGAGTCGGCTTGGTTTAGTTCTTATTAACACCCTCTGTACTACAGCACGTATGCTTCTTTGACACCCTCTGTACTACAGTACGTATACTTCCTTGCTGATGTGTGTGTGCTTTGATGAAGCATATGGGTGCTAATCAGATTTGATCAACGGTGAGGCTTCCGGTGGACTGACGGTGCGACAGAGGGGACGCAAGGATACTGGCGGACGGCGGAGATCCCGTAGACCTGTGGCCAGATAACGATGAAGGACAGGGATGTCACCAGTAATCGTGCATGAGCCTATGCCACCGGCGCGGCTCATCATGACGCATGTCAAAGTTGTGTCGGAGATGAGGGGAGGGCCCTGGAGTTCGTGGCGGTGGTTTTGTGATCATGATGATTCCGAAGGGAATAAAAGAGGTAGTGGGAGGTGTGGTTCGAGGTGGTAATTTATGATCGTGCAATTTATAGGGACTAAGACTGGTGTGTGAAAGGATATTTTTCTACCCTTTCAACGCACATGCATACTCCTTCTCGTTTAGAGGGCTCAAATCTGAAATCTCATCAACCAAAGTAAACTGTGAGTGGATGGCACGACTTTTGTGGATACAAAACTGCCCAATGAAATATTCCTCACTTATTCAACTCTCGAAGCAATAAGTACAGCACCCTCCCTCTCATTGGACTTGCATGGTGCATGTAGAATAAGATGCATGCATGACCACTAATTCTCTCTCTCTCATTAAATGTCGCGTGGGACTCAAAGCTCTTTAACTCAGTTTGACTCAAAATGAGCCTAATATAATGAAAATCTGAAATTTTTGAGATGAGCCCTTTAAAACGGAACAGAGGGAGTATTTCCCTAGATGGTGGAGCCATCAGCCGTCTGACACCCCAGACTGACACAGAGAGAGGGGGCATTCTAGACTAGATGCTCAGGCAGTTGGGATTCGCCAAGGATGCCCACCTCGTGCCCATGGGTGCTCCCCTAGGATGAATTGTACGGTAGAGTAGGACTGGGAACCCAGGGTGCGGCGTTGGGTGCCTGACCGGTGCCTCGACCGCAGTTGGTATCCTGTAGGCCATGCGCTCACTGAGGCTACTATGCCTTGCCGCTGTGTGGGGCCATTATGGGCGTCCGGGCTTCACGGCGGAGCTAAGGTGGATTCCTATCAAGATCTTACGCAATGATGCATGCATGCCAAAAAGGTGTCAACCAGGACGCGGGTGCGGAGGTAAAAACATATGTAGTCCTTTCATGTTTTCTGTTTTGCCCATTCTCGCTGTCATGATAGTGTTTTATACTTGCATCTCCCGTTGCAACGCAGGGCAATTTTCCTAGTTAATCCTGTATAACATATTTCTAAGATAGGTGTAATTCTCAATTTCTTATATGCACTCAAAGAAATTAGACACCTACCCATGCTTTAGGGCTCCCATCATTTAATGTTTCTCGCTCATGAAAGGGTCCAGGAACAACTCTCTGATTTGCCTTTTCTTCTGACCATCTGGCGCACCAAAACTGTCACCACCTTGGTAAACACAATGCGAGATTCGAGCCAAATTCACGCAAGTCTTGGCAAAAGATCTAGAAAATTGGCAATGTTTGAACACATCTTCATTAATCGACTTCCAAGCTTCCATGGTAAGATCTTCCATGGCTTTGCGAGACTCTTGCTCACTGAATGTGTTCTCCAACATGTGAATAGCTATTGATGATGGTGCATCCCCTCGCTCCAGCTCGGCCTGCTATAGATAGTTTGACAAAATATATGTGGATATAAATATCATGCCACACCTCACATAAAGATTCATTTTCGGTGATGAAATCAAGGGACAAGAAAAACTCAGATAGATTGTCCTTACAGAGTGGGTTGCATAGTCGTTGCAAAGCCGAAGAACTAACGACGCAGACTGAACTAATTTTGGGTAGCTTCCAATTTCATGCCACACCTCACATAAAGATTCATTTTCGGTGATGAAATCAAGGGACAAGAAAAACTCAGATAGATTGTCCTTACAGAGTGGGTTGCATAGTCGTTGCAAAGCCGAAGAACTAACGACGCAGACTGAACTAATTTTGGGTAGCTTCCAATTTCAGCAAGAGACATTGAGGTGAGCTTTTCTTCCATGCGTACCAGGGGAAACGCATGTTGCAGCAGCAGTGGTGCAGAGGATGAAATTGATCCATTATCCAGATACTCACGCAGTGTTGGTCTATGGTTTCCATGGTGCCACTTTGCCTCCACCAGGAAAGAGTCCGCCATGTCTCGTCACTGCAAAATCATGTAGAATTTATTACGGTTCCTCATGAAAACAATCGATATCCTATTAGGAAGTTAATTGTGTATATAAACTTACTGCTTTCTGAAGTACGTAATGAGCATCGCAACCATGTTGTTTGAATACATTTTCAGCCACCACAGAAGATGTGTTGTACATGACGGAGTAGAGTGCTTTCATGTATTCGGGGAGCATTTCACTAGGACTTTCTTCCCATCTGGCAATATTTATTTAGCAAATCTTAGATTATAGAAAATCACATTTTAATCTCAAACTTATGTATCTTATATATGCTATACTTTCTACTCTATCACAAGAATACTAATTGAATTATAAGAAGTGCAATGTTTCATATTGTTACCTTCCAATGGCATCGGTGAAAAGGACGAGTTCATCCAGAGTTCCATACACATCATAAACATCATCTAAGTGAACTATTAGATTAGCAACTTTTGCAAGCACTTCTCGACATGCTCCATCGTTTGGCTCCCACACAATTCCATTTGCATAATGGAAGCACTCCATGAGACGATCCCTTGCGAACGCCAATTTTTCACTAAGGGCGGTCCCCTTCCACCACCTACAATTAATTAGGTCAATTTTCATATCTTGAATATTTTACATACGTATGTAGTTATGATATATATAGTTCTTTCATACAATAAAAGAGATATATATATATCTCCAGGATTGTGCATCATAAGATGAACACAACCCATCTACTATGTGATGCAATTAGCATGCTAATTTCAATGTACATTTCTTCACCCTCAATTACCTTGCCAGCCTCGTGAGTTCTTGCTGATGCACACTTTGCACATTGTTGATGTCCATTGTTGCAAATTCAAGGAGCAATGGGTCGGAATTGCTCTCATCTCGACCGTAGTGATCTATGAACCACCTAGCTTCTAGTCTAGGAGACCTCTGGTGCAACGGAAGGTCCAAAGCACGAACTACACTGCGCCGTAAGTGGTGATCCATGGATGGCAAGAGCTTTCTAAGAGTTTTCTTAGAAAATGCTCTTGCCTCGTCCAATGTTTCCTCGCCTCTGAACACAAGGTATGAAGCCTCATAGAGTGAGAGGAGTCCATTGACATTGTCGGGTCCATGCTTGAGATTTTTCAGAGCTTCTATACATATTGTTACCATGAAACAATGCAAGTTAAGTATATATACCAAACCCTGACACATGCAAAAGTTGTGTTACAAATAAACCATATAGTTACGCAAAAGTCAAAATTACAACCGTGATTGAATCTGGACCATGCATTTGCTGCAGACATACGATGGTTCAATTTCCAAAATTTTGGCCCTAGCTTTAGTTTTGATTCTTACATCTCCAAGAGTCTGTTTTCCTTTGATATTTCATATTTTACGACGTACCTGGAGGGAAGAAGACTTGGTAACCACTGTCCCTGAGCAACCTGAACCTCAAGGCCGCGGAGGCAACATCACTGTCACCATGGTCCCAGCTGCACTGCTGAGGTTCTGTACTGTGGATGGATCCGAGGATACCGGCGATCTCCTGCTCGAAGTGGTAGGAAACGCCCAGCCGTTGCACCGTGTCGACGAGCTTGAGCTTCGCAGCTTCGTCGTTGCCTCTGCTGGCCGCCAGCAGTCGCTCCCTCATGCCGGCCTTCAACTTATTGAGTCGGACCTGTGCCATCATCGATGCATGCACGATTAGTTTCCACAAGTATTTCCATCTACTTTAAGTTCTAGGAGTGCATATATAAATGTTAGGCTGATATATGTACTCGATCTGCTTGTACATGGTTGCTGGGTGAGAGCAGGAGAAGCGAGTCGTAGTCCCAGGAGCTGGGAGCGTAGTTGGCAGACCGCCGAGTCGCCACCGAGTACCGCACCATTGAAGTCCGGAAGCATGTACTCGTCGTGGCCATTGTTAGCCGTAATTGCCACACCATGGTGCTGCCAGTGCCCGCTGCAGTCAAGCTGTATTTTGTTTGGTGGAGTACTACTTGGCAACGAGGTAGTAGCTTAAGCCACCGCTGGTTGTTGTTTGAGAGTACCCAGAATAGGTGCCAATTTATAGGCGGGTTTACCAGTCTTAGCCCTCGTAAAAATTGTGGGACATGACACGCACCGAAATGGTACTATCATTTCTTTTCAACCACATGTTTTCCTAATTAATTTGCAGACTCTCGATGAGAGAACCTGTACCAACACATCTTCTGAAAGCTCCTTTTTTTTATAGAAAATTCCATATGAAGTTATAAACTACTGAGAACTTACTCATATGGCTAAATACCGTTATATAATTCCGTCATCTATATATGTCAATAAAATGTTATACCGGGAACATATAAACCACTATCGTGAGTTGACTGTGAAGCGACACTTCACGCTCTTAGCCATAGCTTGTGTGCTGACATGGCCAAACATCAAAGTATGGCCAAAATTTCGAAATTTTCAAAACAAAACCTGAAAATATTAGAGTAAATCATAAATGGTATCCCTACTGTTATTTTTAAATGTCGTAAAAATCTAGGCATAGCTTAAGAGAATATCAAATGCTTTGATCTAGGTTTGGCCAAAATTTTAAACTTCTCCAGAAAATCTCAAAAATTACAGCAAATCATAATTGATGTCCTTACTAAGGCTGTATACTTTCAGGCCATTCTGGGCGGTAGTTGAAGACAAATCTTTACATATTTTCATTAACCTTTTCAAGAAAAGGAACAGACAAAATAAATCATAAATGGTGACTTGACCATCCTAGTCAAAATCGAGTCTACCATGTGAAAGATCGTGGATGTCGCCTAGGGGGGGGGGGGGGGGGTGAATAGGCGCTTTAAAATAATTACGGTTTAGGCTTGAACAAATGCGGAATAAAACTAGCGTTTAATTTGTCAAGCACAAAACCTAAATCGACTAGGCTCACCTATGTGTACCAACAACTTATGCTAAGCAAGATAAACAACTAAGTGATAGCAAGATATATAACTAGAAACAATATGGCTATCACAAAGTAAAGTGCATAAGTAAAGGGCTCGGGTAAGAGATAACCGAGGCACGCGGAGACGACGATGTATCCCGAAGTTCACACCCTTGCGGATGCTAATCTCCGTTTGGAGCGGTGTGGAGGCACAATGCTCCCCAACAATACCACCGTATTCTCCTCACGCCCTCGCACAATGCAAGATGCCGTGATTCCACTAAGGGACCCTTGAGGGCGGTCACCGAACCCGTACAAACAAGGTTGGGGCAAACTCCACAACTTAATTGGAGGCTCCCAACAACACCACGAAGCTTCACCACAATGGACTATGGCTTCCGCGGTGGCAACCCTTGGGGGCGGTCACCAGTACCCGTCAAATTGCTCGGGGCGATCTCCACAACCTAATTGGAGACCCCGACGCTTGCCCGGAGCTTTACACCACAATGATTGAGCTCCGAGGCACCACCAAGCCGTCTAGGGCGCCAAGGCACCCAAGAGGAACAAGCTCTAGGGTGCACAAACACCCAAGAGTAATAAGCTTCTCAACTTCTCACTTCCACGTATCACCGTGGAGAACTCAAACCGATGCAACTAATGCAATGGCAAGAACACACGAAGTGCTCAAGTCCCCCTCTCTCAAATCCCACCAAAGCAACAAAAGCTATGGAGGAAAGTGAGAGGAAGAACAAGGAGAACACCAAGAACTCCAAGATCTAGATCCACAAGGTTTCCCTCACATAGAGGAGAAAGTGATTGGTGGAAAGATGGATCTAGATCTCCTCTCTCTATTCCCTCAATAAGGAGCAAGAATCATTGGAGAGTTGGAGAGATAGCAAAGCTCTAAGAGGTCAACAATGGAGGAGAGAGAGCTGCAAGGGGATAAAAGAACCGTTGGGGGCAAGGGGGAAGAAGACCCCCTTTTAAAGGAGCCCCCAAATCCAACCGTTACCTGTCTCAGCCCGCACAGAGCGGTACTACCGCTCGGGCGGTAGTAATTCAAAAAACAGCAGGCGAGAACACGGAACTGGAGCGGTAGTGCCGCACTTAGCGGTACTACCATTCCAACCAAGCGGTACTACCGCTAAAGCGAAAAGAGCAACAGAAGCTTGCACACTATGCGAAAAACAAGCGGTAGTAGCAGCGGTTGTGGAGGGCGGAAGTACCGCACCAAGCGGTACTACCGCACTACTGCCGCACTACTACCGTTTAACAGAAAACGACAACAGAGACGAGCACAGAAGGAATCACCCAAGCGGTACACAAGCGGTAGTAGAGGGCGGAAGTACCGCACTAAGCGGTACTACCGCTCTACTACCGCACTACTGCCGTTGAAACGAAAACGATACCAGTAGCAGAAAATAAGCGGTAGTGCCCGCGGCACTGAACCGCGGAAGTACCGCGCAAGCGGTACTACCGCTGCCCTAGGCGGTACTACCGCTAGAGAGCTGAAAAACAAGCTACGGTCCCGGCAAGACGTGCTCCCGGCAAGACGCTCCCGGCAAGAACTTGCCGGGAAAGCTCGCAAGCCAACGGTACTACCGCGCTGGAGAGCGGTACTACCGCACAAGCGGTACTACCGCTGATCAGAGCGGTACTACCGCACAGAGAGCAACAGAGAATACAATAAAACCTGAACTGCCACAACTTCTGCAAATGAGCTCCGAATTGAGCAAACTCAAGCTTGTTGGATAGATGACGACAAATACTATCCGACATAATCTGTTTAAAACAGTACAGTCTATAATGATGGAATATTTGACTATACTTCTGTAACTTCAAAAATTCTGAAAAATTAGGACAACGTAAACAATTCATATTCCAATACTGTGTAAAAATTTCAGCAATTATTGACGTTCCAGCAAGAAACTAAACTTCCCGTACGGAACGCAAAAGTTTCTTTTTTCAAACAGCATCAATAATACTATCATCCGCATCATCCTAAAGGCATTACTTCGCACAAACACTAATTAAAACATAAAAACACAATCATAACAGTAGCTAAAATTGTGTGACACAACAAAAATAAAAAGTGAAATAAAGATAAATATTGGGTTGCCTCCCAACAAGCGCTATTATTTTATGCCCCTAGCTAGGCATAATGCATAGTTTCAAGTATTATCATCCTGCAAATTTATTTCCTCGATTATGCAACCATGCTTCTTAGGAGAATTTACATTCATATTTTTAACAATTATACTCCTAGGGGCAAAGTTGAGGAATTTGTTTCTAGTGATAGGTTCCTTTATTATATCAATAAAGTTGGGATGGACACTAATCATTTTAATGTCTTCGTTTCCCTTACTAGATGTGGCACCCTTATTTTTAGGAACATACATAAACTTGCAATTTTTATCAAGAGGAGTTCTATCAATAGTTTTAACGGAGGAAAAGACGGAACCCAAATTGTTAATAATTTCCTCCAACTTATCGATTCTAGCGGGACCTTGTTCTATCCTTTCATTAATTATCGGTTCCTTTTCCTTCAACATCTTTAGTGTAGTTCCTACCTTAGAACCAAATTGAGTAATATGATTGTGGACCTTTTTGTTTATATTCTCAAGATGTTCAATAGTAGACATTTTATTTTCAATGGCCTATAACCTTTGCATAACATGTTCCAAAGTCAACAATGTTTCATTAATAGTGATAGGTGGTGATCCCACCAAATTTCCCATAGCATTGAAAGCATCCATAGGGTGACTACTCAAGTAATTTCCTCCGGTAATAGTGTCAAGCACAAATCTATACCAAGTAGTAATACCCACATAAAAATTCCGAAGAAGAACGGTAGTGGATTGCTTACGAGTTGACCTATTTTGAGCATCACAAATCCTATACCAAGCATCTTTTAAATTCTCTCCTCCCCTTTGTTTAAAATTTAGCACTTCATTTTCAGGGGTACATGTAACAATTGAAGGACTAGCCATAATGACAAAGCAAGCAGACAAGCAAATAAGATATATTTGTGTTTTTGTAAAATATTTTAGAAGTGGGGGAAATGAAAATGAGAGGAAAATGCAAATAAAAAGGCAAATAAAATAAAAGCAAGTAGATGATAGTTTGTGCAAAGGTACTTCATAAGTTTTGGTGATGTCTCCCAGGCAACGGCGCCAGAAATTCTTGCTGCTACTTGTGAGCTGCGTTGGGATTTCCTCGAAGAGGAGGGGATGATGCAGTACATTAGAGATAAGTATTTCCCTCAGTTAAGAACCAAGATTATCAATCTAGTAGGAGAACCAAGCAAAACCTCATTAGCAGCACCTGCACACACAAAAGCAAATACTTGCACCCAACGCGAACAAGGGGGTTGTCAATCCCCTCGGCGGTTAATTGTAAGGATCAAATCTTGTAGTGGTAGATAGATAGATTGCAGCAAAGTATTTTTAGGGTTTTTGTTTATATGATAAAGATAGACCCGGGGGCCATAGTTTTCACTAGAGGCTTCTCTCTTGAACGCAAATCATACGATGGGTAGACAAATTACTGTTGGGCAATTGATAGAAAAGCACATAGTTATGACGATATTCAAGGCAATGATCATGTATATAGGCATCACGTCCGAGACATGTAGACCGACTCCTGCCTGCATCTACTACTATTACTCCACTCATCGACCGCTATCCAGCATGCATCTAGAATATTAAGTATAAAACAGAGTAGCTCCTTAAGCAAGATGACACGATGTAGACAAAGTAAATCCAATCAATATGAATAAACCCCATCATTTTATCCTTAATGGCAACAATGCAAATACGTGTCTTGTCCCCTACTTTGTCACAGGGATATAGAACACCGCAAGATTGAACCCATCACAAAGAACCTCTCTCATTGCAAGATAAATCAATCTAGTTGGCCAAACCAAACCGATAGATCGGAGAGAAATACAAAACTATAACAATCATGCATAAAAGTGTTCAGAGAAGACTCAATTAATATTCATAAATATTCAGATCATAAACCCACAATTCATCGGATCCCAACAAACACACCGCAAAAGAATATTATATCGGATAGAACTCCAAGAACATCGAGTAGAACATTGTATTGAAAATCAAAGAGAGAGAAGAAGCCATCTAGCTATAAGCTATGGACCCGTAGGTCTGTGGTAAACTACTCACAAATCATCAGAAGGGCATCAAGGTTGATGAAGAAGCCCTCCGTGATCAATTCCCCCTCCGGGAGAGTGCTGGAAAAGGCCTCCAGATGGGACCGTGGAAGAACATAAGCTTGCGACGGCGGAAAAGTTTTCTCGTGTGGCTCTCTGGTATATTGGGAATATTTGGAAATTTATAGCAAAGGAATTAGGTTAAGAGGTGCCACGAGGGGCCCACAAGCCTGGGGGGCATGCCCTACCCCCTGGGCGCGCCTCCCAAGCTTGTCGCTCCCTCGTGACTTCCCTGTTCTTCTCCCGAAGCTTCTAGGGTCTCTTCTGATCCAGAAAAAATTAATCCAAAGTTTTTTTCTCCGTTTGGACTTCGTTTGATATTGATTTCCTGAAAAGTCAAAAACAAGAAAAAAACAGCAACTGGCACTAGGCACTAGGTTAATAGGTTAGTCCCAAAAAATGATATAAAATTACATATAAAACATCCAAGATTGATACTATAATAGCATGGAACAATAAAAAATTATAGATACGTTGCAGATGTATCAGTGTTCTTCCCTCTCTATCTTTGTTGTGAGGATTGAGTGCTGCCCTTTAAGGTTTCATTATTGTCGGATTGAATACTTTGGATTTGAGAACACTTGATGTATGTCTTGCATGTGGATACCCATGGTGACAATGGGGTATTCTATTGAGTCACTTGATATATGTTTTGCTAATCAACTTGTGGATTCCCGAGGTGACACTGGGTAATCTAGGCACATAGGTTGATACATGTTTTCGTCATACTTTCTCCGATAGAAATTTTGGGGTAACCTTTGAAGTCTTTTGTGTTGAATTGAATATTATGAATCTGAAATTGTTTGATGCATATCGAATAATTGGCTCACGAATACTTGTGGTGACATTGGAATATCTAGATGACATTAGAATTGATTGATGCGTATCAGATGGTGTAATTCTAGTATGAACTCTAGGGCTGTTTGTGACACTTATAGGGACGACTCAATAGATTGATCGGAAAGATAACTTTGAGGTGGTTTGCTACCTACAACAATTTCATCTTATGTTATCCGCTATTGATAAGAACTTTGGAGTGATTTTTTGTCGCACGTTGAGGGATGATTATATGATTCAATTATGTTAGCACTGTTGAGAGATTGCACTAGTGAAAGTACGAAATCTAGGCCTTCTTTCCAAGCATTGCAATACCGTTTGTGCTTAATTTTGTTACTTTCTACCTTGCTGTTTTTTATTGTTCAGATTATAAAAGCCTATATCTACTATCCACACTACACTTGTATCACCATCCCTTCGCCGAACTAGTGCACCTATACAATTTACCATTGTATTGGGTGTGTTGGGGACACAAGAGATTGTTTGTATGTGATTGCAGGGTTGTTTGAGAGAGACCATCTTCATCCTATACCTACCACGGATTGATAAATCTTAGGTCATCCACTTGAGTAAAATTTGCTGCTGTCCTACAAAACTCTGCGCTTGGACGCCCAACCAAATAAACAAGAATAAATTTGTGTAGTAAACATCAGCGTACACAGCCGGTGTCTTGCCCTCTGGCAGGCCACCGTCGACCCCCTACCCAAAAACAAACGGTGATCCGCGCAGCGTAGGGACCCTTCCTCTCCGGCTGAAGCATCAGCCGACGGTTCCACTCCGATGAGCGGTGGGGAAGCGAGCCGCCCTTTGCGCAGAAGCATATACCTCCGAGGCTCACGGCTGCCGGACAGCGGGGCGACAATGGAGATCCACCGCGGCCGGCAGTAGACTAGTCAAGGGTATCCATGTCGTCGGAATGGATATCCGCCGCCGCCGGCCGTAGACTAGTTTTATCTTAGTCCGATATCGTTTTTAGTTAAAAATATGTTCAAAATGTAAATGTTTTCGTCCGGTTTGTATGAAATACGCTGTGTTTGCATGAGTTTCATCTGGTTTGTTGAAAAAATGTTTGGAATGTATGCGTGCAGTGTTGGATGGTGGCCTCCTGCATCCGTGTCCGCGAACTGATCCCACCTATCCGCGGACGGATACCAAAGGAAATTTGCGGGCTGTGGGAGATGCCCTTAGCACAATTAGCATAACGGAAAGGGAAATGACCCCCTTGGGTCGACCGGTCCTTGCGCCACTTCAATCACTCGCGTGAGAGCCACGGCCCCTATACGGGCCTGCCCATCGACAGCGGACACAAGCATTTTTATCCCAATTCCTTTTGAGACTGGATTTTTTTTTTATCCAAATCAACTGGGGGACGTCAGACCAACGCACGTATCTCTATATGAGCCTACGGCCAGGATAACGGGAGCGAGTGGAACTGGGAGTAACCACACCTTTTCGTTACAAATAACTTGGACAGACAAAGTCAGGAACAGAGCAGCTTAACACTGAATACACAAAACTCGAACGCAAAGCCTATGGACATACCCGTAGCTTAGGCTAGTACTGTGGAAGCAGACTCCATGGCACCTAGTGCTCTTGAGAGCTCCACCTTGGCAAACCAAACAAAAGTAAAGCCAACATATATATAGATCTATAGCATGAATTTACCAAAAGCAATCAAGTTATACTCGACAGTATAGAGAACTAGGAATCTCTTTAAGGAACCTGAACTATCTAAATCAGGATGCGCGCAACAAAAATGACCTATAGAATCACAAACCTTGGAACAACTGAAAGCAATCAAGAAACATTTCCACATGCAAGTAGAAACCAGGGTACAACAGTACAATAAGCCATACATGAACTGGTAGCATAGGGAATCAGTAAGCATCTAAACAACAGACCCCCACCAGTGTATCTATTTCATTTGGTAAAAGTGTAGATCTTGCTCTCACATTTATTTGAAGGGTGTGTTCACACTTCTGTTGATTTATATAAAATTTCAAATTTCAAAGCTCATCAATGCTTAAACATGTGTTACTTATTACCAATAGCTTGATCAAACAATTAACTATAAGAGGGATGATCAAAATGCAGTGTCTTTTATAATCTTCTATACTATTGCTTGAATGGGACCTAAAGCCAACTTTCAGCCCAAAGAAAGATAGGTGTACCCCAATGAATAACACAGGCAGTCTAGAAAGCATTGTGATATCACCATTTGTTTCAGTTCATAGTCATCTGGCAATCCTTTCATTTTGATAAAACCAGGCAGAATTTCTTTGGTAGAAACGGAGGAAGCTGAACTGAGATATTCTATATAGCAACATCTCCTCATAATTGAAAGCATGTCTACAAAGCCTCATAAGCTCCACCAAGATACTAAACTTCTGATACCAGGACCTGGAATGGTACTTAGCTAGGAAATTATGTTACCATTTCAAACTTGCTTATATATACCTATATATGAATTGGTAAGACAAAGTTTCACCTGCAGTTCCATATCTAATTTTTCCTATATGAAACTGAGTGTAAATATCTAGCAAAAAAAAAAAAAAAACAAGCAAATGTGTAATGCAACAATATATTAGCAAGCATGCAGTCAGATGCAGCCATAGCATCTTCTGTGTAATTATCTTTCTTAATAAGGTTAATGAAGTTTGGAGGAATCTCTTGGGAATCAGATGCAACACAGACCTTGTACGATATAGTGGTAAGTTAACTTCCGCATGGACACACCATTTTTAAGAATAGAACTCCAGTACAGTAACCATCTGGCAGCCATTCTTGCTTCTGTTACATTTTGCTGGCTGGGAATAATAGCACATTGACAATTCCATTTTATGTGTGACTATGCTTATCTTGTAAACATAAAAGTATAGGATGGCAGGACCATTCAACATACAACAGAGAAGATTGTTGCTTATTAACAAATCATGTCATATGGTTTGAGCAATTTCAGTTCAGCACACATCTTCACCCTTTATTTAGGCAAATTGTGCAACCAAAAATATTCAAATACATAGCAAGAGACATGAAGTATAACAAAAAAAAAATCAGTTTTGTGCTTCCAAGAGAGGTGTGCTCACATGTGTTATCCTATAACAGGTTGGGCATGTGTATCAAAAGCAGTAAAACATGGACGTATTACACAATCATAAGAAATACACTAACATCATGGAACTTTATTCTTTTATTAATAGAACCTGAACAACAGGATAACGCCGTGTATGGCTTCTACAGTCTGAACCAAAAGGACTAGCTATAATGTTAGTCAGTAGTGAAGCTCCCTTGCATTTAGTACGACAAATGTTAAGAAAAATATACATTAATGGTAGACTTCATGGTACTTACGATGAAAGTGCTAACTGGTATCTAGAATATATTATATGTCGACCAGCTGCAAACGCAACCTAACATGATTTTATCTTACTATAATAAAGAAGTAACCATTCTATGAATGCATAAACCTAATACATATTTTCATGTTTTTTACTATGATGATGCATTCTCTATCAAATCGAGCATAATCACATCACAAAATATTTGAGCAAGCATGAATAGTAAAAAAATAAAATATTTTCTCAAATTTTTATCTTCAGTGGAAACCAAATAAATCTGTTACACATGTAGTAATGTTTCAGATCAGATTACATACACCAAAATAAGGGACGCCCTTTCCTCCTCTTCATTTTAAGATTAACAGATTATTGCGCTTATTAGTTAAATAGTTACAGTTACCTGGTATATGATTAGGACTACACTGTAAGTACATTCTCAAAGTGGGCGTGCCTCTGATCTCAAATGTTTGAATTTTTTTACTGTCGTGATCAAGTAAAGAAGGATGGAAACGGCAATTCGATGTCAACAGATATATATCAACTAAAGTTTAGTTAGATATGTTTACTAAACACCAACATGGCAAGGCAAATAAAAAGAATTGTTGCTGAGCTAAACAAAGTAGAAGGAAGGGAAAAAAATTACCAATGCAAACTGAAAGATAAAGTACTGGAGTAAATATGGAAAGCAAGGCAACAAAAGAGAACTAATTATTTATGTAAGTCGACATTTATCGTTCGGAATTTATGAGTGAAAAATATCACGGAAGTTTTCAACACGAAATAAGCCAATCTAACTAGCAATTTCGAAACACTCTATCATCAGCATACATGTAATGCTAAATTTCCTAACATGACCACGGGCATTTTAAGACTCCTTGCAGCAAACGAGAACATGTATGATTTGACATACGCCATAACAACCCGAACAAGATCGATTTCAAAGACATCATAATCCTTCCTTTAGCTTATTCTTGAACAATACAATTCTGTTGACCGGTATTCCTCTTTCCATTGTGCCTCACTGTTAGAAGAGAAAATAATTAAATCTGCAATTCATCAAATTATATATTGTAGCTTGTGGTTCGATAGCTACCCTGCAGTCCACCGTCAGGAACGTCAAACCAATACGTAGGATAGAGAACATGGAAAAAATATTGGAAAAATCTCCCCAGGTCGTCCATGGAGGGAGAGGAGTTCTTGTGGTGGTGGAAGCTCAACCTGCACCACTTTCATGGGACACACGTCGAAGCCGGCGGGCTTCGCCATTCCCCACCATGTGGCAGCTGTCTGGATCAAGGATTTGTGCGTGTAGAACTCCCGTGCCCCATGGGAGGTGGAAGAAAAGAAAAAGATGGGGGTGGAGGAGGTGAATCCCATCCTTCCACCACTCGCGCATCCCCTACCCTCTCTTGTTGCTACGGGAGCCGCCCGCCGTGGCCATGGAGGTCACTCGTTGGCCGACATACACCTCGGCTTCGTCGTCGAGAGACATATTGTTCGCCCACGCCACACCTCATCTGACGGGCCAGAGAGTGAGAGGATGGACAGGGGGAGGGGAAGCGGCAGAGGAAGAGGAAGCCGCGGCACACGTAGGTAGCCGACGGCGGCGACAAAGCATGGGGAGGAGATGTGTCTTCTGTTGAGCAGAGTTCGGCTCGTGCGATTTGATTTTTTTACGGAGAGGTTCTGGACAGGGAAGGTAAAGCGGTGGCTAGTGGCCTTCCACGGGCACGTGTGAATCAAGAGAAACTCCACGTGAAAGAACCACAGCGTTCCAGGAGGGTAGAGGGAGAAAAAGGGCGATGCTACGCGTCCGCCGGTGGATAACAGAAAAAGATCGACCCCATCCCTGACCATTGGATGGGGCTACGGATGGCCGTCCGATCTATTCACGTGACCGCCCATCTTTGCAACAAATGTGCTGCTGCAGTCCGCCTTATGAAACAGCATGCTTGTTGCAATCACCCGAACAAGTATTTTTTGCAACAGAGGTCATGTTGCGATATTTTTGCAACTAAGATCTTGTTGCAGAAATTTTGCCAAAAATTCCCGCAACAAATGTCTTGTTACAGAATTTTTCTGCAACACAAGTCTTGTTGCAGAAAATTTACAAAGCCTTTTTTTGGGACGCTGTAACAGACCTTTTGCAACAAGAGCCTTGTTGCAAAAAAAAAAAAAATCCACTCGCGGCTGTGTCCACCGTCGGGCTCGTCTTCTCTGACGACGATCGACGACGCCCTCCGCCACCTCGCCGCGGCCAGATCTGGCGAGCCGCCGCTGCCAGGCCACCTCCTCTGCCCACCTGGTCGCTCCCGCAGCTGCGGTGGCTATTACAACGGCAACATCTTCCTCACAGAAATAAGGACGGCGACCTTCCCCCGCCGGGGTGGGAGAAGTCAGGGAGAGAGGCGGTGGGGTGTGCTTGCAACAACGGGGGTGAGGGGTGCTTGCACCAGCGAGGTGGTCCTGTCTACGGCAGCGTTGACGGTAACGACGTGCTTCACCGGTGATTGAACAGAGAAGAGAGAGACGATAGGAGGGGATTGGAGACAGCTTTCTGGAGGATGCAATGCATTTGGTTCTAGGAGATAAGGTCGTGGTGTGGGGCCCAGGAAAGCACGTGGCGAGCAGAGCAGGCGACGGATGCGCGTGTTAAAATCAGCCGGTAGATGTGAAGCTAAACCAGAAAAAATAAATCCGGGGACACATGTCAACCTGTGGGAGCAACGACCCAAAGCACTGAGATTACATGGGAGGAGCCCCTCCTTAGCCAATTTAATTCTCTTATATAGGACTACTTTTCTGTACTCCTGGGAGTATGTACTCCCATCTTTAATATACTTCGTATACACATTGATTATACCTCTTTATCATTCATAATATACTTCATTAAATATTCTAAGATACCAGCCTCGACGCATTTGCGAGCGTTTTCCTCAAGTCCCTGGCGGCTGGAACCCTAGCCGCCACCAGGAGAGGCCAATCTTCCAGCGCCGTCCTCCGGCGGCTCCCTTCCGCCGGCGACCTCGGTCGTCGGTGGTGAGGGGGGTCGCCGGATCCACGCGTGTGGATCGTTTTTACTCTCTCGTAGTCTAGGGTTTTAGGTTGTTCATCGTTTTGGCTTCGGCGGTGACGATGATGGCGCTGAACAAAGCTTCGGATCCTTCCCTGACAAGGCCATCGGTCCTATGGTTGGGGATGGATTTTAAAACCAGTCTGTTCAAGCAAGCATGGCGTGGCGGTGGCGGCATCCTCGTAGTGGACCTGTGTCCTCGGGCTCCGTTGTTGCGACGGCGTTTGCTCCAGCGTCGGCGCGGAGCTTGGGAGGTAGTCCAGGAGCGGATGCAGATTGTGGTCTGCATCGACGACATCTGGAAGACGGAACGGGTGCTGCATTCGTGGTTCGTGGATGGCAGGTATGGTTTTCTCCTTTGGCGTCTTAGTCGTGATGGGGTGCCAGATCTGGAATTCGATGGCATGTCCGGGGTGTTGCCCCGGTCTGATTCATTCAACGGCAAGGGCTTCACTTGTGGTGAGCCACCTTGGAGGTCCGCAAAGCTGTACATCAGCGATGGAGCCGCGTCGAGTTCGGGTGAGGAGGTGATCCGTCATTCTTTTCTTCGGTGGCTGCTGTGGTGGTGCCGGAGGCAGGTGACGGGCGTTGGTGTCAAATTCAGAGATGTTCTGCTATCTTTTCAGTTTTGTCATGTCGGTCTTTACGTGACTTATACTTTGATCTTTATGATATGAATGAGACACGTATTACCATGCAGAAGAAAAATATTCTAAGATACCCCAATACGAGTTTTGTGAAAAAAATATCATTTGCTACGTAATTTTTGTAATATACCTTTTTCACGTACGAACATATCAATATATATGTAAACCTTTAAAAATATGTAGACTCACATGATTTTTTTCATAAACTCATTTTGGGTATCTAATAATTATTAATAAAGTATAGTAAAAATAATAAAGAGGTCTAAAAGATTGTGGTATATGAGCAGTGGGAGTACTATGCCCTTGAGTTTTTTTTTGAGACATATATGCCCTTGAGCTAATTTGGGTTGCCTTCTCCTGGGCCTACACACAAGGCTTGCACATTAGACCACCTCGTGCCTAGACTAGGCCAGCCTTGGGCCCTCCGTCCGGATCGAAACAATCCGATCTTGAGCATTTTCTATTCGGCGCTTTCAGCGTCCGTTTCTTTGTTTTCCGCAAACAAGCGCACACCCCACCCTTCGCTGGGCCGTCCTGTTTAGCTTTTTTCTTTTTATGTTAACCTGCAGAAAACAGGGGCACAAGGTGATTCGAACCCGCGAACTCCTTGTTCCGGATAAACTGCAGTAACCACGTGAGACACCACACCTGTTGTGATTATTTACTCCTTTTTCTTCTTTCTTTTCTCTTTTTCTTCTCTTTTTTCTTTTTTATCTTATTTTCTTTTCCTTTTTTCTATTTTTTTATCTTCTCATAAATTTGTGATTTTTTTCAATATCCGTGAACTCTTTTCAAAATAGATGAGATTTTTTTCAAATCGATGATTTCCAATTTCTGAACTTTTTTTTGAATTGATGTAATTTCAAAATCGCTGAACTTTTTTCAAATTTGTGAACATTTTTTGAAAAATGATGATCATTTTTCGAAAATTGGTGAACTTTTTTTAAAAATTGATGAACTTTTTTTCCAAAATGGATGCACTTTAAAAAAAAAATGATGAGCTTTTCCTCAAATGATGAAAATTTGTATAAAATTCGTAAACCTTATGTGATTTCACAATTTTTTTCATAAGTTAAAAAAATCGACTGGTTTTTTTGTGCTAGATCAACACCAAAAAAAGGGAAAACACTAGCACGCGTAGCGAGCGGCCGACGCAGGCAAGCGAGCTCTGCGGGGCCGCAGCCTGCTTGGGGCGCGAGTTAGCGCCAACTCATGTTTCCGGCGCTGAAGGCGCCTTATAGGAGTGCTCCCGATCTTGCTGGGTCCTCGGGCAGAACACCCCGCCGCCACTTTGACGTGCTCGACAGCCTCCTACGCTCACCCAATCGATCCACGATCGCCCCACATCTAGCCTGTTGCTGCCGTAAGCACACGCGCCTCCCGCTGATCTAGCTACTTCCTTCCGACCATGTCGAAAACCACATCGCATCCAACTGCAATCTCATCTCAGATTCGATCCTTCCTCTCAATCTACAAGAACAAATTTGCATAGTAGACATTAGTTGACCTTGGCCTCACCACGAACTCCGCAAGCGGCCAGGTCTTGCTCAATGTGGAGAGAGAGCGTTGATGACGCCTACACACGACAACGACAAGCGTGGCGAGGTTTGGTTCCTCTACACGGGTGCGACAAACCACATGACCGGTTCGGCCGACCCATTCGCTGAACAGGACCAATCAATCTCAGGCAAGGTACGGTTCACGGATGGATTGATCGTCGAGATCCATGGCTGCGGGACTGTCGTCTTTGCCATCGATGGGGGAGACGACCGCATGTTCACGGATGTCTTCTTCATCCCAGTGCACAAGAGCAGCAGCATTCGACGTGGCGTGTTTACCGTGCGCGATCAGTGCAGCCGCCTCCTCATCAAGGTAACGTGGGAACCAAATCGCGGGTACACGTTTTTGTTTTGTTCTGTGCGGCCAGTGTGCCTTGCCATAGTTCATGTCTGCGATGCCTAGTGTTGGCATGCTCGGCTTGGGCATTTGTACATCAGCGGCATGCGAAGGATGGCGCGTGGTGGTTTGGTTCATGGCCTACCACACATCGAGCAGGAAGAAGAGGTCTGCGAGGCTTGCCTTGCCGTGAAGTAGTGGTGCCTGCCATTCCCGCAAATGGCAAAATTCATGACAGAAAAGCGCCATGAGTTGGTCCATGGCGACCTCTATGGCCTGATCACACCGGTGACACCAGGAGGATGGCGGTACATGCCACTGCTCGTCAACGATCGTAGTCGATTCATATGGGCGGTGCTCCTCGTCTCAAAAGACGAGGCTGAGCGGCCCATCGTCAAGTTCTAGGCCACGACACAACGGGACTGCAGCCACAAGCTGCACATACTCCACACTGATGGTGTGGCGAGTTCACTTCGGCATCCTTCTACGAGCAATGTACTGAGCAAGGGGTGCAGCGTCACCTCACCGCCCCGTACACGCCGCAGCAGAATGGTGTCGTCTAGAGAAGAAACCAGACTATGCTCAGGATGGCACGCAAACATGCTCAAGGCCAAGCTAGTGCCGAGCATGTATTGGGGGGAGGCCATGCTTAAGGTCTTCTTCATCCTCAACCACTACTTCTCAAGGAGCGTCAATGACAAGAAGCCTTATGAGGCGTGGTACATGAGGAAGCCATATGTGTGCTTCCTTCGTATCTTCCGGTGCGTCACGCATGTCAAGACGATTCACCCACACCTGAAGAGACTCCACGACAGGAGTACCCCTATGGTATTTTTTCGGCTACGAGATGGGCACCAAGGCGTACAAGATGCACGACCCTGTCATGAAGCGCGTGCACATCTCCCGCGACATTGTCTTCAACGAGGAGGTACGTTCGAGTTGGGAGGCGCCAGTGAGCAACTCTTTCACCGTGGACTACGTGGTGTGCACAAGTGTTGGTTCTCGAGCAGCAACTCCGAGCATAACAACGGCACCGGGAAAAGCAACGCCGAGCTCGACCCCGGCTAAAGCAACCACGAGCACTGCAGCCCCAATCCTAGTGGCTCCGAGCACATCCGGCACAGCAGCCCCACGCGCAGCGACCCCGGATACCCCAAGCGAGGCCGTGCCGGTTCAGTTTTCATCTACACCTACAACACTGTCATACCTGTTCGACGCCGATGACAGTATCGGCGCTCCACACCGGTACCGACGCATGACCATATTGCCGAGCCGCCACAATTGGCAGAGAGCCTCGATGATGACGATGGCTTGCATCTGATGGTCGGTGAGGAGCCAACCAAGTTCGCTGAGGTGGATCTCGAGGATTGCTGGCGTCGCGCGATGTTGGACGAGTTGTCGTGCATTGAAGACGACGTCACTTGGAAACTCACCACATTGCCTACAGGGCATCGAGCTATTGGGCTCTAGTGGGTGTTCAAGGTGAAGAAGGATTAGCACAGCGCCATCCTCAAGCACAAGGTCTGGCTCATCGCAAAAGGGTATGTGTAGTGTGCCGGGGTGGACTCCAAGGAAGTCTTCACACCCGTCGCATGGCTCATGTCTGTGCGACTGATCCTTGACCTGGCGGCACAACGAGGCTGGGAAGTCCACCACATGGACGTCAAGTCGGCATTCCTCAATGACAAACTCGAGGAGGAGGTCTAGCTATGTCGCCCAGCCACCTGGCTTCATTGCCGAAGGATGTGAGCAGAGCTTGTACAAGCTACACAAGGCCCTGTGAGGTCTCCGGCAAGCACCGGGGGCATGGAACGCCAAGTTGGACGCGAGCTTGGACACAGTGGGCTTGACTCTTAGAGTCCCCGAGCATGATGTGTACACAAGTGGAACCGGGGGCACATTGCTCATCATCGGCATCCACATCAACGACCTCGTCATCGCTGGTGCCAAGCACACCGAGGTGTGCCGCTTCAAGGAGGAGATGAAGTGCCTCTTCACCATGAGTGACCTCGGGCTGCTCCGGTACTACCTCGAGTTGGAGATGAACCAGGAGCATGGCCGCACAACGATCACTCAGGCGGCCTATGCCGCCAAGATGCTCGAGCGAGCATGCATGGAAGACTGCCACGCCGTGCACTCCTCGATGGCGGCCTAGTGCAAGCTCAGCAAGAAGAGCAAGGAGAAGCCGGTGGATGCTACTTTCTATCGGAGCGTCATCAACAGCTTGAGGTATCTCGTGCACACCCGGCCGGATATCTTGTTCGTCGCTGAGTTCCTGAGCAGGTTCATGGAAGCTCCCGCCACCGACCATCTCGCAGCGTTCAAGCACCTGCTCCGCTACATCACATGCATGATCACACAAGGTTGCGTGTATCGCCGTGGCAACGGCGAGAACCTTGTCGGCAATAGCGACTTCGACCATGCTGGTGACATGGACTCTAGGAATAGCACATGTGGCGTACTGTTCTTCCTCGGGAGCAATCCCGTCAGCTGGCAATCGGTGGGATAGAAGGTTGTCGTCACTTCTTCGTGTGAGGCGGCACATCGGGCAGCTATAGCGGTATGTCAAGGGATCTGGCTGGAACGTCTACTTGACGAGATGCTGAATCAAGACACTGCCCCTGCACTCACCTTCATTGACAACAAATCCACGATTTCCCTCTGCAAGAACCCAGTACTTCCATTCGCAAAAAAAAAAGAGAACCCAGTACTTCACGACCGCAACAAGCACATCGATCTCCGCTAGCACTTCAAACGGGCCTGCGTCAAAGGGCACGGTGGCCATGGAGTTCATCAGGACCAGCGAGCAGAAGACGGCCATCCTGACCAAACCCCTTGGTCGTGGTCGTTTCCAGGAGTTGTGCGACAAGGTGGGGATCATCGATGTCAAACTATTTCTACAGGATCGAGGGGGAGATGTGATAGTAAATCACGTATTACGTATTTACAGCAGTTTACGTCAGGCATGACATACGGTGGCTGTCAAAGTCAAGCCGACTTGACCGGCACGTCTTTCTTATTTGCTGTGAATATAGCTATAGCTAGGTCCGAAAAGGGCAAGCAGCAACCGAGCTCTATGGAACTCTTTATTTTTCTTTCGACGGAAATACTTTTTCACATGTAAAAAAAATCTGAAAAAGGTATACGCATAGACATATCTTTGTAGTATATATGTCTAAAATTTCATAAACATATATGTTAATATGTGATGTGCACAAAAAAGACAAATATATGGAGTAAAATAGGCTTTTTCATTTTTGTTTTTGGAAAAGATATTTGTCTTTTTCGTGTAGCATGAAAATAGTCAAATTAGTTGATGAAACTTTATGCATACTTGAAGAATGTGCATATGTATTTATAGAAAACAAATTGACATTTTTTGAAACATTTAAATATCTTTTGTTTTTTTTTTGAAAAAGGGCTCCATGGAGCCCGTCCTTTGTAACGCTGCTCTCTAGCTAGGTCGGTTTATTTTGGTCCTATAAAAGGACTAGTGCCCTCCGGTTGTAATCCAGTGTGTAAAGAAACAACCAAGCCTAATTTTTTTATGAGTTTGGTTTTTGTGCACCCAGGGACATTGCACCCCCGGTGCACCCACGATAAAAAACATAGCAACACATTTTGAAAAAAGCTGAAAGTTTGTGGATGTGATTTCGAACAAATGTTTTAGGTGCTTGCAAAATTTGGTGCCGAAATGAAGTCTGAGGAGCTCTCTATAAAAAAAACAAAGTTAGTGCTGAAAACATGTGAACAGTAACTTGGGTGCAGAGCATCATTTGTATTTTGTTTTGTATGGAGATCATTGGATGTTTTTTTGGTGACCAAATTTTGCAAGCTCCTAAAACACTTGCTCATAATCTCATCCACGAAGTTTCAGAATTTGTTGATTTTTTTCTATTTTTTTTAAATTTACTGTTCACTGTGTGGGTGCACTGAAGTTCGGTGCAACCGCTACTTTCCCATTTGTACTCCCTCCGTCAAGCCCAAAGAGCTAGCCCACAGTGTGTGTACAAGTCTCCGAGCTTGTGCAAGGATGATCGATCTGCTGCAGCAGCTCTGCTTGTCAGGCTTGTGGTAAAAAGCCCTATTAATAAGTTTTAACAAAAACTTCATGTTTCAATAACTGAATTTGCTTGCAGCCTGAAGGAGCAGCGTCTGCAAACTCTCATACAGTACGCATTGGCTCTGGCATAAATGTGCAAGTTCTAAATAGTATCAATTTTCCTCGTACATGTCCATCGTCATTAGTATCAATTTTCTGCTGATGCAGCTATCATTAGTTTCTCCAGATGAGTAGATGATTTTTGTCAAGAAGAGTACATGGTATGCAAAAGTACTGCATACTTATATTTTCATTGTCATGATATTTCCAGTGAGTCGGCTTGGTTTAGTTCTTATTAACACCCTCTGTACTACAGCACGTATGCTTCTTTGACACCCTCTGTACTACAGTACGTATACTTCCTTGCTGATGTGTGTGTGCTTTGATGAAGCATATGGGTGCTAATCAGATTTGATCAACGGTGAGGCTTCCGGTGGACTGACGGTGCGACAAAGGGGACGCAAGGATACTGGCGGACGGCGGAGATCCCGTAGACCTGTGGCCAGATAACGATGAAGGACAGGGATGTCACCAGTAATCGTGCATGAGCCTATGCCACCGGCGCGGCTCATCAGGACGCATGTCAAAGTTGTGTCGGAGATGAGGGGAGGGTCCTGGAGTTCGTGGCGGTGGTTTTGTGATCATGATGATTCCGAAGGGAATAAAAGAGGTAGTGGGAGGTGTGGTTCGAGGTGGTAATTTATGATCGTGCAATTTATAGGGACTAAGACTGGTGTGTGAAAGGATATTTTTCTACCCTTTCAACGCACATGCATACTCCTTCTCGTTTAGAGGGCTCAAATCTGAAATCTCATCAACCAAAGTAAACTGTGAGTGGATGGCACGACTTTTGTGGATACAAAACTGCCCAAAGAAATATTCCTCACTTATTCAACTCTCGAAGCAATAAGTACAGCACCCTCCCTCTCATTGGACTTGCATGGTGCATGTAGAATAAGATGCATGCATGACCACTAATTCTCTCTCTCTCATTAAATGTCGCGTGGGACTCAAAGCTCTTTAACTCAGTTTGACTCAAAATGAGCCTAATATAATGAAAATCTGAAATTTTTGAGATGAGCCCTTTAAAACGGAACAGAGGGAGTATTTCCCTAGATGGTGGAGCCATCAGCCGTCTGACACCCCAGACTGACACAGAGAGAGGGGGCATTCTAGACTAGATGCTCAGGCAGTTGGGATTCGCCAAGGATGCCCACCTCGTGCCCATGGGTGCTCCCCTAGGATGAATTGTATGGCAGAGTAGGACTGGGAACCCAGGGTGCGGCGTTGGGTGCCTGACCGGTGCCTCGACCGCAGTTGGTATCCTGTAGGCCATGCGCTCACTGAGGCTACTATGCCTTGCCGCTGTGTGGGGCCATTATGGGCGTCCGGGCTTCACGGCGGAGCTAAGGCGGATTCCTGTCAAGATCTTACGCAATGATGCATGCATGCCAAAAAGGTGTCAACCAGGACGGGGTGCGGAGGTAAAAACATATGTAGTCCTTTCATGTTTTCTGTTTTGCCCATTCTCGCTGTCATGATAGTGTTTTATACTTGCATCTCCCGTTGCAACGCAGGGCAATTTTCCTAGTTAATCCTGTATAACATATTTCTAAGATAGGTGTAATTCTCAATTTCTTATATGCACTCAAAGAAATTAGACACCTACCCATGCTTTAGGGCTCCCATCATTTAATGTTTCTCGCTCATGAAAGGGTCCAGGAACAACTCTCTGATTTGCCTTTTCTTCTGACCATCTGGCGCACCAAAACCGTCACCACCTTGGTAAACACAATGCGAGATTCGAGCCAAATTCACGCAAGTCTTGGCAAAAGATCTAGAAAATTGGCAATGTTTGAACACATCTTCATTAATCGACTTCCAAGCTTCCATGGTAAGATCTTCCATGGCTTTGCGAGACTATTGCTCACTGAATCTGTTCTCCAACACGTGAATAGCTATTGATGATGGTGCATCCCCTCGCTCCAGCTCGGCCTGCTATAGATAGTTTGACAAAATATATGTGGATATAAATATCATGCCACACCTCACATAAAGATTCATTTTCGGTGATGAAATCAAGGGACAAGAAAAACTCAGATAGATTGTCCTTACAGAGTGGGTTGCATAGTCGTTGCAAAGCCGAAGAACTAACGACGCAGACTGAACTAATTTTGGGTAGCTTCCAATTTCAGCAAGAGACATTGAGGTGAGCTTTTCTTCCATGCGTACCAGGGGAAACGCATGTTGCAGCAGCAGTGGTGCAGAGGATGAAATTGATCCATTATCCAGATACTCACGCAGTGTTGGTCTATGGTTTCCATGGTGCCACTTTGCCTCCACCAGGAAAGAGTCCGCCATGTCTCGTCACTGCAAAATCATGTAGAATTTATTACGGTTCCTCATGAAAACAATCGATATCCTATTAGGAAGTTAATTGTGTATATAAACTTACTGCTTTCTGAAGTACGTAATGAGCATCGCAACCATGTTGTTTGAATACATTTTCAGCCACCACAGAAGATGTGTTGTACATGACGGAGTAGAGTGCTTTCATGTATTCGGGGAGCATTTCACTAGGACTTTCTTCCCATCTGGCAATATTTATTTAGCAAATCTTAGATTATAGAAAATCACATTTTAATCTCAAACTTATGTATCTTATATATGCTATACTTTCTACTCTATCACAAGAATACTAATTGAATTATAAGAAGTGCAATGTTTCATATTGTTACCTTCCAATGGCATCGGTGAAAAGGACGAGTTCATCCAGAGTTCCATACACATCATAAACATCATCTAAGTGAACTATTAGATTAGCAACTTTTGCAAGCACTTCTCGACATGCTCCATCGTTTGGCTCCCACACAATTCCATTTGCATAATGGAAGCACTCCATGAGACGATCCCTTGCGAACGCCAATTTTTCACTAAGGGCGGTCCCCTTCCACCACCTACAATTAATTAGGTCAATTTTCATATCTTGAATATTTTACATACGTATGTAGTTATGATATATATAGTTCTTTCATACAATAAAAGAGATATATATATATCTCCAGGATTGTGCATCATAAGATGAACACAACCCATCTACTATGTGATGCAATTAGCATGCTAATTTCAATGTACATTTCTTCACCCTCAATTACCTTGCCAGCCTCGTGAGTTCTTGCTGATGCACACTTTGCACATTGTTGATGTCCATTGTTGCAAATTCAAGGAGCAATGGGTCGGAATTGCTCTCATCTCGACCGTAGTGATCTATGAACCACCTAGCTTCTAGTCTAGGAGACCTCTGGTGCAACGGAAGGTCCAAAGCACGAACTACACTGCGCCGTAAGTGGTGATCCATGGATGGCAAGAGCTTTCTAAGAGTTTTCTTAGAAAATGCTCTTGCCTCGTCCAATGTTTCCTCGCCTCTGAACACAAGGTATGAAGCCTCATAGAGTGAGAGGAGTCCATTGACATTGTCGGGTCCATGCTTGAGATTTTTCAGAGCTTCTATACATATTGTTACCATGAAACAATGCAAGTTAAGTATATATACCAAACCCTGACACATGCAAAAGTTGTGTTACAAATAAACCATATAGTTACGCAAAAGTCAAAATTACAACCGTGATTGAATCTGGACCATGCATTTGCTGCAGACATACGATGGTTCAATTTCCAAAATTTTGGCCCTAGCTTTAGTTTTGATTCTTACATCTCCAAGAGTCTGTTTTCCTTTGATATTTCATATTTTACGACGTACCTGGAGGGAAGAAGACTTGGTAACCACTGTCCCTGAGCAACCTGAACCTCAAGGCCGCGGAGGCAACATCACTGTCACCATGGTCCCAGCTGCACTGCTGAGGTTCTGTACTGTGGATGGATCCGAGGATACCGGCGATCTCCTGCTCGAAGTGGTAGGAAACGCCCAGCCGTTGCACCGTGTCGACGAGCTTGAGCTTCGCAGCTTCGTCGTTGCCCCTGCTGGCCGCCAGCAGTCGCTCCCTCATGCCGGCCTTCAACTTATTGAGTCGGACCTGTGCCATCATCGATGCATGCACGATTAGTTTCCACAAGTATTTCCATCTACTTTAAGTTCTAGGAGTGCATATATAAATGTTAGGCTGATATATGTACTCGATCTGCTTGTACATGGTTGCTGGGTGAGAGCAGGAGAAGCGAGTCGTAGTCCCAGGAGCTGGGAGCGTAGTTGGCAGACCGCCGAGTCGCCACCGAGTACCGCACCATTGAAGTCCGGAAGCATGTACTCGTCGTGGCCATTGTTAGCCGTAATTGCCACACCATGGTGCTGCCAGTGCCCGCTGCAGTCAAGCTGTATTTTGTTTGGTGGAGTACTACTTGGCAACGAGGTAGTAGCTTAAGCCACCGCTGGTTGTTGTTTGAGAGTACCCAGAATAGGTGCCAATTTATAGGCGGGTTTACCTGGCTTAGCCCTCGTAAAAATTGTGGGACATGACACGCACCGAAATGGTACTATCATTTCTTTTCAACCACATGTTTTCCTAATTAATTTGCAGACTCTCGATGAGAGAACCTGTACCAACACATCTTCTGAAAGCTCCTTTTTTTTATAGAAAATTCCTTATGAAGTTATAAACTACTGAGAACTTACTCATATGGCTAAATACCGTTATATAATTCCGTCATCTATATATGTCAATAAAATGTTATACCGGGAACATATAAACCACTATCGTGAGTTGACTGTGAAGCGACACTTCACGCTCTTAGCCATAGCTTGTGTGCTGACATGGCCAAACATCAAAGTATGGCCAAAATTTCGAAATTTTCAAAACAAAACCTGAAAATATTAGAGTAAATCATAAATGGTATCCCTACTGTTATTTTTAAATGTCGTAAAAATCTAGGCATAGCTTAAGAGAATATCAAATGCTTTGATCTAGGTTTGGCCAAAATTTTAAACTTCTCCAGAAAATCTCAAAAATTACAGCAAATCATAATTGATGTCCTTACTAAGGCTGTATACTTTCAGGCCATTCTGGGCGGTAGTTGAAGACAAATCTTTACATATTTTCATTAACCTTTTCAAGAAAATGAACAGACAAAATAAATCATAAATGGTGACTTGACCATCCTAGTCCAAATCGAGTCTACCATGTGAAAGATCGTGGATGTCGCCTAGAGGGGGGGGGGGTGAATAGGCGCTTTAAAATAATTACGGTTTAGGCTTGAACAAATGCGGAATAAAACTAGCGTTTAATTTGTCAAGCACAAAACCTAAATCGACTAGGCTCACCTATGTGTACCAACAACTTATGCTAAGCAAGATAAACAACTAAGTGATAGCAAGATATATAACTAGAAACAATATGGCTATCACAAAGTAAAGTGCATAAGTAAAGGCCTCGGGTAAGAGATAACCGAGGCACGCGGAGACGACGATGTATCCCGAAGTTCACACCCTTGCGGATGCTAATCTCCGTTTGGAGCGGTGTGGAGGCACAATGCTCCCCAACAATGCCACCGTATTCTTCTCACGCCCTCGCACAATGCAAGATGCCGTGATTCCACTAAGGGACCCTTGAGGGCGGTCACCGAACCCGTACAAACAAGGTTGGGGCAAACTCCACAACTTAATTGGAGGCTCCCAACAACACCACGAAGCTTCACCACAATGGACTATGGCTTCCGCGGTGGCAACCCTTGGGGGCGGTCACCAGTACCCGTCAAATTGCTCGGGGCGATCTCCACAACCTAATTGGAGACCCCGACGCTTGCCCGGAGCTTTACACCACAATGATTGAGCTCCGAGGCACCACCAAGCCGTCTAGGGCGCCAAGGCACCCAAGAGGAACAAGCTCTAGGGTGCACGAACACCCAAGAGTAATAAGCTTCTCAACTTCTCACTTCCACGTATCACCGTGGAGAACTCAAACCGATGCAACTAATGCAATGGCAAGAACACACGAAGTGCTCAAGTCCCTCTCTCTCAAATCCCACCAAAGCAACAAAAGCTATGGAGGAAAGTGAGAGGAAGAACAAGGAGAACACCAAGAACTCCAAGATCTAGATCCACAAGGTTTCCCTCACATAGAGGAGAAAGTGATTGGTGGAAAGATGGATCTAGATCTCCTCTCTCTATTCCCTCAATAAGGAGCAAGAATCATTGGAGAGTTGGAGAGATAGCAAAGCTCTAAGAGGTCAACAATGGAGGAGAGAGAGCTGCAAGGGGATAAAAGAACCGTTGGGGGCAAGGGGGAAGAAGACCCCCTTTTAAAGGAGCGCCCAAATCCAACCGTTACCTGTCTCAGCCCGCACAGAGCGGTACTACCGCTCCACAGAGCGGTACTACCGCTCGGGCGGTAGTAATTCAAAAAACAGCAGGCGAGAACACGGAACTGGAGCGGTAGTGCCGCACTTAGCGGTACTACCGTTCCAACCAAGCGGTACTACCGCTAAAGCGAAAAGAGCAACAGAAGCTTGCACACTCTGCGAAAAACAAGCGGTAGTAGCAGCGGTAGTGGAGGGCGGAAGTACCGCACCAAGCGGTACTACCGCACTACTGCCGCACTACTACCGTTTAACAGAAAACGACAACAGAGACGAGCACAGAAGGAATCACCCAAGCGGTACACAAGCGGTAGTAGAGGGTGGAAGTACCGCACTAAGCGGTACTACCGCTCTACTACCGCACTACTGCCGTTGAAACGAAAACGATACCAGTAGCAGAAAATAAGCGGTAGTGCCCGCGGCACTGAACCGCGGAAGTACCGCGCAAGCGGTACTACCGCTGCCCTAGGCGGTACTACCGCTAGAGAGCTGAAAAACAAGCTACGGTCCCGGCAAGACGCGCTCCCGGCAAGACGCTCCCGGCAAGAACTTGCCGGGAAAGCTCGCAAGCCAACGGTACTACCGCGCTGGAGAGCGGTACTACCGCACAAGCGGTACTACCGCTGATCAGAGCGGTACTACCGCACAGAGAGCAACAGAGAATACAATAAAACCTGAACTGCCACAACTTCTGCAAATGAGCTCCGAATTGAGCAAACTCAAGCTTGTTGGATAGATGACGACAAATACTATCCAACAGCGATGGCAGGGGAGATATGCCTAACATATAGAGATGAGAAACCTCTATGAATGAAGACCCGGCATAAACTCCAACATCAAAAACATCATAGAAGATGCATAGATGAACTCCGTTTTCGATGACTTCGAGCTTGTCATGAAGATGACCAAAAGCTCAAAGACTCACAAAGAGAAACACCAAACACGACTCAAGAAAGATGATGCAAGGATGCACTGGTTTGAGCTCTCGACGAATGATACGATAAAGCTACTCACTTGAGAGCCCCCCTTGATAGTACGGCTATCGATCCTACAACCCGGTCTCCCAACTACCACTACGAGACCGGTAAAATAGAAAACCTATCAAGGGCAAACCTTTGCCTTGCGCATAGTCCACTTGAGCTAGATGATGACGATCTTGACCTCCTCAAGTTGGATCACCTTTCTTGATTGCGCCGGCTCGATGAAGACTAGTTGATTGCTCCGCCATACTCCACTATGGGTGAGCCACTCTTCGGCACATCTTCACAAGTCCATTGTCACCACAATGGACGGCAAGCTTTAAGCATGTGATCTCTTCGTGATGCTCCACTTGAACTTGCACACCGCAATGTTGATGACGATCACCACTTGATGTCATCCTCCATGGGTTGAATGAGATCTTTCTCTTGACGCAAGCCCATGGAAACATACCTAACTCCACATAAAACTCTCGCATAGAAGATGGGTTAGTACACAAAGCGTAATGGACAATGCTTACCATACCGTGAGATCACTTGATCCCACTCGGTACATCTTCTACGCTTTGTGTGTTGATCAACTTGAATCACTCTTCATATTTAGTCTTGATCAACATGACCAATCTTTGGATAAATCCTTGAATAGCACCTTGGTCAACACATATTCTTCTTCTAATAACCTTGAAACCAACAAATGGTCTTCAAGCAATGCCTATGGACAAACCCTTCAAATATAACTCAAGGCAACCATTAGTCCATAGAGATTGTCATCAATTACCAAAACCAAACATGGGGGCAGCACATGTTCTTTCACCATGTGTAGTAGTTTAATCACAATTTTAAATCAAATATTAGTCAGTAATTGAAATTATTCAAAAATATATATATGAGAAATTATAGTACAACTCATGGTCTGGTAGAGTAATGAATGGAGACCCGGCATAAACTCCAACATCGAAAACATCATAGAAGATGCATAGATGAACTCCGTTTTCGATGACTTCGAGCTTGTCATGAAGATGACCAAAAGCTCAAAGACTCACAAAGAGAAACACCAAACACGAACCAAGAAAGATGATGCAAGGATGCACTGGTTTGAGCTCTCGACGAATGATACGATAAAGCTACTCACTTGAGAGCCCCCCTTGATAGTACGGCTATCGATCCTACAACCCGGTCTCCCAACTACCACTACGAGACCGGTAAAATAGAAAACCTATCAAGGGCAAACCTTTGCCTTGCGCATAGTCCACTTGAGCTAGATGATGACGGTCTTGACCTCCTCAAGTTGGATCACCTTTCTTGATTGCGCCGGCTCGATGAAGACTAGTTGATTGCTCCCCCATACTCCACTATGGGTGAGCCACTCTTCGGCACATCTTCACAAGTCCATTGTCACCACAATGGACGGCAAGCTTCAAGCATGTGATCTCTTCGTGATGCTCCACTTGAACTTGCACACCGCAATGTTGATGACGATCACCACTTGATGTCATCCTCCATGGGTTGAATGAGATCTTTCTCTTGACGCAAGCCCATGGAAACATACCTAACCCCACATAAAACTCTCGCATAGAACATGGGTTAGTACACAAAGCGTAATGAACAATGCTTACCATACCGTGAGATCACTTGATCCCACTCGGTACATCTTCTACGCTTTGTGTGTTGATCAACTTGAATCACTCTTCATATTTAGTCTTGATCAACATGACCAATCTTTGGATAAATCCTTGAATAGCACCTTGGTCAACACATATTCTTCTTCTAATAACCTTGAAACCAACAAATGGTCTTCAAGCAATGCCTATGGACAAACCCTTCAAATATAACTCAAGGCAACCATTAGTCCATAGAGATTGTCATCAATTACCAAAACCAAACATGGGGGCAGCACATGTTCTTTCACCATGTGTAGTAGTTTAATCACAATTTTAAATCAAATATTAGTCAGTAATTGAAATTATTCAAAAATATATATATGAGAAATTATAGTACAACTCATGGTCTGGTAGAGTAATGAATGGAGACCCGGCATAAACTCCAACATCGAAAACATCATAGAAGATGCATAGATGAACTCCGTTTTCGATGACTTCGAGCTTGTCATGAAGATGACCAAAAGCTCAAAGACTCACAAAGAGAAACACCAAACACGAACCAAGAAAGATGATGCAAGGATGCACTGGTTTGAGCTCTCGACGAATGATACGATAAAGCTACTCACTTGAGAGCCCCCCTTGATAGTACGGCTATCGATCCTACAACCCGGTCTCCCAACTACCACTACGAGACCGGTAAAATACAAAACCTATCAAGGGCAAACCTTTGCCTTGCGCATAGTCCACTTGAGCTAGATGATGACGGTCTTGACCTCCTCAAGTTGGATCACCTTTCTTGATTGCGCCGGCTCGATGAAGACTAGTTGATTGCTCCCCCATACTCCACTATGGGTGAGCCACTCTTCGGCACATCTTCACAAGTCCATTGTCACCACAATGGACGGCAAGCTTCAAGCATGTGATCTCTTCGTGATGCTCCACTTGAACTTGCACACCGCAATGTTGATGACGATCACCACTTGATGTCATCCTCCATGGGTTGAATGAGATCTTTCTCTTGACGCAAGCCCATGGAAACATACCTAACCCCACATAAAACTCTCGCATAGAACATGGGTTAGTACACAAAGCGTAATGAACAATGCTTACCATACCGTGAGATCACTTGATCCCACTCGGTACATCTTCTACGCTTTGTGTGTTGATCAACTTGAATCACTCTTCATATTTAGTCTTGATCAACATGACCAATCTTTGGATAAATCCTTGAATAGCACCTTGGTCAACACATATTCTTCTTCTAATAACCTTGAAACCAACAAATGGTCTTCAAGCAATGCCTATGGACAAACCCTTCAAATATAACTCAAGGCAACCATTAGTCCATAGAGATTGTCATCAATTACCAAAACCAAACATGGGGGCAGCACATGTTCTTTCACCATGTGTAGTAGTTTAATCACAATTTTAAATCAAATATTAGTCAGTAATTGAAATTATTCAAAAATATATATATGAGAAATTATAGTACAACTCATGGTCTGGTAGAGTAATGAATGGAGACCCGGCATAAACTCCAACATCGAAAACATCATAGAAGATGCATAGATGAACTCCGTTTTCGATGACTTCGAGCTTGTCATGAAGATGACCAAAAGCTCAAAGACTCACAAAGAGAAACACCAAACACGAACCAAGAAAGATGATGCAAGGATGCACTGGTTTGAGCTCTCGACGAATGATACGATAAAGCTACTCACTTGAGAGCCCCCCTTGATAGTACGGCTATCGATCCTACAACCCGGTCTCCCAACTACCACTACGAGACCGGTAAAATAGAAAACCTATCAAGGGCAAACCTTTGCCTTGCGCATAGTCCACTTGAGCTAGATGATGACGGTCTTGACCTCCTCAAGTTGGATCACCTTTCTTGATTGCGCCGGCTCGATGAAGACTAGTTGATTGCTCCCCCATACTCCACTATGGGTGAGCCACTCTTCGGCACATCTTCACAAGTCCATTGTCACCACAATGGACGGCAAGCTTCAAGCATGTGATCTCTTCGTGATGCTCCACTTGAACTTGCACACCGCAATGTTGATGACGATCACCACTTGATGTCATCCTCCATGGGTTGAATGAGATCTTTCTCTTGACGCAAGCCCATGGAAACATACCTAACTCCACATAAAACTCTCGCATAGAACATGGGTTAGTACACAAAGCGTAATGGACAATGCTTACCATACCGTGAGATCACTTGATCCCACTCGGTACATCTTCTACGCTTTGTGTGTTGATCAACTTGAATCACTCTTCATATTTAGTCTTGATCAACATGACCAATCTTTGGATAAATCCTTGAATAGCACCTTGGTCAACACATATTCTTCTTCTAATAACCTTGAAACCAACAAATGGTCTTCAAGCAATGCCTATGGACAAACCCTTCAAATATAACTCAAGGCAACCATTAGTCCATAGAGATTGTCATCAATTACCAAAACCAAACATGGGGGCAGCACATGTTCTTTCACCATGTGTAGTAGTTTAATCACAATTTTAAATCAAATATTAGTCAGTAATTGAAATTATTCAAAAATATATATATGAGAAATTATAGTACAACTCATGGTCTGGTAGAGTAATGAATGGAGACCCGGCATAAACTCCAACATCGAAAACATCATAGAAGATGCATAGATGAACTCCGTTTTCGATGACTTCGAGCTTGTCATGAAGATGACCAAAAGCTCAAAGACTCACAAAGAGAAACACCAAACACGAACCAAGAAAGATGATGCAAGGATGCACTGGTTTGAGCTCTCGACGAATGATACGATAAAGCTACTCACTTGAGAGCCCCCCTTGATAGTACGGCTATCGATCCTACAACCCGGTCTCCCAACTACCACTACGAGACCGGTAAAATAGAAAACCTATCAAGGGCAAACCTTTGCCTTGCGCATAGTCCACTTGAGCTAGATGATGACGGTCTTGACCTCCTCAAGTTGGATCACCTTTCTTGATTGCGCCGGCTCGATGAAGACTAGTTGATTGCTCCCCCATACTCCACTATGGGTGAGCCACTCTTCGGCACATCTTCACAAGTCCATTGTCACCACAATGGACGGCAAGCTTCAAGCATGTGATCTCTTCGTGATGCTCCACTTGAACTTGCACACCGCAATGTTGATGACGATCACCACTTGATGTCATCCTCCATGGGTTGAATGAGATCTTTCTCTTGACGCAAGCCCATGGAAACATACCTAACCCCACATAAAACTCTCGCATAGAACATGGGTTAGTACACAAAGCGTAATGAACAATGCTTACCATACCGTGAGATCACTTGATCCCACTCGGTACATCTTCTACGCTTTGTGTGTTGATCAACTTGAATCACTCTTCATATTTAGTCTTGATCAACATGACCAATCTTTGGATAAATCCTTGAATAGCACCTTGGTCAACACATATTCTTCTTCTAATAACCTTGAAACCAACAAATGGTCTTCAAGCAATGCCTATGGACAAACCCTTCAAATATAACTCAAGGCAACCATTAGTCCATAGAGATTGTCATCAATTACCAAAACCAAACATGGGGGCAGCACATGTTCTTTCACCATGTGTAGTAGTTTAATCACAATTTTAAATCAAATATTAGTCAGTAATTGAAATTATTCAAAAATATATATATGAGAAATTATAGTACAACTCATGGTCTGGTAGAGTAATGAATGGAGACCCGGCATAAACTCCAACATCGAAAACATCATAGAAGATGCATAGATGAACTCCGTTTTCGATGACTTCGAGCTTGTCATGAAGATGACCAAAAGCTCAAAGACTCACAAAGAGAAACACCAAACACGAACCAAGAAAGATGATGCAAGGATGCACTGGTTTGAGCTCTCGACGAATGATACGATAAAGCTACTCACTTGAGAGCCCCCCTTGATAGTACGGCTATCGATCCTACAACCCGGTCTCCCAACTACCACTACGAGACCGGTAAAATAGAAAACCTATCAAGGGCAAACCTTTGCCTTGCGCATAGTCCACTTGAGCTAGATGATGACGGTCTTGACCTCCTCAAGTTGGATCACCTTTCTTGATTGCGCCGGCTCGATGAAGACTAGTTGATTGCTCCCCCATACTCCACTATGGGTGAGCCACTCTTCGGCACATCTTCACAAGTCCATTGTCACCACAATGGACGGCAAGCTTCAAGCATGTGATCTCTTCGTGATGCTCCACTTGAACTTGCACACCGCAATGTTGATGACGATCACCACTTGATGTCATCCTCCATGGGTTGAATGAGATCTTTCTCTTGACGCAAGCCCATGGAAACATACCTAACCCCACATAAAACTCTCGCATAGAACATGGGTTAGTACACAAAGCGTAATGAACAATGCTTACCATACCGTGAGATCACTTGATCCCACTCGGTACATCTTCTACGCTTTGTGTGTTGATCAACTTGAATCACTCTTCATATTTAGTCTTGATCAACATGACCAATCTTTGGATAAATCCTTGAATAGCACCTTGGTCAACACATATTCTTCTTCTAATAACCTTGAAACCAACAAATGGTCTTCAAGCAATGCCTATGGACAAACCCTTCAAATATAACTCAAGGCAACCATTAGTCCATAGAGATTGTCATCAATTACCAAAACCAAACATGGGGGCAGCACATGTTCTTTCACCATGTGTAGTAGTTTAATCACAATTTTAAATCAAATATTAGTCAGTAATTGAAATTATTCAAAAATATATATATGAGAAATTATAGTACAACTCATGGTCTGGTAGAGTAATGAATGGAGACCCGGCATAAACTCCAACATCGAAAACATCATAGAAGATGCATAGATGAACTCCGTTTTCGATGACTTCGAGCTTGTCATGAAGATGACCAAAAGCTCAAAGACTCACAAAGAGAAACACCAAACACGAACCAAGAAAGATGATGCAAGGATGCACTGGTTTGAGCTCTCGACGAATGATACGATAAAGCTACTCACTTGAGAGCCCCCCTTGATAGTACGGCTATCGATCCTACAACCCGGTCTCCCAACTACCACTACGAGACCGGTAAAATAGAAAACCTATCAAGGGCAAACCTTTGCCTTGCGCATAGTCCACTTGAGCTAGATGATGACGGTCTTGACCTCCTCAAGTTGGATCACCTTTCTTGATTGCGCCGGCTCGATGAAGACTAGTTGATTGCTCCCCCATACTCCACTATGGGTGAGCCACTCTTCGGCACATCTTCACAAGTCCATTGTCACCACAATGGACGGCAAGCTTCAAGCATGTGATCTCTTCGTGATGCTCCACTTGAACTTGCACACCGCAATGTTGATGACGATCACCACTTGATGTCATCCTCCATGGGTTGAATGAGATCTTTCTCTTGACGCAAGCCCATGGAAACATACCTAACCCCACATAAAACTCTCGCATAGAACATGGGTTAGTACACAAAGCGTAATGAACAATGCTTACCATACCGTGAGATCACTTGATCCCACTCGGTACATCTTCTACGCTTTGTGTGTTGATCAACTTGAATCACTCTTCATATTTAGTCTTGATCAACATGACCAATCTTTGGATAAATCCTTGAATAGCACCTTGGTCAACACATATTCTTCTTCTAATAACCTTGAAACCAACAAATGGTCTTCAAGCAATGCCTATGGACAAACCCTTCAAATATAACTCAAGGCAACCATTAGTCCATAGAGATTGTCATCAATTACCAAAACCAAACATGGGGGCAGCACATGTTCTTTCACCATGTGTAGTAGTTTAATCACAATTTTAAATCAAATATTAGTCAGTAATTGAAATTATTCAAAAATATATATATGAGAAATTATAGTACAACTCATGGTCTGGTAGAGTAATGAATGGAGACCCGGCATAAACTCCAACATCGAAAACATCATAGAAGATGCATAGATGAACTCCGTTTTCGATGACTTCGAGCTTGTCATGAAGATGACCAAAAGCTCAAAGACTCACAAAGAGAAACACCAAACACGAACCAAGAAAGATGATGCAAGGATGCACTGGTTTGAGCTCTCGACGAATGATACGATAAAGCTACTCACTTGAGAGCCCCCCTTGATAGTACGGCTATCGATCCTACAACCCGGTCTCCCAACTACCACTACGAGACCGGTAAAATAGAAAACCTATCAAGGGCAAACCTTTGCCTTGCGCATAGTCCACTTGAGCTAGATGATGACGGTCTTGACCTCCTCAAGTTGGATCACCTTTCTTGATTGCGCCGGCTCGATGAAGACTAGTTGATTGCTCCCCCATACTCCACTATGGGTGAGCCACTCTTCGGCACATCTTCACAAGTCCATTGTCACCACAATGGACGGCAAGCTTCAAGCATGTGATCTCTTCGTGATGCTCCACTTGAACTTGCACACCGCAATGTTGATGACGATCACCACTTGATGTCATCCTCCATGGGTTGAATGAGATCTTTCTCTTGACGCAAGCCCATGGAAACATACCTAACTCCACATAAAACTCTCGCATAGAACATGGGTTAGTACACAAAGCGTAATGGACAATGCTTACCATACCGTGAGATCACTTGATCCCACTCGGTACATCTTCTACGCTTTGTGTGTTGATCAACTTGAATCACTCTTCATATTTAGTCTTGATCAACATGACCAATCTTTGGATAAATCCTTGAATAGCACCTTGGTCAACACATATTCTTCTTCTAATAACCTTGAAACCAACAAATGGTCTTCAAGCAATGCCTATGGACAAACCCTTCAAATATAACTCAAGGCAACCATTAGTCCATAGAGATTGTCATCAATTACCAAAACCAAACATGGGGGCAGCACATGTTCTTTCACCATGTGTAGTAGTTTAATCACAATTTTAAATCAAATATTAGTCAGTAATTGAAATTATTCAAAAATATATATATGAGAAATTATAGTACAACTCATGGTCTGGTAGAGTAATGAATGGAGACCCGGCATAAACTCCAACATCGAAAACATCATAGAAGATGCATAGATGAACTCCGTTTTCGATGACTTCGAGCTTGTCATGAAGATGACCAAAAGCTCAAAGACTCACAAAGAGAAACACCAAACACGAACCAAGAAAGATGATGCAAGGATGCACTGGTTTGAGCTCTCGACGAATGATACGATAAAGCTACTCACTTGAGAGCCCCCCTTGATAGTACGGCTATCGATCCTACAACCCGGTCTCCCAACTACCACTACGAGACCGGTAAAATAGAAAACCTATCAAGGGCAAACCTTTGCCTTGCGCATAGTCCACTTGAGCTAGATGATGACGGTCTTGACCTCCTCAAGTTGGATCACCTTTCTTGATTGCGCCGGCTCGATGAAGACTAGTTGATTGCTCCCCCATACTCCACTATGGGTGAGCCACTCTTCGGCACATCTTCACAAGTCCATTGTCACCACAATGGACGGCAAGCTTCAAGCATGTGATCTCTTCGTGATGCTCCACTTGAACTTGCACACCGCAATGTTGATGACGATCACCACTTGATGTCATCCTCCATGGGTTGAATGAGATCTTTCTCTTGACGCAAGCCCATGGAAACATACCTAACTCCACATAAAACTCTCGCATAGAATATGGGTTAGTACACAAAGCGTAATGGACAATGCTTACCATACCGTGAGATCACTTGATCCCACTCGGTACATCTTCTACGCTTTGTGTGTTGATCAACTTGAATCACTCTTCATATTTAGTCTTGATCAACATGACCAATCTTTGGATAAATCCTTGAATAGCACCTTGGTCAACACATATTCTTCTTCTAATAACCTTGAAACCAACAAATGGTCTTCAAGCAATGCCTATGGACAAACCCTTCAAATATAACTCAAGGCAACCATTAGTCCATAGAGATTGTCATCAATTACCAAAACCAAACATGGGGGCAGCACATGTTCTTTCACCATGTGTAGTAGTTTAATCACAATTTTAAATCAAATATTAGTCAGTAATTGAAATTATTCAAAAATATATATATGAGAAATTATAGTACAACTCATGGTCTGGTAGAGTAATGAATGGAGACCCGGCATAAACTCCAACATCGAAAACATCATAGAAGATGCATAGATGAACTCCGTTTTCGATGACTTCGAGCTTGTCATGAAGATGACCAAAAGCTCAAAGACTCACAAAGAGAAACACCAAACACGAACCAAGAAAGATGATGCAAGGATGCACTGGTTTGAGCTCTCGACGAATGATACGATAAAGCTACTCACTGGTTTGAGCTCAAAGACTCACAAGGAGAACCAAGCAAAACCTCATTAGCAGCACCTGCACACACAAAAGCAAATACTTGCACCCAATGCGAACAAGGGGGTTGTCAATCCCCTCGGTGGTTAATTGTAAGGATCAATTCTTGTAGTGGTAGATAGATAGATTGCAGCAAAGTATTTTTAGGGTTTTTGTTTATATGATAAAGATAGACCCGGGGGCCATAGTTTTCACTAGAGGCTTCTCTCTTGAACGCAAAGCATACGATGGGTAGACAAATTACTGTTGGGCAATTGATAGAAAAGCACATAGTTATGACGATATTCAAGGCAATGATCATGTATATAGGCATCACGTCCGAGACATGTAGACCGACTCCTGCCTGCATCTACTACTATTACTCCACTCATCGACCGCTATCCAGCATGCATCTAGAATATTAAGTATAAAACAGAGTAGCTCCTTAAGCAAGATGACACGATGTAGACAAAGTAAATCCAATCAATATGAATAAACCCCATCATTTTATCCTTAATGGCAACAATGCAAATACGTGTCTTGTCCCCTACTTTGTCACAGGGATATAGAACACCGCAAGATTGAACCCATCACAAAGAACCTCTCTCATTGCAAGATAAATCAATCTAGTTGGCCAAACCAAACCGATAGATCGGAGAGAAATACAAAACTATAACAATCATGCATAAAAGTGTTCAGAGAAGACTCAATTAATATTCATAAATATTCAGATCATAAACCCACAATTCATCGGATCCCAACAAACACACCGCAAAAGAATATTATATCGGATAGAACTCCAAGAACATCGAGTAGAACATTGTATTGAAAATCAAAGAGAGAGAAGAAGCCATCTAGCTATAAGCTATGGACCCGTAGGTCTGTGGTAAACTACTCACAAATCATCAGAAGGGCATCAAGTTTGATGAAGAAGCCCTCCGTGATCAATTTCCCCTCCGGCAGAGTGCTGGAAAAGGCCTCCAGATGGGACCGTGGAAGAACATAAGCTTGCGACGGCGGAAAAGTTTTCTCGTGTGGCTCTCTGGTATATTGGGAATATTTGGAAATTTATAGCGAAGGAATTAGGTCAAGAGGTGCCACGAGGGGCCCACAAGCCTGGGGGGGCATGCCCTACCCCCTGGGCGCGCCTCCCAAGCTTGTCGCTCCCTCGTGACTTCCCTGTTCTTCTCCCGAAGCTTCTAGGGTCTCTTCTGATCCAGAAAAAATTAATCCAAAGTTTTTTTCTCCGTTTGGACTTCGTTTGATATTGATTTCCTGGAAAGCCAAAAACAAGAAAAAAACAACAACTGGCACTAGGCACTAGGTTAATAGGTTAGTCCCAAAAAATGATATAAAATTACATATAAAGCATCCAAGATTGATACTATAATAGCATGGAACAATAAAAAATTATAGATACGTTGCAGATGTATCAGTGTTCTTCCCTCTCTATCTTTGTTGTGAGGATTGAGTGCTGCCCTTTAAGGTTTCATTATTGTCGGATTGAATACTTTGGATTTGAGAACACTTGATGTATGTCTTGCATGTGGATACCCATGGTGACAATGGGGTATTCTATTGAGTCACTTGATATATGTTTTGCTAATCAACTTGTGGATTCCCGAGGTGACACTGGGTAATCTAGGCACATAGGTTGATACATGTTTTCGTCATACTTTCTCCGATAGAAATTTTGGGGTAACCTTTGAAGTTTTTTGTGTTGAATTGAATATTATGAATCTGAAATTGTTTGATGCATATCGAATAATTGGCTCACGAATACTTGTGGTGACATTGGAATATCTAGATGACATTAGAATTGATTGATGCGTATCAGATGGTGTAATTCTAGTACGAACTCTAGGGCTGTTTGTGACACTTATAGGGACGACTCAATAGATTGATCGGAAAGATAACTTTGAGGTGGTTTGCTACCTACAACAATTTCATCTTATGTTATCCGCTATTGATAAGAACTTTGGAGTGATTTTTTGTCGCACATTGAGGGATGATTATATGATTCAATTATGTTAGCACTGTTGAGAGATTGCACTAGTGAAAGTACGAAATCTAGGCCTTCTTTCCAAGCATTGCAATACCGTTTGTGCTTAATTTTGTTACTTTCTACCTTGCTGTTTTTTATTGTTCAGATTATAAAAGCCTATATCTACTATCCACACTACACTTGTATCACCATCCCTTCGCCGAACTAGTGCACCTATACAATTTACCATTGTATTGGGTGTGTTGGGGACACAAGAGATTGTTTGTATGTGATTGCAGGGTTGTTTGAGAGAGACCATCTTCATCCTATACCTACCATGGATTGATAAAGCTTAGGTCATCCACTTGAGTAAAATTTGCTGCTGTCCTACAAAACTCTGCGCTTGGACGCCCAACCAAATAAACAAGAATAAATTTGTGTAGTAAACATCAGCGTACACAGCCGGTGTCTTGCCCTCTGGCAGGCCACCGTCGACCCCCTACCCAAAAACAAACGGTGATCCGCGCAGCGTAGGGACCCTTCCTCTCCGGCTGAAGCATCAGCCGACGGTTCCACTCCGATGAGCGGTGGGGAAGCGAGCCGCCCTTTGCGCGGAAGCATATACCTCCGGGGCTCACGGCTGCCGGACAACGGGGCGACAATGGAGATCCGCCGCGGCCGGGAGTAGACTAGTCAAGGGTATCCATGTCGTCGGAATGGATATCCGCCGCCGCCGGCCGTAGACTAGTTTTATCTTAGTCCGATATCGTTTTTAGTTAAAAATATGTTCAAAATGTAAATGTTTTCGTCCGGTTTGTATGAAATACGCTGTGTTTGCATGAGTTTCATCTGGTTTGTTGAAAAAATGTTTGGAATGTATGCGAGCAGTGTTGGATGGTGGCCTCCTGCATCCGTGTCCGCGAACTGATCCCACCTATCCGCGGACGGATACCAAAGGAAATTTGCGGGCTGTGGGAGATGCCCTTAACACAATTAGCATAACGGAAAGGGAAACGACCCCCTTGGGTCGACCGGTCCTTGCGCCACTTCAATCACTCGCGTGAGAGCCACGGCCCCTATACGGGCCTGCCCATCGACAGCGGACACAAGCATTTTTATCCCAATTCCTTTTGAGACTTGATTTTTTTTTGATCCAAATCAACTGGGGGACGTCAGACCAACGCACGTATCTCTATATGAGCCTACAGCCAGGATAACGGGAGAGAGTGGAACTGGGAGTAACCACACCTTTTCGTTACAAATAACTTGGACAGACAAAGTCAGGAACAGAGCAGCTTAACACTGAATACACAAAACTCGAACGCAAAGCCTATGGACATACCCGTAGCTTAGGCTAGTAGTGTGGAAGCAGACTCCATGGCACCTAGTGCTCTTGAGAGCTCCACCTTGGCAAACCAAACAAAAGTAAAGCCAACATATATATAGATCTATAGCATGAATTTACCAAAAGCAATCAAGTTATACTCGACAGTATAGAGAACTAGGAATCTCTTTAAGGAACCTGAACTATCTAAATCAGGATGCGCGCAACAAAAATGACCTATAGAATCACAAACCTTGGAACAACTGAAAGCAATCAAGAAACATTTCCACATGCAAGTAGAAACCAGGGTACAACAGTACAATAAGCCATACATGAACTGGTAGCATAGGGAATCAGTAAGCATCTAAACAACAGACCCCCACCAGTGTATCTATTTCATTTGGTAAAAGTGTAGATCTTGCTCTCACATTTATTTGAAGGGTGTGTTCACACTTCTGTTGATTTATATAAAATTTCAAATTTCAAAGCTCATCAATGCTTAAACATGTGTTACTTATTACCAATAGCTTGATCAAACAATTAACTATAAGAGGGATGATCAAAATGCAGTGTCTTTTATAATCTTCTATACTATTGCTTGAATGGGACCTAAAGCCAACTTTCAGCCCAAAGAAAGATAGGTGTACCCCAATGAATAACACAGGCAGTCTAGAAAGCATTGTGATATCACCATTTGTTTCAGTTCATAGTCATCTGGCAATCCTTTCATTTTGATAAAACCAGGCAGAATTTCTTTGGTAGAAACGGAGGAAGCTGAACTGAGATATTCTATATAGCAACATCTCCTCATAATTGAAAGCATGTCTACAAAGCCTCATAAGCTCCACCAAGATACTAAACTTCTGATACCAGGACCTGGAATGGTACTTAGCTAGGAAATTATGTTACCATTTCAAACTTGCTTATATATACCTATATACGAATTGGTAAGACAAAGTTTCACCTGCAGTTCCATATCTAATTTTTCCTATATGAAACTGAGTGTAAATATCTAGCAAAAAAAAAACAAGCAAATGTGTAATGCAACAATATATTAGCAAGCATGCAGTCAGATGCAGCCATAGCATCTTCTGTGTAATTATCTTTCTTAATAAGGTTAATGAAGTTTGGAGGAATCTCTTGGGAATCAGATGCAACACAGACCTTGTACGATATAGTGGTAAGTTAACTTCCGCATGGACACACCATTTTAAAGAATAGAACTCCAGTACAGTAACCATCTGGCAGCCATTCTTGCTTCTGTTACATTTTGCTGGCTGGGAATAATAGCACATTGACAATTCCATTTTATGTGTGACTATGCTTATCTTGTAAACATAAAAGTATAGGATGGCAGGACCATTCAACATACAACAGAGAAGATTGTTGCTTATTAACAAATCATGTCATATGGTTTGAGCAATTTCAGTTCAGCACACATCTTCACCCTTTATTTAGGCGAATTGTGCAAACAAAAATATTCAAATACATAGCAAGAGACATGAAGTATAACAAAAAAAAAAAATCAGTTTTGTGCTTCCAAGAGAGGTGTGCTCACATGTGTTATCCTATAACAGGTTGGGCATGTGTATCTAAAGCAGTAAAACATGGACGTATTACACAATCATAAGAAATACACTAACATCATGGAACTTTATTCTTTTATTAATAGAACCTGAACAACAGGATAACGCCGTGTATGGCTTCTACAGTCTGAACCAAAAGGACTAGCTATAATGTTAGTCAGTAGTGAAGCTCCCTTGCATTTAGTACGACAAATGTTAAGAAAAATATACATTAATGGTAGACTTCATGGTACTTACGATGAAAGTGCTAACTGGTATCTAGAATATATTATATGTCGAACAGCTGCAAACGCAACCTAACATGATTTTATCTTACTATAATAAAGAAGTAACCATTCTATGAATGCATAAACCTAATACATATTTTCATGTTTTTTACTATGATGATGCATTCTCTATCAAATCGAGCATAATCACATCACAAAATATTTGAGCAAGCATGAATAGTAAAAAAATAAAATATTTTCTCAAATTTTTATCTTCAGTGGAAACCAAATAAACCTGTTACACATGTAGTAATGTTTCAGATCAGATTACATACACCAAAATAAGGGACGCCCTTTCTTCCTCTTCATTTTAAGATTAACAGATTATTGCGCTTATTAGTTAAATAGTTACAGTTACCTGGTATATGATTAGGACTACACTGTAAGTACATTCTGAAAGTGGGCGTGCCTCTGATCTCAAATGTTTGAATTTTTTTACTGTCGTGATCAAGTAAAGAAGGATGGAAACGGCAATTCGATGTCAACAGATATATATCAACTAAAGTTTAGTTAGATATGTTTACTAAACACCAACATGGCAAGGCAAATAAAAAGAATTGTTGCTGAGCTAAACAAAGTAGAAGGAAGGGAAAAAAATTACCAATGCAAACTGAAAGATAAAGTACTGGAGTAAATATGGAAAGCAAGGCAACAAAAGAGAACTAATTATTTATGTAAGTCGACATTTATCGTTCGGAATTTATGAGTGAAAAATATCACGGAAGTTTTCAACACGAAATAAGCCAATCTAACTAGCAATTTCGAAACACTCTATCATCAGCATACATGTAATGCTAAATTTCCTAACATGACCACGGGCATTTTAAGACTCCTTGCAGCAAACGAGAACATGTATGATTTGACATACGCCATAACAACCCGAACATGATCGATTTCAAAGACATCATAATCCTTCCTTTAGCTTATTCTTGAACAATACAATTCTGTTGACCGGTATTCCTCTTTCCATTGTGCCTCACTGTTAGAAGAGAAAATAATTAAATCTGCAATTCATCAAATTATATATTGTAGCTTGTGGTTCGATAGCTACCCTGCAGTCCACCGTCAGGAACGTCAAACCAATACGTAGGATAGAGAACATGGAAAAAATATTGGAAAAATCTCCCCAGGTCGTCCATGGAGGGAGAGGAGTTCTTGTGGTGGTGGAAGCTCAACCTGCACCACTTTCATGGGACACACGTCGAAGCCGGCGGGCTTCGCCATTCCCCACCATGTGGCAGCTGTCTGGATCAAGGATTTGTGCGTGTAGAACTCCCGTGCCCCATGGGAGGTGGAAGAAAAGAAAAAGATGGGGGTGGAGGAGGTGAATCCCATCCTTCCACCACTCGCGCATCCCCTACCCTCTCTTGTTGCTACGGGAGCCGCCCGCCGTGGCCATGGAGGTCACTCGTTGGCTGACATACACCTCGGCTTCGTCGTCGAGAGACATGTTGTTCGCCCACGCCACACCTCATCTGACGGGCCAGAGAGTGAGAGGATGGACAGGGGGAGGGGAAGCGGCAGAGGAAGAGGAAGCCGCGGCACACGTAGGTAGCCGACGGCGGCGACAAAGCATGGGGAGGAGATGTGTCTTCTGTTGAGCAGAGTTCGGCTCGTGCGATTTGATTTTTTTACGGAGAGGTTCTGGACAGGGAAGGTAAAGCGGTGGCTAGTGGCCTTCCACGGGCACGTGTGAATCAAGAGAAACTCCACGTGAAAGAACCACAGCGTTCCAGGAGGGTAGAGGGAGAAAAAGGGCGATGCTACGCGTCCGCCGGTGGATAACAGAAAAAGATCGACCCCATCCCTGACCATTGGATGGGGCTACGGATGGCCGTCCGATCTATTCACGTGACCGCCCATCTTTGCAACAAATGTGCTGCTGCAGTCCGCCTTATGAAACAGCATGCTTGTTGCAATCACCCGAACAAGTATTTTTTGCAACAGAGGTCATGTTGCGATATTTTTGCAACTAAGATCTTGTTGCAGAAATTTTGCCAAAAATTCCCGCAACAAATGTCTTGTTACAGAATTTTTCTGCAACACAAGTCTTGTTGCAGAAAATTTACAAAGCCTTTTTTTGGGACGCTGTAACAGACCTTTTGCAACAAGAGCCTTGTTGCAAAAAAAAAAAAATCCACTCGCGGCTGTGTCCACCGTCGGGCTCGTCTTCTCTGACGACGATCGACGACGCCCTCCGCCACCTCGCCGCGGCCAGATCTGGCGAGCCGCCGCTGCCAGGCCACCTCCTCTGCCCACCTGGTCGCTCCCGCAGCTGCGGTGGCTATTACAACGGCAACATCTTCCTCACAGAAATAAGGACGGCGACCTTCCCCCGCCGGGGTGGGAGAAGTCAGGGAGAGAGGCGGTGGGGTGTGCTTGAAACAACGGGGGTGAGGGGTGCTTGCACCAGCGAGGTGGTCCTGTCTACGGCAGCGTTGACGGTAACGACGTGCTTCACCGGTGATTGAACAGAGAAGAGAGAGACGATAGGAGGGGATTGGAGACAGCTTTCTGGAGGATGCAATGCATTTGGTTCTAGGAGATAAGGTCGTGGTGTGGGGCCCAGGAAAGCACGTGGCGAGCAGAGCAGGCGACGGATGCGCGTGTTAAAATCAGCCGGTAGATGTGAAGCTAAACCAGAAAAAATAAATCCGGGGACACATGTCAACCTGTGGGAGCAACGACCCAAAGCACTGAGATTACATGGGAGGAGCCCCTCCTTAGCCAATTTAATTCTCTTATATAGGACTACTTTTCTGTACTCCTGGGAGTATGTACTCCCATCTTTAATATACTTCGTATACACATTGATTATACCTCTTTATCATTCATAATATACTTCATTAAATATTCTAAGATACCAGCCTCGACGCATTTGCGAGCGTTTTCCTCAAGTCCCTGGCGGCTGGAACCCTAGCCGCCACCAGGAGAGGCCAATCTTCCAGCACCGTCCTCCGGCGGCTCCCTTCCGCCGGCGACCTCGGTCGTCGGTGGTGAGGGGGGTCGCCGGATCCACGCGTGTGGATCGTTTTTACTCTCTCGTAGTCTAGGGTTTTAGGTTGTTCATCGTCTTGGCTTCGGCGGTGACGATGATGGCGCTGAACAAAGCTTCGGATCCTTCCCTGACAAGGCCATCGGTCCTATGGTTGGGGATGGATTTTAAAACCAGTCTGTTCAAGCAAGCATGGCGTGGCGGTGGCGGCATCCTCGTAGTGGACCTGTGTCCTCGGACTCCGTTGTTGCGACGGCGTTTGCTCCAGCGTCGGCGCGGAGCTTGGGAGGTAGTCCAGGAGCGGATGCAGATTGTGGTCTGCATCGACGACATCTGGAAGACGGAACGGGTGCTGCATTCGTGGTTCGTGGATGGCAGGTATGGTTTTCTCCTTTGGCGTCTTAGTCGTCATGGGGTGCCAGATCTGGAGTTCGATGGCATGTCCGGGGTGTTGCCCCGGTCTGATTCGTTCAACGGCAAGGGCTTCACTTTTGGTGAGCCACCTTGGAGGTCCGCAAAGCTGTACATCAGCGATGGAGCCGCGTCGAGTTCGGGTGAGGAGGTGATCCGTCATTCTTTTCTTCGGTGGCTGCTGTGGTGGTGCCGGAGGCAGGTGACGGGCGTTGGTGTCAAATTCAGAGATGTTCTGCTATCTTTTCAGTTTTGTCATGTCGGTCCTTACGTGACTTATACTTTGATCTTTATGATATGAATGAGACACGTATTACCATGCAAAAGAAAAATATTCTAAGATACCCCAATACGAGTTTTGTGAAAAAAATATCATTTGCTACGTAATTTTTGTAATATACCTTTTTCACGTACGAACATATCAGTATATATGTAAACCTTTAAAAATATGTAGAATCACATGATTTTTTTCATAAACTCATTTTGGGTATCTAATAATTATTAATAAAGTATAGTAAAAATAATAAAGAGGTATAAAAGATTGTGGTATATGAGCAGTGGGAGTACTATGCCCTTGAGTTTTTTTTTTGAGACATATATGCCCTTGAGCTAATTTGGGTTGCCTTCTCCTGGGCCTACACACAAGGCTTGCACATTAGACCACCTCGTGCCTAGACTAGGCCAGCCTTGGGCCCTCCGTCCGGATCGAAACAATCCGATCTTGAGCATTTTCTATTCGGCGCCTTCAGCGTCCGTTTCTTTGTTTTCCGCAAACAAGCGCACACCCCACCCTTCGCTGGGCCGTCCTGTTTAGCTTTTTTCTTTTTATGTTAACCTGCAGAAAACAGGGGCACAAGGTGATTCGAACCCGCGAACTCCTTGTTCCGGATAAACTGCAGTAACCACGTGAGACACCACACCTGTTCTGATTATTTACTCCTTTTTCTTCTTTCTTTTCTCTTTTTCTTCTGTTTTTTCTTTTTTATCTTATTTTCTTTTCCTTTTTTCTATTTTTTTATCTTCTCATAAATTTGTGATTTTTTTCAATATCCGTGAACTCTTTTCAAAATAGATGACATTTTTTTCAAATCGATGATTTGCAATTTCTGAACTTTTTTGAGAATTGATGTAATTTCAAAATCGCTGAACTTTTTTCAAATTTGTGCACATTTTTTGAAAAATGATGATCATTTTTCGAAAATTGGTGAACTTTTTTTAAAAATTGATGAACTTTTTTTCCAAAATGGATGCACTTTAAAAAAAAATGATGAGCTTTTCCTCAAATGATGAAAATTTGTATAAAATTCGTAAACCTTATGTGATTTCACAATTTTTTTCATAAGTTAAAAAAAATTGACTGGTTTTTTTGTGCTAGATCAACACCAAAAAAAGGGAAAACACTAGCACGCGTAGCGAGCGGCCGAGGCAGGCAAGCGAGCTCTGCGGGGCCGCAGCCTGCTGGGGGCGCGAGTTAGCGCCAACTCATGTTTCCGGCGCTGAAGGCGCCTTATAGGAGTGCTCCCGATCTTGTTGGGTCCTCGGGCAGAACACCCCGCCGCCACTTTGACGTGCTCGACAGCCTCCTACGCTCACCCAATCGATCCACGATCGCCCCACATCTAGCCTGTTGCTGCCGTAAGCACACGCGCCTCCCGCTGATCTAGCTACTTCCTTCCGACCATGTCGAAAACCACATCGCATCCAACTGCAATCTCATCTCAGATTCGATCCTTCCTCCCAATCTACAAGAACAAATTTGCATAGTAGACATTAGTTGACCTTGGCCTCACCACGAACTCCGCAAGCGGCCAAGTCTTGCTCAACGTGGAGAGAGAGCGTTGATGACGCCTACACACGACAACGACAAGCGTGGCGTGGTTTGGTTCCTCTACATGGGTGCGACAAACCACATGACCGGTTCGGTCGACCCATTCGCTGAGCAGGACCAATCAATCTCAGGCAAGGTACGGTTCACGGATGGATTGATCGTCGAGATCCATGGCTGCGGGACTGTCGTCTTTGCCATCGATGGGGGAGACGACCGCACATTCACGGATGTCTTCTTCATCCCAGTGCACAAGAGCAGCAGCATTCGACGTGGCGTGTTTACCGTACGCGATCAGTGCAGCCGCCTCCTCATCAAGGTAACGTGGGAACCAAATCGCGGGTACAAGTTTTTGTTTTGTTCTGTGCGGCCAGTGTGCCTCGCCATAGTTCATGTCTGCGATGCCTAGTGTTGGCATGCTCGGCTTGGGCATTTGTACATCAGCGGCATGCGAAGGATGGCGCGTGGTGGTTTGGTTCATGGCCTACCACACATCGAGCAGGAAGAAGAGGTCTGCGAGGCTTGCCTTGCCGTGAAGTAGTGGCGCCTGCCATTCCCGCAAATGGCAAAATTCATGACAGAAAAGCGCCATGAGTTGGTCCATGGCGACCTCTATGGCCTGATCACACCGGTGACACCAGGAGGATGGCGGTACATGCCACTGCTCGTCAACGATCGTAGTCGATTCATATGGGCGGTGCTCCTCGTCTCAAAAGACGAGGCTGAGCGGCCCATCGTCAAGTTCTAGGCCACGACACAACTGGACTGCAGCCACAAGCTGCACATACTCCACACTGATGGTGTGGCGAGTTCACTTCGGCATCCTTCTACGAGCAATGTACTAAGCAAGGGGTGCAGCGTCACCTCACCGCCCCGTACACGCCGCAGCAGAATGGTGTCGTCTAGAGAAGAAACCAGACTATGCTCAGGATGGCACGCAAACATGCTCAAGGCCAAGCTAGTGCCGAGCATGTATTGGGGGGAGGCCATGCTTAAGGTCTTCTTCATCCTCAACCACTACTTCTCAAGGAGCGTCAATGACAAGAAGCCTTATGAGGCGTGGTACATGAGGAAGCCATATGTGTGCTTCCTTCGTATCTTCGGGTGCGTCACGCATGTCAAGACGATTCACCCACACCTGAAGAGACTCCACGACAGGAGTACCCCTATGGTATTTTTTCGGCTACGAGATGGGCACCAAGGCGTACAAGATGCACGACCCTGTCATGAAGCGCGTGCACATCTCCCGCGACATTGTCTTCAACGAGGAGGTACGTTCGAGTTGGGAGGCGCCAGTGAGCAACTCTTTCACCGTGGACTACGTGGTGTGCACAAGTGTTGGTTCTCGAGCAGCAACTCCGAGCATAACAACGGCACCGGGAAAAGCAACGCCGAGCTCGACCCCGGCTAAAGCAACCACGAGCACTGCAGCCCCAATCCTAGTGGCTCCGAGCACATCCGGCACAGCAGCCCCACGCGCAGCGACCCCGGATACCCCAAGCGAGGCCGTGCCGGTTCAGTTTTCATCTACACCTACAACACTGTCATACCTGTTCGACGCCGACGACAGTATCGGCGCCCCACACCGGTACCGACGCATGACCATATTGCCGAGCCGCCACAATTGGCAGAGAGCCTCGATGATGACGATGGCTTGCATCTGATGGTCGGTGAGGAGCCAACCAAGTTCGCTGAGGTGGATCTCGAGGATTGCTGGCGTCGCGCGATGTTGGACGAGTTGTCGTGCATTGAAGACGACGTCACTTGGAAACTCACCACATTGCCTACAGGGCATCGAGCTATTGGGCTCTAGTGGGTGTTCAAGGTGAAGAAGGATTAGCACAGCGCCATCCTCAAGCACAAGGTCTGGCTCATCGCAAAAGGGTATGTGTAGTGTGCCGGGGTGGACTCCAAGGAAGTCTTCACACCCGTCGCATGGCTCATGTCTGTGCGACTGATCCTTGACCTGGCGGCACAACGAGGCTGGGAAGTCCACCACATGGACGTCAAGTCGGCATTCCTCAATGACAAACTCGAGGAGGAGGTCTAGCTATGTCGCCCAGCCACCTGGCTTCATTGCCGAAGGATGTGAGCAGAGCTTGTACAAGCTACACAAGGCCCTGTGAGGTCTCCGGCAAGCACCGGGGGCATGGAACGCCAAGTTGGACGCGAGCTTGGACACAGTGGGCTTGACTCTTAGAGTCCCCGAGCATGATGTGTACACAAGTGGAACCGGGGGCACATTGCTCATCATCGGCATCCACATCAACGACCTCGTCATCGCTGGTGCCAAGCACACCGAGGTGTGCCGCTTCAAGGAGGAGATGAAGTGCCTCTTCACCATGAGTGACCTCGGGCTGCTCCGGTACTACCTCGAGTTGGAGATGAACCAGGAGCATGGCCGCACAACGATCACTCAGGCGGCCTATGCCGCCAAGATGCTCGAGCGAGCATGCATGGAAGACTGCCACGCCGTGCACTCCTCGATGGCGGCCTAGTGCAAGCTCAGCAAGAAGAGCAAGGAGAAGCCGGTGGATGCTACTTTCTATCGGAGCGTCATCAACAGCTTGAGGTATCTCGTGCACACCCGGCCGGATATCTTGTTCGTCGCTGAGTTCCTGAGCAGGTTCATGGAAGCTCCCGCCACCGACCATCTCGCAGCGTTCAAGCACCTGCTCCGCTACATCACATGCATGATCACACAAGGTTGCGTGTATCGCCGTGGCAACGGCGAGAACCTTGTCGGCAATAGCGACTTCGACCATGCTGGTGACATGGACTCTAGGAATAGCACATGTGGCGTACTGTTCTTCCTCGGGAGCAATCCCGTCAGCTGGCAATCGGTGGGATAGAAGGTTGTCGTCACTTCTTCGTGTGAGGCGGCACATCGGGCAGCTATAGCGGTATGTCAAGGGATCTGGCTGGAACGTCTACTTGACGAGATGCTGAATCAAGACACTGCCCCTGCACTCACCTTCATTGACAACAAATCCACGATTTCCCTCTGCAAGAACCCAGTACTTCCATTCGCAAAAAAAAAAGAGAACCCAGTACTTCACGACCGCAACAAGCACATCGATCTCCGCTAGCACTTCAAACGGGCCTGCGTCAAAGGGCACGGTGGCCATGGAGTTCATCAGGACCAGCGAGCAGAAGACGGCCATCCTGACCAAACCCCTTGGTCGTGGTCGTTTCCAGGAGTTGTGCGACAAGGTGGGGATCATCGATGTCAAACTATTTCTACAGGATCGAGGGGGAGATGTGATAGTAAATCACGTATTACGTATTTACAGCAGTTTACGTCAGGCATGACATACGGTGGCTGTCAAAGTCAAGCCGACTTGACCGGCACGTCTTTCTTATTTGCTGTGAATATAGCTATAGCTAGGTCCGAAAAGGGCAAGCAGCAACCGAGCTCTATGGAACTCTTTATTTTTCTTTCGACGGAAATACTTTTTCACATGTAAAAAAAATCTGAAAAAGGTATACGCATAGACATATCTTTGTAGTATATATGTCTAAAATTTCATAAACATATATGTTAATATGTGATGTGCACAAAAAAGACAAATATATGGAGTAAAATAGGCTTTTTCATTTTTGTTTTTGGAAAAGATATTTGTCTTTTTCGTGTAGCATGAAAATAGTCAAATTAGTTGATGAAACTTTATGCATACTTGAAGAATGTGCATATGTATTTATAGAAAACAAATTGACATTTTTTGAAACATTTAAATATCTTTTGTTTTTTTTTTGAAAAAGGGCTCCATGGAGCCCGTCCTTTGTAACGCTGCTCTCTAGCTAGGTCGGTTTATTTTGGTCCTATAAAAGGACTAGTGCCCTCCGGTTGTAATCCAGTGTGTAAAGAAACAACCAAGCCTAATTTTTTTATGAGTTTGGTTTTTGTGCACCCAGGGACATTGCACCCCCGGTGCACCCACGATAAAAAACATAGCAACACATTTTGAAAAAAGCTGAAAGTTTGTGGATGTGATTTCGAACAAATGTTTTAGGTGCTTGCAAAATTTGGTGCCGAAATGAAGTCTGAGGAGCTCTCTATAAAAAAAACAAAGTTAGTGCTGAAAACATGTGAACAGTAACTTGGGTGCAGAGCATCATTTGTATTTTGTTTTGTATGGAGATCATTGGATGTTTTTTTGGTGACCAAATTTTGCAAGCTCCTAAAACACTTGCTCATAATCTCATCCACGAAGTTTCAGAATTTGTTGATTTTTTTCTATTTTTTTTAAATTTACTGTTCACTGTGTGGGTGCACTGAAGTTCGGTGTAACCGCTACTTTCCCATTTGTACTCCCTCCGTCAAGCCCAAAGAGCTAGCCCACGGTGTGTGTACAAGTCTCCGAGCTTGTGCAAGGATGATCGATCTGCTGCAGCAGCTCTGCTTGTCAGGCTTGTGGTAAAAAGCCCTATTAATAAGTTTTAACAAAAACTTCATGTTTCAATAACTGAATTTGCTTGCAGCCTGAAGGAGCAGCGTCTGCAAACTCTCATACAGTACGCATTGGCTCTGGCATAAATGTGCAAGTTCTAAATAGTATCAATTTTCCTCGTACATGTCCATCGTCATTAGTATCAATTTTCTGCTGATGCAGCTATCATTAGTTTCTCCAGATGAGTAGATGATTTTTGTCAAGAAGAGTACATGGTATGCAAAAGTACTGCATACTTATATTTTCATTGTCATGATATTTCCAGTGAGTCGGCTTGGTTTAGTTCTTATTAACACCCTCTGTACTACAGCACGTATGCTTCTTTGACACCCTCTGTACTACAGTACGTATACTTCCTTGCTGATGTGTGTGTGCTTTGATGAAGCATATGGGTGCTAATCAGATTTGATCAACGGTGAGGCTTCCGGTGGACTGACGGTGCGACAAAGGGGACGCAAGGATACTGGCGGACGGCGGAGATCCCGTAGACCTGTGGCCAGATAACGATGAAGGACAGGGATGTCACCAGTAATCGTGCATGAGCCTATGCCACCGGCGCGGCTCATCATGACGCATGTCAAAGTTGTGTCGGAGATGAGGGGAGGGTCCTGGAGTTCGTGGCGGTGGTTTTGTGATCATGATGATTCCGAAGGGAATAAAAGAGGTAGTGGGAGGTGTGGTTCGAGGTGGTAATTTATGATCGTGCAATTTATAGGGACTAAGACTGGTGTGTGAAAGGATATTTTTCTACCCTTTCAACGCACATGCATACTCCTTCTCGTTTAGAGGGCTCAAATCTGAAATCTCATCAACCAAAGTAAACTGTGAGTGGATGGCACGACTTTTGTGGATACAAAACTGCCCAATGAAATGTTCCTCACTTATTCAACTCTCGAAGCAATAAGTACAGCACCCTCCCTCTCATTGGACTTGCATGGTGCATGTAGAATAAGATGCATGCATGACCACTAATTCTCTCTCTCTCATTAAATGTCGCGTGGGACTCAAAGCTCTTTAACTCAGTTTGACTCAAAATGAGCCTAATATAATGAAAATCTGAAATTTTTGAGATGAGCCCTTTAAAACGGAACAGAGGGAGTATTTCCCTAGATGGTGGAGCCATCAGCCGTCTGACACCCCAGACTGACACAGAGAGAGGGGGCATTCTAGACTAGATGCTCAGGCAGTTGGGATTCGCCAAGGATGCCCACCTCGTGCCCATGGGTGCTCCCCTAGGATGAATTGTATGGCAGAGTAGGACTGGGAACCCAGGGTGCGGCGTTGGGTGCCTGACCGGTGCCTCGACCGCAGTTGGTATCCTGTAGGCCATGCGCTCACTGAGGCTACTATGCCTTGCCGCTGTGTGGGGCCATTATGGGCGTCCGGGCTTCACGGCGGAGCTAAGGCGGATTCCTGTCAAGATCTTACGCAATGATGCATGCATGCCAAAAAGGTGTCAACCAGGACGGGGTGCGGAGGTAAAAACATATGTAGTCCTTTCATGTTTTCTGTTTTGCCCATTCTCGCTGTCATGATAGTGTTTTATACTTGCATCTCCCGTTGCAACGCAGGGCAATTTTCCTAGTTAATCCTGTATAACATATTTCTAAGATAGGTGTAATTCTCAATTTCTTATATGCACTCAAAGAAATTAGACACCTACCCATGCTTTAGGGCTCCCATCATTTAATGTTTCTCGCTCATGAAAGGGTCCAGGAACAACTCTCTGATTTGCCTTTTCTTCTGACCATCTGGCGCACCAAAACCGTCACCACCTTGGTAAACACAATGCGAGATTCGAGCCAAATTCACGCAAGTCTTGGCAAAAGATCTAGAAAATTGGCAATGTTTGAACACATCTTCATTAATCGACTTCCAAGCTTCCATGGTAAGATCTTCCATGGCTTTGCGAGACTCTTGCTCACTGAATCTGTTCTCCAACACGTGAATAGCTATTGATGATGGTGCATCCCCTCGCTCCAGCTCGGCCTGCTATAGATAGTTTGACAAAATATATGTGGATATAAATATCATGCCACACCTCACATAAAGATTCATTTTCGGTGATGAAATCAAGGGACAAGAAAAACTCAGATAGATTGTCCTTACAGAGTGGGTTGCATAGTCGTTGCAAAGCCGAAGAACTAACGACGCAGACTGAACTAATTTTGGGTAGCTTCCAATTTCAGCAAGAGACATTGAGGTGAGCTTTTCTTCCATGCGTACCAGGGGAAACGCATGTTGCAGCAGCAGTGGTGCAGAGGATGAAATTGATCCATTATCCAGATACTCACGCAGTGTTGGTCTATGGTTTCCATGGTGCCACTTTGCCTCCACCAGGAAAGAGTCCGCCATGTCTCGTCACTGCAAAATCATGTAGAATTTATTACGGTTCCTCATGAAAACAATCGATATCCTATTAGGAAGTTAATTGTGTATATAAACTTACTGCTTTCTGAAGTACGTAATGAGCATCGCAACCATGTTGTTTGAATACATTTTCAGCCACCACAGAAGATGTGTTGTACATGACGGAGTAGAGTGCTTTCATGTATTCGGGGAGCATTTCACTAGGACTTTCTTCCCATCTGGCAATATTTATTTAGCAAATCTTAGATTATAGAAAATCACATTTTAATCTCAAACTTATGTATCTTATATATGCTATACTTTCTAATCTATCACAAGAGTACTAATTGAATTATAAGAAGTGCAATGTTTCATATTGTTACCTTCCAATGGCATCGGTGAAAAGGACGAGTTCATCCAGAGTTCCATACACATCATAAACATCATCTAAGTGAACTATTAGATTAGCAACTTTTGCAAGCACTTCTCGACATGCTCCATCGTTTGGCTCCCACACAATTCCATTTGCATAATGGAAGCACTCCATGAGACGATCCCTTGCGAACGCCAATTTTTCACTAAGGGCGGTCCCCTTCCACCACCTACAATTAATTAGGTCAATTTTCATATCTTGAATATTTTACATACGTATGTAGTTATGATATATATAGTTCTTTCATACAATAAAAGAGATATATATATATCTCCAGGATTGTGCATCATAAGATGAACACAACCCATCTACTATGTGATGCAATTAGCATGCTAATTTCAATGTACATTTCTTCACCCTCAATTACCTTGCCAGCCTCGTGAGTTCTTGCTGATGCACACTTTGCACATTGTTGATGTCCATTGTTGCAAATTCAAGGAGCAATGGGTCGGAATTGCTCTCATCTCGACCGTAGTGATCTATGAACCACCTAGCTTCTAGTCTAGGAGACCTCTGGTGCAACGGAAGGTCCAAAGCACGAACTACACTGCGCCGTAAGTGGTGATCCATGGATGGCAAGAGCTTTCTAAGAGTTTTCTTAGAAAATGCTCTTGCCTCGTCCAATGTTTCCTCGCCTCTGAACACAAGGTATGAAGCCTCATAGAGTGAGAGGAGTCCATTGACATTGTTGGGTCAATGCTTGAGATTTTTCAGAGCTTCTATACATATTGTTACCATGAAACAATGCAAGTTAAGTATATATACCAAACCCTGACACATGCAAAAGTTGTGTTACAAATAAACCATATAGTTACGCAAAAGTCAAAATTACAACCGTGATTGAATCTGGACCATGCATTTGCTGCAGACATACGATGGTTCAATTTCCAAAATTTTGGCCCTAGCTTTAGTTTTGATTCTTACATCTCCAAGAGTCTGTTTTCCTTTGATATTTCATATTTTACGACGTACCTGGAGGGAAGAAGACTTGGTAACCACTGTCCCTGAGCAACCTGAACCTCAAGGCCGCGGAGGCAACATCACTGTCACCATGGTCCCAGCTGCACTGCTGAGGTTCTGTACTGTGGATGGATCCGAGGATACCGGCGATCTCCTGCTCGAAGTGGTAGGAAACGCCCAGCCGTTGCACCGTGTCGACGAGCTTGAGCTTCGCAGCTTCGTCGTTGCCTCTGCTGGCCGCCAGCAGTCGCTCCCTCATGCCGGCCTTCAACTTATTGAGTCGGACCTGTGCCATCATCGATGCATGCACGATTAGTTTCCACAAGTATTTCCATCTACTTTAAGTTCTAGGAGTGCATATATAAATGTTAGGCTGATATATGTACTCGATCTGCTTGTACATGGTTGCTGGGTGAGAGCAGGAGAAGCGAGTCGTAGTCCCAGGAGCTGGGAGCGTAGTTGGCAGACCGCCGAGTCGCCACCGAGTACCGCACCATTGAAGTCCGGAAGCATGTACTCGTCGTGGCCATTGTTAGCCGTAATTGCCACACCATGGTGCTGCCAGTGCCCGCTGCAGTCAAGCTGTATTTTGTTTGGTGGAGTACTACTTGGCAACGAGGTAGTAGCTTAAGCCACCGCTGGTTGTTGTTTGAGAGTACCCAGAATAGGTGCCAATTTATAGGCGGGTTTACCTGGCTTAGCCCTCGTAAAAATTGTGGGACATGACACGCACCGAAATGGTACTATCATTTCTTTTCAACCACATGTTTTCCTAATTAATTTGCAGACTCTCGATGAGAGAACCTGTACCAACACATCTTCTGAAAGCTCCTTTTTTTTATAGAAAATTCCATATGAAGTTATAAACTACTGAGAACTTACTCATATGGCTAAATACCGTTATATAATTCCGTCATCTATATATGTCAATAAAATGTTATACCGGGAACATATAAACCACTATCGTGAGTTGACTGTGAAGCGACCACTTCACGCTCTTAGCCATAGCTTGTGTGCTGACATGGCCAAACATCAAAGTATGGCCAAAATTTCGAAATTTTCAAAACAAAACCTGAAAATATTAGAGTAAATCATAAATGGTATCCCTACTGTTATTTTTAAATGTCGTAAAAATCTAGGCATAGCTTAAGAGAATATCAAATGCTTTGATCTAGGTTTGGCCAAAATTTTAAACTTCTCCAGAAAATCTCAAAAATTACAGCAAATCATAATTGATGTCCTTACTAAGGCTGTATACTTTCAGGCCATTCTGGGCGGTAGTTGAAGACAAATCTTTACATATTTTCATTAACCTTTTCAAGAAAAGGAACAGACAAAATAAATCATAAATGGTGACTTGACCATCCTAGTCAAAATCGAGTCTACCATGTGAAAGATCGTGGATGTCGCCTAGAGGGGGGGGGGGGGGGGGGTGAATAGGCGCTTTAAAATAATTACGGTTTAGGCTTGAACAAATGCGGAATAAAACTAGCGTTTAATTTGTCAAGCACAAAACCTAAATCGACTAGGCTCACCTATGTGTACCAACAACTTATGCTAAGCAAGATAAACAACTAAGTGATAGCAAGATATATAACTAGAAACAATATGGCTATCACAAAGTAAAGTGCATAAGTAAAGGGCTCGGGTAAGAGATAACCGAGGCACGCGGAGACGACGATGTATCCCGAAGTTCACACCCTTGCGGATGCTAATCTCCGTTTGGAGCGGTGTGGAGGCACAATGCTCCCCAACAATGCCACCGTATTCTCCTCACGCCCTCGCACAATGCAAGATGCCGTGATTCCACTAAGGGACCCTTGAGGGCGGTCACCGAACCCGTACAAACAAGGTTGGGGCAAACTCCACAACTTAATTGGAGGCTCCCAACAACACCACGAAGCTTCACCACAATGGACTATGGCTTCCGCGGTGGCAACCCTTGGGGGCGATCACCAGTACCCGTCAAATTGCTCGGGGCGATCTCCACAACCTAATTGGAGACCCCGACGCTTGCCCGGAGCTTTACACCACAATGATTGAGCTCCGAGGCACCACCAAGCCGTCTAGGGCGCCAAGGCACCCAAGAGGAACAAGCTCTAGGGTGCACAAACACCCAAGAGTAATAAGCTTCTCAACTTCTCACTTCCACGTATCACCGTGGAGAACTCAAACCGATGCAACTAATGCAATGACAAGAACACACGAAGTGCTCAAGTCCCTCTCTCTCAAATCCCACCAAAGCAACAAAAGCTATGGAGGAAAGTGAGAGGAAGAACAAGGAGAACACCAAGAACTCCAAGATCTAGATCCACAAGGTTTCCCTCACATAGAGGAGAAAGTGATTGGTGGAAAGATGGATCTAGATCTCCTCTCTCTATTCCCTCAATAAGGAGCAAGAATCATTGGAGAGTTGGAGAGATAGCAAAGCTCTAAGAGGTCAACAATGGAGGAGAGAGAGCTGCAAGGGGATAAAAGAACCGTTGGGGGCAAGGGGGAAGAAGACCCCCATTTAAAGGAGCCCCCAAATCCAACCGTTACCTGTCTCAGCCCGCACAGAGCGGTACTACCGCTCCGCAGAGCGGTACTACCGCTCGGGCGGTAGTAATTCAAAAAACAGCAGGCGAGAACACGGAACTGGAGCGGTAGTGCCGCACTTAGCGGTACTACCGTTCCAACCAAGCGGTACTACCGCTAAAGCGAAAAGAGCAACAGAAGCTTGCACACTCTGCGAAAAACAAGCGGTAGTAGCAGCGGTAGTGGAGGGCGGAAGTACCGCACCAAGCGGTACTACAGCACTACTGCCGCACTACTACCGTTTAACAGAAAACGACAACAGAGACGAGCACAGAAGGAATCACCCAAGCGGTACACAAGCGGTAGTAGAGGGCGGAAGTACCGCACTAAGCGGTACTACCGCTCTACTACCGCACTACTGCCGTTGAAACGAAAACGATACCAGTAGCAGAAAATAAGCGGTAGTGCCCGCGGCACTGAACCGCGGAAGTACCGCGCAAGCGGTACTACCGCTGCCCTAGGCGGTACTACCGCTAGAGAGCTGAAAAACAAGCTACGGTCCCGGCAAGACGCTCCCGGCAAGAACTTGCCGGGAAAGCTCGCAAGCCAACGGTACTACCGCGTTGGAGAGCGGTACTACCGCTGATCAGAGCGGTACTACCGCACAGAGAGCAACAGAGAATACAATAAAACCTGAACTGCCACAACTTCTGCAAATGAGCTCCGAATTGAGCAAACTCAAGCTTGTTGGATAGATGACGACAAATACTATCCGACATAATCTGTTTAAAACAGTACAGTCTATAATGATGGAATATTTGACTATACTTCTGTAACTTCAAAAATTCTGAAAAATTAGGACAACGTAAACAATTCATATTCCAATACTGTGTAAAAATTTCAGCAATTATTGACGTTCCAGCAAGAAACTAAACTTCCCGTACGGAACGCAAAAGTTTCTTTTTTCAAACAGCATCAATAATACTATCATCCGCATCATCCTAAAGGCATTACTTCGCACAAACACTAATTAAAACATAAAAACACAATCATAACAGTAGCTAAAATTGTGTGACACAACAAAAATAAAAAGTGAAATAAAGATAAATATTGGGTTGCCTCCCAACAAGCGCTATTATTTTATGCCCCTAGCTAGGCATAATGCATAGTTTCAAGTATTATCATCCTGCAAATTTATTTCCTCGATTATGCAACCATGCTTCTTAGGAGAATTTACATTCATATTTTTAACAATTATACTCCTAGGGGCAAAGTTGAGGAATTTGTTTCTAGTGATAGGTTCCTTTATTATATCAATAAAGTTGGGATGGACACTAATCATTTTAATGTCTTCGTTTCCCTTACTAGATGTGGCACCCTTATTTTTAGGAACATACATAAACTTGCAATTTTTATCAAGAGGAGTTCTATCAATAGTTTTAACGGAGGAAAAGACGGAACCCAAATTGTTAATAATTTCCTCCAACTTATCGATTCTAGCGGGACCTTGTTCTATCCTTTCATTAATTATCGGTTCCTTTTCCTTCAACATCTTTAGTGTAGTTCCTACCTTAGAACCAAATTGAGTAATATGATTGTGGACCTTTTTGTTTATATTCTCAAGATGTTCAATAGTAGACATTTTATTTTCAATGGCCTATAACCTTTGCATAACATGTTCCAAAGTCAACAATGTTTCATTAATAGTGATAGGTGGTGATCCCACCAAATTTCCCATAGCATTGAAAGCATCCATAGGGTGACTACTCAAGTAATTTCCTTCGGTAATAGTGTCAAGCACAAATCTATACCAAGTAGTAATACCCACATAAAAATTCCGAAGAAGAACGGTAGTGGATTGCTTACGAGTTGACCTATTTTGAGCATCACAAATCCTATACCAAGCATCTTTTAAATTCTCTCCTCCCCTTTGTTTAAAATTTAGCACTTCATTTTCAGGGGTACATGTAACAATTGAAGGACTAGCCATAATGACAAAGCAAGCAGACAAGCAAATAAGATATATTTGTGTTTTTGTAAAATATTTTAGAAGTGGGGGAAATGAAAATGAGAGGAAAATGCAAATAAAAAGGCAAATAAAATAAAAGCAAGTAGATGATAGTTTGTGCAAAGGTACTTCATAAGTTTTGGTGATGTCTCCCAGGCAACGGCGCCAGAAATTCTTGCTGCTACTTGTGAGCTGCGTTGGGATTTCCTCGAAGAGGAGGGGATGATGCAGTACAATAGAGATAAGTATTTCCCTCAGTTAAGAACCAAGATTATCAATCTAGTAGGAGAACCAAGCAAAACCTCATTAGCAGCACCTGCACACACAAAAGCAAATACTTGCACCCAACGAGAACAAGGGGGTTGTCAATCCCCTCGGCGGTTAATTGTAAGGATCAAATCTTGTAGTGGTAGATAGATAGATTGCAGCAAAGTATTTTTAGGGTTTTTGTTTATATGATAAAGATAGACCCGGGGGCCATAGTTTTCACTAGAGGCTTCTCTCTTGAACGCAAAGCATACGATGGGTAGACAAATTACTGTTGGGCAATTGATAGAAAAGCACATAGTTATGACGATATTCAAGGCAATGATCATGTATATAGGCATCACGTCCGAGACATGTAGACCGACTCCTGCCTGCATCTACTACTATTACTCCACTCATCGACCGCTATCCAGCATGCATCTAGAATATTAAGTATAAAACAGAGTAGCTCCTTAAGCAAGATGACACGATGTAGACAAAGTAAATCCAATCACAGGGTCTTGTCCCCTACTTTGTCACAGGGATATAGAACACCGCAAGATTGAACCCATCACAAAGAACCTCTCTCATTGCAAGATAAATCAATCTAGTTGGCCAAACCAAACCGATAGATCGGAGAGAAATACAAAACTATAACAATCATGCATAAAAGTGTTCAGAGAAGACTCAATTAATATTCATAAATATTCAGATCATAAACCCACAATTCATCGGATCCCAACAAACACACCGCAAAAGAATATTATATCGGATAGAACTCCAAGAACATCGAGTAGAACATTGTATTGAAAATCAAAGAGAGAGAAGAAGCCATCTAGCTATAAGCTATGGACCCGTAGGTCTGTGGTAAACTACTCACAAATCATCAGAAGGGCATCAAGGTTGATGAAGAAGCCCTCCGTGATCAATTCCCCCTCCGGCAGAGTGCTGGAAAAGGCCTCCAGATGGGACCGTGGAAGAACATAAGCTTGCGACGGCGGAAAAGTTTTCTCGTGTGGCTCTCTGGTATATTGGGAATATTTGGAAATTTATAGCGAAGGAATTAGGTCAAGAGGTGCCACGAGGGGCCCACAAGCCTGGGGGGCATGCCCTACCCCCTGGGCGTGCCTCCCAAGCTTGTCGCTCCCTCGTGACTTCCCTGTTCTTCTCCCGAAGCTTCTAGGGTCTCTTCTGATCCAGAAAAAATTAATCCAAAGTTTTTTTCTCCGTTTGGACTTCGTTTGATATTGATTTCCTGAAAAGCCAAAAACAAGAAAAAAACAGCAACTGGCACTAGGCACTAGGTTAATAGGTTAGTCCCAAAAAATGATATAAAATTACATATAAAACATCCAAGATTGATACTATAATAGCATGGAACAATAAAAAATTATAGATACGTTGCAGATGTATCAGTGTTCTTCCCTCTCTATCTTTGTTGTGAGGATTGAGTGTTGCCCTTTAAGGTTTCATTATTGTCGGATTGAATACTTTGGATTTGAGAACACTTGATGTATGTCTTGCATGTGGATACCCATGGTGACAATGGGGTATTCTATTGAGTCACTTGATATATGTTTTGCTAATCAACTTGTGGATTCCCGAGGTGACACTGGGTAATCTAGGCACATAGGTTGATACATGTTTTCGTCATACTTTCTCCGATAGAAATTTTGGGGTAACCTTTGAAGTTTTTTGTGTTGAATTGAATATTATGAATCTGAAATTGTTTGATGCATATCGAATAATTGGCTCACGAATACTTGTGGTGACATTGGAATATCTAGATGACATTAGAATTGATTGATGCGTATCAGATGGTGTAATTCTAGTACGAACTCTAGGGCTGTTTGTGACACTTATAGGGACGACTCAATAGATTGATCGGAAAGATAACTTTGAGGTGGTTTGCTACCTACAACAATTTCATCTTATGTTATCCGCTATTGATAAGAACTTTGGAGTGATTTTTTGTCGCCCGTTGAGGGATGATTATATGATTCAATTATGTTAGCACTGTTGAGAGATTGCACTAGTGAAAGTACGAAATCTAGGCCTTCTTTCCAAGCATTGCAATACCGTTTGTGCTTAATTTTGTTACTTTCTACCTTGCTGTTTTTTATTGTTCAGATTATAAAAGCCTATATCTACTATCCACACTACACTTGTATCACCATCCCTTCGCCGAACTAGTGCACCTATACAATTTACCATTGTATTGGGTGTGTTGGGGACACAAGAGATTGTTTGTATGTGATTGCAGGGTTGTTTGAGAGAGACCATCTTCATCCTATACCTACCACGGATTAATAAAGCTTAGGTCATCCACTTGAGTAAAATTTGCTGCTGTCCTACAAACCTCTGCGCTTGGACGCCCAACCAAATAAACAAGAATAAATTTGTGTAGTAAACATCAGCGTACACAGCCGGTGTCTTGCCCTCTGGCAGGCCACCGTCGACCCCCTACCCAAAAACAAACGGTGATCCGCGCAGCGTAGGGACCCTTCCTCTCCGGCTGAAGCATTAGCCGACGGTTCCACTCCGATGAGCGGTGGGGAAGCGAGCCGCCCTTTGCGCGGAAGCATATACCTCCGGGGCTCACGGCTGCCGGACAGCGGGGCGACAATGGAGATCCGCCGCGGTCGGCAGTAGACTAGTCAAGGGTATCCATGTCGTCGGAATGGATATCCGCCGCCGCCGGCCGTAGACTAGTTTTATCTTAGTCCGATATCGTTTTTAGTTAAAAATATGTTCAAAATGTAAATGTTTTCGTCCGGTTTGTATGAAATATGCTGTGTTTGCATGAGTTTCATCTGGTTTGTTGAAAAAATGTTTGGAATGTATGCGTGCAGTGTTGGATGGTGGCCTCCTGCATCCGTGTCCGCGAACTGATCCCACCTATCCGCGGACGGATACCAAAGGAAATTTGCGGGCTGTGGGAGATGCCCTTAGCACAATTAGCATAACGGAAAGGGAAACGACCCCCTTGGGTCGACCGGTCCTTGCGCCACTTCAATCACTCGCGTGAGAGCCACGGCCCCTATACGGGCCTGCCCATCGACAGCGGACACAAGCATTTTTATCCCAATTCCTTTTGAGACTGGATTTTTTTAATCCAAATCAACTGGGGGACGTCAGACCAACGCACGTATCTCTATATGAGCCTACGGCCAGGATAACGGGAGCGAGTGGAACTGGGAGTAACCACACCTTTTTGTTACAAATAACTTGGACAGACAAAGTCAGGAACAGAGCAGCTTAACACTGAATACACAAAACTCGAACGCAAAGCCTATGGACATACCCGTAGCTTAGGCTAGTACTGTGGAAGCAGACTCCATGGCACCTAGTGCTCTTGAGAGCTCCACCTTGGCAAACCAAACAAAAGTAAAGCCAACATATATATAGATCTATAGCATGAATTTACCAAAAGCAATCAAGTTATACTCGACAGTATAGAGAACTAGGAATCTCTTTAAGGAACCTGAACTATCTAAATCAGGATGCGCGCAACAAAAATGACCTATAGAATCACAAACCTTGGAACAACTGAAAGCAATCAAGAAACATTTCCACATGCAAGTAGAAACCAGGGTACAACAGTACAATAAGCCATACATGAACTGGTAGCATAGGGAATCAGTAAGCATCTAAACAACAGACCCCCACCAGTGTATCTATTTCATTTGGTAAAAGTGTAGATCTTGCTCTCACATTTATTTGAAGGGTGTGTTCACACTTCTGTTGATTTATATAAAATTTCAAATTTCAAAGCTCATCAATGCTTAAACATGTGTTACTTATTACCAATAGCTTGATCAAACAATTAACTATAAGAGGGATGATCAAAATGCAGTGTCTTTTATAATCTTCTATACTATTGCTTGAATGGGACCTAAAGCCAACTTTCAGCCCAAAGAAAGATAGGTGTACCCCAATGAATAACACAGGCAGTCTAGAAAGCATTGTGATATCACCATTTGTTTCAGTTCATAGTCATCTGGCAATCCTTTCATTTTGATAAAACCAGGCAGAATTTCTTTGGTAGAAACGGAGGAAGCTGAACTGAGATATTCTATATAGCAACATCTCCTCATAATTGAAAGCATGTCTACAAAGCCTCATAAGCTCCACCAAGATACTAAACTTCTGATACCAGGACCTGGAATGGTACTTAGCTAGGAAATTATGTTACCATTTCAAACTTGCTTATATATACCTATATACGAATTGGTAAGACAAAGTTTCACCTGCAGTTCCATATCTAATTTTTCCTATATGAAACTGAGTGTAAATATCTAGCAAAAAAAAAAACAAGCAAATGTGTAATGCAACAATATATTAGCAAGCATGCAGTCAGATGCAGCCATAGCATCTTCTGTGTAATTATCTTTCTAAATAAGGTTAATGAAGTTTGGAGGAATCTCTTGGGAATCAGATGCAACACAGACCTTGTACGATATAGTGGTAAGTTAACTTCCGCATGGACACACCATTTTAAAGAATAGAACTCCAGTACAGTAACCATCTGGCAGCCATTCTTGCTTCTGTTACATTTTGCTGGCTGGGAATAATAGCACATTGACAATTCCATTTTATGTGTGACTATGCTTATCTTGTAAACATAAAAGTATAGGATGGCAGGACCATTCAACATACTCCCTCCGTTCCTTTATATAAGGTGTATTTGTTTTTTTAAAAGTCAAACGAGTGCATGTTTGACCAAGTTTTTAGAAAAATATATCAATATCCACAATACGAAATTTATATCATTTGATTCATCATGAAAAGTAGTTTCATATTTTATCTATTATGTATTGCAGATGTTGTTATTTTATTCTATAATCTTGGTCAAATATTCAAATGGTTGACTTGCACGGAAATCAATACACCTTATATTCTGGAACGGAGGGAGTACAACAGAGAAGATTGTTGCTTATTAACAAATCATGTCATATGGTTTGAGCAATTTCAGTTCAGCACACATCTTCACCCTTTATTTAGGCGAATTGTGCAACCAAAAATATTCAAATACATAGCAAGAGACATGAAGTATAACAAAAAAAAAAAATCAGTTTTGTGCTTCCAAGAGAGGTGTGCTCACATGTGTTATCCTATAACAGGTTGGGCATGTGTATCAAAAGCAGTAAAACATGGACGTATTACACAATCATAAGAAATACACTAACATCATGGAACTTTATTCTTTTATTAATAGAACCTGAACAACAGGATAACGCCGTGTATGGCTTCTACAGTATGAACCAAAAGGACTAGCTATAATGTTAGTCAGTAGTGAAGCTCCCTTGCATTTAGTACGACAAATGTTAAGAAAAATATACATTAATGGTAGACTTCATGGTACTTACGATGAAAGTGCCAACTGGTATCTAGAATATATTATATGTCGACCAGCTGCAAACGCAACCTAACATGATTTTATCTTACTATAATAAAGAAGTAACCATTCTATGAATGCATAAACCTAATACATATTTTCATGTTTTTTACTATGATGATGCATTCTCTATCAAATCGAGCATAATCACATCACAAAATATTTGAGCAAGCATGAATAGTAAAAAAATAAAATATTTTCTCAAATTTTTATCTTCAGTGGAAACCAAATAAATCTGTTACACATGTAGTAATGTTTCAGATCAGATTACATACACCAAAATAAGGGACGCCCTTTCCTCCTCTTCATTTTAAGATTAACAGATTATTGCGCTTATTAGTTAAATAGTTACAGTTACCTGGTATATGATTAGGACTACACTGTAAGTACATTCTGAAAGTGGGCGTGCCTCTGATCTCAAATGTTTGAATTTTTTTACTGTCGTGATCAAGTAAAGAAGGATGGAAACGGCAATTCGATGTCAACAGATATATATCAACTAAAGTTTAGTTAGATATGTTTACTAAACACCAACATGGCAAGGCAAATAAAAAGAATTGTTGCTGAGCTAAACAAAGTAGAAGGAAGGGAAAAAAATTACCAATGCAAACTGAAAGATAAAGTACTGGAGTCAATATGGAAAGCAAGGCAACAAAAGAGAACTAATTATTTATGTAAGTCGACATTTATCGTTCGGAATTTATGAGTGAAAAATATCACGGAAGTTTTCAACACGAAATAAGCCAATCTAAGTAGCAATTTCGAAACACTCTATCATCAGCATACATGTAATGCTAAATTTCCTAACATGACCACGGGCATTTTAAGACTCCTTGCAGCAAACGAGAACATGTATGATTTGACATACGCCATAACAACCCGAACAAGATCGATTTCAAAGACATCATAATCCTTCCTTTAGCTTATTCTTGAACAATACAATTCTGTTGACCGGTATTCCTCTTTCCATTGTGCCTCACTGTTAGAAGAGAAAATAATTAAATCTGCAATTCATCAAATTATATATTGTAGCCTGTGGTTCGATAGCTACCCTGCAGTCCACCGTCAGGAACGTCAAACCAATACGTAGGATAGAGAACATGGAAAAAATATTGGAAAAATCTCCCCAGGTCGTCCATGGAGGGAGAGGAGTTCTTGTGGTGGTGGAAGCTCAACCTGCACCACTTTCATGGGACACACGTCGAAGCCGGCGGGCTTCGCCATTCCCCACCATGTGGCAGCTGTCTGGATCAAGGATTTGTGCGTGTAGAACTCCCGTGCCCCATGGGAGGTGGAAGAAAAGAAAAAGATGGGGGTGGAGGAGGTGAATCCCATCCTTCCACCACTCGCGCATCCCCTACCCTCTCTTGTTGCTACGGGAGCCGCCCGCCGTGGCCATGGAGGTCACTCGTTGGCCGACATACACCTCAGCTTCGTCGTCGAGAGACATGTTGTTCGCCCACGCCACACCTCATCTGACGGGCCAGAGAGTGAGAGGATGGACAGGGGGAGGGGAAGCGGCAGAGGAAGAGGAAGCCGCGGCACACGTAGGTAGCCGACGGCGGCGACAAAGCATGGGGAGGAGATGTGTCTTCTGTTGAGCAGAGTTCGGCTCGTGCGATTTGATTTTTTTACGGAGAGGTTCTGGACAGGGAAGGTAAAGCGGTGGCTAGTGGCCTTCCACGGGCACGTGTGAATCAAGAGAAACTCCACGTGAAAGAACCACAGCGTTCCAGGAGGGTAGAGGGAGAAAAAGGGCGATGCTACGCGTCCGCCGGCGGATAACAGAAAAAGATCGACCCCATCCCTGACCATTGGATGGGGCTACGGATGGCCGTCCGATCTATTCACGTGACCGCCCATCTTTGCAACAAATGTGCTGCTGCAGTCCGCCTTATGAAACAGCATGCTTGTTGCAATCACCCGAACAAGTATTTTTTGCAACAGAGGTCATGTTGTGATATTTTTGCAACTAAGATCTTGTTGCAGAAATTTTGCCAAAAATTCCCGCAACAAATGTCTTGTTACAGAATTTTTCTGCAACACAAGTCTTGTTGCAGAAAATTTACAAAGCCTTTTTTTGGGACGCTGTAACAGACCTTTTGCAACAAGAGCCTTGTTGCAAAAAAAAAAAAATCCACTCGCGGATGTGTCCACCGTCGGGCTCGTCTTCTCTGACGATGATCGACGACGCCCTCCGCCACCTCGCCGCGGCCAGATCTGGCGAGCCGCCGCTGCCAGGCCACCTCCTCTGCCCACCTGGTCGCTCCCGCAGCTGCGGTGGCTATTACAACGGCAACATCTTCCTCACAGAAATAAGGACGGCGACCTTCCCCCGCCGGGGTGGGAGAAGTCAGGGAGAGAGGCGGTGGGGTGTGCTTGCAACAACGGGGGTGAGGGGTGCTTGCACCAGCGAGGTGGTCCTGTCTACGGCAGCGTTGACGGTAACGACGTGCTTCACCGGTGATTGAACAGAGAAGAGAGAGACGATAGGAGGGGATTGGAGACAGCTTTCTGGAGGATGCAATGCATTTGGTTCTAGGAGATAAGGTCGTGGTGTGGGGCCCAGGAAAGCACGTGGCGAGCAGAGGAGGCGACGGATGCGCGTGTTAAAATCAGCCGGTAGATGTGAAGCTAAACCAGAAAAAATAAATCCGGGGACACATGTCAACCTGTGGGAGCAACGACCCAAAGCACTGAGATTACATGGGAGGAGCCCCTCCTTAGCCAATTTAATTCTCTTATATAGGACTACTTTTCTGTACTCCTGGGAGTATGTACTCCCATCTTTAATATACTTCGTATACACATTGATTATACCTCTTTATCATTCATAATATACTTCATTAAATATTCTAAGATACCAGCCTCGACGCATTTGCGAGCGTTTTCCTCAAGTCCCTGGCGGCTGGAACCCTAGCCGCCACCAGGAGAGGCCAATCTTCCAGCGCCGTCCTCCGGCGGCTCCCTTCCGCCGGCGACCTCGGTCGTCGGTGGTGAGGGGGGTCGCCGGATCCACGCGTGTGGATCGTTTTTACTCTCTCGTAGTCTAGGGTTTTAGGTTGTTCATCGTCTTGGCTTCGGCGGTGACGATGATGGCGCTGAACAAAGCTTCGGATCCTTCCCTGACAAGGCCATCGGTCCTATGGTTGGGGATGGATTTTAAAACCAGTCTGTTCAAGCAAGCATGGCGTGGCGGTGGCGGCATCCTCGTAGTGGACCTGTGTCCTCGGGCTCCGTTGTTGCGACGGCGTTTGCTCCAGCGTCGGCGCGGAGCTTGGGAGGTAGTCCAGGAGCGGATGCAGATTGTGGTCTGCATCGACGACATCTGGAAGACGGAACGGGTGCTGCATTCGTGGTTCGTGGATGGCAGGTATGGTTTTCTCCTTTGGCGTCTTAGTCGTGATGGGGTGCCAGATCTGGAGTTCGATGGCATGTCCGGGGTGTTGCCCCGGTCTGATTCGTTCAACGGCAAGGGCTTCACTTGTGGTGAGCCACCTTGGAGGTCCGCAAAGCTGTACATCAGCGATGGAGCCGCGTCGAGTTCGGGTGAGGAGGTGATCCGTCATTCTTTTCTTCGGTGGCTGCTGTGGTGGTGCCGGAGGCAGGTGACGGGCATTGGTGTCAAATTCAGAGATGTTCTGCTATCTTTTCAGTTTTGTCATGTCGGTCCTTACGTGACTTATACTTTGATCTTTATGATATGAATGAGACACGTATTACCATGCAGAAGAAAAATATTCTAAGATACCCCAATACGAGTTTTGTGAAAAAAATATCATTTGCTACGTAATTTTTGTAATATACCTTTTTCACGTACGAACATATCAATATATATGTAAACCTTTAAAAATATGTAGACTCACATGATTTTTTTCATAAACTCATTTTGGGTATCTAATAATTATTAATAAAGTATAGTAAAAATAATAAAGAGGTATAAAAGATTGTGGTATATGAGCAGTGGGAGTACTATGCCCTTGAGTTTTTTTTTTGAGACATATATGCCCTTGAGCTAATTTGGGTTGCCTTCTCCTGGGCCTACACACAAGGCTTGCACATTAGACCACCTCGTGCCTAGACTAGGCCAGCCTTGGGCCCTCCGTCCGGATCGAAACAATCCGATCTTGAGCATTTTCTATTCGGCGCCTTCAGCGTCCGTTTCTTTGTTTTCCGCAAACAAGCGCACACCCCACCCTTCGCTGGGCCGTCTTGTTTAGCTTTTTTCTTTTTATGTTAACCTGCAGAAAACAGGGGCACAAGGTGATTCGAACCCGCGAACTCCTTGTTCCGGATAAACTGCAGTAACCACGTGAGACACCACACCTGTTGTGATTATTTACTCCTTTTTCTTCTTTCTTTTCTCTTTTTCTTCTCTTTTTTCCTTTTTATCTTATTTTCTTTTCCTTTTTTCTATTTTTTTATCTTCTCATAAATTTGTGATTTTTTTCAATATCCGTGAACTCTTTTCAAAATAGATGAAATTTTTTACAAATCGATGATTTCCAATTTCTGAACTTTTTTTAGAATTGATGTAATTTCAAAATCGCTGAACTTTTTTCAAATTTGTGAACATTTTTTGAAAAATGATGATCATTTTTCGAAAATTGGTGAACTTTTTTTCGAAAATTGATGAACTTTTTTTCCAAAATGGATGCACTTTAAAAAAAAATGATGAGCTTTTCCTCAAATGATGAAAATTTGTATAAAATTCGTAAACCTTATGTGATTTCACAATTTTTTTCATAAGTTAAAAAAATCGACTGGTTTTTTTGTGCTAGATCAACACCAAAAAAAGGGAAAACACTAGCACGCGTAGCGAGCGGCCGAGGCAGGCAAGCGAGCTCTGCGGGCCGCAGCCTGCTTGGGGCGCGAGTTAGCGCCAACTCATGTTTCCGGCGCTGAAGGCGCCTTATAGGAGTGCTCCCGATCTTGCTGGGTCCTCGGGCAGAACACCCCGCCGCCACTTTGACGTGCTCGACAGCCTCCTACGCTCACCCAATCGATCCACGATCGCCCCACATCTAGCCTGTTGCTGCCGTAAGCACACGCGCCTCCCGCTGATCTAGCTACTTCCTTCCGACCATGTCGAAAACCACATCGCATCCAACTGCAATCTCATCTCAGATTCGATCCTTCCTCTCAATCTACAAGAACAAATTTGCATAGTAGACATTAGTTGACCTTGGCCTCACCACGAACTCCGCAAGCGGCCAGGTCTTGCTCAACGTGGAGAGAGAGCGTTGATGACGCCTACACACGACAACGACAAGCGTGGCGTGGTTTGGTTCCTCTACACGGGTGCGACAAACCACATGACCGGTACGGCCGACCCATTCGCTGAGCAGGACCAATCAATCTCAGGCAAGGTACGGTTCACGGATGGATTGATCGTCGAGATCCATGGTTGCGGGACTGTCGTCTTTGCCATCGATGGGGGAGACGACCGCACGTTCACGGATGTCTTCTTCATCCCAGTGCACAAGAGCAGCAGCATTCGACGTGGCGTGTTTACCGTGCGCGATCAGTGCAGCCGCCTCCTCATCAAGGTAACGTGGGAACCAAATCGCGGGTACAAGTTTTTGTTTTGTTCTGTGCGGCCAGTGTGCCTTGCCATAGTTCATGTCTGCGATGCCTAGTGTTGGCATGCTCGGCTTGGGCATTTGTACATCAGCGGCATGTGAAGGATGGCGCGTGGTGGTTTGGTTCATGGCCTACCACACATTGAGCAGGAAGAAGAGGTCTGCGAGGCTTGCCTTGCCGTGAAGTAGTGGCGCCTGCCATTCCCGCAAATGGCAAAATTCATGACAGAAAAGCGCCATGAGTTGGTCCATGGCGACCTCTATGGCCTGATCACACCGGTGACACCAGGCGGATGGCGGTACATGCCACTGCTCGTCAACGATCGTAGTCGATTCATATGGGCGGTGCTCCTCGTCTCAAAAGACGAGGCTGAGCGGCCCATCGTCAAGTTCTAGGCCACGACACAACTGGACTGCAGCCACAAGCTGCACATACTCCACACTGATGGTGTGGCGAGTTCACTTCGGCATCCTTCTACGAGCAATGTACTGAGCAAGGGGTGCAGCGTCACCTCACCGCCCCGTACACGCCGCAGCAGAATGGTGTCGTCTAGAGAAGAAACCAGACTATGCTCAGGATGGCACGCAAACATGCTCAAGGCCAAGCTAGTGCCGAGCATGTATTGGGGGGAGGCCATGCTTAAGGTCTTCTTCATCCTCAACCACTACTTCTCAAGGACTCATGCTCTGGTAGAGTAATGAATGAAGACCCGGCATAAACTCCAACATCGAAAACATCATAGAAGATGCATAGATGAACTCCGTTTTCGATGACTTCGAGCTTGTGATGAAGATGACCAAAAGCTCAAAGACTCACAAAGAGAAACACCAAACACGAACCAAGAAAGATGATGCAAGGATGCACTGGTTTGAGCTCTCGACGAATGATACGATAAAGCTACTCACTTGAGAGCCCCCCTTGATAGTACGGCTATCGATCCTACAACCCGGTCTCCCAACTACCACTACGAGACCGGTAAAATAGAAAACCTATCAAGGGCAAACCTTTGCCTTGCGCATATTCCACTTGAGCTAGATGATGACGATCTTGACCTCCTCAAGTTGGATCACCTTTCTTGATTGCGCCGGCTCGATGAAGACTAGTTGATTGCTCCGCCATACTCCACTATGGGTGAGCCACTCTTCGGCACATCTTCACAAGTCCATTGTCACCACAATGGACGGCAAGCTTCAAGCATGTGATCTCTTCGTGATGCTCCACTTGAACTTGCACACCGCAATGTTGATGACGATCACCACTTGATGTCATCCTCCATGGGTTGAATGAGATCTTTCTCTTGACGCAAGCCCATGGAAACATACCTAACCCCACATAAAACTCTCGCATAGAACATGGGTTAGTACACAAAGCGTAATGGACAATGCTTACCATACCGTGAGATCACTTGATCCCACTCGGTACATCTTCTACGCTTTGTGTGTTGATCAACTTGAATCACTCTTCATATTTAGTCTTGATCAACATGACCAATCTTTGGATAAATCCTTGAATAGCACCTTGGTCAACACATATTCTTCTTCTAATAACCTTGAAACCAACAAATGGTCTTCAAGCAATGCCTATGGACAAACCCTTCAAATATAACTCAAGGCAACCATTAGTCCATAGAGATTGTCATCAATTACCAAAACCAAACATGGGGGCAGCACATGTTCTTTCACCATGTGTAGTAGTTTAATCACAATTTTCAATCAAATATTAGTCAGTAATTTAAATTATTCAAAAATATATATATGAGAAATTATAGTACAACTCATGGTCTGGTAGAGTAATGAATGGAGACCCGGCATAAACTCCAACATCGAAAACATCATAGAAGATGCATAGATGAACTCCGTTTTCGATGACTTCGAGCTTGTCATGAAGATGACCAAAAGCTCAAAGACTCACAAAGAGAAACACCAAACACGAACCAAGAAAGATGATGCAAGGATGCACTGGTTTGAGCTCTCGACGAATGATACGATAAAGCTACTCACTTGAGAGCCCCCCTTGATAGTACGGCTATCGATCCTACAACCCGGTCTCCCAACTACCACTACGAGACCGGTAAAATAGAAAACCTATCAAGGGCAAACCTTTGCCTTGCGCATAGTCCACTTGAGCTAGATGATGACGATCTTCACCTCCTCAAGTTGGATCACCTTTCTTGATTGCGCCGGCTCGATGAAGACTAGTTGATTGCTCCGCCATACTCCACTATGGGTGAGCCACTCTTCGGCACATCTTCACAAGTCCATTGTCACCACAATGGACGTCAAGCTTCAAGCATGTGATCTCTTCGTGATGCTCCACTTGAACTTGCACACCGCAATGTTGATGACGATCACTACTTGATGTCATCCTCCATGGGTTGAATGAGATCTTTCTCTTGACGCAAGCCCATGGAAACATACCTAACCCCACATAAAACTCTCGCATAGAACATGGGTTAGTACACAAAGCGTAATGGACAATGCTTACCATACCGTGAGATCACTTGATCCCACTCGGTACATCTTCTACGCTTTGTGTGTTGATCAACTTGAATCACTCTTCATATTTAGTCTTGATCAACATGACCAATCTTTGGATAAATCCTTGAATAGCACCTTGGTCAACACACATTCTTCTTCTAATAACCTTGAAACCAACAAATGGTCTTCAAGCAATGCCTATGGACAAACCCTTCAAATATAACTAAAGGCAACCATTAGTCCATAGAGATTGTCATCAATTACAAAACCAAACATGGGGGCAGCACATGTTCTTTTACCATGTGTAGTAGTTTAATCACAATTTTAAATCAAATATTAGTCAGTAATTGAAATTATTCAAAAATATATATATGAGAAATTATAGTACAACTCATGGTCTGGTAGAGTAATGAATGGAGACCCGGCATAAACTCCAACATCGAAAACATCATAGAAGATGCATAGATGAACTCCGTTTTCGATGACTTCGAGCTTGTCATGAAGATGACCAAAAGCTCAAAGACTCACAAAGAGAAACACCAAACACGAACCAAGAAAGATGATGCAAGGATGCACTGGTTTGAGCTCTCGACGAATGATACGATAAAGTTACTCACTTGAGAGCCCCCCTTGATAGTACGGCTATCGATCCTACAACCGGGTCTCCCAACTACCACTACGAGACCGGTAAAATAGAAAACCTATCAAGGGCAAACCTTTGCCTTGCGCATAGTCCACTTGAGCTAGATGATGACGATCTTGACCTCCTCAAGTTGGATCACCTTTCTTGATTGCGCCGGCTCGATGAAGACTAGTTGATTGCTCCGCCATACTCCACTATGGATGGGCCACTCTTCGGCACATCTTCACAAGTCCATTGTCACCACAATGGACGGCAAGCTTCAAGCATGTGATCTCTTCGTGATGCTCCACTTGAACTTGCACACCGCAATGTTGATGACGATCACCACTTGATGTCATCCTCCATGGGTTGAATGAGATCTTTCTCTTGACGCAAGCCCATGGAAACATACCTAACCCCACATAAAACTCTCGCATAGAACATGGGTTAGTACACAAAGCGTAATGGACAATGCTTACCATACCGTGAGATCACTTGATCCCACTCGGTACATCTTCTACGCTTTGTGTGTTGATCAACTTGAATCACTCTTCATATTTAGTCTTGATCAACATGGCCAATCTTTGGATAAATCCTTGAATAGCACCTTGGTCAACACACATTCTTCTTCTAATAACCTTGAAACCAACAAATGGTCTTCAAGCAATGCCTATGGACAAACCCTTCAAATATAACTCAAGGCAACCATTAGTCCATAGAGATTGTCATCAATTACAAAACCAAACATGGGGGCAGCACATGTTCTTTTACCATGTGTAGTAGTTTAATCACAATTTTAAATCAAATATTAGTCAGTAATTTAAATTATTCAAAAATATATATATGAGAAATTATAGTACAACTCATGGTCTGGTAGAGTAATGAATGGGGACCCGGCATAAACTCCAACATCGAAAACATCATAGAAGATGCATAGATGAACTCCGTTTTCGATGACTTCGAGCTTGTCATGAAGATGACCAAAAGCTCAAAGACTCACAAAGAGAAACACCAAACACGAACCAAGAAAGATGATGCAAGGATGCACTGGTTTGAGCTCTCGACGAATGATACGATAAAGCTACTCACTTGAGAGCCCCCCTTGATAGTACGGCTATCGATCCTACAACCGGGTCTCCCAACTACCACTACGAGACCGGTAAAATAGAAAACCTATCAAGGGCAAACCTTTGCCTTGCGCATAGTCCACTTGAGCTAGATGATGACGATCTTGACCTCCTCAAGTTGGATCACCTTTCTTGATTGCGCCGACTCGATGAAGACTAGTTGATTGCTCCGCCATACTCCACTATGGGTGGGCCACTCTTCGGCACATCTTCACAAGTCCATTGTCACCACAATGGACGTCAAGCTTCAAGCATGTGATCTCTTCGTGATGCTCCACTTGAACTTGCACACCGCAATGTTGATGACGATCACCACTTGATGTCATCCTCCATGGGTTGAATGAGATCTTTCTCTTGACGCAAGCCCATGGAAACATACCTAACCCCACATAAAACTCTCGCATAGAACATGGGTTAGTACACAAAGCGTAATGGACAATGCTTACCATACCGTGAGATCACTTGATCCCACTCGGTACATCTTCTACGCTTTGTGTGTTGATCAACTTGAATCACTCTTCATATTTAGTCTTGATCAACATGACCAATCTTTGGATAAATCCTTGAATAGCACCTTGGTCAACACATATTCTTCTTCTAATAACCTTGAAACCAACAAATGGTCTTCAAGCAATGCCTATGGACAAACCCTTCAAATATAACTCAAGGCAACCATTAGTCCATAGAGATTGTCATCAATTACCAAAACCAAACATGGGGGCAGCACATGTTCTTTCACCATGTGTAGTAGTTTAATCACAATTTTAAATCAAATATTAGTCAGTAATTGAAATTATTCAAAAATATATATATGAGAAATTATAGTACAACTCATGGTCTGGTAGAGTAATGAATGGAGACCCGGCATAAACTCCAACATCGAAAACATCATAGAAGATGCATAGATGAACTCCGTTTTCGATGACTTCGAGCTTGTCATGAAGATGACCAAAAGCTCAAAGACTCACAAAGAGAAACACCAAAAACAAACCAAGAAAGATGATGCAAGGATGCACTGGTTTGAGCTCTCGACGAATGATACGATAAAGCTACTCACTTGAGAGCCCCCCTTGATAGTACGGCTATCGATCCTACAACCCGGTCTCCCAACTACCACTACGAGACCGGTAAAATAGAAAACCTATCAAGGGCAAACCTTTGCCTTGCGCATAGTCCACTTGAGCTAGATGATGACGATCTTGACCTCCTCAAGTTGGATCACCTTTCTTGATTGCGCCGGCTCGATGAAGACTAGTTGATTGCTCCCCCATACTCCACTATGGGTGAGCCACTCTTCGGCACATCTTCACAAGTCCATTGTCACCACAATGGACGGCAAGCTTCAAGCATGTGATCTCTTCGTGATGCTCCACTTGAACTTGCACACCGCAATGTTGATGACGATCACCACTTGATGTCATCCTCCATGGGTTGAATGAGATCTTTCTCTTGACGCAAGCCCATGGAAACATACCTAACCCCACATAAAACTCTCGCATAGAACATGGGTTAGTACACAAAGCGTAATGGACAATGCTTACCATACCGTGAGATCACTTGATCCCACTCGGTACATCTTCGACGCTTTGTGTGTTGATCAACATGAATCACTCTTCATATTTAGTCTTGATCAACATGACCAATCTTTGGATAAATCCTTGAATAGCACCTTGGTCAACACATATTCTTCTTCTAATAACCTTGAAACCAACAAATGGTCTGCAAGCAATGCCTATGGACAAACCCTTCAAATATAACTCAAGGCAACCATTAGTCCATAGAGATTGTCATCAATTACCAAAACCAAACATGGGGGCAGCACATGTTCTTTCACAATGTGTAGTAGTTTAATCACAATTTTAAATCAAATATTAGTCAGTAATTGAAATTATTCAAAAATATATATATGAGAAATTATAGTACAACTCAAGGTCTGGTAGAGTAATGAATGGAGACCCGGCATAAACTCCAACATCGAAAACATCATAGAAGATGCATAGATGAACTCCGTTTTCGATGACTTCGAGCTTGTCATGAAGATGACCAAAAGCTCAAAGACTCACAAAGAGAAACACCAAAAACAAACCAAGAAAGATGATGCAAGGATGCACTGGTTTGAGCTCTCGACGAATGATACGATAAAGCTACTCACTTGAGAGCCCCCCTTGATAGTACGGCTATCGATCCTACAACCCGGTCTCCCAACTACCACTACGAGACCGGTAAAATAGAAAACCTATCAAGGGCAAACCTTTGCCTTGCGCATAGTCCACTTGAGCTAGATGATGACGATCTTGACCTCCTCAAGTTGGATCACCTTTCTTGATTGCGCCGGCTCGATGAAGACTAGTTGATTGCTCCCCCATACTCCACTATGGGTGAGCCACTCTTCGGCACATCTTCACAAGTCCATTGTCACCACAATGGACGGCAAGCTTCAAGCATGTGATCTCTTCGTGATGCTCCACTTGAACTTGCACACCGCAATGTTGATGACGATCACCACTTGATGTCATCCTCCATGGGTTGAATGAGATCTTTCTCTTGACGCAAGCCCATGGAAACATACCTAACCCCACATAAAACTCTCGCATAGAACATGGGTTAGTACACAAAGCGTAATGGACAATGCTTACCATACCGTGAGATCACTTGATCCCACTCGGTACATCTTCTACGCTTTGTGTGTTGATCAACATGAATCACTCTTCATATTTAGTCTTGATCAACATGACCAATCTTTGGATAAATCCTTGAATAGCACCTTGGTCAACACATATTCTTCTTCTAATAACCTTGAAACCAACAAATGGTCTGCAAGCAATGCCTATGGACAAACCCTTCAAATATAACTCAAGGCAACCATTAGTCCATAGAGATTGTCATCAATTACCAAAACCAAACATGGGGGCAGCACATGTTCTTTCACCATGTGTAGTAGTTTAATCACAATTTTAAATCAAATATTAGTCAGTAATTGAAATTATTCAAAAATATATATATGAGAAATTATAGTACAACTCATGGTCTGGTAGAGTAATGAATGGAGACCCGGCATAAACTCCAACATCGAAAACATCATAGAAGATGCATAGATGAACTCCGTTTTCGATGACTTCGAGCTTGTCATGAAGATGACCAAAAGCTCAAAGACTCACAAAGAGAAACACCAAACACGAACCAAGAAAGATGATGCAAGGATGCACTGGTTTGAGCTCTCGACGAATGATATGATAAAGCTACTCACTTGAGAGCCCCCCTTGATAGTACGGCTATCGATCCTACAACCCGGTCTCCCAACTACCACTACGAGACCGGTAAAATAGAAAACCTATCAAGGGCAAACCTTTGCCTTGCGCATAGTCCACTTGAGCTAGATGATGAAGATCTTGACCTCCTCAAGTTGGATCACCTTTCTTGATTGCGCCGGCTCGATGAAGACTAGTTGATTGCTCCCCCATACTCCACTATGGGTGAGCCACTCTTCGGCACATCTTCACAAGTCCATTGTCACCACAATGGACGGCAAGCTTCAAGCATGTGATCTCTTCATGATGCTCCACTTGAACTTGCACACCGCAATGTTGATGACGATCACCACTTGATGTCATCCTCCATGGGTTGAATGAGATCTTTCTCTTGACGCAAGCCCATGGAAACATACCTAACCCCACATAAAACTCTCGCATAGAACATGGGTTAGTACACAAAGCGTAATGGACAATGCTTACCATACCGTGAGATCACTTGATCCCACTCGGTACATCTTCTACGCTTTGTGTGTTGATCAACTTGAATCACTCTTCATATTTAGTCTTGATCAACATGACCAATCTTTGGATAAATCCTTGAATAGCACCTTGGTCAACACATATTCTTCTTCTAATAACCTTGAAACCAACAAATGGTCTTCAAGCAATGCCTATGGACAAACCCTTCAAATATAACTCAAGGCAACCATTAGTCCATAGAGATTGTCATCAATTACCAAAACCAAACATGGGGGCAGCACATGTTCTTTCACCATGTGTAGTAGTTTAATCACAATTTTAAATCAAATATTAGTCAGTAATTGAAATTATTCAAAAATATATATATGAGAAATTATAGTACAACTCATGGTCTGGTAGAGTAATGAATGGAGACCCGGCATAAACTCCAACATCGAAAACATCATAGAAGATGCATAGATGAACTCCGTTTTCGATGACTTCGAGCTTGTCATGAAGATGACCAAAAGCTCAAAGACTCACAAAGAGAAACACCAAACACGAACCAAGAAAGATGATGCAAGGATGCACTGGTTTGAGCTCTCGACGAATGATATGATAAAGCTACTCACTTGAGAGCCCCCCTTGATAGTACGGCTATCGATCCTACAACCCGGTCTCCCAACTACCACTACGAGACCGGTAAAATAGAAAACCTATCAAGGGCAAACCTTTGTCTTGCGCATAGTCCACTTGAGCTAGATGATGACGATCTTGACCTCCTCAAGTTGGATCACCTTTCTTGATTGCGCCGGCTCGATGAAGACTAGTTGATTGCTCCCCCACACTCCACTATGGGTGAGCCACTCTTCGGCACATCTTCACAAGTCCATTGTCACCACAATGGACGGCAAGCTTCAAGCATGTGATCTCTTCGTGATGCTCCACTTGAACTTGCACACCGCAATGTTGATGACGATCACCACTTGATGTCATCCTCCATGGGTTGAATGAGATCTTTCTCTTGACGCAAGCCCATGGAAACATACCTAACCCCACATAAAACTCTCGCATAGAACATGGGTTAGTACACAAAGCGTAATGGACAATGCTTACCATACCGTGAGATCACTTGATCCCACTCGGTACATCTTCTACGCTTTGTGTGTTGATCAACTTGAATCACTCTTCATATTTAGTCTTGATCAACATGACCAATCTTTGGATAAATCCTTGAATAGCACCTTGGTCAACACATATTCTTCTTCTAATAACCTTGAAACCAACAAATGGTCTTCAAGCAATGCCTATGGACAAACCCTTCAAATATAACTCAAGGCAACCATTAGTCCATAGAGATTGTCATCAATTACCAAAACCAAACATGGGGGCAGCACATGTTCTTTCACCATGTGTAGTAGTTTAATCACAATTTTAAATCATATATTAGTCAGTAATTGAAATTATTCAAAAATATATATATGAGAAATTATAGTACAACTCATGGTCTGGTAGAGTAATGAATGGAGACCCGGCATAAACTCCAACATCGAAAACATCATAGAAGATGCATAGATGAACTCCGTTTTCGATGACTTCGAGCTTGTCATGAAGATGACCAAAAGCTCAAAGACTCACAAAGAGAAACACCAAACACGAACCAAGAAAGATGATGCAAGGATGCACTGGTTTGAGCTCTCGACGAATGATACGATAAAGCTACTCACTTGAGAGCCCCCCTTGATAGTACGGCTATCGATCCTACAACCCGGTCTCCCAACTACCACTACGAGACCGGTAAAATAGAAAACCTATCAAGGGCAAACCTTTGCCTTGCGCATAGTCCACTTGAGCTAGATGATGACGATCTTGACCTCCTCAAGTTGGATCACCTTTCTTGATTGCGCCGGCTCGATGAAGACTAGTTGATTGCTCCCCCATACTCCACTATGGGTGAGCCACTCTTCGGCACATCTTCACAAGTCCATTGTCACCACAATGGACGGCAAGCTTCAAGCATGTGATCTCTTCGTGATGCTCCACTTGAACTTGCACACCGCAATGTTGATGACGATCACCACTTGATGTCATCCTCCATGGGTTGAATGAGATCTTTCTCTTGACGCAAGCCCATGGAAACATACCTAACCCCACATAAAACTCTCGCATAGAACATGGGTTAGTACACAAAGCGTAATGGACAATGCTTACCATACCGTGAGATCACTTGATCCCACTCGGTACATCTTCTACGCTTTGTGTGTTGATCAACTTGAATCACTCTTCATATTTAGTCTTGATCAACATGACCAATCTTTGGATAAATCCTTGAATAGCACCTTGGTCAACACATATTCTTCTTCTAATAACCTTGAAACCAACAAATGGTCTTCAAGCAATGCCTATGGACAAACCCTTCAAATATAACTCAAGGCAACCATTAGTCCATAGAGATTGTCATCAATTACCAAAACCAAACATGGGGGCAGCACATGTTCTTTCACCATGTGTAGTAGTTTAATCACAATTTTAAATCAAATATTAGTCAGTAATTGAAATTATTCAAAAATATATATATGAGAAATTATAGTACAACTCATGGTCTGGTAGAGTAATGAATGGAGACCCGGCATAAACTCCAACATCGAAAACATCATAGAAGATGCATAGATGAACTCCGTTTTCGATGACTTCGAGCTTGTCATGAAGATGACCAAAAGCTCAAAGACTCACAAAGAGAAACACCAAACACGAACCAAGAAAGATGATGCAAGGATGCACTGGTTTGAGCTCTCGACGAATGATACGATAAAGCTACTCACTGGTTTGAGCTCAAAGACTCACAAGGAGAACCAAGCAAAACCTCATTAGCAGCACCTGCACACACAAAAGCAAATACTTGCACCCAACGCGAACAAGGGGGTTGTCAATCCCCTCGGCGGTTAATTGTAAGGATCAAATCTTGTAGTGGTAGATAGATAGATTGCAGCAAAGTATTTTTAGGGTTTTTGTTTATATGATAAAGATAGACCCGGGGGCCATAGTTTTCACTAGAGGCTTCTCTCTTGAACGCAAAGCATACGATGGGTAGACAAATTACTGTTGGGCAATTGATAGAAAAGCACATAGTTATGACGATATTCAAGGCAATGATCATGTATATAGGCATCACGTCCGAGACATGTAGACCGACTCCTGCCTGCATCTACTACTATTACTCCACTCATCGACCGCTATCCAGCATGCATCTAGAATATTAAGTATAAAACAGAGTAGCTCCTTAAGCAAGATGACACGATGTAGACAAAGTAAATCCAATCAATATGAATAAACCCCATCATTTTATCCTTAATGGCAACAATGCAAATACGTGTCTTGTCCCCTACTTTGTCACAGGGATATAGAACACCGCAAGATTGAACCCATCACAAAGAACCTCTCTCATTGCAAGATAAATCAATCTAGTTGGCCAAACCAAACCGATAGATCGGAGAGAAATACAAAACTATAACAATCATGCATAAAAGTGTTCAGAGAAGACTCAATTAATATTCATAAATATTCAGATCATAAACCCACAATTCATCGGATCCCAACAAACACACCGCAAAAGAATATTATATCGGATAGAACTCCAAGAACATCGAGTAGAACATTGTATTGAAAATCAAAGAGAGAGAAGAAGCCATCTAGCTATAAGCTATGGACCCGTAGGTCTGTGGTAAACTACTCACAAATCATCAGAAGGGCATCAAGGTTGATGAAGAAGCCCTCCGTGATCAATTCCCCCTCCGGCAGAGTGCTGGAAAAGGCCTCCAGATGGGACCGTGGAAGAACATAAGCTTGCGACGGCGGAAAAGTTTTCTCGTGTGGCTCTCTGGTATATTGGGAATATTTGGAAATTTATAGCGAAGGAATTAGGTCAAGAGGTGCCACGAGGGGCCCACAAGCCTGGGGGGCATGCCCTACCCCCTGGGCGCGCCTCCCAAGCTTGTCGCTCCCTCGTGACTTCCCTGTTCTTCTCCCGAAGCTTCTAGGGTCTCTTCTGATCCAGAAAAAATTAATCCAAAGTTTTTTTCTCCGTTTGGACTTCGTTTGATATTGATTTCCTGAAAAGCCAAAAACAAGAAAAAAACAGCAACTGGCACTAGGCACTAGGTTAATAGGTTAGTCCCAAAAAATGATATAAAATTACATATAAAACATCCAAGATTGATACTATAATAGCATGGAACAATAAAAAATTATAGATACGTTGCAGATGTATCAGTGTTCTTCCCTCTCTATCTTTGTTGTGAGGATTGAGTGCTGCCCTTTAAGGTTTCATTATTGTCGGATTGAATACTTTGGATTTGAGAACACTTGATGTATGTCTTGCATGTGGATACCCATGGTGACAATGGGGTATTCTGTTGAGTCACTTGATATATGTTTTGCTAATCAACTTGTGGATTCCCGAGGTGACACTGGGTAATCTAGGCACATAGGTTGATACATGTTTTCGTCATACTTTCTCCGATAGAAATTTTGGGGTAACCTTTGAAGTTTTTTGTGTTGAATTGAATATTATGAATCTGAAATTGTTTGATGCATATCGAATAATTGGCTCACGAATACTTGTGGTGACATTGGAATATCTAGATGACATTAGAATTGATTGATGCGTATCAGATGGTGTAATTCTAGTACGAACTCTAGGGCTGTTTGTGACACTTATAGGGACGACTCAATAGATTGATCGGAAAGATAACTTTCAGGTGGTTTGCTACCTACAACAATTTCATCTTATGTTATCCGCTATTGATAAGAACTTTGGAGTTATTTTTTGTCGCACGTTGAGGGATGATTATATGATTCAATTATGTTAGCACTGTTGAGAGATTGCACTAGTGAAAGTACGAAATCTAGGCCTTCTTTCCAAGCATTGCAATACCGTTTGTGCTTAATTTTGTTACTTTCTACCTTGCTGTTTTTTATTGTTCAGATTATAAAAGCCTATATCTACTATCCACACTACACTTGTATCACCATCCCTTCGCCGAACTAGTGCACCTATACATTTTACCATTGTATTGGGTGTGTTGGGGACACAAGAGATTGTTTGTATGTGATTGCAGGGTTGTTTGAGAGAGACCATCTTCATCCTATACCTACCACGGATTGATAAAGCTTAGGTCATCCACTTGAGTAAAATTTGCTGCTGTCCTACAAAACTCTGCGCTTGGATGCCCAACCAAATAAACAAGAATAAATTTGTGTAGTAAACATCAGCGTACACAGCCGGTGTCTTGCCCTCTGGCAGGCCACCGTCGACCCCCTACCCAAAAACAAACGGTGATCCGCGCAGCGTAGGGACCCTTCCTCTCCGGCTGAAGCATCAGCCGACGGTTCCACTCCGATGAGCGGTGGGGAAGCGAGCCGCCCTTTGCGCGGAAGCATATACCTCCGGGGCTCACGGCTGCCGGACAGCGGGGCGACAATGGAGATCCGCCGTGGCCGGTAGTAGACTAGTCAAGGGTATCCATGTCGTCGGAATGGATATCCGCCGCCGCCGGCCGTAGACTAGTTTTATCTTAGTCCGATATCGTTTTTGGTTAAAAATTTGTTCAAAATGTAAATGTTTTCGTCCGGTTTGTATGAAATACGCTGTGTTTGCATGAGTTTCATCTGGTTTGTTGAAAAAATGTTTGGAATGTATGCGAGCAGTGTTGGATGGTGGCCTCCTGCATCCGTGTCCGCGAACTGATCCCACCTATCCGCGGACGGATACCAAAGGAAATTTGCGGGCTGTGGGAGATGCCCTTAGCACAATTAGCATAACGGAAAGGGAAACGACCCCCTTGGGTCGACCGGTCCTTGCGCCACTTCAATCACTCGCGTGAGAGCCACGGCCCCTATACGGGCCTGCCCATCGACAGCGGACACAAGCATTTTTATCCCAATTCCTTTTGAGACTGGATTTTTTTTTGATCCAAATCAACTGGGGGACGTCAGACCAAAGCACGTATCTCTATATGAGCCTACGGCCAGGATAACGGGAGCGAGTGGAACTGGGAGTAACCACACCTTTTCGTTACAAATAACTTGGACAGACAAAGTCAGGAACAGAGCAGCTTAACACTGAATACACAAAACTCGAACGCAAAGCCTATGGACATACCCGTAGCTTAGGCTAGTACTGTGGAAGCAGACTCCATGGCACCTAGTGCTCTTGAGAGCTCCACCTTGGCAAACCAAACAAAAGTAAAGCCAACATATATATAGATCTATAGCATGAATTTACCAAAAGCAATCAAGTTATACTCGACAGTATAGAGAACTAGGAATCTCTTTAAGGAACCTGAACTATCTAAATCAGGATGCGCGCAACAAAAATGACCTATAGAATCACAAACCTTGGAACAACTGAAAGCAATCAAGAAACATTTCCACATGCAAGTAGAAACCAGGGTACAACAGTACAATAAGCCATACATGAACTGGTAGCATAGGGAATCAGTAAGCATCTAAACAACAGACCCCCACCAGTGTATCTATTTCATTTGGTAAAAGTGTAGATCTTGCTCTCACATTTATTTGAAGGGTGTGTTCACACTTCTGTTGATTTATATAAAATTTCAAATTTCAAAGCTCATCAATGCTTAAACATGTGTTACTTATTACCAATAGCTTGATCAAACAATTAACTATAAGAGGGATGATCAAAATGCAGTGTCTTTTATAATCTTCTATACTATTGCTTGAATGGGACCTAAAGCCAACTTTCAGCCCAAAGAAAGATAGGTGTACCCCAATGAATAACACAGGCAGTCTAGAAAGCATTGTGATATCACCATTTGTTTCAGTTCATAGTCATCTGGCAATCCTTTCATTTTGATAAAACCAGGCAGAATTTCTTTGGTAGAAACGGAGGAAGCTGAACTGAGATATTCTATATAGCAACATCTCCTCATAATTGAAAGCATGTCTACAAAGCCTCATAAGCTCCACCAAGATACTAAACTTCTGATACCAGGACCTGGAATGGTACTTAGCTAGGAAATTATGTTACCATTTCAAACTTGCTTATATATACCTATATACGAATTGGCAAGACAAAGTTTCACCTGCAGTTCCATATCTAATTTTTCCTATATGAAACTGAGTGTAAATATCTAGCAAAAAAAAAACAAGCAAATGTGTAATGCAACAATATATTAGCAAGCATGCAGTCAGATGCAGCCATAGCATCTTCTGTGTAATTATCTTTCTTAATAAGGTTAATGAAGTTTGGAGGAATCTCTTGGGAATCAGATGCAACACAGACCTTGTACGATATAGTGGTAAGTTAACTTCCGCATGGACACACCATTTTAAAGAATAGAACTCCAGTACAGTAACCATCTGGCAGCCATTCTTGCTTCTGTTACATTTTGCTGGCTGGGAATAATAGCACATTGACAATTCCATTTTATGTGTGACTATGCTTATCTTGTAAACATAAAAGTATAGGATGGCAGGACCATTCAACATACAACAGAGAAGATTGTTGCTTATTAACAAATCATGTCATATGGTTTGAGCAATTTCAGTTCAGCACACATCTTCACCCTTTATTTAGGCGAATTGTGCAAACAAAAAATATTCAAATACATAGCAAGAGACATGAAGTATAACAAAAAAAAAAAAATCAGTTTTGTGCTTCCAAGAGAGGTGTGCTCACATGTGTTATCCTATAACAGGTTGGGCATGTGTATCTAAAGCAGTAAAACATGGACGTATTACACAATCATAAGAAATACACTAACATCATGGAACTTTATTCTTTTATTAATAGAACCTGAACAACAGGATAACGCCGTGTATGGCTTCTACAGTCTGAACCAAAAGGACTAGCTATAATGTTAGTCAGTAGTGAAGCTCCCTTGCATTTAGTACGACAAATGTTAAGAAAAATATACATTAATGGTAGACTTCATGGTACTTACGATGAAAGTGCTAACTGGTATCTAGAATATATTATATGTCGAACAGCTGCAAACGCAACCTAACATGATTTTATCTTACTATAATAAAGAAGTAACCATTCTATGAATGCATAAACCTAATACATATTTTCATGTTTTTTACTATGATGATGCATTCTCTATCAAATCGAGCATAATCACATCACAAAATATTTGAGCAAGCATGAATAGTAAAAAAATAAAATATTTTCTCAAATTTTTATCTTCAGTGGAAACCAAATAAATCTGTTACACATGTAGTAATGTTTCAGATCAGATTACATACACCAAAATAAGGGACGCCCTTTCTTCCTCTTCATTTTAAGATTAACAGATTATTGCGCTTATTAGTTAAATAGTTACAGTTACCTGGTATATGATTAGGACTACACTGTAAGTACATTCTGAAAGTGGGCGTGCCTCTGATCTCAAATGTTTGAATTTTTTTACTGTCGTGATCAAGTAAAGAAGGATGGAAACGGCAATTCGATGTCAACAGATATATATCAACTAAAGTTTAGTTAGATATGTTTACTAAACACCAACATGGCAAGGCAAATAAAAAGAATTGTTGCTGAGCTAAACAAAGTAGAAGGAAGGGAAAAAAATTACCAATGCAAACTGAAAGATAAAGTACTGGAGTAAATATGGAAAGCAAGGCAACAAAAGAGAACTAATTATTTATGTAAGTCGACATTTATCGTTCGGAATTTATGAGTGAAAAATATCACGGAAGTTTTCAACACGAAATAAGCCAATCTAACTAGCAATTTCGAAACACTCTATCATCAGCATACATGTAATGCTAAATTTCCTAACATGACCACGGGCATTTTAAGACTCCTTGCAGCAAACGAGAACATGTATGATTTGACATACGCCATAACAACCCGAACATGATCGATTTCAAAGACATCATAATCCTTCCTTTAGCTTATTCTTGAACAATACAATTCTGTTGACCGGTATTCCTCTTTCCATTGTGCCTCACTGTTAGAAGAGAAAATAATTAAATCTGCAATTCATCAAATTATATATTGTAGCTTGTGGTTCGATAGCTACCCTGCAGTCCACCGTCAGGAACGTCAAACCAATACGTAGGATAGAGAACATGGAAAAAATATTGGAAAAATCTCCCCAGGTCGTCCATGGAGGGAGAGGAGTTCTTGTGGTGGTGGAAGCTCAACCTGCACCACTTTCATGGGACACACGTCGAAGCCGGCGGGCTTCGCCATTCCCCACCATGTGGCAGCTGTCTGGATCAAGGATTTGTGCGTGTAGAACTCCCGTGCCCCATGGGAGGTGGAAGAAAAGAAAAAGATGGGGGTGGAGGAGGTGAATCCCATCCTTCCACCACTCGCGCATCCCCTACCCTCTCTTGTTGCTACGGGAGCCGCCCGCCGTGGCCATGGAGGTCACTCGTTGGCCGACATACACCTCGGCTTCGTCGTCGAGAGACATGTTGTTCGCCCACGCCACACCTCATCTGACGGGCCAGAGAGTGAGAGGATGGACAGGGGGAGGGGAAGCGGCAGAGGAAGAGGAAGCCGCGGCACACGTAGGTAGCCGACGGCGGCGACAAAGCATGGGGAGGAGATGTGTCTTCTGTTGAGCAGAGTTCGGCTCGTGCGATTTGATTTTTTTACGGAGAGGTTCTGGACAGGGAAGGTAAAGCGGTGGCTAGTGGCCTTCCACGGGCACGTGTGAATCAAGAGAAACTCCACGTGAAAGAACCACAGCGTTCCAGGAGGGTAGAGGGAGAAAAAGGGCGATGCTACGCGTCCGCCGGTGGATAACAGAAAAAGATCGACCCCATCCCTGACCATTGGATGGGGCTACGGATGGCCGTCCGATCTATTCACGTGACCGCCCATCTTTGCAACAAATGTGCTGCTGCAGTCCGCCTTATGAAACAGCATGCTTGTTGCAATCACCCGAACAAGTATTTTTTGCAACAGAGGTCATGTTGCGATATTTTTGCAACTAAGATCTTGTTGCAGAAATTTTGCCAAAAATTCCCGCAACAAATGTCTTGTTACAGAATTTTTCTGCAAGACAAGTCTTGTTGCAGAAAATTTACAAAGCCTTTTTTTGGGACGCTGTAACAGACCTTTTGCAACAAGAGCCTTGTTGCAAAAAAAAAAAAAAAATCCACTCGCGGCTGTGTCCACCGTCGGGCTCGTCTTCTCTGACGACGATCGACGACGCCCTCCGCCACCTCGCCGCGGCCAGATCTGGCGAGCCGCCGCTGCCAGGCCACCTCCTCTGCCCACCTGGTCGCTACCGCAGCTGCGGTGGCTATTACAACGGCAACATCTTCCTCACAGAAATAAGGACGGCGACCTTCCCCCGCCGGGGTGGGAGAAGTCAGGGAGAGAGGCGGTGGGGTGTGCTTGCAACAACGGGGGTGAGGGGTGCTTGCACCAGCGAGGTGGTCCTGTCTACGGAAGCGTTGACGGTAACGACGTGCTTCACCGGTGATTGAACAGAGAAGAGAGAGACGATAGGAGGGGATTGGAGACAGCTTTCTGGAGGATGCAATGCATTTGGTTCTAGGAGATAAGGTCGTGGTGTGGGGCCCAGGAAAGCACGTGGCGAGCAGAGCAGGCGACGGATGCGCGTGTTAAAATCAGCCGGTAGATGTGAAGCTAAACCAGAAAAAATAAATCCGGGGACACATGTCAACCTGTGGGAGCAACGACCCAAAGCACTGAGATTACATGGGAGGAGCCCCTCCTTAGCCAATTTAATTCTCTTATATAGGACTACTTTTCTGTACTCCTAGGAGTATGTACTCCCATCTTTAATATACTTCGTATACACATTGATTATACCTCTTTATCATTCATAATATACTTCATTAAATATTCTAAGATACCAGCCTCGACGCATTTGCGAGCGTTTTCCTCAAGTCCCTGGCGGCTGGAACCCTAGCCGCCACCAGGAGAGGCCAATCTTCCAGCACCGTCCTCCGGCGGCTCCCTTCCGCCGGCGACCTCGGTCGTCGGTGGTGAGGGGGGTCGCCGGATCCACGCGTGTGGATCGTTTTTACTCTCTCGTAGTCTAGGGTTTTAGGTTGTTCATCGTCTTGGCTTCGGCGGTGACGATGATGGCGCTGAACAAAGCTTCGGATCCTTCCCTGACAAGGCCATCGGTCCTATGGTTGGGGATGGATTTTAAAACCAGTCTGTTCAAGCAAGCATGGCGTGGCGGTGGCGGCATCCTCGTAGTGGACCTGTGTCCTCGGGCTCCGTTGTTGCGACGGCGTTTGCTCCAGCGTCGGCGCGGAGCTTGGGAGGTAGTCCAGGAGCGGATGCAGATTGTGGTCTGCATCGACGATATCTGGAAGACGGAACGGGTGCTGCATTCGTGGTTCGTGGATGGCAGGTATGGTTTTCTCCTTTGGCGTCTTAGTCGTCATGGGGTGCCAGATCTGGAGTTCGATGGCATGTCCGGGGTGTTGCCCCGGTCTGATTCGTTCAACGGCAAGGGCTTCACTTTTGGTGAGCCACCTTGGAGGTCCGCAAAGCTGTACATCAGCGATGGAGCCGCGTCGAGTTCGGGTGAGGAGGTGATCCGTCATTCTTTTCTTCGGTGGCTGCTGTGGTGGTGCCGGAGGCAGGTGACGGGCATTGGTGTCAAATTCAGAGATGTTCTGCTATCTTTTCAGTTTTGTCATGTCGGTCCTTACGTGACTTATACTTTGATCTTTATGATATGAATGAGACACGTATTACCATGCAAAAGAAAAATATTCTAAGATACCCCAATACGAGTTTTGTGAAAAAAATATCATTTGCTACGTAATTTTTGTAATATACCTTTTTCACGTACGAACATATCAGTATATATGTAAACCTTTAAAAATATGTAGACTCACATGATTTTTTTCATAAACTCATTTTGGGTATCTAATAATTATTAATAAAGTATAGTAAAAATAATAAAGTGGTATAAAAGATTGTGGTATATGAGCAGTGGGAGTACTATGCCCTTGAGTTTTTTTTTTTTGAGACATATATGCCCTTGAGCTAATTTGGGTTGCCTTCTCCTGGGCCTACACACAAGGCTTGCACATTAGACCACCTCGTGCCTAGACTAGGCCAGCCTTGGGCCCTCCGTCCGGATCGAAACAATCCGATCTTGAGCATTTTCTATTCGGCGCCTTCAGCGTCCGTTTCTTTGTTTTCCGCAAACAAGCGCACACCCCACCCTTCGCTGGGCCGTCCTGTTTAGCTTTTTTCTTTTTATGTTAACCTGCAGAAAACAGGGGCACAAGGTGATTCGAACCCGCGAACTCCTTGTTCCGGATAAACTGCAGTAACCACGTGAGACACCACACCTGTTGTGATTATTTACTCCTTTTTCTTCTTTATTTTCTCTTTTTCTTCTGTTTTTTCTTTTTTATCTTATTTTCTTTTCCTTTTTTCTATTTTTTTATCTTCTCATAAATTTGTGATTTTTTTCAATATCCGTGAACTCTTTTCAAAATAGATGAGATTTTTTTCAAATCGATGATTTGCAATTTCTGAACTTTTTTGAGAATTGATGTAATTTCAAAATCGCTGAACTTTTTTCAAATTTGTGCACATTTTTTGAAAAATGATGATCATTTTTCGAAAATTGGTGAACTTTTTTTAAAAATTGATGAACTTTTTTTCCAAAATGGATGCACTTTAAAAAAAATTGATGAGCTTTTCCTCAAATGATGAAAATTTGTATAAAATTCGTAAACCTTATGTGATTTCACAATTTTTTTCATAAGTTAAAAAAATGGACTGGTTTTTTTGTGCTAGATCAACACCAAAAAAAGGGAAAACACTAGCACGCGTAGCGAGCGGCCGAGGCAGGCAAGCGAGCTCTGCGGGGCCGCAGCCTGCTTGGGGCGCGAGTTAGCGCCAACTCATGTTTCCGGCGCTGAAGGCGCCTTATAGGAGTGCTCCCGATCTTGCTGGGTCCTCGGGCAGAACACCCCGCCGCCACTTTGACGTGCTCGACAGCCTCCTACGCTCACCCAATCGATCCACGATCGCCCCACATCTAGCCTGTTGCTGCCGTAAGCACACGCGCCTCCCGCTGATCTAGCTACTTCCTTCCGACCATGTCGAAAACCACATCGCATCCAACTGCAATCTCATCTCAGATTCGATCCTTCCTCTCAATCTACAAGAACAAATTTGCATAGTAGACATTAGTTGACCTTGGCCTCACCACGAACTCCGCAAGCGGCCAGGTCTTGCTTAACGTGGAGAGAGAGCGTTGATGACGCCTACACACGACAACGACAAGCGTGGCGAGGTTTGGTTCCTCTACACGGGTGCGACAAACCACATGACCGGTTCGGCCGACCCATTCGCTGAGCAGGACCAATCAATCTCAGGCAAGGTACGGTTGACGGATGGATTGATCGTCGAGATCCATGGCTGCGGGATTGTCGTCTTTGCCATCGATGGGGGAGACGACCGCACGTTCACGGATGTCTTCTTCATCCCAGTGCACAAGAGCAGCAGCATTCGACGTGGCGTGTTTACCGTGCGCGATCAGTGCAGCCGCCTCCTCATCAAGGTAACGTGGGAACCAAATCGCGGGTACAAGTTTTTGTTTTGTTCTGTGCGGCCAGTGTGCCTCGCCATAGTTCATGTCTGCGATGCCTAGTGTTGGCATGCTCGGCTTGGGCATTTGTACATCAGCGGCATGCGAAGGATGGCGCATGGTGGTTTGGTTCATGGCCTACCACACATCGAGCAGGAAGAAGAGGTCTGTGAGGCTTGCCTTGCCGTGAAGTAGTGGCGCCTGCCATTCCCGCAAATGGCAAAATTCATGACAGAAAAGCGCCATGAGTTGGTCCATGGCGACCTCTATGGCCTGATCACACCGGTGACACCAGGAGGATGGCGGTACATGCCACTGCTCGTCAACGATCGTAGTCGATTCATATGGGCAGTGCTCCTCGTCTCAAAAGACGAGGCTGAGCGGCCCATCGTCAAGTTCTAGGCCACGACACAACTGGACTGCAGCCACAAGCTGCACATACTCCACACTGATGGTGTGGCGAGTTCACTTCGGCATCCTTCTACGAGCAATGTACTGAGCAAGGGGTGCAGCGTCACCTCACCGCCCCGTACACGCCGCAGCAGAATGGTGTCGTCTAGAGATGAAACCAGACTATGCTCAGGATGGCACGCAAACATGCTCAAGGCCAAGCTAGTGCCGAGCATGTATTGGGGGGAGGCCATGCTTAAGGTCTTGTTCATCCTCAACCACTACTTCTCAAGGAGCGTCAATGACAAGAAGCCTTATGAGGCGTGGTACATGAGGAAGCCATATGTGTGCTTCCTTCGTATCTTCGGGTGCGTCACGCATGTCAAGACGATTCACCCACAACTGAAGAGACTCCACGACAGGAGTACTCCTATGGTATTTTTTCGGCTACGAGATGGGCACCAAGGCGTACAAGATGCACGACCCTGTCATGAAGCGCGTGCACATCTCCCGCGACATTGTCTTCAACGAGGAGGTACGTTCGAGTTGGGAGGCACCAGTGAGCAACTCTTTCACCGTGGACTACGTGGTGTGCACAAGTGTTGGTTCTCGAGCAGCAACTCCGAGCATAACAACGGCACCGGGAAAAGCAACGCCGAGCTCGACCCCGACTAAAGCAACCACGAGCACTGCAGCCCCAATCCTAGTGGCTCCGAGCACATCCGGCACAGCAGCCCCACGCGCAGCGACCCCGGATACCCCAAGCGAGGCCGTGCCGGTTCAGTTTTCATCTACACCTACAACACTGTCATACCTGTTCGACGCCGACGACAGTATCGGCGCCCCACACCGGTACCGACGCATGACCATATTGCCGAGCCGCCACAATTGGCAGAGAGCCTCGATGATGACGATGGCTTGCATCTGATGGTCGGTGAGGAGCCAACCAAGTTCGCTGAGGTGGATCTCGAGGATTGCTGGCGTCGCGCGATGTTGGACGAGTTGTCGTGCATTGAAGACGACGTCACTTGGAAACTCACCACATTGCCTACAGGGCATCGAGCTATTGGGCTCTAGTGGCTGTTCAAGGTGAAGAAGGATTAGCACAGCGCCATCCTCAAGCACAAGGTCTGGCTCATCGCAAAAGGGTATGTGTAGTGTGCCGGGGTGGACTCCAAGGAAGTCTTCACACCCGTCGCATGGCTCATGTCTGTGCGACTGATCCTTGACCTGGCGGCACAACGAGGCTGGGAAGTCCACCACATGGACGTCAAGTCGGCATTCCTCAATGACAAACTCGAGGAGGAGGTCTAGCTATGTCGCCCAGCCACCTGGCTTCATTGCCGAAGGATGTGAGCAGAGTTTGTACAAGCTACACAAGGCCCTGTGAGGTCTCCGGCAAGCACCGGGGGCATGGAACGCCAAGTTGGACGCGAGCTTGGACAAAGTGGGCTTGACTCTTAGAGTCCCCGAGCATGATGTGTACACAAGTGGAACCGGGGGCACATTGCTCATCATCGGCATCCACATCAACGACCTCGTCATCGCTGGTGCCAAGCACACCGAGGTGTGCCGCTTCAAGGAGGAGATGAAGTGCCTCTTCACCATGAGTGACCTCGGGCTGCTCCGGTGCTACCTCGAGTTGGAGATGAACCAGGAGCATGGCCGCACAACGATCACTCAGGCGGCCTATGCCGCCAAGATGCTCGAGCGAGCATGCATGGAAGACTGCCACGCCGTGCACTCCTCGATGGCGGCCTAGTGCAAGCTCAGCAAGAAGAGCAAGGAGAAGCCGGTGGATGCTACTTTCTATCGGAGCGTCATCAACAGCTTGAGGTATCTCGTGCACACCCGGCCGGATATCTTGTTCGTCGTTGAGTTCCTGAGCAGGTTCATGGAAGCTCCCGCCACCCACCATCTCGCAGCATTCAAGCACCTGCTCCGCTACATCACATGCATGATCACACAAGGTTGCGTGTATCGCCGTGGCAACGGCGAGAACCTTGTCGGCAATAGCGACTTCGACCATGCTGGTGACATGGACTCTAGGAATAGCACATGTGGCGTACTGTTCTTCCTCGGGAGCAATCCCGTCAGCTGGCAATCGGTGAGATAGAAGGTTGTCGTCACTTCTTCGTGCGAGGCGGCACATCGGGCAGCTATATCGGTATGTCAAGGGATCTGGCTGGAACGTCTACTTGACGAGATGCTGAATCAAGACACTGCCCCTGCACTCATCTTCATTGACAACAAATCCACGATTTCCCTCTGCAAGAACCCAGTACTTCCATTCGCAAAAAAAAAAAGAGAACCCAGTACTTCACGACCGCAACAAGCACATCGATCTCCGCTAGCACTTCAAACGGGCCTGCGTCAAAGGGCACGGTGGCCATGGAGTTCATCAGGACCAGCGAGCAGAAGACGGCCATCCTGACCAAACCCCTTGGTCGTGGTCGTTTCCAGGAGTTGTGCGACAAGGTGGGGATCATCGATGTCAAACTATTTCTACAGGATCGAGGGGGAGATGTGATAGTAAATCACGTATTACGTATTTACAGCAGTTTACGTCAGGCATGACATACGGTGGCTGTCAAAGTCAAGCCGACTTGACCGGCACGTCTTTCTTATTTGCTGTGAATATAGCTATAGCTAGGTCCGAAAAGGGCAAGCAGCAACCGAGCTCTATGGAACTCTTTATTTTTCTTTCGACGGAAATACTTTTTCACATGTAAAAAAAATCTGAGAAAGGTATACGCATAGACATATCTTTGTAGTATATATGTCTAAAATTTCATAAACATATATGTTAATATGTGATGTGCACAAAAAAGACAAATATATGGAGTAAAATAGGCTTTTTCATTTTTGTTTTTGGAAAAGATATTTGTCTTTTTCGTGTAGCATGAAAATAGTCAAATTAGTTGATGTAACTTTATGCATACTTGAAGAATGTGCATATGTATTTATAGAAAACAAATTGACATTTTTTGAAACATTTAAATATCTTTTGATTTTTTTTTGAAAAAGGGCTCCATGGAGCCCGTCCTTTGTAACGCTGCTCTCTAGCTAGGTCGGTTTATTTTGGTCCTATAAAAGGACTAGTGCCCTCCGGTTGTAATCCAGTGTGTAAAGAAACAACCAAGCCTAATTTTTTTATGAGTTTGGTTTTTGTGCACCCAGGGACATTGCACCCCCGGTGCACCCACGATAAAAAACATAGCAACACATTTTGAAAAAAGCTGAAAGTTTGTGGATGTGATTTCGAACAAATGTTTTAGGTGCTTGCAAAATTTGGTGCCGAAATGAAGTCTGAGGAGCTCTCTATAAAAAAAACAAAGTTAGTGCTGAAAACATGTGAACAGTAACTTGGGTGCAGAGCATCATTTGTATTTTGTTTTGTATGGAGATCATTGGATGTTTTTTTGGTGACCAAATTTTGCAAGCTCCTAAAACACTTGCTCATAATCTCATCCACGAAGTTTCAGAATTTGTTGATTTTTTTCTATTTTTTTTAAATTTACTGTTCACTGTGTGGGTGCACTGAAGTTCGGTGCAACCGCTACTTTCCCATTTGTACTCCCTCCGTCAAGCCCAAAGAGCTAGCCCACGGTGTGTGTACAAGTCTCCGAGCTTGTGCAAGGATGATCGATCTGCTGCAGCAGCTCTGCTTGTCAGGCTTGTGGTAAAAAGCCCTATTAATAAGTTTTAACAAAAACTTCATGTTTCAATAACTGAATTTGCTTGCAGCCTGAAGGAGCAGCGTCTGCAAACTCTCATACAGTACGCATTGGCTCTGGCATAAATGTGCAAGTTCTAAATAGTATCAATTTTCCTCGTACATGTCCATCGTCATTAGTATCAATTTTCTGCTGATGCAGCTATCATTAGTTTCTCCAGATGAGTAGATGATTTTTGTCAAGAAGAGTACATGGTATGCAAAAGTACTGCATACTTATATTTTCATTGTCATGATATTTCCAGTGAGTCGGCTTGGTTTAGTTCTTATTAACACCCTCTGTACTACAGCACGTATGCTTCTTTGACACCCTCTGTACTACAGTACGTATACTTCCTTGCTGATGTGTGTGTGCTTTGATGAAGCATATGGGTGCTAATCAGATTTGATCAACGGTGAGGCTTCCGGTGGACTGACGGTGCGACAGAGGGGACGCAAGGATACTGGCGGACGGCGGAGATCCCGTAGACCTGTGGCCAGATAACGATGAAGGACAGGGATGTCACCAGTAATCGTGCATGAGCCTATGCCACCGGCGCGGCTCATCATGACGCATGTCAAAGTTGTGTCGGAGATGAGGGGAGGGCCCTGGAGTTCGTGGCGGTGGTTTTGTGATCATGATGATTCCGAAGGGAATAAAAGAGGTAGTGGGAGGTGTGGTTCGAGGTGGTAATTTATGATCGTGCAATTTATAGGGACTAAGACGGGTGTGTGAAAGGATATTTTTCTACCCTTTCAACGCACATGCATACTCCTTCTCGTTTAGAGGGCTCAAATCTGAAATCTCATCAACCAAAGTAAACTGTGAGTGGATGGCACGACTTTTGTGGATACAAAACTGCCCAATGAAATATTCCTCACTTATTCAACTCTCGAAGCAATAAGTACAGCACCCTCCCTCTCATTGGACTTGCATGGTGCATGTAGAATAAGATGCATGCATGACCACTAATTCTCTCTCTCTCATTAAATGTCGCGTGGGACTCAAAGCTCTTTAACTCAGTTTGACTCAAAATGAGCCTAATATAATGAAAATCTGAAATTTTTGAGATGAGCCCTTTAAAACGGAACAGAGGGAGTATTTCCCTAGATGGTGGAGCCATCAGCCGTCTGACACCCCAGACTGACACAGAGAGAGGGGGCATTCTAGACTAGATGCTCAGGCAGTTGGGATTCGCCAAGGATGCCCACCTCGTGCCCATGGGTGCTCCCCTAGGATGAATTGTACGGTAGAGTAGGACTGGGAACCCAGGGTGCGGCGTTGGGTTCCTGACCGGTGCCTCGACCGCAGTTGGTATCCTGTAGGCCATGCGCTCACTGAGGCTACTATGCCTTGCCGCTGTGTGGGGCCATTATGGGCGTCCGGGCTTCACGGCGGAGCTAAGGCGGATTCCTGTCAAGATCTTACGCAATGATGCATGCATGCCAAAAAGGTGTCAACCAGGACGCGGGTGCGGAGGTAAAAACATATGTAGTCCTTTCATGTTTTCTGTTTTGCCCATTCTCGCTGTCATGATAGTGTTTTATACTTGCATCTCCCGTTGCAACGCAGGGCAATTTTCCTAGTTAATCCTGTATAACATATTTCTAAGATAGGTGTAATTCTCAATTTCTTATATGCACTCAAAGAAATTAGACACCTACCCATGCTTTAGGGCTCCCATCATTTAATGTTTCTCGCTCATGAAAGGGTCCAGGAACAACTCTCTGATTTGCCTTTTCTTCTGACCATCTGGCGCACCAAAACCGTAACCACCTTGGTAAACACAATGCGAGATTCGAGCCAAATTCACGCAAGTCTTGGCAAAAGATCTAGAAAATTGGCAATGTTTGAACACATCTTCATTAATCGACTTCCAAGCTTCCATGGTAAGATCTTCCATGGCTTTGCGAGACTCTTGCTCACTGAATCCGTTCTCCAACATGTGAATAGCTATTGATGATGGTGCATCCCCTCGCTCCAGCTCGGCCTGTTATAGATAGTTTGACAAAATATATGTGGATATAAATATCATGCCACACCTCACATAAAGATTCATTTTCGGTGATGAAATCAAGGGACAAGAAAAACTCAGATAGATTGTCCTTACAGAGTGGGTTGCATAGTCGTTGCAAAGCCGAAGAACTAACGACGCAGACTGAACTAATTTTGGGTAGCTTCCAATTTCAGCAAGAGACATTGAGGTGAGCTTTTCTTCCATGCGTACCAGGGGAAACGCATGTTGCAGCAGCAGTGGTGCAGAGGATGAAATTGATCCATTATCCAGATACTCACGCAGTGTTGGTCTATGGTTTCCATGGTGCCACTTTGCCTCCACCAGGAAAGAGTCCGCCATGTCTCGTCACTGCAAAATCATGTAGAATTTATTACGGTTCCTCATGAAAACAATCGATATCCTATTAGGAAGTTAATTGTGTATATAAACTTACTGCTTTCTGAAGTACGTAATGAGCATCGCAACCATGTTGTTTGAATACATTTTCAGCCACCACAGAAGATGTGTTGTACATGACGGAGTAGAGTGCTTTCATGTATTCGGGGAGCATTTCACTAGGACTTTCTTCCCATCTGGCAATATTTATTTAGCAAATCTTAGATTATAGAAAATCACATTTTAATCTCAAACTTATGTATCTTATATATGCTATACTTTCTAATCTATCACAAGAGTACTAATTGAATTATAAGAAGTGCAATGTTTCATATTGTTACCTTCCAATGGCATCGGTGAAAAGGACGAGTTCATCCAGAGTTCCATACACATCATAAACATCATCTAAGTGAACTATTAGATTAGCAACTTTTGCAAGCACTTCTCGACATGCTCCATCGTTTGGCTCCCACACAATTCCATTTGCATAATGGAAGCACTCCATGAGACGATCCCTTGCGAACGCCAATTTTTCACTAAGGGCGGTCCCCTTCCACCACCTACAATTAATTAGGTCAATTTTCATATCTTGAATATTTTACATACGTATGTAGTTATGATATATATAGTTCTTTCATACAATAAAAGAGATATATATATATCTCCAGGATTGTGCATCATAAGATGAACACAACCCATCTACTATGTGATGCAATTAGCATGCTAATTTCAATGTACATTTCTTCACCCTCAATTACCTTGCCAGCCTCGTGAGTTCTTGCTGATGCACACTTTGCACATTGTTGATGTCCATTGTTGCAAATTCAAGGAGCAATGGGTCGGAATTGCTCTCATCTCGACCGTAGTGATCTATGAACCACCTAGCTTCTAGTCTAGGAGACCTCTGGTGCAACGGAAGGTCCAAAGCACGAACTACACTGCGCCGTAAGTGGTGATCCATGGATGGCAAGAGCTTTCTAAGAGTTTTCTTAGAAAATGCTCTTGCCTCGTCCAATGTTTCCTCGCCTCTGAACACAAGGTATGAAGCCTCATAGAGTGAGAGGAGTCCATTGACATTGTCGGGTCAATGCTTGAGATTTTTCAGAGCTTCTATACATATTGTTACCATGAAACAATGCAAGTTAAGTATATATACCAAACCCTGACACATGCAAAAGTTGTGTTACAAATAAACCATATAGTTACGCAAAAGTCAAAATTACAACCGTGATTGAATCTGGACCATGCATTTGCTGCAGACATACGATGGTTCAATTTCCAAAATTTTGGCCCTAGCTTTAGTTTTGATTCTTACATCTCCAAGAGTCTGTTTTCCTTTGATATTTCATATTTTACGACGTACCTGGAGGGAAGAAGACTTGGTAACCACTGTCCCTGAGCAACCTGAACCTCAAGGCCGCGGAGGCAACATCACTGTCACCATGGTCCCAGCTGCACTGCTGAGGTTCTGTACTGTGGATGGATCCGAGGATACCGGCGATCTCCTGCTCGAAGTGGTAGGAAACGCCCAGCCGTTGCACCGTGTCGACGAGCTTGAGCTTCGCAGCTTCGTCGTTGCCTCTGCTGGCCGCCAGCAGTCGCTCCCTCATGCCGGCCTTCAACTTATTGAGTCGGACCTGTGCCATCATCGATGCATGCACGATTAGTTTCCACAAGTATTTCCATCTACTTTAAGTTCTAGGAGTGCATATATAAATGTTAGGCTGATATATGTACTCGATCTGCTTGTACATGGTTGCTGGGTGAGAGCAGGAGAAGCGAGTCGTAGTCCCAGGAGCTGGGAGCGTAGTTGGCAGACCGCCGAGTCGCCACCGAGTACCGCACCATTGAAGTCCGGAAGCATGTACTCGTCGTGGCCATTGTTAGCCGTAATTGCCACACCATGGTGCTGCCAGTGCCCGCTGCAGTCAAGCTGTATTTTGTTTGGTGGAGTACTACTTGGTAACGAGGTAGTAGCTTAAGCCACCGCTGGTTGTTGTTTGAGAGTACCCAGAATAGGTGCCAATTTATAGGCGGGTTTACCTGGCTTAGCCCTCGTAAAAATTGTGGGACATGACACGCACCGAAATGGTACTATCATTTCTTTTCAACCACATGTTTTCCTAATTAATTTGCAGACTCTCGATGAGAGAACCTGTACCAACACATCTTCTGAAAGCTCCTTTTTTTTATAGAAAATTCCATATGAAGTTATAAACTACTGAGAACTTACTCATATGGCTAAATACCGTTATATAATTCCGTCATCTATATATGTCAATAAAATGTTATACCGGGAACATATAAACCACTATCGTGAGTTGACTGTGAAGCGACACTTCACGCTCTTAGCCATAGCTTGTGTGCTGACATGGCCAAACATCAAAGTATGGCCAAAATTTTGAAATTTTCAAAACAAAACCTGAAAATATTAGAGTAAATCATAAATGGTATCCCTACTGTTATTTTTAAATGTCGTAAAAATCTAGGCATAGCTTAAGAGAATATCAAATGCTTTGATCTAGGTTTGGCCAAAATTTTAAACTTCTCCAGAAAATCTCAAAAATTACAGCAAATCATAATTGATGTCCTTACTAAGGCTGTATACTTTCAGGCCATTCTGGGCGGTAGTTGAAGACAAATCTTTACATATTTTCATTAACCTTTTCAAGAAAAGGAACAGACAAAATAAATCATAAATGGTGACTTGACCATCCTAGTCAAAATCGAGTCTACCATGTGAAAGATCGTGGATGTCGCCTAGAGGGGGGGGGGGGGGGGGGGGGGGGGGGGTGGGGGTGGGGGTTGAATAGGCGCTTTAAAATAATTACGGTTTAAGCTTGAACAAATGCCGAATAAAACTAGCGTTTAATTTGTCAAGCACAAAACCTAAATCGACTAGGCTCACCTATGTGTACCAACAACTTATGCTAAGCAAGATAAACAACTAAGTGATAGCAAGATATATAACTAGAAACAATATGGCTATCACAAAGTAAAGTGCATAAGTAAAGGGCTCGGGTAAGAGATAACCGAGGCACGCGGAGACGACGATGTATCCCGAAGTTCACACCCTTGCGGATGCTAATCTCCGTTTGCCCCAACAATACCACCGTATTCTCCTCACGCCCTCGCACAATGCAAGATGCCGTGATTCCACTAAGGGACCCTTGAGGGCGGTCACCGAACCCGTACAAACAAGGTTGGGGCAAACTCCACAACTTAATTGGAGGCTCCCAACAACACCACGAAGCTTCACCACAATGGACTATGGCTTCCGCGGTGGCAACCCTTGGGGGCGGTCACCAGTACCCGTCAAATTGCTCGGGGCGATCTCCACAACCTAATTGGAGACCCCGACGCTTGCCCGGAGCTTTACACCACAATGATTGAGCTCCGAGGCACCACCAAGCCGTCTAGGGCGCCAAGGCACCCAAGAGGAACAAGCTCTAGGGTGCACAAACACCCAAGAGTAATAAGCTTCTCAACTTCTCACTTCCACGTATCACCGTGGAGAACTCAAACCGATGCAACTAATGCAATGGCAAGAACACACGAAGTGCTCAAGTCCCTCTCTCTCAAATCCCACCAAAGCAACAAAAGCTATGGAGGAAAGTGAGAGGAAGAACAAGGAGAACACCAAGAACTCCAAGATCTAGATCCACAAGGTTTCCCTCACATAGAGGAGAAAGTGATTGGTGGAAAGATGGATCTAGATCTCCTCTCTCTATTCCCTCAATAAGGAGCAAGAATCATTGGAGAGTTGGAGAGATAGCAAAGTTCTAAGAGGTCAACAATGGAGGAGAGAGAGCTGCAAGGGGATAAAAGAACCGTTGGGGGCAAGGGGGAAGAAGACCCCCTTTTAAAGGAGCCCCCAAATCCAACCGTTACTTGTCTCAGCCCGCACAGAGCGGTACTACCGCTCCGCAGAGCGGTACTACCGCTCGGGCGGTAGTAATTCAAAAAACAGCAGGCGAGAACACGGAACTGGAGCGGTAGTGCCGCACTTAGCGGTACTACCGTTCCAACCAAGCGGTACTACCGCTAAAGCGAAAAGAGCAACAGAAGCTTGCACACTCTGCGAAAAACAAGCGGTAGTAGCAGCGGTAGTGGAGGGCGGAAGTACCGCACCAAGCGGTACTACCGCACTACTGCCGCACTACTACCGTTTAACAGAAAACGACAACAGAGACGAGCACAGAAGGAATCACCCAAGCGGTACACAAGCGGTAGTAGAGGGCGGAAGTACCGCACTAAGCGGTACTACCGCTCTACTACCGCACTACTGCCATTGAAACGAAAACGATACCAGTAGCAGAAAATAAGCGGTAGTGCCCGCGGCACTGAACCGCGGAAGTACCGCACAAGCGGTACTACCGCTGCCCTAGGCGGTAGTACCGCTAGAGAGCTGAAAAACAAGCTACGGTCCCGGCAAGACGCGCTCCCGGCAAGACGCTCCCGGCAAGAACTTGCCGGGAAAGCTCGCAAGCCAACGGTACTACCGCGCTGGAGAGCGGTACTACCGCACAAGCGGTACTACCGCTTATCAGAGCGGTACTACCGCACAGAGAGCAACAGAGAATACAATAAAACCTGAACTGCCACAACTTCTGCAAATGAGCTCCGAATTGAGCAAACTAAAGCTTGTTGGATAGATGACGACAAATACTATCCAACAGCGATGGCAGGGGAGATATGCCTAACATATAGAGATGAGAAACCTCTATGAATGAAGACCCGGCATAAACTCCAACATCGAAAACATCATAGAAGATGCATAGATGAACTCCGTTTTCGATGACTTCGAGCTTGTCATGAAGATGACCAAAAGCTCAAAGACTCACAAAGAGAAACACCAAACACGAACCAAGAAAGATGATGCAAGGATGCACTGGTTTGAGCTCTCGACGAATGATACGATAAAGCTACTCACTTGAGAGCCCCCCTTGATAGTACGGCTATCGATCCTACAACCCGGTCTCCCAACTACCACTACGAGACCGGTAAAATAGAAAACCTATCAAGGGCAAACCTTTGCCTTGCGCATAGTCCACTTGAGCTAGATGATGACGATCTTGACCTCCTCAAGTTGGATCACCTTTCTTGATTGCGCCGGCTCGATGAAGACTAGTTGATTGCTCCCCCATACTCCACTATGGGTGAGCCACTCTTCGGCACATCTTCACAAGTCCATTGTCACCACAATGGACGGCAAGCTTCAAGCATGTGATCTCTTCGTGATGCTCCACTTGAACTTGCACACCGCAATGTTGATGACGATCACCACTTGATGTCATCCTCCATGGGTTGAATGAGATCTTTCTCTTGACGCAAGCCCATGGAAACATACCTAACCCCACATAAAACTCTCGCATAGAACATGGGTTAGTACACAAAGCATAATGGACAATGCTTACCATACCGTGAGATCACTTGATCCCACTCGGTACATCTTCTACGCTTTGTGTGTTGATCAACTTGAATCACTCTTCATATTTAGTCTTGATCAACATGACCAATCTTTGGATAAATCCTTGAATAGCACCTTGGTCAACACATATTCTTCTTCTAATAACCTTGAAACCAACAAATGGTCTTCAAGCAATGCCTATGGACAAACCCTTCAAATATAACTCAAGGCAACCATTAGTCCATAGAGATTGTCATCAATTACCAAAACCAAACATGGGGGCAGCACATGTTCTTTCACCATGTGTAGTAGTTTAATCACAATTTTAAATCAAATATTAGTCAGTAATTGAAATTATTCAAAAATATATATATGAGAAATTATAGTACAACTCATGGTCTGGTAGAGTAATGAATGGAGACCCGGCATAAACTCCAACATCGAAAACATCATAGAAGATGCATAGATGAACTCCGTTTTCGATGACTTCGAGCTTGTCATGAAGATGACCAAACGCTCAAAGACTCACAAAGAGAAACACCAAACACGAACCAAGAAAGATGATGCAAGGATGCACTGGTTTGAGCTCTCGACGAATGATACGATAAAGCTACTCACTTGAGAGCCCCCCTTGATAGTACGGTTATCGATCCTACGACCCGATCTCCCAACTACCACTACGAGACCGGTAAAATAGAAAACCTATCAAGGGCAAACCTTTGCCTTGCGCATAGTCCACTTGAGCTAGATGATGACGATCTTGACCTCCTCAAGTTGGATCACCTTTCTTGATTGCGCCGGCTCGATGAAGACTAGTTGATTGCTCCCCCATACTCCACTATGGGTGAGCCACTCTTCGGCACATCTTCACAAGTCCATTGTCACCACAATGGACGGCAAGCTTCAAGCATGTGATCTCTTCGTGATGCTCCACTTGAACTTGCACACCGCAATGTTGATGACGATCACCACTTGATGTCATCCTCCATGGGTTGAATGAGATCTTTCTCTTGACGCAAGCCCATGGAAACATACCTAACCCCACATAAAACTCTCGCATAGAACATGGGTTAGTACACAAAGCATAATGGACAATGCTTACCATACCGTGAGATCACTTGATCCCACTCGGTACATCTTCTACGCTTTGTGTGTTGATCAACTTGAATCACTCTTCATATTTAGTCTTGATCAACATGACCAATCTTTGGATAAATCCTTGAATAGCACCTTGGTCAACACATATTCTTCTTCTAATAACCTTGAAACCAACAAATGGTCTTCAAGCAATGCCTATGGACAAACCCTTCAAATATAACTCAAGGCAACCATTAGTCCATAGAGATTGTCATCAATTACCAAAACCAAACATGGGGGCAGCACATGTTCTTTCACCATGTGTAGTAGTTTAATCACAATTTTAAATCAAATATTAGTCAGTAATTGAAATTATTCAAAAATATATATATGAGAAATTATAGTACAACTCATGGTCTGGTAGAGTAATGAATGGAGACCCGGCATAAACTCCAACATCGAAAACATCATAGAAGATGCATAGATGAACTCCGTTTTCGATGACTTCGAGCTTGTCATGAAGATGACCAAACGCTCAAAGACTCACAAAGAGAAACACCAAACACGAACCAAGAAAGATGATGCAAGGATGCACTGGTTTGAGCTCTCGACGAATGATACGATAAAGCTACTCACTTGAGAGCCCCCCTTGATAGTACGGTTATCGATCCTACGACCCGATCTCCCAACTACCACTACGAGACCGGTAAAATAGAAAACCTATCAAGGGCAAACCTTTGCCTTGCGCATAGTCCACTTGAGCTAGATGATGACGATCTTGACCTCCTCAAGTTGGATCACCTTTCTTGATTGCGCCGGCTCGATGAAGACTAGTTGATTGCTCCCCCATACTCCACTATGGGTGAGCCACTCTTCGGCACATCTTCACAAGTCCATTGTCACCACAATGGACGGCAAGCTTCAAGCATGTGATCTCTTCGTGATGCTCCACTTGAACTTGCACACCGCAATGTTGATGACGATCACCACTTGATGTCATCCTCCATGGGTTGAATGAGATCTTTCTCTTGACGCAAGCCCATGGAAACATACCTAACCCCACATAAAACTCTCGCATAGAACATGGGTTAGTACACAAAGCATAATGGACAATGCTTACCATACCGTGAGATCACTTGATCCCACTCGGTACATCTTCTACGCTTTGTGTGTTGATCAACTTGAATCACTCTTCATATTTAGTCTTGATCAACATGACCAATCTTTGGATAAATCCTTGAATAGCACCTTGGTCAACACATATTCTTCTTCTAATAACCTTGAAACCAACAAATGGTCTTCAAGCAATGCCTATGGACAAACCCTTCAAATATAACTCAAGGCAACCATTAGTCCATAGAGATTGTCATCAATTACCAAAACCAAACATGGGGGCAGCACATGTTCTTTCACCATGTGTAGTAGTTTAATCACAATTTTAAATCAAATATTAGTCAGTAATTGAAATTATTCAAAAATATATATATGAGAAATTATAGTACAACTCATGGTCTGGTAGAGTAATGAATGGAGACCCGGCATAAACTCCAACATCGAAAACATCATAGAAGATGCATAGATGAACTCCGTTTTCGATGACTTCGAGCTTGTCATGAAGATGACCAAACGCTCAAAGACTCACAAAGAGAAACACCAAACACGAACCAAGAAAGATGATGCAAGGATGCACTGGTTTGAGCTCTCGACGAATGATATGATAAAGCTACTCACTTGAGAGCCCCCCTTGATAGTACGGTTATCGATCCTACGACCCGATCTCCCAACTACCACTACGAGACCGGTAAAATAGAAAACCTATCAAGGGCAAACCTTTGCCTTGCGCATAGTCCACTTGAGCTAGATGATGACGATCTTGACCTCCTCAAGTTGGATCACCTTTCTTGATTGCGCCGGCTCGATGAAGACTAGTTGATTGCTCCCCCATACTCCACTATGGGTGAGCCACTCTTCGGCACATCTTCACAAGTCCATTGTCACCACAATGGACGGCAAGCTTCAAGCATGTGATCTCTTCGTGATGCTCCACTTGAACTTGCACACCGCAATGTTGATGACGATCACCACTTGATGTCATCCTCCATGGGTTGAATGAGATCTTTCTCTTGACGCAAGCCCATGGAAACATACCTAACCCCACATAAAACTCTCGCATAGAACATGGGTTAGTACACAAAGCATAATGGACAATGCTTACCATACCGTGAGATCACTTGATCCCACTCGGTACATCTTCTACGCTTTGTGTGTTGATCAACTTGAATCACTCTTCATATTTAGTCTTGATCAACATGACCAATCTTTGGATAAATCCTTGAATAGCACCTTGGTCAACACATATTCTTCTTCTAATAACCTTGAAACCAACAAATGGTCTTCAAGCAATGCCTATGGACAAACCCTTCAAATATAACTCAAGGCAACCATTAGTCCATAGAGATTGTCATCAATTACCAAAACCAAACATGGGGGCAGCACATGTTCTTTCACCATGTGTAGTAGTTTAATCACAATTTTAAATCAAATATTAGTCAGTAATTGAAATTATTCAAAAATATATATATGAGAAATTATAGTACAACTCATGGTCTGGTAGAGTAATGAATGGAGACCCGGCATAAACTCCAACATCGAAAACATCATAGAAGATGCATAGATGAACTCCGTTTTCGATGACTTCGAGCTTGTCATGAAGATGACCAAAAGCTCAACGACTCACAAAGAGAAACACCAAACACGAACCAAGAAAGATGATGCAAGGATGCACTGGTTTGAGCTCTCGACGAATGATACGATAAAGCTACTCACTTGAGAGCCCCCCTTGATAGTACGGCTATCAATCCTACAACCCGGTCTCCCAACTACCACTACGAGACCGGTAAAATAGAAAACCTATCAAGGGCAAACCTTTGCCTTGCGCATAGTCCACTTGAGCTAGATGATGACGATCTTGACCTCCTCAAGTTGGATCACCTTTCTTGATTGCGCCGGCTCGATGAAGACTAGTTGATTGCTCCCCCATACTCCACTATGGGTGAGCCACTCTTCGGCACATCTTCACAAGTCCATTGTCACCACAATGGACGGCAAGCTTCAAGCATGTGATCTCTTCGTGATGCTCCACTTGAACTTGCACACCGCAATGTTGATGACGATCACCACTTGATGTCATCCTCCATGGGTTGAATGAGATCTTTCTCTTGACGCAAGCCCATGGAAACATACCTAACCCCACATAAAACTCTCGCAAAGAACATGGGTTAGTACACAAAGCGTAATGGACAATGCTTACCATACCGTGAGATCACTTGATCCCACTCGGTACATCTTCTACGCTTTGTGTGTTGATCAACTTGAATCACTCTTCATATTTAGTCTTGATCAACATGACCAATCTTTGGATAAATCCTTGAATAGCACCTTGGTCAACACATATTCTTCTTCTAATAACCTTGAAACCAACAAATGGTCTTCAAGCAATGCCTATGGACAAACCCTTCAAATATAACTCAAGGCAACCATTAGTCCATAGAGATTGTCATCAATTACCAAAACCAAACATGGGGGCAGCACATGTTCTTTCACCATGTGTAGTAGTTTAATCACAATTTTAAATCAAATATTAGTCAGTAATTGAAATTATTCAAAAATATATATATGAGAAATTATAGTACAACTCATGGTCTGGTAGAGTAATGAATGGAGACCCGGCATAAACTCCAACATCGAAAACATCATAGAAGATGCATAGATGAACTCCGTTTTCGATGACTTCGAGCTTGTCATGAAGATGACCAAAAGCTCAAAGACTCACAAAGAGAAACACCAAACACGAACCAAGAAAGATGATGCAAGGATGCACTGGTTTGAGCTCTCGACGAATGATACGATAAAGCTACTCACTTGAGAGCCCCCCTTGATAGTACGGCTATCGATCCTACAACCCGGTCTCCCAACTACCACTACGAGACCGGTAAAATAGAAAACTTATCAAGGGCAAACCTTTGCCTTGCGCATAGTCCACTTGAGCTAGATGATGACGATCTTGACCTCCTCAAGTTGGATCACCTTTCTTGATTGCGCCGGCTCGATGAAGACTAGTTGATTGCTCCCCCATACTCCACTATGGGTGAGCCACTCTTCGGCACATCTTCACAAGTCCATTGTCACCACAATGGACGGCAAGCTTCAAGCATGTGATCTCTTCGTGATGCTCCACTTGAACTTGCACACCGCAATGTTGATGACGATCACCACTTGATGTCATCCTCCATGGGTTGAATGAGATCTTTCTCTTGACGCAAGCCCATGGAAACATACCTAACCCCACATAAAACTCTCGCAAAGAACATGGGTTAGTACACAAAGCGTAATGGACAATGCTTACCATACCGTGAGATCACTTGATCCCACTCGGTACATCTTCTACGCTTTGTGTGTTGATCAACTTGAATCACTCTTCATATTTAGTCTTGATCAACATGACCAATCTTTGGATAAATCCTTGAATAGCACCTTGGTCAACACATATTCTTCTTCTAATAACCTTGAAACCAACAAATGGTCTTCAAGCAATGCCTATGGACAAACCCTTCAAATATAACTCAAGGCAACCATTAGTCCATAGAGATTGTCATCAATTACCAAAACCAAACATGGGGGCAGCACATGTTCTTTCACCATGTGTAGTAGTTTAATCACAATTTTAAATCAAATATTAGTCAGTAATTGAAATTATTCAAAAATATATATATGAGAAATTATAGTACAACTCATGGTCTGGTAGAGTAATGAATGGAGACCCGGCATAAACTCCAACATCGAAAACATCATAGAAGATGCATAGATGAACTCCGTTTTCGATGACTTCGAGCTTGTCATGAAGATGACCAAAAGCTCAAAGACTCACAAAGAGAAACACCAAACACGAACCAAGAAAGATGATGCAAGGATGCACTGGTTTGAGCTCTCGACGAATGATACGATAAAGCTACTCACTTGAGAGCCCCCCTTGATAGTACGGCTATCGATCCTACAACCCGGTCTCCCAACTACCACTACGAGACCGGTAAAATAGAAAACCTATCAAGGGCAAACCTTTGCCTTGCGCATAGTCCACTTGAGCTAGATGATGACGATCTTGACCTCCTCAAGTTGGATCACCTTTCTTGATTGCGCCGGCTCGATGAAGACTAGTTGATTGCTCCCCCATACTCCACTATGGGTGAGCCACTCTTCGGCACATCTTCACAACTCCATTGTCACCACAATGGACGGCAAGCTTCAAGCATGTGATCTCTTCGTGATGCTCCACTTGAACTTGCACACCGCAATGTTGATGACGATCACCACTTGATGTCATCCTCCATGGGTTGAATGAGATCTTTCTCTTGACGCAAGCCCATGGAAACATACCTAACCCCACATAAAACTCTCGCAAAGAACATGGGTTAGTACACAAAGCGTAATGGACAATGCTTACCATACCGTGAGATCACTTGATCCCACTCGGTACATCTTCTACGCTTTGTGTGTTGATCAACTTGAATCACTCTTCATATTTAGTCTTGATCAACATGACCAATCTTTGGATAAATCCTTGAATAGCACCTTGGTCAACACATATTCTTCTTCTAATAACCTTGAAACCAACAAATGGTCTTCAAGCAATGCCTATGGACAAACCCTTCAAATATAACTCAAGGCAACCATTAGTCCATAGAGATTGTCATCAATTACCAAAACCAAACATGGGGGCAGCACATGTTCTTTCACCATGTGTAGTAGTTTAATCACAATTTTAAATCAAATATTAGTCAGTAATTGAAATTATTCAAAAATATATATATGAGAAATTATAGTACAACTCATGGTCTGGTAGAGTAATGAATGGAGACCCGGCATAAACTCCAACATCGAAAACATCATAGAAGATGCATAGATGAACTCCGTTTTCGATGACTTCGAGCTTGTCATGAAGATGACCAAAAGCTCAAAGACTCACAAAGAGAAACACCAAACACGAACCAAGAAAGATGATGCAAGGATGCACTGGTTTGAGCTCTCGACGAATGATACGATAAAGCTACTCACTTGAGAGCCCCCCTTGATAGTACGGCTATCAATCCTACAACCCGGTCTCCCAACTACCACTACGGGACCGGTAAAATAGAAAACCTATCAAGGGCAAACCTTTGCCTTGCGCATAGTCCACTTGAGCTAGATGATGACGATCTTGACCTCCTCAAGTTGGATCACCTTTCTTGATTGCGCCGGCTCGATGAAGACTAGTTGATTGCTCCCCCATACTCCACTATGGGTGAGCCACTCTTCGGCACATCTTCACAAGTCCATTGTCACCACAATGGACGGCAAGCTTCAAGCATGTGATCTCTTCGTGATGCTCCACTTGAACTTGCACACCGCAATGTTGATGACGATCACCACTTGATGTCATCCTCCATGGGTTGAATGAGATCTTTCTCTTGACGCAAGCCCATGGAAACATACCTAACCCCACATAAAACTCTCGCAAAGAACATGGGTTAGTACACAAAGCGTAATGGACAATGCTTACCATACCGTGAGATCACTTGATCCCACTCGGTACATCTTCTACGCTTTGTGTGTTGATCAACTTGAATCACTCTTCATATTTAGTCTTGATCAACATGACCAATCTTTGGATAAATCCTTGAATAGCACCTTGGTCAACACATATTCTTCTTCTAATAACCTTGAAACCAACAAATGGTCTTCAAGCAATGCCTATGGACAAACCCTTCAAATATAACTCAAGGCAACCATTAGTCCATAGAGATTGTCATCAATTACCAAAACCAAACATGGGGGCAGCACATGTTCTTTCACCATGTGTAGTAGTTTAATCACATTTTTAAATCAAATATTAGTCAGTAATTGAAATTATTCAAAAATATATATATGAGAAATTATAGTACAACTCATGGTCTGGTAGAGTAATGAATGGAGACCCGGCATAAACTCCAACATCGAAAACATCATAGAAGATGCATAGATGAACTCCGTTTTCGATGACTTCGAGCTTGTCATGAAGATGACCAAAAGCTCAAAGACTCACAAAGAGAAACACCAAACACGAACCAAGAAAGATGATGCAAGGATGCACTGGTTTGAGCTCTCGATGAATGATACGATAAAGCTACTCACTTGAGAGCCCCCCTTGATAGTACGGCTATCGATCCTACAACCCGGTCTCCCAACTACCACTACGAGACCGGTAAAATAGAAAACCTATCAAGGGCAAACCTTTGCCTTGCGCATAGTCCACTTGAGCTAGATGATGACGATCTTGACCTCCTCAAGTTGGATCACCTTTCTTGATTGCGCCGGCTCGATGAAGACTAGTTGATTGCTCCCCCATACTCCACTATGGGTGAGCCACTCTTCGGCACATCTTCACAAGTCCATTGTCACCACAATGGACGGCAAGCTTCAAGCATGTGATCTCTTCGTGATGCTCCACTTGAACTTGCACACCGCAATGTTGATGACGATCACCACTTGATGTCATCCTCCATGGGTTGAATGAGATCTTTCTCTTGACGCAAGCCCATGGAAACATACCTAACCCCACATAAAACTCTCGCAAAGAACATGGGTTAGTACACAAAGCGTAATGGACAATGCTTACCATACCGTGAGATCACTTGATCCCACTCGGTACATCTTCTACGCTTTGTGTGTTGATCAACTTGAATCACTCTTCATATTTAGTCTTGATCAACATGACCAATCTTTGGATAAATCCTTGAATAGCACCTTGGTCAACACATATTCTTCTTCTAATAACCTTGAAACCAACAAATGGTCTTCAAGCAATGCCTATGGACAAACCCTTCAAATATAACTCAAGGCAACCATTAGTCCATAGAGATTGTCATCAATTACCAAAACCAAACATGGGGGCAGCACATGTTCTTTCACCATGTGTAGTAGTTTAATCACAATTTTAAATCAAATATTAGTCAGTAATTGAAATTATTCAAAAATATATATATGAGAAATTATAGTACAACTCATGGTCTGGTAGAGTAATGAATGGAGACCCGGCATAAACTCCAACATCGAAAACATCATAGAAGATGCATAGATGAACTCCGTTTTCGATGACTTCGAGCTTGTCATGAAGATGACCAAAAGCTCAAAGACTCACAAAGAGAAACACCAAACACGAACCAAGAAAGATGATGCACGGATGCACTGGTTTGAGCTCTCGACGAATGATACGATAAAGCTACTCACTTGAGAGCCCCCCTTGATAGTACGGCTATCAATCCTACAACCCGGTCTCCCAACTACCACTACGAGACCGGTAAAATAGAAAACCTATCAAGGGCAAACCTTTGCCTTGCGCATAGTCCACTTGAGCTAGATGATGACGATCTTGACCTCCTCAAGTTGGATCACCTTTCTTGATTGCGCCGGCTCGATGAAGACTAGTTGATTGCTCCCCCATACTCCACTATGGGTGAGCCACTCTTCGGCACATCTTCACAAGTCCATTGTCACCACAATGGACGGCAAGCTTCAAGCATGTGATCTCTTCGTGATGCTCCACTTGAACTTGCACACCGCAATGTTGATGACGATCACCACTTGATGTCATCCTCCATGGGTTGAATGAGATCTTTCTCTTGACGCAAGCCCATGGAAACATACCTAACCCCACATAAAACTCTCGCAAAGAACATGGGTTAGTACACAAAGCGTAATGGACAATGCTTACCATACCGTGAGATCACTTGATCCCACTCGGTACATCTTCTACGCTTTGTGTGTTGATCAACTTGAATCACTCTTCATATTTAGTCTTGATCAACATGACCAATCTTTGGATAAATCCTTGAATAGCACCTTGGTCAACACATATTCTTCTTCTAATAACCTTGAAACCAACAAATGGTCTTCAAGCAATGCCTATGGACAAACCCTTCAAATATAACTCAAGGCAACCATTAGTCCATAGAGATTGTCATCAATTACCAAAACCAAACATGGGGGCAGCACATGTTCTTTCACCATGTGTAGTAGTTTAATCACAATTTTAAATCAAATATTAGTCAGTAATTGAAATTATTCAAAAATATATATATGAGAAATTATAGTACAACTCATGGTCTGGTAGAGTAATGAATGGAGACCCGGCATAAACTCCAACATCGAAAACATCATAGAAGATGCATAGATGAACTCCGTTTTCGATGACTTCGAGCTTGTCATGAAGATGACCAAAAGCTCAAAGACTCACAAAGAGAAACACCAAACACGAACCAAGAAAGATGATGCAAGGATGCACTGGTTTGAGCTCTCGACGAATGATACGATAAAGCTACTCACTTGAGAGCCCCCCTTGATAGTACGGCTATCGATCCTACAACCCGGTCTCCCAACTACCACTACGAGACCGGTAAAATAGAAAACTTATCAAGGGCAAACCTTTGCCTTGCGCATAGTCCACTTGAGCTAGATGATGACGATCTTGACCTCCTCAAGTTGGATCACCTTTCTTGATTGCGCCGGCTCGATGAAGACTAGTTGATTGCTCCCCCATACTCCACTATGGGTGAGCCACTCTTCGGCACATCTTCACAAGTCCATTGTCACCACAATGGACGGCAAGCTTCAAGCATGTGATCTCTTCGTGATGCTCCACTTGAACTTGCACACCGCAATGTTGATGACGATCACCACTTGATGTCATCCTCCATGGGTTGAATGAGATCTTTCTCTTGACGCAAGCCCATGGAAACATACCTAACCCCACATAAAACTCTCGCAAAGAACATGGGTTAGTACACAAAGCGTAATGGACAATGCTTACCATACCGTGAGATCACTTGATCCCACTCGGTACATCTTCTACGCTTTGTGTGTTGATCAACTTGAATCACTCTTCATATTTAGTCTTGATCAACATGACCAATCTTTGGATAAATCCTTGAATAGCACCTTGGTCAACACATATTCTTCTTCTAATAACCTTGAAACCAACAAATGGTCTTCAAGCAATGCCTATGGACAAACCCTTCAAATATAACTCAAGGCAACCATTAGTCCATAGAGATTGTCATCAATTACCAAAACCAAACATGGGGGCAGCACATGTTCTTTCACCATGTGTAGTAGTTTAATCACAATTTTAAATCAAATATTAGTCAGTAATTGAAATTATTCAAAAATATATATATGAGAAATTATAGTACAACTCATGGTCTGGTAGAGTAATGAATGGAGACCCGGCATAAACTCAAACATCGAAAACATCATAGAAGATGCATAGATGAACTCCGTTTTCGATGACTTCGAGCTTGTCATGAAGATGACCAAAAGCTCAAAGACTCACAAAGAGAAACACCAAACACGAACCAAGAAAGATGATGCAAGGATGCACTGGTTTGAGCTCTCGACGAATGATACGATAAAGCTACTCACTTGAGAGCCCCCCTTGATAGTACGGCTATCGATCCTACAACCCGGTCTCCCAACTACCACTACGAGACCGGTAAAATAGAAAACCTATCAAGGGCAAACCTTTGCCTTGCGCATAGTCCACTTGAGCTAGATGATGACGATCTTGACCTCCTCAAGTTGGATCACCTTTCTTGATTGCGCCGGCTCGATGAAGACTAGTTGATTGCTCCCCCATACTCCACTATGGGTGAGCCACTCTTCGGCACATCTTCACAAGTCCATTGTCACCACAATGGACGGCAAGCTTCAAGCATGTGATCTCTTCGTGATGCTCCACTTGAACTTGCACACCGCAATGTTGATGACGATCACCACTTGATGTCATCCTCCATGGGTTGAATGAGATCTTTCTCTTGACGCAAGCCCATGGAAACATACCTAACCCCACATAAAACTCTCGCATAGAACATGGGTTAGTACACAAAGCGTAATGGACAATGCTTACCATACCGTGAGATCACTTGATCCCACTCGGTACATCTTCTACGCTTTGTGTGTTGATCAACTTGAATCACTCTTCATATTTAGTCTTGATCAACATGACCAATCTTTGGATAAATCCTTGAATAGCACCTTGGTCAACACATATTCTTCTTCTAATAACCTTGAAACCAACAAATGGTCTTCAAGCAATGCCTATGGACAAACCCTTCAAATATAACTCAAGGCAACCATTAGTCCATAGAGATTGTCATCAATTACCAAAACCAAACATGGGGGCAGCACATGTTCTTTCACCATGTGTAGTAGTTTAATCACAATTTTAAATCAAATATTAGTCAGTAATTGAAATTATTCAAAAATATATATATGAGAAATTATAGTACAACTCATGGTCTGGTAGAGTAATGAATGGAGACCCGGCATAAACTCCAACATCGAAAACATCATAGAAGATGCATAGATGAACTCCGTTTTCGATGACTTCGAGCTTGTCATGAAGATGACCAAAAGCTCAAAGACTCACAAAGAGAAACACCAAACACGAACCAAGAAAGATGATGCAAGGATGCACTGGTTTGAGCTCTCGACGAATGATACGATAAAGCTACTCACTTGAGAGCCCCCCTTGATAGTACGGCTATCGATCCTACAACCCGGTCTCCCAACTACCACTACGAGACCGGTAAAATAGAAAACCTATCAAGGGCAAACCTTTGCCTTGCGCATAGTCCACTTGAGCTAGATGATGACGATCTTGACCTCCTCAAGTTGGATCACCTTTCTTGATTGCGCCGGCTCGATGAAGACTAGTTGATTGCTCCCCCATACTCCACTATGGGTGAGCCACTCTTCGGCACATCTTCACAAGTCCATTGTCACCACAATGGACGGCAAGCTTCAAGCATGTGATCTCTTCGTGATGCTCCACTTGAACTTGCACACCGCAATGTTGATGACGATCACCACTTGATGTCATCCTCCATGGGTTGAATGAGATCTTTCTCTTGACGCAAGCCCATGGAAACATACCTAACCCCACATAAAACTCTCGCATAGAACATGGGTTAGTACACAAAGCGTAATGGACAATGCTTACCATACCGTGAGATCACTTGATCCCACTCGGTACATCTTCTACGCTTTGTGTGTTGATCAACTTGAATCACTCTTCATATTTAGTCTTGATCAACACGACCAATCTTTGGATAAATCCTTGAATAGCACCTTGGTCAACACATATTCTTCTTCTAATAACCTTGAAACCAACAAATGGTCTTCAAGCAATGCCTATGGACAAACCCTTCAAATATAACTCAAGGCAACCATTAGTCCATAGAGATTGTCATCAATTAGCAAAACCAAACATGGGGGCAGCACATGTTCTTTCACCATGTGTAGTAGTTTAATCACAATTTTAAATCAAATATTAGTCAGTAATTAAAATTATTCAAAAATATATATATGAGAAATTATAGTACAACTCATGGTCTGGTAGAGTAATGAATGGAGACCCGGCATAAACTCCAACATCGAAAACATCATAGAAGATGCATAGATGAACTCCGTTTTCGATGACTTCGAGCTTGTCATGAAGATGACCAAAAGCTCAAAGACTCACAAAGAGAAACACCAAACACGAACCAAGAAAGATGATGCAAGGATGCACTGGTTTGAGCTCTCGACGAATGATACGATAAAGCTACTCACTTGAGAGCCCCCCTTGATAGTACGGCTATCGATCCTACAACCCGGACTCCCAACTACCACTACGAGACCGGTAAAATAGAAAACCTATCAAGGGCAAACCTTTGCCTTGCGCATAGTCCACTTGAGCTAGATGATGACGATCTTGACCTCCTCAAGTTGGATCACCTTTCTTGATTGCGCCGGCTCGATGAAGACTAGTTGATTGCTCCCCCATACTCCACTATGGGTGAGCCACTCTTCGGCACATCTTCACAAGTCCATTGTCACCACAATGGACGGCAAGCTTCAAGCACGTGATCTCTTCGTGATGCTCCACTTGAACTTGCACACCGCAATGTTGATGACGATCACCACTTGATGTCATCCTCCATTGGTTGAATGAGATCTTTCTCTTGACGCAAGCCCATGGAAACATACCTAACCCCACATAAAACTCTCGCATAGAACATGGGTTAGTACACAAAGCATAATGGACAATGCTTACCATACTGTGAGATCACTTGATCCCACTCGGTACATCTTCTACGCTTTGTGTGTTGATCAACTTGAATCACTCTTCATATTTAGTCTTGATCAACATGACCAATCTTTGGATAAATCCTTGAATAGCACCTTGGTCAACACATATTCTTCTTCTAATAACCTTGAAACCAACAAATGGTCTTCAAGCAATGCCTATGGACAAACCCTTCAAATATAACTCAAGGCAACCATTAGTCCATAGAGATTGTCATCAATTAGCAAAACCAAACATGGGGGCAGCACATGTTCTTTCACCATGTGTAGTAGTTTAATCACAATTTTAAATCAAATATTAGTCAGTAATTAAAATTATTCAAAAATATATATATGAGAAATTATAGTACAACTCATGGTCTGGTAGAGTAATGAATGGAGACCCGGCATAAACTCCAACATCGAAAACATCATAGAAGATGCATAGATGAACTCCGTTTTCGATGACTTCGAGCTTGTCATGAAGATGACCAAAAGCTCAAAGACTCACAAAGAGAAACACCAAACACGAACCAAGAAAGATGATGCAAGGATGCACTGGTTTGAGCTCTCGACGAATGATACGATAAAGCTACTCACTTGAGAGCCCCCCTTGATAGTACGGCTATCGATCCTACAACCCGGTCTCCCAACTACCACTACGAGACCGGTAAAATAGAAAACCTATCAAGGGCAAACCTTTGCCTTGCGCATAGTCCACTTGAGCTAGATGATGACGATCTTGACCTCCTCAAGTTGGATCACCTTTCTTGATTGCGCCGGCTCGATGAAGACTAGTTGATTGCTCCCCCATACTCCACTATGGGTGAGCCACTCTTCGGCACATCTTCACAAGTCCATTGTCACCACAATGGACGGCAAGCTTCAAGCATGTGATCTCTTCGTGATGCTCCACTTGAACTTGCACACCGCAATGTTGATGACGATCACCACTTGATGTCATCCTCCATGGGTTGAATGAGATCTTTCTCTTGACGCAAGCCCATGGAAACATACCTAACCCCACATAAAACTCTCGCATAGAACATGGGTTAGTACACAAAGCGTAATGGACAATGCTTACCATACCGTGAGATCACTTGATCCCACTCGGTACATCTTCTACGCTTTGTGTGTTGATCAACTTGAATCACTCTTCATATTTAGTCTTGATCAACACGACCAATCTTTGGATAAATCCTTGAATAGCACCTTGGTCAACACATATTCTTCTTCTAATAACCTTGAAACCAACAAATGGTCTTCAAGCAATGCCTATGGACAAACCCTTCAAATATAACTCAAGGCAACCATTAGTCCATAGAGATTGTCATCAATTACCAAAACCAAACATGGGGGCAGCACATGTTCTTTCACCATGTGTAGTAGTTTAATCACAATTTTAAATCAAATATTAGTCAGTAATTGAAATTATTCAAAAATATATATATGAGAAATTATAGTACAACTCATGGTCTGGTAGAGTAATGAATGGAGACCCGGCATAAACTCCAACATCGAAAACATCATAGAAGATGCATAGATGAACTCCGTTTTCGATGACTTCGAGCTTGTCATGAAGATGACCAAAAGCTCAAAGACTCACAAAGAGAAACACCAAACACGAACCAAGAAAGATGATGCAAGGATGCACTGGTTTGAGCTCTCGACGAATGATACGATAAAGCTACTCACTTGAGAGCCCCCCTTGATAGTACGGCTATCGATCCTACAACCCGGTCTCCCAACTACCACTACGAGACCGGTAAAATAGAAAACCTATCAAGGGCAAACCTTTGCCTTGCGCATAGTCCACTTGAGCTAGATGATGACGATCTTGACCTCCTCAAGTTGGATCACCTTTCTTGATTGCGCCGGCTCGATGAAGACTAGTTGATTGCTCCCCCATACTCCACTATGGGTGAGCCACTCTTCGGCACATCTTCACAAGTCCATTGTCACCACAATGGACGGCAAGCTTCAAGCATGTGATCTCTTCGTGATGCTCCACTTGAACTTGCACACCGCAATGTTGATGACGATCACCACTTGATGTCATCCTCCATGGGTTGAATGAGATCTTTCTCTTGACGCAAGCCCATGGAAACATACCTAACCCCACATAAAACTCTCGCATAGAACATGGGTTAGTACACAAAGCGTAATGGACAATGCTTACCATACCGTGAGATCACTTGATCCCACTCGGTACATCTTCTACGCTTTGTGTGTTGATCAACTTGAATCACTCTTCATATTTAGTCTTGATCAACATGACCAATCTTTGGATAAATCCTTGAATAGCACCTTGGTCAACACATATTCTTCTTCTAATAACCTTGAAACCAACAAATGGTCTTCAAGCAATGCCTATGGACAAACCCTTCAAATATAACTCAAGGCAACCATTAGTCCATAGAGATTGTCATCAATTACCAAAACCAAACATGGGGGCAGCACATGTTCTTTCACCATGTGTAGTAGTTTAATCACAATTTTAAATCAAATATTAGTCATTAATTGAAATTATTCAAAAATATATATATGAGAAATTATAGTACAACTCATGGTCTGGTAGAGTAATGAATGGAGACCCGGCATAAACTCCAACATCGAAAACATCATAGAAGATGCATAGATGAACTCCGTTTTCGATGACTTCGAGCTTGTCATGAAGATGACCAAAAGCTCAAAGACTCACAAAGAGAAACACCAAACACGAACCAAGAAAGATGATGCAAGGATGCACTGGTTTGAGCTCTCGACGAATGATACGATAAAGCTACTCACTTGAGAGCCCCCCTTGATAGTACGGCTATCGATCCTACAACCCGGTCTCCCAACTACCACTACGAGACCGGTAAAATAGAAAACCTATCAAGGGCAAACCTTTGCCTTGCGCATAGTCCACTTGAGCTAGATGATGACGATCTTGACCTCCTCAAGTTGGATCACCTTTCTTGATTGCGCCGGCTCGATGAAGACTAGTTGATTGCTCCCCCATACTCCACTATGGGTGAGCCACTCTTCGGCACATCTTCACAAGTCCATTGTCACCACAATGGACGGCAAGCTTCAAGCATGTGATCTCTTCGTGATGCTCCACTTGAACTTGCACACCGCAATGGTGATGACGATCACCACTTGATGTCATCCTCCATGGGTTGAATGAGATCTTTCTCTTGACGCAAGCCCATGGAAACATACCTAACCCCACATAAAACTCTCGCATAGAACATGGGTTAGTACACAAAGCGTAATGGAAAATGCTTACCATACCGTGAGATCACTTGATCCCACTCGGTACATCTTCTACGCTTTGTGTGTTGATCAACTTGAATCACTCTTCATATTTAGTCTTGATCAACATGACCAATCTTTGGATAAATCCTTGAATAGCACCTTGGTCAACACATATTCTTCTTCTAATAACCTTGAAACCAACAAATGGTCTTCAAGCAATGCCTATGGACAAACCCTTCAAATATAACTCAAGGCAACCATTAGTCCATAGAGATTGTCGTCAATTACCAAAATCAAACATGGGGGCAGCACATGTTCTTTCACCATGTGTAGTAGTTTAATCACAATTTTAAATCAAATATTAGTCATTAATTAAAATTATTCAAAAATATATATATGAGAAATTATAGTACAACTCATGGTCTGGTAGAGTAATGAATGGAGACCCGGCATAAACTCCAACATCGAAAACATCATAGAAGATGCATAGATGAACTCCGTTTTCGATGACTTCGAGCTTGTCATGAAGATGACCAAAAGCTCAAAGACTCACAAAGAGAAACACCAAACACGAACCAAGAAAGATGATGCAAGGATGCACTGGTTTGAGCTCTCGACGAATGATACGATAAAGCTACTCACTTGAGAGCCCCCCTTGATAGTACGGCTATCGATCCTACAACCCGGTCTCCCAACTACCACTACGAGACCGGTAAAATAGAAAACCTATCAAGGGCAAACCTTTGCCTTGCGCATAGTCCACTTGAGCTAGATGATGACGATCTTGACCTCCTCAAGTTGGATCACCTTTCTTGATTGCGCCGGCTCGATGAAGACTAGTTGATTGCTCCCCCATACTCCACTATGGGTGAGCCACTCTTCGGCACATCTTCACAAGTCCATTGTCACCACAATGGACGGCAAGCTTCAAGCATGTGATCTCTTCGTGATGCTCCACTTGAACTTGCACACCGCAATGGTGATGACGATCACCACTTGATGTCATCCTCCATGGGTTGAATGAGATCTTTCTCTTGACGCAAGCCCATGGAAACATACCTAACCCCACATAAAACTCTCGCATAGAACATGGGTTAGTACACAAAGCGTAATGGAAAATGCTTACCATACCGTGAGATCACTTGATCCCACTCGGTACATCTTCTACGCTTTGTGTGTTGATCAACTTGAATCACTCTTCATATTTAGTCTTGATCAACATGACCAATCTTTGGATAAATCCTTGAATAGCACCTTGGTCAACACATATTCTTCTTCTAATAACCTTGAAACCAACAAATGGTCTTCAAGCAATGCCTATGGACAAACCCTTCAAATATAACTCAAGGCAACCATTAGTCCATAGAGATTGTCGTCAATTACCAAAACCAAACATGGGGGCAGCACATGTTCTTTCACCATGTGTAGTAGTTTAATCACAATTTTAAATCAAATATTAGTCATTAATTAAAATTATTCAAAAATATATATATGAGAAATTATAGTACAACTCATGGTCTGGTAGAGTAATGAATGGAGACCCGGCATAAACTCCAACATCGAAAACATCATAGAAGATGCATAGATGAACTCCGTTTTCGATGACTTCGAGCTTGTCATGAAGATGACCAAAAGCTCAAAGACTCACAAAGAGAAACACCAAACACGAACCAAGAAAGATGATGCAAGGATGCACTGGTTTGAGCTCTCGACGAATGATACGATAAAGCTACTCACTTGAGAGCCCCCCTTGATAGTACGGCTATCGATCCTACAACCCGGTCTCCCAACTACCACTACGAGACCGGTAAAATAGAAAACCTATCAAGGGCAAACCTTTGCCTTGCGCATAGTCCACTTGAGCTAGATGATGACGATCTTGACCTCCTCAAGTTGGATCACCTTTCTTGATTGCGCCGGCTCGATGAAGACTAGTTGATTGCTCCCCCATACTCCACTATGGGTGAGCCACTCTTCGGCACATCTTCACAAGTCCATTGTCACCACAATGGACGGCAAGCTTCAAGCATGTGATCTCTTCGTGATGCTCCACTTGAACTTGCACACCGCAATGTTGATGACGATCACCACTTGATGTCATCCTCCATGGGTTGAATGAGATCTTTCTCTTGACGCAAGCCCATGGAAACATACCTAACCCCACATAAAACTCTCGCATAGAACATGGGTTAGTACACAAAGCGTAATGGACAATGCTTACCATACCGTGAGATCACTTGATCCCACTCGGTACATCTTCTACGCTTTGTGTGTTGATCAACTTGAATCACTCTTCATATTTAGTCTTGATCAACACGACCAATCTTTGGATAAATCCTTGAATAGCACCTTGGTCAACACATATTCTTCTTCTAATAACCTTGAAACCAACAAATGGTCTTCAAGCAATGCCTATGGACAAACCCTTCAAATATAACTCAAGGCAACCATTAGTCCATAGAGATTGTCATCAATTAGCAAAACCAAACATGGGGGCAGCACATGTTCTTTCACCATGTGTAGTAGTTTAATCACAATTTTAAATCAAATATTAGTCAGTAATTGAAATTATTCAAAAATATATATATGAGAAATTATAGTACAACTCATGGTCTGGTAGAGTAATGAATGGAGACCCGGCATAAACTCCAACATCGAAAACATCATAGAAGATGCATAGATGAACTCCGTTTTCGATGACTTCGAGCTTGTCATGAAGATGACCAAAAGCTCAAAGACTCACAAAGAGAAACACCAAACACGAACCAAGAAAGATGATGCAAGGATGCACTGGTTTGAGCTCTCGACGAATGATACGATAAAGCTACTCACTTGAGAGCCCCCCTTGATAGTACGGCTATCGATCCTACAACCCGGTCTCCCAACTACCACTACGAGACCGGTAAAATAGAAAACCTATCAAGGGCAAACCTTTGCCTTGCGCATAGTCCACTTGAGCTAGATGATGACGATCTTGACCTCCTCAAGTTGGATCACCTTTCTTGATTGCGCCGGCTCGATGAAGACTAGTTGATTGCTCCCCCATACTCCACTATGGGTGAGCCACTCTTCGGCACATCTTCACAACTCCATTGTCACCACAATGGACGGCAAGCTTCAAGCATGTGATCTCTTCGTGATGCTCCACTTGAACTTGCACACCGCAATGTTGATGACGATCACCACTTGATGTCATCCTCCATGGGTTGAATGAGATCTTTCTCTTGACGCAAGCCCATGGAAACATACCTAACCCCACATAAAACTCTCGCATAGAACATGGGTTAGTACACAAAGCGTAATGGACAATGCTTACCATACCGTGAGATCACTTGATCCCACTCGGTACATCTTCTACGCTTTGTGTGTTGATCAACTTGAATCACTCTTCATATTTAGTCTTGATCAACACGACCAATCTTTGGATAAATCCTTGAATAGCACCTTGGTCAACACATATTCTTCTTCTAATAACCTTGAAACCAACAAATGGTCTTCAAGCAATGCCTATGGACAAACCCTTCAAATATAACTCAAGGCAACCATTAGTCCATAGAGATTGTCATCAATTAGCAAAACCAAACATGGGGGCAGCACATGTTCTTTCACCATGTGTAGTAGTTTAATCACAATTTTAAATCAAATATTAGTCAGTAATTGAAATTATTCAAAAATATATATATGAGAAATTATAGTACAACTCATGCTCTGGTAGAGTAATGAATGGAGACCCGGCATAAACTCCAACATCGAAAACATCATAGAAGATGCATAGATGAACTCCGTTTTCGATGACTTCGAGCTTGTCATGAAGATGACCAAAAGCTCAAAGACTCACAAAGAGAAACACCAAACACGAACCAAGAAAGATGATGCAAGGATGCACTGGTTTGAGCTCTCGACGAATGATACGATAAAGCTACTCACTTGAGAGCCCCCCTTGATAGTACGGCTATCGATCCTACAACCCGGTCTCCCAACTACCACTACGAGACCGGTAAAATAGAAAACCTATCAAGGGCAAACCTTTGCCTTGCGCATAGTCCACTTGAGCTAGATGATGACGATCTTGACCTCCTCAAGTTGGATCACCTTTCTTGATTGCGCCGGCTCGATGAAGACTAGTTGATTGCTCCCCCATACTCCACTATGGGTGAGCCACTCTTCGGCACATCTTCACAAGTCCATTGTCACCACAATGGACGGCAAGCTTCAAGCATGTGATCTCTTCGTGATGCTCCACTTGAACTTGCACACCGCAATGTTGATGACGATCACCACTTGATGTCATCCTCCATGGGTTGAATGAGATCTTTCTCTTGACGCAAGCCCATGGAAACATACCTAACCCCACATAAAACTCTCGCATAGAACATGGGTTAGTACACAAAGCGTAATGGACAATGCTTACCATACCGTGAGATCACTTGATCCCACTCGGTACATCTTCTACGCTTTGTGTGTTGATCAACTTGAATCACTCTTCATATTTAGTCTTGATCAACATGACCAATCTTTGGATAAATCCTTGAATAGCACCTTGGTCAACACATATTCTTCTTCTAATAACTTTGAAACCAACAAATGGTCTTCAAGCAATGCCTATGGACAAACCCTTCAAATATAACTCAAGGCAACCATTAGTCCATAGAGATTGTCATCAATTAGCAAAACCAAACATGGGGGCAGCACATGTTCTTTCACCATGTGTAGTAGTTTAATCACAATTTTAAATCAAATATTAGTCAGTAATTGAAATTATTCAAAAATATATATATGAGAAATTATAGTACAACTCATGGTCTGGTAGAGTAATGAATGGAGACCCGGCATAAACTCCAACATCGAAAACATCATAGAAGATGCATAGATGAACTCCGTTTTCGATGACTTCGAGCTTGTCATGAAGATGACCAAAAGCTCAAAGACTCACAAAGAGAAACACCAAACACGAACCAAGAAAGATGATGCAAGGATGCACTGGTTTGAGCTCTCGACGAATGATACGATAAAGCTACTCACTTGAGAGCCCCCCTTGATAGTACGGCTATCGATCCTACAACCCGGTCTCCCAACTACCACTACGAGACCGGTAAAATAGAAAACCTATCAAGGGCAAACCTTTGCCTTGCGCATAGTCAACTTGAGCTAGATGATGACGATCTTGACGTCCTCAAGTTGGATCACCTTTCTTGATTGCGCCGGCTCGATGAAGACTAGTTGATTGCTCCCCCATACTCCACTATGGGTGAGCCACTCTTCGGCACATCTTCACAAGTCCATTGTCACCACAATGGACGGCAAGCTTCAAGCATGTGATCTCTTCGTGATGCTCCACTTGAACTTGCACACCGCAATGTTGATGACGATCACCACTTGATGTCATCCTCCATGGGTTGAATGAGATCTTTCTCTTGACGCAAGCCCATGGAAACATACCTAACCCCACATAAAACTCTCGCATAGAACATGGGTTAGTACACAAAGCGTAATGGACAATGCTTACCATACCGTGAGATCACTTGATCCCACTCGGTACATCTTCTACGCTTTGTGTGTTGATCAACTTGAATCACTCTTCATATTTAGTCTTGATCAACACGACCAATCTTTGGATAAATCCTTGAATAGCACCTTGGTCAACACATATTCTTCTTCTAATAACCTTGAAACCAACAAATGGTCTTCAAGCAATGCCTATGGACAAACCCTTCAAATATAACTCAAGGCAACCATTAGTCCATAGAGATTGTCATCAATTAGCAAAACCAAACATGGGGGCAGCACATGTTCTTTCACCATGTGTAGTAGTTTAATCACAATTTTAAATCAAATATTAGTCAGTAATTAAAATTATTCAAAAATATATATATGAGAAATTATAGTACAACTCATGGTCTGGTAGAGTAATGAATGGAGACCCGGCATAAACTCCAACATCGAAAACATCATAGAAGATGCATAGATGAACTCCGTTTTCGATGACTTCGAGCTTGTCATGAAGATGACCAAAAGCTCAAAGACTCACAAAGAGAAACACCAAACACGAACCAAGAAAGATGATGCAAGGATGCACTGGTTTGAGCTCTCGACGAATGATACGATAAAGCTACTCACTTGAGAGCCCCCCTTGATAGTACGGCTATCGATCCTACAACCCGGTCTCCCAACTACCACTACGAGACCGGTAAAATAGAAAACCTATCAAGGGCAAACCTTTGCCTTGCGCATAGTCCACTTGAGCTAGATGATGACGATCTTGACCTCCTCAAGTTGGATCACCTTTCTTGATTGCGCCGGCTCGATGAAGACTAGTTGATTGCTCCCCCATACTCCACTATGGGTGAGCCACTCTTCGGCACATCTTCACAAGTCCATTGTCACCACAATGGACGGCAAGCTTCAAGCATGTGATCTCTTCGTGATGCTCCACTTGAACTTGCACACCGCAATGTTGATGACGATCACCACTTGATGACATCCTCCATGGGTTGAATGAGATCTTTCTCTTGACGCAAGCCCATGGAAACATACCTAACCCCACATAAAACTCTCGCATAGAACATGGGTTAGTACACAAAGCGTAATGGACAATGCTTACCATACCGTGAGATCACTTGATCCCACTCGGTACATCTTCTACGCTTTGTGTGTTGATCAACTTGAATCACTCTTCATATTTAGTCTTGATCAACACGACCAATCTTTGGATAAATCCTTGAATAGCACCTTGGTCAACACATATTCTTCTTCTAATAACCTTGAAACCAACAAATGGTCTTCAAGCAATGCCTATGGACAAACCCTTCAAATATAACTCAAGGCAACCATTAGTCCATAGAGATTGTCATCAATTAGCAAAACCAAACATGGGGGCAGCACATGTTCTTTCACCATGTGTAGTAGTTTAATCACAATTTTAAATCAAATACTAGTCAGTAATTGAAATTATTCAAAAATATATATATGAGAAATTATAGTACAACTCATGCTCTGGTAGAGTAATGAATGGAGACCCGGCATAAACTCCAACATCGAAAACATCATAGAAGATGCATAGATGAACTCCGTTTTCGATGACTTCGAGCTTGTCATGAAGATGACCAAAAGCTCAAAGACTCACAAAGAGAAACACCAAACACGAACCAAGAAACATGATGCAAGGATGCACTGGTTTGAGCTCTCGACGAATGATACGATAAAGCTACTCACTTGAGAGCCCCCCTTGATAGTACGGCTATCGATCCTACAACCCGGTCTCCCAACTACCACTACGAGACCGGTAAAATAGAAAACCTATCAAGGGCAAACCTTTGCCTTGCGCATAGTCCACTTGAGCTAGATGATGACGATCTTGACCTCCTCAAGTTGGATCACCTTTCTTGATTGCGCCGGCTCGATGAAGACTAGTTGATTGCTCCCCCATACTCCACTATGGGTGAGCCACTCTTCGGCACATCTTCACAAGTCCATTGTCACCACAATGGACGGCAAGCTTCAAGCATGTGATCTCTTCGTGATGCTCCACTTGAACTTGCACACCGCAATGTTGATGACGATCACCACTTGATGTCATCCTCCATGGGTTGAATGAGATCTTTCTCTTGACGCAAGCCCATGGAAACATACCTAACCCCACATAAAACTCTCGCATAGAACATGGGTTAGTACGCAAAGCGTAATGGACAATGCTTACCATACCGTGAGATCACTTGATCCCACTCGGTACATCTTCTACGCTTTGTGTGTTGATCAACTTGAATCACTCTTCATATTTAGTCTTGATCAACACGACCAATCTTTGGATAAATCCTTGAATAGCACCTTGGTCAACACATATTCTTCTTCTAATAACCTTGAAACCAACAAATGGTCTTCAAGCAATGCCTATGGACAAACCCTTCAAATATAACTCAAGGCAACCATTAGTCCATAGAGATTGTCATCAATTACCAAAACCAAACATGGGGGCAGCACATGTTCTTTCACCATGTGTAGTAGTTTAATCACAATTTTAAATCAAATATTAGTCAGTAATTGAAATTATTCAAAAATATATATATGAGAAATTATAGTACAACTCATGCTCTGGTAGAGTAATGAATGGAGACCCGGCATAAACTCCAACATCGAAAACATCATAGAAGATGCATAGATGAACTCCGTTTTCGATGACTTCGAGCTTGTCATGAAGATGACCAAAAGCTCAAAGACTCACAAAGAGAAACACCAAACACGAACCAAGAAACATGATGCAAGGATGCACTGGTTTGAGCTCTCGACGAATGATACGATAAAGCTACTCACTTGAGAGCCCCCCTTGATAGTACGGCTATCGATCCTACAACCCGGTCTCCCAACTACCACTACGAGACCGGTAAAATAGAAAACCTATCAAGGGCAAACCTTTGCCTTGCGCATAGTCCACTTGAGCTAGATGATGACGATCTTGACCTCCTCAAGTTGGATCACCTTTCTTGATTGCGCCGGCTCGATGAAGACTAGTTGATTGCTCCCCCATACTCCACTATGGGTGAGCCACTCTTCGGCACATCTTCACAAGTCCATTGTCACCACAATGGACGGCAAGCTTCAAGCATGTGATCTCTTCGTGATGCTCCACTTGAACTTGCACACCGCAATGTTGATGACGATCACCACTTGATGTCATCCTCCATGGGTTGAATGAGATCTTTCTCTTGACGCAAGCCCATGGAAACATACCTAACCCCACATAAAACTCTCGCATAGAACATGGGTTAGTACGCAAAGCGTAATGGACAATGCTTACCATACCGTGAGATCACTTGATCCCACTCGGTACATCTTCTACGCTTTGTGTGTTGATCAACTTGAATCACTCTTCATATTTAGTCTTGATCAACACGACCAATCTTTGGATAAATCCTTGAATAGCACCTTGGTCAACACATATTCTTCTTCTAATAACCTTGAAACCAACAAATGGTCTTCAAGCAATGCCTATGGACAAACCCTTCAAATATAACTCAAGGCAACCATTAGTCCATAGAGATTGTCATCAATTACCAAAACCAAACATGGGGGCAGCACATGTTCTTTCACCATGTGTAGTAGTTTAATCACAATTTTAAATCAAATATTAGTCAGTAATTGAAATTATTCAAAAATATATATATGAGAAATTATAGTACAACTCATGCTCTGGTAGAGTAATGAATGGAGACCCGGCATAAACTCCAACATCGAAAACATCATAGAAGATGCATAGATGAACTCCGTTTTCGATGACTTCGAGCTTGTCATGAAGATGACCAAAAGCTCAAAGACTCACAAAGAGAAACACCAAACACGAACCAAGAAACATGATGCAAGGATGCACTGGTTTGAGCTCTCGACGAATGATACGATAAAGCTACTCACTTGAGAGCCCCCCTTGATAGTACGGCTATCGATCCTACAACCCGGTCTCCCAACTACCACTACGAGACCGGTAAAATAGAAAACCTATCAAGGGCAAACCTTTGCCTTGCGCATAGTCCACATGAGCTAGATGATGACGATCTTGACCTCCTCAAGTTGGATCACCTTTCTTGATTGCGCCGGCTCGATGAAGACTAGTTGATTGCTCCCCCATATTCCACTATGGGTGAGCCACTCTTCGGCACATCTTCACAAGTCCATTGTCACCACAATGGACGGCAAGCTTCAAGCATGTGATCTCTTCGTGATGCTCCACTTGAACTTGCACACCGCAATGTTGATGACGATCACCACTTGATGTCATCCTCCATGGGTTGAATGAGATCTTTCTCTTGACGCAAGCCCATGGAAACATACCTAACCCCACATAAAACTCTCGCATAGAACATGGGTTAGTACACAAAGCGTAATGGACAATGCTTACCATACCGTGAGATCACTTGATCCCACTCGGTACATCTTCTACGCTTTGTGTGTTGATCAACTTGAATCACTCTTCATATTTAGTCTTGATCAACACGACCAATCTTTGGATAAATCTTTGAATAGCACCTTGGTCAACACATATTCTTCTTCTAATAACCTTGAAACCAACAAATGGTCTTCAAGCAATGCCTATGGACAAACCCTTCAAATATAACTCAAGGCAACCATTAGTCCATAGAGATTGTCATCAATTACCAAAACCAAACATGGGGGCAGCACATGTTCTTTCACCATGTGTAGTAGTTTAATCACAATTTTAAATCAAATATTAGTCAGTAATTGAAATTATTCAAAAATATATATATGAGAAATTATAGTACAACTCATGCTCTGGTAGAGTAATGAATGGAGACCCGGCATAAACTCCAACATCGAAAACATCATAGAAGATGCATAGATGAACTCCGTTTTCGATGACTTCGAGCTTGTCATGAAGATGACCAAAAGCTCAAAGACTCACAAAGAGAAACACCAAACACGAACCAAGAAAGATGATGCAAGGATGCACTGGTTTGAGCTCTCGACGAATGATACGATAAAGCTACTCACTTGAGAGCCCCCCTTGATAGTACGGCTATCGATCCTACAACCCGGTCTCCCAACTACCACTACGAGACCGGTAAAATAGAAAACCTATCAAGGGCAAACCTTTGCCTTGCGCATAGTCCACTTGAGCTAGATGATGACGATCTTGACCTCCTCAAGTTGGATCACCTTTCTTGATTGCGCCGGCTCGATGAAGACTAGTTGATTGCTCCCCCATACTCCACTATGGGTGAGCCACTCTTCGGCACATCTTCACAAGTCCATTGTTACCACAATGGACGGCAAGCTTCAAGCATGTGATCTCTTCGTGATGCTCCACTTGAACTTGCACACCGCAATGTTGATGACGATCACCACTTGATGTCATCCTCCATGGGTTGAATGAGATCTTTCTCTTGACGCAAGCCCATGGAAACATACCTAACCCCACATAAAACTCTCGCATAGAACATGGGTTAGTACACAAAGCGTAATGGACAATGCTTACCATACCGTGAGAGCACTTGATCCCACTCGGTACATCTTCTACGCTTTGTGTGTTGATCAACTTGAATCACTCTTCATATTTAGTCTTGATCAACACGACCAATCTTTGGATAAATCCTTGAATAGCACCTTGGTCAACACATATTCTTCTTCTAATAACCTTGAAACCAACAAATGGTCTTCAAGCAATGCCTATGGACAAACCCTTCAAATATAACTCAAGGCAACCATTAGTCCATAGAGATTGTCATCAATTACCAAAACCAAACATGGGGGCAGCACATGTTCTTTCACCATGTGTAGTAGTTTAATCACAATTTTAAATCAAATATTAGTCAGTAATTGAAATTATTCAAAAATATATATATGAGAAATTATAGTACAACTCATGGTCTGGTAGAGTAATGAATGGAGACCCGGCATAAACTCCAACATCGAAAACATCATAGAAGATGCGTAGATGAACTCCGTTTTCGATGACTTCGAGCTTGTCATGAAGATGACCAAAAGCTCAAAGACTCACAAAGAGAAACACCAAACACGAACCAAGAAAGATGATGCAAGGATGCACTGGTTTGAGCTCTCGACCAATGATACGATAAAGCTACTCACTTGAGAGCCCCCCTTGATAGTATGGCTATCGATCCTACAACCCGGTCTCCCAACTACCACTACGAGACCGGTAAAATAGAAAACCTATCAAGGGCAAACCTTTGCCTTGCGCATAGTCCACTTGAGCTAGATGATGACGATCTTGACCTCCTCAAGTTGGATCACCTTTCTTGATTGCGCCGGCTCGATGAAGACTAGTTGATTGCTCCCCCATACTCCACTATGGGTGAGCCACTCTTCGGCACATCTTCACAAGTCCATTGTCACCACAATGGACGGCAAGCTTCAAGCATGTGATCTCTTCGTGATGCTCCACTTGAACTTGCACACCGCAATGTTGATGACGATCACCACTTGATGTCATCCTCCATGGGTTGAATGAGATCTTTCTCTTGACGCAAGCCCATGGAAACATACCTAACCCCACATAAAACTCTCGCATAGAACATGGGTTAGTACACAAAGCGTAATGGACAATGCTTACCATACCGTGAGATCACTTGATCCCACTCGGTAAATCTTCTACGCTTTGTGTGTTGATCAACTTGAATCACTCTTCATATTTAGTCTTGATCAACATGACCAATCTTTGGATAAATCCTTGAATAGCACCTTGGTCAACACATATTCTTCTTCTAATAACCTTGAAACCAACAAATGGTCTTCAAGCAATGCCTATGGACAAACCCTTCAAATATAACTCAAGGCAACTATTAGTCCATAGAGATTGTCATCAATTACCAAAACCAAACATGGGGGCAGCACATGTTCTTTCACCATGTGTAGTAGTTTAATCACAATTTTAAATCAAATATTAGTCAGTAATTGAAATTATTCAAAAATATATATATGAGAAATTATAGTACAACTCATGGTCTGGTAGAGTAATGAATGGAGACCCGGCATAAACTCCAACATCGAAAACATCATAGAAGATGCGTAGATGAACTCCGTTTTCGATGACTTCGAGCTTGCCATGAAGATGACCAAAAGCTCAAAGACTCACAAACAGAAACACCAAACACGAACCAAGAAAGATGATGCAAGGATGCACTGGTTTGAGCTCTCGACGAATGATACGATAAAGCTACTCACTTGAGAGCCCCCCTTGATAGTACGGCTATCGATCCTACAACCCGGTCTCCCAACTACCACTACGAGACCGGTAAAATAGAAAACCTATCAAGGGCAAACCTTTGCCTTGCGCATAGTCCACTTGAGCTAGATGATGACGATCTTGACCTCCTCAAGTTGGATCACCTTTCTTGATTGCGCCGGCTCGATGAAGACTAGTTGATTGCTCCCCCATACTCCACTATGGGTGAGCCACTCTTCGGCACATCTTCACAAGTCCATTGTCACCACAATGGACGGCAAGCTTCAAGCATGTGATCTCTTCGTGATGCTCCACTTGAACTTGCACACCGCAATGTTGATGACGATCACCACTTGATGTCATCCTCCATGGGTTGAATGAGATCTTTCTCTTGACGCAAGCCCATGGAAACATACCTAACCCCACATAAAACTCTCGCATAGAACATGGGTTAGTACACAAAGCGTAATGGACAATGCTTACCATACCGTGAGATCACTTGATCCCACTCGGTAAATCTTCTACGCTTTGTGTGTTGATCAACTTGAATCACTCTTCATATTTAGTCTTGATCAACATGACCAATCTTTGGATAAATCCTTGAATAGCACCTTGGTCAACACATATTCTTCTTCTAATAACCTTGAAACCAACAAATGGTCTTCAAGCAATGCCTATGGACAAACCCTTCAAATATAACTCAAGGCAACCATTAGTCCATAGAGATTGTCATCAATTACCAAAACCAAACATGGGGGCAGCACATGTTCTTTCACCATGTGTAGTAGTTTAATCACAATTTTAAATCAAATATTAGTCAGTAATTGAAATTATTCAAAAATATATATATGAGAAATTATAGTACAACTCATGGTCTGGTAGAGTAATGAATGGAGACCCGGCATAAACTCCAACATCGAAAACATCATAGAAGATGCGTAGATGAACTCCGTTTTCGATGACTTCGAGCTTGTCATGAAGATGACCAAAAGCTCAAAGACTCACAAAGAGAAACACCAAACACGAACCAAGAAAGATGATGCAAGGATGCACTGGTTTGAGCTCTCGACCAATGATACGATAAAGCTACTCACTTGAGAGCCCCCCCTTGATAGTATGGCTATCGATCCTACAACCCGGTCTCCCAACTACCACTACGAGACCGGTAAAATAGAAAACCTATCAAGGGCAAACCTTTGCCTTGCGCATAGTCCACTTGAGCTAGATGATGACGATCTTGACCTCCTCAAGTTGGATCACCTTTCTTGATTGCGCCGGCTCGATGAAGACTAGTTGATTGCTCCCCCATACTCCACTATGGGTGAGCCACTCTTCGGCACATCTTCACAAGTCCATTGTCACCACAATGGACGGCAAGCTTCAAGCATGTGATCTCTTCGTGATGCTCCACTTGAACTTGCACACCGCAATGTTGATGACGATCACCACTTGATGTCATCCTCCATGGGTTGAATGAGATCTTTCTCTTGACGCAAGCCCATGGAAACATACCTAACCCCACATAAAACTCTCGCATAGAACATGGGTTAGTACACAAAGCGTAATGGACAATGCTTACCATACCGTGAGATCACTTGATCCCACTCGGTAAATCTTCTACGCTTTGTGTGTTGATCAACTTGAATCACTCTTCATATTTAGTCTTGATCAACATGACCAATCTTTGGATAAATCCTTGAATAGCACCTTGGTCAACACATATTCTTCTTCTAATAACCTTGAAACCAACAAATGGTCTTCAAGCAATGCCTATGGACAAACCCTTCAAATATAACTCAAGGCAACTATTAGTCCATAGAGATTGTCATCAATTACCAAAACCAAACATGGGGGCAGCACATGTTCTTTCACCATGTGTAGTAGTTTAATCACAATTTTAAATCAAATATTAGTCAGTAATTGAAATTATTCAAAAATATATATATGAGAAATTATAGTACAACTCATGGTCTGGTAGAGTAATGAATGGAGACCCGGCATAAACTCCAACATCGAAAACATCATAGAAGATGCGTAGATGAACTCCGTTTTCGATGACTTCGAGCTTGCCATGAAGATGACCAAAAGCTCAAAGACTCACAAAGAGAAACACCAAACACGAACCAAGAAAGATGATGCAAGGATGCACTGGTTTGAGCTCTCGACGAATGATACGATAAAGCTACTCACTTGAGAGCCCCCCTTGATAGTACGGCTATCGATCCTACAACCCGGTCTCCCAACTACCACTACGAGACCGGTAAAATAGAAAACCTATCAAGGGCAAACCTTTGCCTTGCGCATAGTCCACTTGAGCTAGATGATGACGATCTTGACCTCCTCAAGTTGGATCACCTTTCTTGATTGCGCCGGCTCGATGAAGACTAGTTGATTGCTCCCCCATACTCCACTATGGGTGAGCCACTCTTCGGCACATCTTCACAAGTCCATTGTCACCACAATGGACGGCAAGCTTCAAGCATGTGATCTCTTCGTGATGCTCCACTTGAACTTGCACACCGCAATGTTGATGACGATCACCACTTGATGTCATCCTCCATGGGTTGAATGAGATCTTTCTCTTGACGCAAGCCCATGGAAACATACCTAACCCCACATAAAACTCTCGCATAGAACATGGGTTAGTACACAAAGCGTAATGGACAATGCTTACCATACCGTGAGATCACTTGATCCCACTCGGTAAATCTTCTACGCTTTGTGTGTTGATCAACTTGAATCACTCTTCATATTTAGTCTTGATCAACATGACCAATCTTTGGATAAATCCTTGAATAGCACCTTGGTCAACACATATTCTTCTTCTAATAACCTTGAAACCAACAAATGGTCTTCAAGCAATGCCTATGGACAAACCCTTCAAATATAACTCAAGGCAACCATTAGTCCATAGAGATTGTCATCAATTAGCAAAACCAAACATGGGGGCAGCACATGTTCTTTCACCATGTGTAGTAGTTTAATCACAATTTTAAATCAAATATTAGTCAGTAATTGAAATTATTCAGAAATATATATATGAGAAATTATAGTACAACTCATGGTCTGGTAGAGTAATGAATGGACAGAGGTGCACTTGTCGATTCATCAGATAGCTTTTATTATTAACATTTTTTTCTAACATAATTACCAAGGGGTAGAATGGTCAATATGATAGAAATCTGACAAAGGCATTTATCTCTTCTCCAGTCAACATCTTGCCTGTGGGGAGGTTTGTGCTTTGCTTTGGGCTCTCTGGAATTTTCATAACGATTATATTTTTAAGAGAGCAATTGTTCACATTTTTTTGCAGGTTATTTCCCATGCTACTAGATGGATCCGTAGGTGGTCATTACTGCAACGTGTGGAAGTGCAAGAGCTTATGGTATATCCTTATTTTTCCGGTTATATCTTTTTATTTCTATCTTTTTACTTTGATGTTGGAGATTCTTAGTACTTTGATGTTGGAGATTGAGACTTGAACTTCAACGGTTGTGTGCATCATAATGATGCGGAACCAGGGGTGATCCTCCATTTCTAAAAAAGGAAAAAAAACATGTGGCCTGCTCACGGTATTTGTGTATCTATGCCACAGACAGATTTTGTGTATGAGCCAGTCCTTAGTCATATATTTGATTTTTTTTCTAAGCTTCTGGTTGTCTTCAATTATTCCTCAATTTTTATAGCTTTTTATTGAGAAGATTCAATTTTTATAGCTAGGCCTCCATGTATGCTAAAAACACTGCTACATCTTTAGTTATATGAATTTACTAAATGTGTATGGTATTAAGAAGGGGCAACGCCAGGCCCCAGGCAACCAGGGGCTTCTGGGGCGTGGTGGCCTGACCCTTCATTGGTTGTGGGTACAACAGCAGTATTTGGTACTATTCAGTATTGTAGCCATATTGTTGGCCTGTGGCATGGATTCCACCTTGCGCCGCTAATGGTATTACTAATTTGTTCGTCCAAGGAGAGCACCTCCATCTTGATCATGAGAGCGGTCGATGCCGATGTGACAAGACATTGTCGTCGGGGGACCCCATGGTCCAAGGCTCCCGCCGGATCTGGAGGGGCGCGCGGAGAAGGACTTGTTGCCGTCCGACTTGGCCATTGCAGGGGCGATTTTTGGAGGTGTGTGGAGGGGAGGAGAGGAGAGGAGCAACAACAATGTGGGTAGGGCATTGCATCCACCGCCTGGCTTAAATAGTCGGGGAGGCATACCGGCACCAATTCAATGCGGGCGCAACGGCCAGAGTAGGTTCTCGGCAGTGTGAGTGCCGGCGCGGTCAGCCCTTCGGTTACGTTCATTCGACCGGCATCAATGCGGGTAGGTAGCCATTGGCTCATGTCCCCTCTGAGTTGCATGAGTGTGGGCGGAGGATTCGGAGCAGACCGTCTGCAGATTGTTTTCGATGGGTCAGGCCTGTCAGATGTGTACGTGGCGAACGTCCGGACTTTCAAAAAAATTCCCTATGTTTGGTTTCGATTTGTGAGATTTCGGACATCTGGAGTGGCCCGAACATTTTTTGTGAGCGGCGTTGGATGGCAAAAAAAAGTCCGGGCAGTCCGGTCCAAAGATTTAGGAGTGATTTGAGGAATCGCTTAGGAGTTGCACTTACTAGCTATCCCACAGATAGAGAGGAAATGTCATGCATGACGGCATGACCATTCGTAGCTCCGTACTACCAAGGATAACTCCACGACTTTTCTCTGGATTGGGCAGATACGGTCGCTTCCACAGCGTCCGCTGCAGCGCACAATAGAAATTTCTTAATCACCCTCACTCTTAACTTTCAGGTGGGAGATGATGGACAACGTGTGTCCCACAGCGAATGCCGTCGAGATTATCGATGTAGTGTCAAACTGTCGATACACACTTACACTGATCAATATTCGTTGGGAGGCACACTAATGATCAGTAGGTAATGGGATGACAACATTAGGATAGCGAATCAGGGAGATGATGGAGACAGTGTCAAACTCTCGATGGTTAAGTCTTAACGCCACACACAGAACGCAGCTTTCCTTGTGTACCGCTAATTACGAAAAGTTGTAAATTTCCTCCAGTGTCCCGATGAATAGTCTTGACGTACCAATATCATTTTCTGTCTCGATCTTCACTGTTGCCTGAATATGGAGGGACACTCTCCTGAGTCTTCTCTTCCACATGCGCCAACAAAAACGTCACCCACAGACTTGAAGCAAACGTAAGCCACATACGTACTAGATGTTAATTCATGTGCTTGCAGAAGACACACGTCGTTATATTACACATGTATCATAACTAGCCAGTGTCTTCCTAAATGTCAACTTAATCGCTAACTAGTATATATTTCCTTTAATTAATTGTTGCATGCAGAATCCATATCATGCATCGCCGTGATCGCCGTCGTCCAGCGGCCTCGGGCTCGCCTCCCATTAAGCGTGCTCGCGGCGCAACAGTCTCTGTAGGCAGCTTGGATCTGATGTCAGCGGGGAGGGAAGGAGAGCCGCTGGGAGAACCCTGGCACATACAATTGGCCGTAGACCCGCTTCGTGGAGCTTCCAATCGGGCGTCGAGAGGCGGCGTCATGCAGGGGCGGTGGCGATGACGCCAAAATAGGGCAGATCCATTACTCCCGCTTTCTAAACGTAACTCGATGGTGGTGGCTTGACGAAATGGAGCGGAACGGGGAACACTACTACTATTGGTGTTGGGAGGAATGCTTCTGTGCACCCCCTCCCCGCCCCCCTCAAAAACTAGAAAAGGGTATTTTTGTCAATCCTTTGTTATAATCAAGATCTGTTGGGCAGTTATAGCAGGCTAATCAGGGGGTTAGATCCATCTGTACTGCCCCGATCCAAATCAGAACCTATCTTCCGATGGGAAATTCATTGGGCACTAGTGCGATTTATCGAGGGCAAGAATCCGCTCCTAGCTGTTGCCGCTGCTGCCGCTCCGGCTGGGACGTGGGAAGTTGTTCGTTCCAGAGATCAGAAACATAAGAGAGAGAGAGAGAGAGGGGCGGGGAGAGAGAGAGAGAGTGGCTGACAGGCTAATTTGGATGAATCATGGATTCCCAAACATGCAAAGTCATAGTATTCTCTCTCGAAGACGACCAACAGTATGATCAATATTTTATCCTATGTTGTTGTCAACAACATCAAACATATATAGTACAAAAATATATATTATGACGATTGATTGAACTGATGTGGTTTTTTTTTTTTTGGCGAGAAAAACTGATGTGGTGTTGTAGATGTTATATATTTTTCTATAGACAAAGTAAAGGTTAAAAAAGTTTGACTTACTATAAATGAAGTTCAAATAATATGGAATGGACGAAGTATTTGCCTTTCATTCATGTCTAGAAACATAATTTATTGCGCCTCAGAATCTCAATTCTACATGTTACTTGCTTGCTTGGGAATTGCACCTCAGAAAAAAATTCATACGTTAATGATAATGATTGTTATTATAAAGGGGAAATAATAACAACTACAAAAACATAAACTTTGAGAACAATCAACAGTTAATATAGGGAAATCAACGGATAATCATAAGAAAATCAGGAATATTAATGAAGTACACATATTTGTTAGTTTTCTCGAATTCTTCGAGTTTTCTAGCTCTGATTAACTGTTTCTACATTTTCCAAAATTTCCAGTTTTAAAATCCTTGATATGTGTAACTTTTCCATTATTGTAGAGTTCCCTTTGTTTCCCAAAAAACAGTATGCACTACTGGAATCAGCTTCTTTGCTGTCTGCCATAACAGACGGCAAAGGCCTGCCTGGCGGACGGCAAAGCCATTGCCGTCCGCCAGCAGACGGCGAACAGTCCGGCCGAACGGGTGCCGGTAAAGGCCACTTTGCCGTCTGCTGGCAGACGGCAAAGAAGCCAAGCTCTTTGCCGTCTGCTGGCAGACGGCAAAGCCCCTGGACGGCAGACAAAAGGTGCCAGCCCCGTTAGGGGGCTAACGGCGCTCTTTGCCGTCTGCCAGCAGACGGCAAAGAGCTGCAGCTGACGTCAGCTGACGTCAGGCGTCAGCTGGGCCAGCGCAGGCTCTTTGCCGTCTGCTAGCAGACGACAAAGAAGAAAGCTCTTTGCCGTCTGCTCGCAGACGGCAAACAGGCCAAATAGACCAGCCCAGCTTGCACAGGCTGCTGCCACGTGGCCTATTTGCCGTTTGCTAGCAGACGGCAAACCTCTTTGCCGTCTGCTAGCAGACGGCAAAGTGGCTATATAGCCCCTGTTTTTACTGTTTTCTCTTATATCAATTCATTTGCACATAAATTCACACACATATATATATATATATTCAGAATCACATAATAAGGCAAACATTATGTCTAGTCTATCACATAAAATGTCTCATCCACCACATAATAAACAACACATATGCAAATAATATGCAAGCCATATGGATATGATCATCACACATACCAAATCAAAACATATGCAAGTCTCATCCATACATATGCAAGTTTCATTCATCTATACATACATATGCCAGTGTCAATTGTTGATCCTACAAAATCAAAACAAAATGGAAGGACAAGGACTCCATGAACGCAAGCTTCCGTGAAGTGAATCAAATCTGCAAAATGGGAAAGAAGGAAGTTAGAAGAAGAAGAAGACTAGAAGAAGAAGAAGAAAAAGAAGAAGAAGAAGACTAGAAGAAGAAGAAGAAGAAGAAGAAGAAGAAGAATTTTTCTTCTCTTTCTTTTTGTTCTTCTTATTGCTTACTTGTGTCATTTTAGAGCTAACCTAGTTAAATAGGCCATTTTTGACCTAAATATGCTAAGTATGTCATAAATGAACTAAATAAGCTAAGTATAGGTCATTTCAGAGCTAACCTAAGTAATTATGCCATTTTTGGGCTAATTAAGCATATTAAGTCATTTTGGAGCAAAATAGGTCATTTCTTAAGCATATTATGTCATTTTTGAGCTAGCTAAGCATATTGAGTCATTTTAGAGGAATAAATGCTAAGTATAGGTAACTTTAGAGCTATCCTAGGTTAAATAGGTCATTTTTGAGCTAGCTAACCATATAAATTCATTTTTGGAGGAATAAATGCTAAGTATATGTCATTTTAGAGCTTTCCTAGGTTAAATAGGTCATTTTGGAGCTAAATAGGTGATTTCTTAAGCTAAGCTAAGTATAGGTCATTTGAGAGCTATCCGTGGTAAAATAGGTCATTTTGGAGCTAATTAAGGTTATTATGTCATTTTGGAGGAAATAATGCTAAGTACAGGTCATTTTAGAGCTAAATATGTCATTTCTTAAGCTAAGCTAAGTATAGGTCATTTGAGAGCTATCCATGGTAAAATTGGTCATTTTGGAGCTAAGTAAGGTTATAATGTCATTTTCGAGGAAACTAAGCTAAGTATACGGCATTTTGGAGATAAATAGGTCATTTCTTAAGCTAAGTACGCATTTGTTATGCTAAACACTTGCGAAAACTTACCGTCATCACGGAGGTGTAGTTGTAGGTGTAGTTGTAGGACCGGTCGCGCCAGTGGCTGACGGAGGAGGATCGGTCGATGCTTGTCGGGAGTTATGCTGCACCAAAGATCATTTCCAATGTATCGTTAGCATGATGCAACTCAAATGTGAAGACTAGTAAATAATGACCATTCAAATGAAACTCACCGTGCCCGCCGGAGCAATGACTCGCATCGGCGGAGGGGTCGTGCCGCTCTTCTCGCACAGGGTCTGCACATTTGGTTTTGACGAGTCAGTCATATTAGATACTACTGTAAGGAACATTACGTGCATGATTTGGCTAATATGCAGAAGAAACTTACCGCGAACATCTCGTATAGGGCCCGGTTAGCCATCATGTTCCGGTTCCTCTCCTCCTCCAACGCATTAGCCGTCCTGTCCTCAAGCTCCCTCTCCCTCTCCGCCGCCTGCCGGTCCCTCTCCTCTAGAATCGCCTGGGTCTTCGCTCTCTCTTCCTCAATAGCAGCCTGGGTCTTCGCTCTCTCTGCCTCAATAGCAGCCTGCAACACCACTCGTTAGCATTGTAATCATCGACGGCCGCACACACAATGTAATGAAGGAAAGGTATCTGAGTCCGTATAACTAACCTTGAATTCGAGCTCCACTGGCCGTGCACGAGGCAATATCTCAGGATCGGAGCCGGTCTGGCGCTTCTTGATCTGCAGGAGAGTGCTACTACAACGTATCAGTCCATACCCAATGGCTTACGAGCCATGGGGCCTCCCGCCACCAGATATCATCACCAGCTCTGGATCAAGAGGTTGCTGGCTCGGGTTAAAGTCCGGCCCTTTCCTCGCCTTCCCCTCGTCTCTGTACCTCACAAGCTTGTGGTGGGAGGCGCGGTTGGTGAATTTCTTTGGATCATCGAGGTCAGACTCAGAGAATGCCTTGGCCTTCTTGTACGAGGCAGTATTGGACATGGCATAGAGGTCGAACAGCTGTGGCACTGGAGCCTTGTTCTCTCGCGCCTAAAAGAGAGGAACAGAGTATTAGTTGAGGGCTCAAGCTAGCATGAAGAATAAATTTGCATGAATCATGAAGCAAACCACATACCCAGTTTTCCCCGTACTGATGTAGGTTGACGCTGCCTAGATGGTGTGGGACACCTTTCATTTTGCCACGCTTGTCCTTTGCAGTGTCGTGGGTGGAGCGCCATTGGGGAGAGCACCACTCATACACCAACGCCTCCCAACAGTCCATCCTATCCGCACACCATCTCGGGGGCACCTAAGTTAAGCAAGAGAAATTTGAGCGCTACGCCTACAAATCAAATCAAGGAAACTAAGTACAAGGCCTTAAGAATAGGTAATTACCTTCATGTACTTCTCCTTACTCAGAAACTTCTCGCGGCACTTCTCTCTTTTCCTCCTAATACCAGCCGAGGCGAAGTAGTCTCGAATAGCCTGCGTCCGAGCCTCGTGCCTTAAGTTTTGAAGTAGGCGCCTGCACTCGTTGTCGATAACCAGAGACGCGGCCTCCTCCTGTCCCTCAGCACACCTGTAGAAGGTCTGCAATAAAACAAGAAAACACGAATTAGTACAATCACTAGGGTTGCCAATCAAAGAAGGAAACACAACGTAGACGGCAAAGGAGAAATTACCCAAAACGTCTGGATCACAATGTCGGCCACCTTGTGGCACTCGACATCGCCGATCCTATGCCCCAGCGGGGCCGGGGCAGCCAAGTAGTGCTCCCAGGTCATTCCTAACTCGGGAACCCGGCCCTCACCGGGCAACGTGACCCACCCCGGGAAGCTCTGGCGACAAATCACACCAAGGACACTGTTGGGCCTGCGGACATGAGGCTCGTGTGTCCAAGACCTGCAGTATGACAAGGCCAACGCATTAGATATTCGAAGAAACGTGAAGGCAAAAGGTTAAAAAAGAGTAAATGCACTTACTTGGCCCCGTTAGGCGCAATCAACCACCTCTGGTCGGGGGTCGCCGGGGTGGGCGGGAGCTTTGTACCACCACGCTGGTAGACTTTGCGCCCCTCAACCCACTCACCCTCGCTATAGCTATCAGAACTATAGCCACCCTCAGCACGGCCACTCGACTCCGTCGAGTTCCGCTGCGACTCAGCGTGATCCCTGCTGAGCTCCGGAGTCTCGTGGGACGAAGGCTCGTCGGCCCGACGCTCGTCGGCCGTAGGCGCGTCTGCCATAGGCTCGTCGGCCCGAGGCTCGTGGACCGGAGTCCGAGACGGGTCCACCTCAGGCGGCTCCATCTCAGACGGAGCACTCCTGTGGTCGGGTGAATCAGCTGGGGGTGGCGGCGAGGAAGGCGTAGTAGCAGCCTTCCTACCTCTCCCGCCGCCACGTCCACGTCTACCAGCCTTCTTCCCCCCCCGAACTCTCCCGGCCGAAGAAGAAGCGACCGCCGGTGGTGTCTGCATACTGAGATCCAGCGCTCTCCGGAGGCTATGGGGTGGAATGGAACTACCCCTCCCACCACGCGCCGAGGTAGGAGCCTCGGAGCGCTCTCGACCCGCACCCACCATCTGTCAACACCTGCAATGACAAAGAGTAAACGAAATTAGTACAACATAAAAAGAATGAATACCTGACATGAATAATATGTATATAATTTAAGTGTATCATCATCATGAACATAATAAAAAATTGAATACCTAAAAAATTGAATATATACCTAATTTAAGTGTCGGGGTGTCGTGTCGGGGTCGGGGTGTCGGGGTGTCGTGTCTGGGTGTCGTGGTGTCGGGGGTGTCGGGGTGTCGGGGTCGGGGTGCCGTGTCGGTGTCGGGGTGTCGGGTCGGGGTCGGGGTCGGGGTGTCGGGTCGGGGTCGGGGTGTCGGGGTCGGGGTGTCGGGGTCGGGGTGTCGGGGTCGGGGTGTCGGGTCGGGGTCGGGGTCGGGGTATCGGGTCGGGGTCGGGGTCGGGGTTTTTCCTCTTTTTTTCTTTTCTTCTTCCTATTCTTCCTTTTCTTCATTTTCTTCCTTTTTTTTCCTTCTTCTTCTTCTTCTTCTTCCTCCTTTCCTTTTTCCTCTTCTTCTTCTCCTCCTCTCCGCTTTTTTCTTCTTCTCCTCCTCCTAACCTAATTAACCTAATTGATGTCGAAACCAGTAGCATCTAACTAATTAACCTACTCAAAAAACCTAATTAACAACATCTAACTAATTAACCTAATTGATGCATCTACTCTCTACTAACAGTAGCATCTATATATATCTATAATCATGATATTAAAAAAAAGGAAAAAAACAGAAAAACAGAAAAAAAAAAAAGGGCAGAGGTGGGGGAGCTCACCGGAGGGGCTGCCGCCGGGGGGCTCGTCGGGGGGGGGGGGTGCCGTCGGGGGGGCTCGCCGGGGGGTGCCGCCGGGGAGGGCTCGCCGGGGGGGCTCGACGGGGCGGCGGCGCGTGGCCGCTGCGGCAGACTGCGGGGCGGCGGCGCGGGGCGGCGGCGGGGGCAGGGCGGGGCGGCGGCGGGGGCAGGGCAGGGCGGGGCGGCGGGGGCAGGGCAGGGCAGGGCGGGGCGGCGGCGCTGAGACAGAGAGGGAGAGAGAGATGTGTGTGTGAGAGAGAGAGGCTTTGGGCGCGGGGCGAAAATTAAGCCCCCCTCTTTGCCGTCTGCTGGCAGACGGCAAAGAATTTTTCTTTGCCGTCTGCCAGCAGACGGCAAAGAGGGTGACCGTTAGCCCGCCCCCGCCGTGACATTGTGGACCCCACCCTCACCTCGTTGCCGTCTGCTGGCAGATGGCAAAGAAATTTTTGCCATCTGCCAGCAGACGGCAAAGAAGTGGCAGATGGAAAAGAGCTTGACCTAGCCAGTGCCATGCCCCGTGGGGCCCACTTTGGTCTTTGCCGTCTGCCAGAGAACTCTTTGCCATCTGCCAGCAGACGGCAAAGAAGTGCAGATGGCAAATAGCCTCTTTGCCATCAGCTGGTTCTTTGCCGTCTGCTTTGGCAAGACAGACGGCAAACAACCTCTTTGCCATCAGCTGGCAGACGGCAAAGAGCTGGCAGATGGCAAATAACTGAATTCCAGTAGTGATGGTTTTTTAAATCTAAGATTATGGTGCTACATGCAGCCGTACGTGCAGACAATGTCGTGCTCAATGCACCCAATGTAGCTGTCACCGTGAAGAAAAGTCGTCAACTCGCTTCAATGACTAGTCTTAACGTACCATCGCCGTTGTTTGTCTCGATAGTTACTGCTGCTTGCATCGATTAACATACACCCACGCAAGCACAAACTTGAGCCACAGACTTGATGCAAATTAACGTATGATAAATAGTGGCAGTCTCTTTCCACTGGATCAATTACCATTGATGTTTTCATGGTGTGATAGTGATACCTGCACTGAGATAGCCAACGGCGAACCTAAGCTTTTTTGAAAAACAGCCTAGAATCACTGTTCATTCACTGTTCATCATGAAGAAAAAAATCAAAAAAATTCCATTGACCCCACAGATTATTGAGGCTGGCGCCGCCACCGGAGATAGTGACGTGGTTGCGTTGGGACAACGGGAAGAAAACATATATACGTACCACTGGTCCCTCAATGACGATGGAGCACCCATATGCTACATGTCGCGGACGTACGTTTCAACTTCGTACTGCCCCTCTCCACTGAGGAGTCTTGTATCTCTTTTCTTATTGTTTTTGGGCATCTTTGTGTTGTTGCCCCAACACAATATCCTCTCTTCGCACTTGGATAAATCTGGACATGGGATGGTGGTTTATTTACAGAACATGAAGAAAGTCTATTTGGAGAAGTCACATACGACGATCACTTAAACCATTCAAAACACTAGCTAATTATCCAATGGCGACACACAAGGTGCATCGTGCATATAATTAGTAGATTTATAATTTGGACCTCTTTTATTTCTGAAACTTTAAGATAATTTTTGTTTGTGCGAGTTCATATATATACAAGTGACATACAGTAATGTGCTGGGAGAGGCACATTTTCCTGTGTCAACAAGGTCTTAAAGAGTGTTAGGAATAAATCACAACTCGCCGCGGTGACTAGCGTGTGTATCTGCTGGACGCCGGTGTGTGGCCGCGTCTGTGCTCGAGTTGGAGTCGCAGTCCGCTGTGTGCGTGGTGCGCGCGGCAGAACTAGCTAGCTAGGTGCGTAGCGTGGCCGTAGGGACTAGCGCGTGCATGCAGTGATTAGTTATGCGTATTGGCCGGGTCGTTTGGATGCTGGAGTTTGTTAGTACTAGTGCGTGAGTGGCATAGGAGGCGGGCAGGTTGTTGCCATGGTAGTGTGTGCGTGCGTGTGTGTGTGCATCTGGGTATAAGTCCCCCCCCCCCCCCCCCCCCCCTCTCATGTACTGATCGCGGCGTGGTATGTGCCACCAAGCCGGTGAGTTGCTGAGCCGAGAGTTTGAGCTCAATAGAAGAGGCCGTATGTGCGGCCGAGGCGCCGTTCATGCAGCGAGGCGTTTGTGCGCCGAAAAAAATAGTGTGCTCCTTCTTCCACCTTCGTCTGAGCGAGTGAGAGAAAGAGAGCTATCCGGGGTTTGTCCCAACAAAGAGGACATCGATCTGACATATGATTCTGTCCTGAACAAGAAAACAAGCATAATTCTCGGTCTTCCACCGTATAAGGTTCATGCGCTCGCCTATGAGCAAACTTGTCATCCTTGCGTTGAATCTTGAAGGCCATAAATTCATCTCCCTCTACCATAATATATTAATTTAGGTAGGGTGACGTCCAATGTCCAGGCCATTGCAGGGGTCTTGTTTGCTGCTTCCGCAGGAGTTTGGTTGTTGACACTGCAGCTCCTCTTCCGGGCTCAAGGGTTGTGGCCGAGACGTCATTGTTGGAGTGGTCACCATAGGTGGATCTTGACAACTGTCATAGCCAAGGAGCACCACTACCAATATGAGATGGAAGTGAACCTACATAAACATCAGTAGGCAGTAAAGAAACTTATATGTATTTGATCAACCTAAGCATTTTATTGTTGGGATTGGCACTGATATAAAGGTCAATAATGGTGTTAGTTTCAGTGTTACAACTTACAAGCTTCTTACAGAGAAATACACACTGAAAAAGTAAAGCTTGGCATAAATGAACTACTTTACAAAGAGAGAATGCACATGATCAAGAACTTAGCTCGAGTAGTACATGAATGAACTATGGGTATATCCTCCTTTAAAATAATTTGTGATATGCACAAGATATATCACAAACTTACATTATGTGCGTTTGTGATATCCTTTCCACAAACAGAATAAGATATGTTTAGTACCTAAAATAAATCAGTTATTGTCAGAGATTAAAATCAAAAGTAGTTCTCATCACAAGTACTCCCTTAGTCCCAAAATGTAAGTCACACTTGAATTTTTCTAGTCTTCGACACACAACTTTGACTATGATTTCACTTATAGTATGTCTATAGAACTAGTATAAAGAGATATGAAACAAAACTATTTTGCAAGACAAATATGACGATACCATTTATACATGTCCAATCCACATACTTTTGTATATTTTATTGGTCAAAGTTGTGCATTAAAGATCGTGCAAATTCAAGTGTGCCTTACATTTGGGAAGGACGGAGTAATGAATAAGGATAAAAAAAATCATATAACAGATAACAAACATTAGTACTGGTCAAGAGTCATTTTTTTACTGCTAAAATAGTTACATAATCAAATTTGTCAGTACATAACCATATCCCTTGAGTTACTGTTGAAAATATTGAATAAGCAGATAGTTGAATCTCCACGAATAAATCATAAAATCAAGCCTAAGAAGTGTTAGTAAAACAATGAAAAACATGCAACCTAAAAGAAAAAAGAGCAGCCTACTGAAATAAAAAGATGGAAACTCTATCTCCATCTCATATATCTACTGAAAACGAATTCTTTATGTCTCACTTGATCAAGTAGGACCTGCCAATGTGTAGCTCTTCAGTGCTTTATGTGCTTCACGTGGACAGTAGGCCGGGCTTTGAGCCTGATTAGGTTTAGTATTTGGTGATGGGGCTCCTTGGGCATGTTACCATAATGCTGCATCAGTTTCTTTGGTCTGAAGTTCGTGGCTAGCACAAATGTTCTTTGGTAAGGGGGAAAACATTCTCAGTATTACATAAAGCCTAGAGTATGGACCCCCCCCCCCCCCCCCCCCCCCCCCCCCAATAAAAAACTCAGTTCATATAATAACAAGTTTGCAATACATAACATACTTTTCCGTGAATGACATAATGTAACAATATCAGGACAAAGCTAGGGACGCAACTGTACAACCAGGCATGTTGACAATATAAACATCAAACTTGTATGCAATTATATGGATATTTTGCATCGTGCACCATAATGACAAATACAGAGGTTTTTAATACAATGATAAGTACACACATTTCAGTAAATATAGCATCGATCATCGATCGTTGCTTTATTTGTACACACATGCAGTGTCATTACATCATTACATTTAAAAGCACCGAATGCCGCTAGTGACATCTAACACACATTAGTTCTTTGTCGAAAAAAAACACACATTAGTTACATGTTACCATTATATAATTGAGAAAATATGTCTTAATCTATTTAACTGGGTCATATATAGAGATGTGCAGCCAACCGTCGTTTAGCTTGTAAAACAAGAGGTTCAGCTAGGGCAAGGCTGGCATTTCCTTCCTGGAGATTAATACTGTTGACGCCAGGAGGCTTTGCCCAAGTGAATCCCTGCATCATCCTTGCGAACAACATCATTGTGATGGAAGTACCAAGTGAAATCCCAGGACAACCTCTCCTCCCACTGCTAAATGAAATGAAGCGTAGGCCTGGCTCAGTGAGAAGTACATTTGCGGTGTTCAAATGCCTCTCAGGCCGAAACTCTTTTGGTTCGTTCCAGATCTTGGCGTTCCGCCCAAGTCCAAGCCGGCTTAAAAGGATGTGGCTACCCATAGGGATGGTGTAGCCAGCGATAGTGGTGTCCGCCATGGCGACGTGGGGTACGTTAAGAGCATGGTATGGGTGTAAGCGGAAGGCCTCCCGGATGCATGCTTTGAGATAGTTTAGCTGCGGAATGTCAGACTCCTGCACTAGTCTATCTTTACCAACGACAGCATCGAGTTCATCAATTGCTTTTTCCATGATCTCTGGCCTGTTTATCATCTGGGCGAGCGCCCACTCAACAGCATTTGATGGGTTATCGACCGCTGCAAACATCATTTCCTACAACGATAAAAAAAATGGTAATCAATACGACATGTACAACAAAAAGGGTCAATACATATATAACATGAGAATGAAAAACAATTAAATATTTTTATGAAGGTTGAGACATCGTACTGACCATTGTTTGTGCTCTGATTTCTTGTAGGGACAACAATGGTTGTCCGTCTGCATCTTCAAGATTGACCAGGACATCTAAAAAGTCTCTGGCCTCTTTCTTTTCACCACCTTTCTAAAGAGTAGTCGACCTTTCATTGATCCTCTCGTCTATGATGGGATCATGTAACTGGTTGAGTACTCCCATGACTTCCCTGGAAACCATCTCATGGCCATCCAAGTCGATGCCTACCAAGCCTGGGAAGTAGTCGGACAAACAGAAGTTGTATAGATGGTTGAGGGCTGTAAAGAGAGCGGCAACATGTGCCACGTCATCATGTTGTGGCCCACTAGCCGACAAAGAAGATAGGCCGCTGAAGTATCTCTTGCCGAAGACAAGCCTTCTTATTATGTTACAACAGAAATGTTGGGCTACATGGCGCACATCAACAGTGTTGTTTGGACGTGCCATGTGGCCGCAACAAATGGTGTTGTTGATGTACCTCACAAGGTGGTCGTACTCCTCCTTCCGGAGGTGGTGGAGCTTCTGCTCCATGGATGAAGCGAGAATCTCCACAGTGAGGACTCGCCTCATCTTCTTCCACTGCTCTCCGTGTGGTGACAGGATGGAGCCCATGTACCCGAAACTAAATGAACCCGATGCAAAGGTGGTGGGACGGGAGGCAAAAACTTCAGCTTTTTTTCGTAGTACCTCGCGGGCTATCTCCGGTCATGTCACCACGATGACGTGAGTACCTCCAAGACGGAGGCACATGATGTCCGTGTTCATCTCCTTGAGCAGACGATGGATCCACCGGAATACCGCCAGCTTGTTCCACATCAGCTGGGGGATGTTACCAATGATGGGCAGTGTGGCAGGCCCAGGCGGGAGCCGGCGGCATCGCTCACGCTGCTGCTGGGACAATATCACTCTTTTGTTCTTGAAGAGAAAATAAACGAGCAAGGTGGCCATGATAACCAGCGTAGCAAGAGTCATACTGCATGAGATGATCAGAATGCTATATGAAGTAGGATCGATGTGTTGGGAGTAATGGAAAGATGTTCTTAAGGCTTGTGTTCGTAGACACTCTTGCTAGGTGCATCTAACTTGGCTAATTAATATAGGACATCGCGGGAGCTAGCTAGCTTGGCTGAAATTCGTCCACGCCTCCCTGCATCGTTTACGTACATAAAATTATTTTATTGGTTACAGACTCCTTTCATGACCCCACATGACCATATATACCATTCTTGTCTACAAGGATGATACTTCGTGTTCAATTCATACAGGAGAGTTCACCTTCTTTTTGTTAGACAAAGGGAATGAGAAAAAATTAACTGAATCTTGGCACCACCTGTTCTCCTATCTCAAAAAGTAGAGATATTCTTCTGTTTGATCATCATCGTGACTCGTGAGCCCTTCAATTTGCCATTATCAGAGGAGGCCTTAGCTGAGTTAATTCACATGGAGTCTTTTTTTTCAGACTTTGCCAGCTTCTAACCAGCAAGACTCTTGGCAGGTTTATGGAAGTTGTCCTCAGTTCAGAGTGTCCTCGTAGGTGCCAGCCCTACAATAAACTAGGCCAACTACTAATTAGGCTAACAGTAGCAACAACCTACATCTTCAAAAATCTAATTAAATAGCTCATCTAAAAACAAAATTAAATAACTAATGTACAAAAACCTAAGTAAAACAAACTAGGCCAACTAGCTCATATTCAAATATCTAATTAAATAGCACCTCTAAAAACCTAATTAAATAGCTAATAAAAAAAACTAGATTATGCAAAAAAAGGCTCACCTCGGGCGGTGGAGGAGGACAGGCAGTGGAGGGGGCGGCCGGAGCATCAGAGGAGCCCGGCGGTGAAGGGCGCCGGCGTGACGGATGGGGCAGCCAGCGTGGTGGAGGAGCCCAATGGAGGACCGGGCTGGCCGGCGTCGGAAACCTAAGTTGAAGTTATTCTATGAAACGAGATTAATCCCTAAGTTGTACATAACCGCGGACACGAATATTCAAATAGATTTATCCCTATAGAGATGCACCAAAGTACCCATTATAGACTCCACACGCATGCTCGTCAAAACCAGTTGTTGCCCATTATAGGCATGAACCGGAAGATCCTTAAACATACGACGCTCCCCTAGCTACATCCAAGTCCAAGAAGATACCCAATTGAGATACCCGAATCATTATGATCGGCCTCAGCCATGCAGATGAGGGGCGCTAGGACCTAACTGGGCTAGCTGTTGGCTACTACGAATGTTTTTGTGAACCCCGTGGGGAAATCTACCGAACTAATATATTTTCCATGGGTACTATACGGGGATATGGATGGTACTCTATTCCCCTGACCCGATACCCATATTTTTAGAAACACAATACGGAGGTAGACACTCACAACACACAACACACTCACCCATATCACTAGTAGAAAAAGGACTACATGAGCCCCATTAGTCCCGGTTTGGAAACGGACCGGTACTAATGTGACCATTAGTCCCGGTTCCAACGGCTAGGGGGGCGGGCATCATTAGTCCCGGTTCGTGTTGAACCTCTAGTACCGGTTCGTGACACGAACCGGGACTAAAGGGGTGGTGGCAGGCTGGTGTCAGGCTGGGGCCCCACGATCACCTTTAGTCCCGGTTCGTGTCACGAACCGGTACTAGAGGCTCACCTTTAGTCCCGGTTTGTGTAACGAACCGGGACTAAAGATGCTCCTATATAAACCCTTCATCCAGCCCTAGCTCTCTGTTCTTCCCTTTTCCTCTCCTCTCTGTTCTTCCCCTCTTCCTCGAGCTCATCCTCCATTTTTGCCAAAATTTGTCAAGATTTGGAGGCACCCCATCCATCCAAGTGTTCACAAAGGTTAGCAACTTTGTCCTTTCATCTCTCATTGCTACATTAGCTCTTGCAATGCTCTATAAGTATAGTGATATGTGGGTTTTAGTTTGGGAGTATTTATATGTGGTAGTTTATTTGATTTATATGCAATTTGAGCTCAAATTAACTTCTTAGTTTGGATGTGTAGGTGTGGTTTACTTAGTGCCTTCCCGTCCCCGTCCTAACCACCGTCGATCGCCCGCACCGTCCCGTCGCCGGCACCACCTTGGTGAGCCTCTTGTTCTTATCCTTTTTATAAAAAGAAAATCATGTTTGTGTGATTTAGATAGTTACTTGTATAATTTTCTTACCCGTACGTTGTTTGTTATACATAGTGGCATGGTTTTGATATCCGTCCCCGTGGGCCCTCGTCCGGTTTATGATTCAGATGTGGTATATTCTCTTTTATAACTATTTGTTGCATTTCATGTTTATGACAATTATGCCCATCAAGTTGACATAGATATTTTTATCTAGGAGGTATGTGAACCGGAAATTGCAACCGACCCTCTTGTCGAGAAGTTAAATTTAGTTGAAAAAGAAAACGAGTATTTGAAAGAAAAATTGAAAAGAATTGAAGAAGAGAAGATGAAACTGGAGTTGTATGTTGCCGATGTCGTCGATGATCACAAGATCAAGATGGATGCAATGCGCTTGAAGATTAATTTTTTTTTAAAATATGCCATTGATAGTGATGCTTGGTATCACTATGCTGTTGGATCAATTGTTATCTTAGTTGCGATCTTGATCGCATTTGTTGTTGCATTTAAATGCTTTAGCTAGAGAGTTTGTATGTTGTTTTATGAGAACAAGTGTGTATGAACTTTATGTATGAACTTGTATTAATTTGGTCTTTTCGGTGTTGTGTAATGAAGATGAGCCGGCAATGGATGTACGATGACCGATGCTCTCCCCAGTTCATTAATGGCGTGCGTACTTTTCTGGTTGCGGCCGAGGCAAACAAGCGGGCGGATGGTTTTATGTATTGTCCATGTGCTGGCTGTAAGAATGATCGAAATTACTCTAACTCAAGAACCATTCACGTCCACCTGTTTGAGTCCGGTTTCATGTCCGGCTATAACTGTTGGACCAAGCACGGAGAAAGAGGGGTCCTAATGGAAGAGAATGAAGAAGAAGAGGATGACGACAGCTATCCTGGCCATGGGTTCCCTGAATACGATGGTACAACAATGGGGGAAGAAGCTGAGCCGGCAATGCGGGAAGAAGCTGAAGAAGAGGCATCAGATGAGCCCGCTGATGATTTTGGTCGGGCCATTGCCGATGCAAAGAGAAACTGCGCAAGTGAAAAGGAGAAGCTGAAGTTGCAGCGCATGTTAGAGGATCACAAGAAATTGTTGTACCCAAATTGCGAAGATGACAAGAAAAAGCTGGGTACCACACTGGAATTGCTGCAATGGAAGGCAGAGAATGGTGTATCTGACAAGGGATTTGAAAAGTTGCTGATAATGTTAAAGAAGAAGCTTCCAAAGGACAACGAATTGCCCGACAGTACGTACGAAGCAAAGAAGGCTGTCTGCCCTCTAGGATTAGAGGTGCAGAAGATACATGCATGCCCTAATGACTACATCCTCTACCGCGGTGAGTACGAGGATTTGAATGCATGCCCGGTATGCGGTGCATTGCGCTATAAGATCAGCCACGATGACCCTGGTGATGTTGAGGGCGAGCACCCCAGGAAGAAGATTCCTGCCAAGGTGATGTGGTATGCTCCTATAATACCACGGATGAAACCTTTGTTCCAAAACAAAGAGCATGCCAAGTTGATGCGATGGCACAAAGAAGACCGTAAGAAAGACGGGAAGTTGAGAGTACCCGCTGACGGATCGCAGTGGAGAAAAATCGAGAGAAAGTGGAAGGACTTTGCAGATGACGCAAGGAACGTATGGTTTGGTTTAAGTGCAGATGGCATTAATCCTTTTGTGGAGCAGAGCAGCAATCATAGCACATGGCCTGTGACTCTATGTATCTATAACCTTCCTCCTTGGTTGTGCATGAAGCGGAAGTTCATTATGATGCCAGTGCTCATCCAAGGCCCCAAGCAACCCGGCAACGACATTGATGTGTACCTAAGGCCATTAGTTGAAGAACTTTTAGAGCTGTGGAGTATAGAAGGTGTACGTGCGTGGGATGAGCACAAACAGCAGGAATTTGACCTGCGAGCGTTGTTGTTTGTAACCATCAATGATTGGCCTGCTCTCAGTAACCTTTCAGGACAGACAAACAAGGGATACCACGCATGCACGCACTGTTTAGATGATACCGACAGTATATATTTGGATAAATGTAAGAAGAATGTGTACCTGGGACATCGTCGATTTCTTCCGAGCAGGCATCCCGTAAGAAAGAAAGGCAAGCATTTCAAAGGTGAGGCAGATCACCGGAAGAAGCCTCGCCACCGTACTGGTGATGATATACTTGATATGGTCAAGGATTTAAAAGTAATCTTTGGAAAGGGTCCTGGCGGACAATCTGTTCAGAATGACGCTGACGGACGCGCACCCATGTGGAAGAAGAAATCTATATTTTGGGACCTACCCTATTGGAAAGACCTAGAGGTCCGCTCTGCAATTGACGTGATGCACGTGACGAAGAATCTTTGCGTGAACCTGCTAGGCTTCTTGGGCGTGTATGGGAAGACAAAAGATACACCGGAGGCACGGGAGGACTAGCAACGTATGCACGGAAAAGACGGCATGGATCCAAAGCAGTATCAGGGTCATGCCAGCTACGCTCTTACCAAAGAAGAGAAGGAAATCTTCTTCGAATGCCTGCTCAGTATGAAGGTCCCGTCTGGCTTCTCGTCGAATATAAAGGGAATAATAAATATGGCAGAGAAAAAGTTCCAGAACCTAAAGTCTCATGACTGCCACGTGATTATGACGCAATTGCTTCCGGTTGCATTGAGGGGGCTTCTACCGGAAAACATTCGATTAGCCATTGTGAAGCTATGTGCATTCCTCAATGCAATCTCGCAGAAGGTAATCGATCCAGAAATCATACCAAGGTTAGAGAATGATTTGGTGCAATGTCTTGTCAGTTTCAAGTTGGTGTTCCCACCATCCTTCTTCAATATCATGACGCATGTCCTAGTTCACCTAGTCGAAGAGATTGCCATTCTGGGTCCTGTATTTCTACACAATATGTTCCCCTTTGAGAGGTTCATGGGAGTCTTAAAGAAATATGTTCATAACCGTGCTAGGCCAGAAGGAAGCATGTCCAAGGGCCATGAAACAGAGGAGGTCATTGAGTTTTGTGTTGACTTTATTCCTGACCTTAAGCCGATTGGTGTTCCTGAATCGCGGCATGAGGGCAGACTGGGTGGAAAAGACACGATAGGAAAGAATTCAGTAATATGCCATGACGGGCATTCTTGGGCGCAAGCACACTACACAGTTCTACAAAGTTCCGCCTTGGTGGCTCCGTATATCGAGGAACACAAGAATATTCTACGCTCCAAACACCCGGAGCAGTCTGACGACTGGATTACACATGAACAAACGGGGACTTTCGCCGGTTGGTTGCAGATACGTCTCATGCATGACGACACTGTTGCAGATGAACTGTACTTGCTGTCCAAGTTACCATCTTCGACTATATTGACTTTCAAAGGGTACGAGATAAATGGGAATACATTTTACACGATCGCCCAAGATAAAAAGAGCACCAACCAAAACAGTGGTGTCCGCTTTGATGCAGCAAACACCAATAGGCCGAAGGACACATATTATGGTTACATAGAGGAGATATGGGAACTTGACTATGGACGTGGTTTGAAGGTCCCTTTGTTTCGGTGCAAATGGGTCAATCTGACAGGAGGCGGGGTAAAGGAAGACCCGCAGTACGGAATGACAACAGTGGATCTCAACAATCTTGGGTACGCAGACGAACCATTCGTCCTAGCCAATGATGTGGCGCAGGTTTTCTATGTGAAGGACATGTCTACGAAGCCGAGAAAAAGAAAAGATAAGGAAGCGAATACATCATACGATGAGCCAAAGCGCCACATAGTTCTTTCAGGGAAAAGAAACATCGTGGGAGTGGAGGACAAGACAGACATGTCAGAAGATTATGAAAAGTTTCATGAAATTGCTCCCTTCACAGTGAATATTGACCCGAGCATCAAGTTAAACGATGAAGATTGTCCATGGTTATGGCGCAAAGAGACACACGCGAAGAAAAAGTTTTATACCCAAAGATCCCACTCTGGGATGTGACCGGCTTCACTGTCATCACTTTCTTCTCTAGTGAGTTTCCGGACTTATATATCTGGAAAGTCCCACTTCAGACAAACCGGAGGGAATCTTTGTAATAGTTAGGGTACTTATGTGTTTTGGCATTTGAAACGCGAAGAAATATTATGTCCAAAGCCACGTCATCAATTTTCAACCCTTTCTGACTTCATTTGCTATTTTTCATGCATTTACTGATTTTTTTGAGCTAAATGACCCTGAAATTGAAAAGCACTACAAATGAACTCTGAAAAGGTTGAAAGTTGGCATGGTATCATCATTTCACCCACATAGCATGTGCTAAAAAGTTGAGAGGGTTACGGCAAAAACTGGATGCACTTCGTGTACAAAATGGACAATCTCTTTCGAAGTATCAGGGTTTCAGACAAAAACAAATCTGTTACAAAGGCATTTCATTTTTTTAAACTTATTTCAACTCCAGACTTTTTGTGCGTTCAGTATGCACCATTCGAAGCCACGTCATCAATTTTCAACCCTTTCTGACTGCATTTGCTATTTTTCATGCATTTACTGATTTTTTTGAGCTAAATGACCCTGAAATTGAAAAGCACTACAAATGAACTCTGAAAAGGTTGAAAGTTGGCATGGTATCATCATTTCACCCACATAGCATGTGCTAAAAAGTTGAGAGGGTTACGGCAAAATCTGGATGCACTTCGTGTACAAACTGGAGAATCTCTTTCGAAGTATCAGGGTTTCTGACGAAAACTCGTGTGTTACAAAGGCATTTCATTTTTTTAAATAACCTAATAATTACCAAATTGAATATAATGATAAAACACACTAATATTAAACAACAGAAAAAAGAATCACTGAAAAATCTATTTTTAAAGTAAAGTTATTCACAAACTAGTGATTCACACAAATTTCAAATAATTCAAATTTAAACTATTCAAATTTGAAAACTACTGGCACTAACAGAAAGTTTATAATTTTTTTTTACCTAAAGCAAAAAGATTCACAAAGAAACTCTAAATAAAGCAAAAAACAACTCAGAAACAAAAGAAAATAAATAAAGCAAAAAACAAAAAAAAAGTAGAAAAATAAAAAAATAAAAAAAAGCACGCCTATTGGGCCGCCACGGCCTGCATACGACTAGAAACCCAACAGCTAGTTGGGCCAGGATCCAGGCCCGTACGGCCAAGTAGGCCCCACTGGGCGGCACAGGTGCGGTAGGCCCAGAAGGCCTGCATTAGAGAGGAGCTCGACACGGTAGCCGCGGCGGGGCTTATAAACCGGTGCGAGCTCCTCTCAACTAGCGAGGTGGGACTAAACATCCACCGCGCCCCTCGCCTGGCACACCACCTTTAGTCGTGGTTGGTGGCTCCAACCGCGACTAAAGACCCCCCTTTAGTCGCGGTTGGAGCCACCAACCGCGACTAAAGGCTTGTCTTCCCGCCACTCTGCCTGGCCAAATTTCACCCTTTAGTCCCGGTTGGTGGCTCCAACCGGGACTAAAGGTGCCTCCTATATATACAACACTTACGAATTTTCCCGCAAATCTACCTTTCTTCTCGACAACGCCGAACGTACCACCACGCCGCCAGGCTGCCGGAGCTCGCCATCGCCGTCCGTCCGCGCGCCCCTGCCCCTCGACGTCGCCGTCCGTCCGTCCGCGCCCCTACCGCACCTCGACGCCGCCGTCCGTTCGTCCGCGCCTCTGCCGCACCTCGACGTCGTGGCCGCCGCGCCCCTGCACCTCGCCGTCGCCGTCGCCGTCCGTCCGCGCCCCTGCACCTCAACGCCGCCGTCCGTCCGCTGTGAGCTCGCGCGGCCGCCCCCTCCGGCGATTTTTTTTTCACTAGTTTTTTTTATACATGTATGCATGAATGTTTGATGTTTTATTTAGATGTTTTAGTTGTTTTAGATGATTATTTTTTCACTAGTATATATGTATGTATGAATGCATGTTAGATGGATATAATTAGTGTTTAATTAGTATAGAATTTTTTTTATATAATGTTGTTTTTCTGTTTTTAATGGATGTATAGAAGTATGCTTAATTAGTGTTTCTTTTTCTGTTTTTTAATTTTATATAATGTTGTATATCATAGTATAGAAAAAATTTGCATATAAAAAAGTTGCATAGGAAAAAGTTGACCATATATATATTTGTTAGAAGGACTATATATAAGTGGGAAAAGTTTCGGAATTTTTGGAGAAAGGAATATTATTAGGGTAGTTATAACCTAGGAATGGGACATTATAATTGAAAAGAGGATATTTTGCTCAAAATTTCCTAATAAAATGACATTGCATATATAGGAATTTTTTTCATAAGAATTTGTTCTCGACGTCAACGATGCCCGGCCCGCATCCTCGTCGTCGACTTGTTCGCAACGACGTCCTGCTTCAGAGGCGCCACGTTCGGGACTGGGCTCCGCCGGGCTGGCACTGGGAGGTGCTACCTTCAGGGGCGCGCATCTTGGTGAGTAACCCGGGTCCCGTCGTCGACCCGGAGCTTCTTTGGTGGCGGGCGCGTGGACCACATTCGGTGCGGAGGCTGGCGTCCCCCGCGGAGGTGGTACGTCACCGTGTCAGGGAGGAGGACGAGCACGTCCGTCGCTACATGGTTGCGTTGGACGTTCGGTTCTCCAATACCTGGCAGGTTCTTCAGGGATCTCACCCGAGCTATGATCCTGTGATCGTTCCTTCTCTTTGGGTGTCCACCGCGAGTGATGTTAATTAGCTAGTGATGTTATATATATGATAATATTCGAGATGCATTAATGATAATATTCGAGATGTATTCGAGATTATATTCGATAATATTCGAGACGATGTATTCGAGATTATATTATTCGATAATATTCGAGCCGATGTATTCGAGATTATATTCGATGATGCATATTATCTGGATTATTCGTGATGCATATCATGTACTATGATTCAGTTTTTCCTTATTGATTGCATGCATTCTAATTTGAATACTAAATTGTTTTATCTTTCTTCTGGATTAGTTAAATAAAAGCTATGGACAATACCGGCAGAGAAGGAGAAGAGGCTCTATTCGACATCATACGCTCCCCGAGCCCGGATGATCATGATGACGGCTCGCAATATCTGAACACTACGGGTGAGGGTATGATGTTTGATGAAGACGAACGAATAGATGAATGCGACAACAATGATGACGAAGGAAATGTTCTTCAAATAACAAAGACCGGCGAGGTATATTTATTATATAAGCCATCCGGTGATCATTACATGTATTAATTGATTTGTATATATTAACGAATAGATCTTTCTTCTTTTAGCCCTTCGGATCCAGCAAATCTTCTACAAGCGGCAAGGCAGTTCGAGGCCCAGCCAAAAGGTTGCAGGCTGGCGTAAAGTACAACATCGATGCCATCAAATCAAATGGCGAACCGCTTGAACCTAAGAAGAATGCGACCAAGTTCACTCGTCAGTGCGGATTTATTGTCAGGGACCAAATCCCGATCTCCGTTCAAGAATGGAAAAAGCCATCAAAGGGAGATCCAAGAGTTACTTTTGTCGACCAAAGAGCAAAAGATCTGCTTTGGGAATCGCTCATGTCACATTTCACCCTACCAGATCATTTGACAGATGCAGATCTGGCGAAAGTCAAGAAGAGTGCTCTTAAGAAGATGGCGATAGCATTCAACAACCACAAGAAATATATATGGGCCGCGTACGTCAGAGCAGGAAAGCAGACTCCAGAATTCAATGGAACACTGGAGAAGGCAAGAGATCACTGGGACGATTTTGTGAAGTTCAAGGAATCGGAACTAGCTCAGGAACGGTCGAGACAAAACAAGATTAATGCTACGAAAAAGAAGTGGCACCATACTCTGGGGCCAGGTGGCTACCAGGTGGCCCAGCCTAAGCGGGATCTCGCTGAGCAAAAGATGATGGATGCAGGGGTCACTCCAGTTACATTGGACTGGCCCCCCAGGTGCAGGACTTGGTTTTATGCGCATGGGGGGAAGTTGGACCCAGAGACAGGGCTGATTATGGAGCGAGCAAGTCTTGAAAAAGCTCAGGACGATTTACTTGTTACAATAGAACAAGCTCGAATGGGGGTGTTCTCACCCAACAGAGAGAACGACGAGCTTACACGCGCCCTGAAGAATCCTGAACACCCGGGAAGAACACGAGGCAAAGGCATTGTTCTGTGGTTTGAGGGGTTTGCGGATTGGAACGCCGATTACGGAAGCCGTGCGAGAAAGAAACAGCAGGAGGAGCAGAAGAGGAAGCTGGAGGAGAAGAGGAAGGAGGAAGCACTCCGCCTTCAAGGCCTAGAATCAAGGCACTTGTAGTTGGAACGCGCTTTCAGGCGGCAGCAGGAGCAGATCGACTCACTTAGCCAGGAAAGGGCGTCTCAGCGGCAGCAGGAGCAGATCGATCCAGCATTGGATAGCACTGTCCCATCTATGCCGAGAAGCAGCGTGTGTTCCACCCCGGCCGATGATGCACTGCTGGCTAGATACCCTGTGGATGATATCAAAGATAAGACTACTTGTGAGCTACCCATGAAAGTGAGAACCTATCCATGAAGGTGGCGGACGGCTATGCTTTAACAAATCCCCCTGAAGCAACCTTCCATTGCAATCCGATTCCAGCTGGCTATGCTCGTGTCGGAGTTGATGAAGTGATGTCAGGATATTACGAGCTACAGCTTGACATTCCTGGAGGTGACGAGGAGAGCACACTGGGAGAGGCCATACATCGTATCATTATATGGAAAAAGGATTGCATCGTCTTTCCAAGGTCACCGACTCCTGCTGCAACAAGTCCGCCACCGCGTCAGCCGACTCCTGCTCCTCCAAGTCCGCCGCCGCGTCAGTCGACTCCTCCGCCGGCACCGCGTCAGCCGACTCCTCCTCCTCCAAGTCCGGCACCGCGTCAGCCGTCTCCGCCGTCTCAGCGGGCTCCGCCGCCTAGGCAACAGCGGAAGAGAGGCGCCGCAGTTACGGCGGCTAGCGGTGCAACAGGCAAGAAATACAAATATGGTCCAAGCCTCAAGCCTCTTCTGAAATTGCCTTACCACCTGACTGAGGAGGAAACCAACGCCGAAGTGGCTGCCCAATTGAAGGCCCATTTTGGACCGAAACCGCCCCCGCCGCCAAAGGAGAAAGTACATGAGGATGTCATACAACACTTTATTGATAATGCTCAACCGGCTGTCAAGCATACGGACTCAGACTATGAGCGTTGTATCAAGAATTTATATCAGGCACAACAAAAGAAGGAGTCGAGCTCGAGCTCGAGCCAAGCACGTGGCAAAAAAAGCGGGAAAACTGTTCCCCAGCTGGGAGAACAGGTAGTGCAATCGATCCCCCCGCTCATTGTACAAACACATGTGAGTACCGCCCATCAGCTGGTAATAACCGACGATCATAAAAGGCAGTCTAAAGAGGCCGGTCTCACTGTTGAACAACTCCTAGGCACCGAGGAACTCTCCGTGTTTAAAGAGGAGGAACTAAGATGGAAATATGTCCGCGGCCAACCTCTGGTCAAGCCTGAGCAGGTCCCGCTTCTACCAACGAGAATGTACAATTTGCATAAGTGGTACATGATACAAGCAGCAAAGACCGATCGAGAGTCCCTCATGGTGAAAGTCAAGGAAGAGCATTACTTCCATGCAAAAGATTTGTGGGTTGAGTTTGAAGAGATGTTTCAGTTATTCAATCAAGACACACTCGACAAATCTATCGTCAGTTGCTATTGTCTGTAAGTGATTTCTTTCTATAATTTAAGTCTCTAGCTAGCTGTGCTCGTTCATTACCTGTAATTATCCTCACTATATTCTTTTCTATGGTATTATGTAGAATGAAGATGTATGAAATGAAAAAAGCTAGACGCTATGGCATTGGGTTCATTGACCCAAATACGATTAATCAAAAGACATGGTCAATTGAATGGTCGAGAAAAGACAAAGAGATCAGCTTGCTAGAGTTTTTGAAGCGACTAAACACTCAACCAGAAATACTACTTCCTTACAACTTCGGGTGAGTGTTACTATATCTTGTACTACAAATTCTATTTTTGCTTACTAGATGTTAATAAGTGTAGTTGATGAGTTATGCACATGCCCGCTTAATTATACAAACATGTGCGCATGCAGTTTCCACTGGATCTTGTTAATCATTGAAGTTGACAAGGGAAAAGTTCAAGTACTGGACTCACTATATAAAGACCCATCCGAATACGAAATCGTGAAGGGGATGGTCGACAGGTAATTTCAATCATTATCGCACTATGTCGGCCTCTTTAGTTCATTTCCTGATATCAACTAATTAATAACTCCTTTATTCATTTTCTTTGCCGGCGGGCAGGGCTTGGCAAAAGTTCATCAAAGAGGTCACCGGCGAATGGAAACAACAGCTGAAATGGGTGCGACCCAAGGTAATTAAGTAGTACTCCCTCCGTCCGAAAAAGCTTGTCTCTCAAATGGATGTATCTAGCACCAAGTTAGTGCTAGATACATCCATTTGAGGCACAAGCTTGGGACAAGCTTTTTCGGACGGAGGGAGTACTAGCTAGCTTGATTAATTCTAGTTTCAATACCATTATCATGCTTGATTAATTATTATCTGATTGAATTTTATTCTCGTAAAGTGGCTGAGCCAGGCCCCGGGGAATAATTTATGCGCATACTACGTTTGCGAGACCATTCGCATGATGACGTCCGAAATGGAAAAATCTGAAAGACAACTTTGGGTACGTTTGCCAGAACACTATCCACAATTTTTTTTATCATGATCTAATATATATACACACAACTAATATATTCATCTTGATCTCCTTCTTTAAAGCTGTCGGAGATGCGGGGCAAGCTCCTACCAACGGATCGCATACGAGCAATTCAAGAGGAAATATCGGGATTTTTGCTCGACCAGGTCATAGATCCCAAAGGAGAATACCATTACAAGCTGTAATGCCTGCATGTAATGATCCGCAAATTGTAGGAGAAATTGTATATATATATGTGTATGTGAATGGTCGTACGAGAAATTCGATGATATATACATGATCGGTTCTACGAGAAATTCTATTTATATATATATGCATAACGTGTACAGTATGTAGTAGCGTAAAATATGTTTGAAATGAAAAAGAATTAAATGGAAAACACAAAATTAAAAGGAAAAATAAACCATAATTCATAAACCCAGAATTAAATGAAATACTTTTAGTCCCGGTTGGTGTTACCAACCGGGACTAAAGGTCCCCCAGCCCCCGGCGCCGGCTCGTGCCACGTGGTGGGCCTTTGGTCCCGGGCCGTGTTGAACCGGGACTAGGGGGGGGGGGGGGCTTTAGTCCCCACCCTTTAGTGCCGGTTCCTGAACCGGGACTAAAGGCCCTTACGAACCGGCACTATAGGCCGATTCTGCACTAGTGTTTGAATGCACACACACAAAACCCTAGCCCTATGCCCCCCTAAGAGACCATGCCCACAGATCTTGAGATGGACAAAGTTGCCACAGACACCTCGTAGTCCAAGAGCAAGCCATACTACTGAAAGAATAGCGCCGGAGCCTCTGAAATAAATGGGAAATATGCGAGCACCCGTGTTAAGTCTAGCAGTTGAATTTAGTGGGCTGGTTTGACCACAAGGAACCTAACTAGGCTATTATGTGCACCCGCGAAAGCTTTTCCGAGAGGCTGTCGGTGGGGCACTCGGAAAACCTCCCCCACTTCTCAGATCTAGGTCAGAGCCTTTCTTGAGGATTTGCCGAGAGCCTGTCAGTGTGCTGCTCGAAAACGTCTCTTAATTTTTTTGCAAAAAAATAGATTGTATGTTTATTCACTTTTTAAAACCACCCTATGATATAGGATGTTTCAAAACCGTGGATATGCACCTTCCGGTATTAAACCCTAAGAATGCAATAGATCTCTCAAATATTGCAGGCGGGCCCGAAAAAGGCTAAGGTTTGCCACGCGTCATGTGATGGTATCCTTTGAGAGCACAAAAAGTATCGAGACCAACGGAGTAACGGGCCCATCACTTCCTTCACAAACCGGACATGTTACCTCTTGATAACTAGATCCTACCTCGGATATGGTGCAATTTCCAAGCGGCCTCCGGTCAGGCTTCGGTGAAACGTGCTCAAATTTTAACAAACCCTATAGGGGCCATATGATAGCATCGTGTCGTTCCTCATCACAACTGGAGTCATTGCTGGAAGAATGCGTAAGGCTGAGGACGACGACTTGTGGGAGGTTCGCGGTTTGGCAATAGGCAGTAGGTGGGACATGTCACTGCAAATGACTCATCACATCCGTAAATTAATTTTATCTCCGGAGCCGGACGAGGATCCCTCCGCTTAAAAGTCCAAACGCGAGTTGCGAATAAGACATCTTCATTGGCAAGACTCTACTATAGAAAATAAATGGATGTGAATAGTAATCTGAGATTTACTATTTTAGCGAAACAGAAAGCATGTAATGTTCATATGGTAACGCTTGATTAGGCAATGAAACGACGCTTTGCCTACTGGACGAGGAGCCCTCCACTTAAATGTCCCTACGCGAGTTGCGAATAAGCCATCTTCATTGGCAAGACTCAACGGAAGAAACTAAATGGATGTGAATAGTAATCTGAGATCTACTGCTTTAGTGAAAAACAGAAAACAAGTAATGTTCATCTGGTAATGATTTGATTATGTAATGAAACGACGCTTTTCGAGTACCAAGGTACGGGCTCTCGCCAAAGTTTACCCAGCGTCACCGAGCCGTCAACCACCAACGGACTTGCCACGTGAAACTTCATCACCTTGAGCTTACTGTTTGGCTCTCGGCATATGTCTCCGTTGCCAAGTTTCTTCCGTTTGCCAAGTTCCTTTTACTTATCTCTCAGTAACGGCCTGTCTTTGCTGTGCTCTACCTTTTGTGAAGTTTGCCTCTCGGCGTACAACGTGTTTGTTAAGAGCCCGTGATTTAGGTCTTGGCATAGCCCGAAGCACTCAGCGTAGAACGATTTTCCAGTAGTGTTGTCAACCAGACAGCAATGCTCGCACCAGTGAGATTCCACAGTATTGGCATGAGACTAGGTGCTAGGGCGGTACATGGAACAAGAATTGCGGTGTCGTCTAGTCTGACAAACAAATGACACAGGCACCTCATGTCGTGAACACTAACCTGCTGTTTTTCAAAGCTGTGCACATATCCTCATGCGCCTGAGTCCAGCTTGGACTGATATGGGGTGCCATGTAGCTCGTTCTACAAAAAACCTTGCTCCTTGTCGATACACACTTGCACTGATAATTTCTTTTTGGGAGGCACACTAACACTAGCTATGCCCCCTCTCTCGCCCCCGCGTCGTCCCCGCTAGGGCGACTCGGGTGGCGCCCAAACCCTAGCCGCCGGGGGCGCGATCTCCCTCTTCCCTTCCCTCCGTCGCCGCCGGAGGAGGCCGCCGGGCTAAGTCCAGAGGCCGACGGCGGTGGCGGGGGACTCCCTCTCTCCCGCGTCTTAGGGGTGGTGCGGGGCCCCTAAACGTGTGATGGCGCGGCCGATCCAATCTATGCGGCGCGGCGGCGATGGCTGCGGCGGTGGGGTGGCCGGCCCTGTCTCGGGCGGCAGCAGCTGCAGGCGCGGCGCGGCCCTGTACCGGGAACGGCAGCGGCTGCGGTCGGCGCACCATCGGGCGGCGGATCGGCCGCGACGGCGGGGTGGCCGGCCCTGTCTCGGGCGGCAGCAGCTGCAGGCGCGGCACGGCCCTATACCGGGAACGGCGGCGGCTGCGGTCGGCGCACCATCGGGCGGCGGATCGGCGGCGACGGCGACGGCGTGGAGGCCATGGTGGACTGGTCGGCGGCGCCTCCGGTCAGATCTGATCTGGCCGGTGCAGCCAGCGGTGGTGGCCATCTCCTCCGTCGGAGGTGGTCAGCCTGAGGCTGGATGGTCAGATCTCGAGATCCGTCATCTAGTTCTGTAGGGAAACGCGACAGAAAACAAAAATTTCGATACAGCGAGCACGCCCAGGACCACTATGGAGACTGCATACAGGGTTTGATCTGATCATTACCGACTCGTAGCGCAGCGGAAGAAGAGTCGGTGTATATCGTCGGTGCAGATCCCCGCAGCTAGGATTTACAACCTCCCAACCACGAGGATGTACTCCCTTGTCGGACAGCCCTTCGGGAGGCGGTCGGACAGTCCCTCGGACGATGTCACGGACAGCCCTTTGGGAGGACCCTCGAAACTCGAACGGTAACTCGGACAACCCTTCGGGAGGACCCTCGAACAGCCCCTTGGGCAAAAGATCGAAACTACGACCTCTCTACGGGGTTGCACACATACGGTGTCAGCTATCCGGCAGGGCTTCGCCGTCCAGAACTAGTTCCTGCCGGAACTCAGACAGCCTTTCTGCTCTACGAAACTATTTCGTGGGAGGGAGAGAGAGAGCCAGACAAAGCATGGCATGTGTATGAGAGCAAGGGATGAGAATGGAGAGCACCCCTCCACCTCTATTTATAGGAAAGCCAAGGGGTAGAGTTAGCATACAAAAAATACCAAAGTACCCCCACTTTATGTCACACATAAAGAGAGTAAAAGGCAAAAAGGGATGGCATGTGGAGCTCCATGGAGGAGCTCCAGCTTGGCCGGCCACCATCATGGCCCCCCTCCCAAGGGGGGTTCCTTAGTGCCTAAGTCTTTCTAGAAGCCTTTTGGGAAAATCCCAAAAGGTGGCTTTCCAAAAAATTAACCATAAAGTGATTTTCACTATTCACGGAGACAATTTTCCGCGACCGTTAAATCCGAAAATATTTCTGTGGGTCTTAGAATAATTCCAGTACCCACTAAAATGATTTTGGATTCGTTCTGAAACAATTCCGGATTAGTGATTTTCATCTGCGAAAAGCAACCAAACCGGTTCCGGCAGCTCCGGTTTTTGTCCCGAAAAAATCCCAGAAGTTTCCAGAACAATTCTGGCACCCTCCAAGAATTTCCAGGCGTGTGCCGAAACCAATTTGACTTAATGGTATACCCCGAAACAACTTTTCAGTTTTACCGGAACTATTCGGTGTCCTCTCCGGAACGTTTCCGTTGCGTCCGAAACTTTTCCGGTGATTTTCTCTCAGACTCCCTGTCTAGTATTCAGCAGATGGATGACCCTTACGCGTGTGACCCTATAGGTTCGGTGAAGTATAGACATGACCCGGAACACTTTCCGATCAATGATCAACATCGGAGCCGTGGACACCCATATTGACCCCTATACCCACACGAATGAATATTCGAGTGAACCTCCAGTCGCCGTGTGCTATTCCAATTGCTTCACGATATATTACAAACACCCGCGGTGAGATTTATTGCATCCCCGTGGATCAACAACTTGTCCACCATGCAAGTTATCTCGTTACCGGTTTTGTTCTCTTTTCTCGTTTCCGTGTTCCGGCATCCCAGTGATCAAATCACAATGTGTCTGGCCAGACGATGATGGATACCGTAACACCGAGAGAGCCCGAGAATATCTCTCCATCGTCGGAGGAGCAAATCCCAATCTTGAGCTATCTTGTTACTTGCCATACTTTTCCGTGAACCCGTAAGCCGCCGTAATAGCCACCCAGTTACGGATGACGTTTAACAAACCCCAAAGTTCACGAAGCAAGTACGAAGGAACTCGATACTCTCATGGTCTAAGGAATTATGCAAACATTAACTATCTCTGTGTTATTAACCATTAACTTGTGACGAATGTATCTCATAGCATAACATCAATTCGGGTCGATTCAACACAAGTGTTCTCCTAACATTGTGCCCTCAAAAATTGCCGGCATAGACATGCCCATGATCAGCAAAACAAGATCATCATGCAATACTTGAGCCAGTCTTAGAGGCAAGACCAGGAATACATTTTACCGTTTATTATAACTAGTGGAAAACGGGGCTTTAGTCCCGGTTGGCAACGGCCTTTAGTCCCGGGTCACCAACCGGGACAACGAAATTGGGACTAAAGGCCCCCACCCTTTAGTCCCGGTTGGCCAGAACCCGGGACTAAAGTCCCTCCACGTGGCCACGAGCGCGCGCTGGGGGCTGGAGGACCTTTAATCCCGGTTGGTGACACCAACTGGGACTAAGGTCCCTCCACGTGGCCGCGAGCTAGCGCCGGGGGCTGGAGGACCTTTAGTCCCGGTTGGTGACAGCAACCGGGACTAAGGATTTTGTGTTGGGGTTTAGGATTTTAGGGTTTAGGGTTTATGGTTTATTTTTCCTTTTGATTTTGTGTTTTCCATTCAATTCTTTTTCATTTCAAACATATTTTACGCTACTACATACTGTACACGTTATGCATATATAATATAATTTCTCGTACGACCATACATATATCATATAATTTCTCGTACGACCATACATATATATATACAATTTGGTATATACAATTTCTCCTACAATTTGGAGATCATTACATGCAGGCATTAGCGGCAATGGTATTCTCCACTTTCAGATATGACCTCCGTAAGCAAAAATCCCGCAATTTTCTCTTGAATTGCTCGTATGCGGTTCTCTGGTAGGAGCTTCTCCGACATCTCTTCCATCTTTAAAGAAGGAGATCAATATGAATATATTAGTTGTGTGTATATATATTAGATCATCATAAAAAAAATTGTGAATAGTGTTTACGTACCTGAAGTTGTCTTACATCTCTGCGCCATTCGGTCGTCATGCGAATGTTCTCGCAAACATAGTATGCACATAAATTAGTCCCCTGTTTCTGCCTCATGCACTTTGCGAGAATAGAATTCAACCAGATAATAACCAAGCATGATAATGGTATTGAAACTAGAATTATCGAGATGCGCGGAGCTAGCTAGTACTACTTAATTACCTTGGGCCGTCGCCAACGCAGCTCCGGTTTCCATTCACCGACAACATCATTGATGAACCGTTTCCAAACCCTGCCAGGCAAAGAAAATGAATAAAGGAGTTATTAATTACTTGATATCAGAAAATGAACAAAAGAGGCTGATATAGTGCGATAATGATTGACATTACCTGTCGAGCATCCTAAACACGCTGGTGTATTCTCGAGGGTCTTTACCTAGTGAGTCCAGGGTTTCAACAGTTTCAGTGTCAACTTTAATTATTAGCAGGATCCAGTGGTACCTACGCACACGTTTATATAAGCAGGCATGCATAACTCATCAACTACACTTAACATCGAGTAAGTAACACTCACTTGAAGTTGTAAGGAAATAGTATTTCTGTTCTGGTATTTTGTGCCTTCATAAACCTTAGCAAGTTAGCCTCTGAGTCTTTGGGGAGGTCTTGTATCATTTTTTCATTAATGATATATGGGTCAACGAACCCAATGTCATAGATTCCATCTCTTTTGCATTCGAGAATCTTCATTCTGCATAATAGCGTACAAAAGAATATAGTGAGGATAATTACAGGCAATGAACGACCTGAGCTAGAGACTTAAATTACAGAAAGAAATCACTTACAGACAATAGCAACTGACGATAGATTTGTCAAGTGAGTCTTGATTGTATAACTGAAAAATTTCTGGAAACTCAATGCATAGCTCGTTTTCATAGAAGTAATGCTCTTCCTTGACTTTCACCATGAGCATCTCTCGCCCGTTCTTTATTTCTTTCATGTACCACTCATGCAATCTTCACATTTGTGTTGATAGATGCGGGACCTGCTCAGGTCTGACCAGAGTTTTCCCGGGGGCATGTTGCCATGCTACATCAGCCACGTGGACTTCCTCGGTGCCTAGGAGTTGATCAACACTGATACCAATGTCTCTAGCAGCGTCAGTTACCTTATCGGTAATCACCTTGAGCGGGGGGATCGATTGCATTGCCTGTTCTCCGAGCTGGGGAACTGTTTTCCCGCTTTTATTACTACTTCTACGTCTCGACTGCTGCATTTGTTCATATGACTTCCTAATAGAGCGGTCATAGTCTGATGGCCTATTCTCCACATGTCCCGGTTGTCGCTCAAGAAAGTCCACAAAGTGCTTTACAATTTTCGTAGGTATTATCTCCTTTGGCGGCGGGTGCGGTTTCGGTGCAAATTGGGACTTCACTTCGGAAACCACGACCGTTTTGGTTTCCTCATCAGTCATATCGTAAGCTAACTTATTTTTGGCAGGAGGCTCGTCGTTGGCTGTCTGCTTAGCTTTCTTTCGCTTTTGGCCCTGCTGGGACATAGGGGGTGGAGTCGGCTGACGCGGCGGAGATCGATATGGTCTCGCGCTGGGCTCCCTCTCGAGATGGGGTGGACTTAGAGGTGTATTGCTACTCGGAGGAGTCGGTGGCCTTGGAGCCGAGTTTTGAAACACGATGCATTCCTTTCTCCATACAATGACACCATGTATGACTTCTCCCAGTGTCTGCTCCCCTTCACCTCCAGGAATGTCAAGCTCTAGTGAGTCATATCCCGGCAGAACTTCATCCACCCCGACACGAGCATAGCCAGCTGGAATCGGATTGCCATGGATGGTTGCTTCAGGTGCATTCGTTAAAGCAACGCCGACCGCCACCTTCATGGATATGTTCTTCATTTTCTGGTGTAGCTCACAATTTGTCCTCTCTTTGATATCATCCACGGGGTAGCGAGCTAGCAGTGCATCATCGGCCCCGACCCCCGTGGAACCCACGCTGCTTTTCCGCATAGATGGGATGGTACTATCCAATGCTGGATCTGCTTGCTCCTGCCGCGGAGATGCCTTTTGCTGGCTAATTGTGTCCAGTTGCTCCTGCTGCCGCTTTAACATGCGTTCCAACTCCTCGTTCTTTGTTTCTATCTTCTGAAGCCGGTCTGCATCCTGCTTCTTTTTTCTCCGACGGCTTCTATAAGTGTCGTTCCACTCCGAAAACCCCTGAACCCACGGAACAACGCCTTTGCCTCGTGTTCGTCCTCCATGTTCAGGATTCTTGAGGGTGCGTGTAAGCTCATCGTTCCCTCTCTCGGGCTGGAACAACCCCTTTCGAGCATCTTCTATTGCTTGAAGTAAAGCGTCTGAGGCTGTTTTAAGATCTGCCTTTTCATTAATCTGCCCTGTCGCTGGGTCCAACTGTCCCCCATGCGCATAAAACCAATGCTTGGACCTCTGGGGCCAATCCGCTGTAGCTGGAATGACCCCTTCAGCAAGCATCTTGGTCTCAACTGCTTCCCACTTAGGCACGGCTCTCTTGTAGCCACCTGTCCCCAGAACATGGTGATACTCTTTTTTCTCAGCATTTATCTTATTTTTTCTCGACCTTTCCAGAGCTTCATCCGATTCCTTGTACTCCACAAATGCGTCCCAGTGATCTTTTATCTTCTCTAGTGCTCTAGTGAATTCTCGAGTCTTCTTTTTTGCCTTGATGTAGTCGCTGTATAATCTTTTCTTCCAGCTCTGGAATTGTGTGGCCATCTTCTTAAGAGCAAACTGCTTGACTTTCAACCGTTGGCCCTCTGTGAGACCCTTTGGTAGGTTGAAATGTGACATGAGCGTATCCCAAAGCAAATTTTTCGATCTTTCGTCGACATAACTAACTCCTTGATATACCTTTGGCTTATTCCATTCTCGAATGGTGATCGGGATGTTGGACCTAACAAAAACTCCGCATTGATTTATAAATTTACGGGCATTCTGTTCAGGAGCAATCGGTTCGCCATCTTCTGCGACTTCATCGATGTTGGCCCGGCCTCGTACCCTTCTAGTAGATTGGCAAGATCCGGAGGGCTAAAAGAAGAAAGATTTGTTAATATATATATATACAAATCAATTAATACATCTAATGATCATCAGAGGCTTAATATATATATACCTCGCCGGACTTTGTTAATTGTCTAACATTTTCTTCGCCATCATTGTTTGTTTGCCCTTCGTCTCTTGGTTCTTGCTCAAGTCCCTCACCGGAGTCGTTCAGAAATTGTGAGCCGTCATCTTGTTCATGCTCTTGGTTTTGGGAGGAGCGTATGATGTCGAATATGTCCTCTTCATGGTATCTGCCGCTATCGTCCATAGCTTAACTAATCCAGAAGAAAGATAAACCAATTTAGTATTTTACCTAAAGTTTTCTACACAAAAAGAATCACTTTAAAATCTATTATCAAACTCTAAATATGAAGAAAACAAGATTTCCTACTAAACAAATAACTAGAAAATAATAAATTATTTTTCTTAACAGCAATTAAAACTCCTCATGTTGACTAACAAAAACATAATATAATTTGGCAAAAGACTAACAAGAAAACAGAAACTAAAATAATTAAAACAAAGGAAAAACGTATAAAACTAAAAGAGCTAAACAGAATCTGTTTTTGATTAAAACACCTATTTCAAATATCCTAAAAATTCCCAAATTGAACATACTGATAAAACACACTAATATTAAACAGCAGGAAAAAGAATCACTCAAAAATCTATTTTTAAACTAAAGTTATTCACAAACTAGTGATTCACACAAATTTCAAAGAATTCAAATTTAAACTATTCAAATTTGAAAACTAGTGGCACTAACAGAAAGTTTATAATTTTTGTGACCTAAAGCAAAAAGATTCACTCAAAAAATCTAAATATTCTAAGAGTTATTCAAAATCTAAAAACATAAACTGTTCTGTTTAGAAAAACAAAACAGAAAAGAAAAAGCTAAACTGGCGAAAGAGGGGGGGGGGCTACGTGTCAGTTTCTGATAGGCCTAGGTTGTGCGCGCGCGGTGCAAACGAGCGAACGTGCGGGAAATAAAAGAAAACGTGTTTTTCCGGCGATGTCGACGGCGGCGGCGGCTCTATGGTGGTCGGGGACGAAGCTCCGGTGGTCCTTGGCGAGCGGCGGGGGCAGTGGCGGGACAGCGCGGCCGTGGCGGGGGCGAGCGGCGGGGGCAGTGGCGGGACAGCGCGGCCGTGGCGGGGGTGAGCGGCGGGGCACGACGGGGACAAGGGGAGAGGAGGCCGGGCCTCACCGGTGTTGGAGGGAAGAGGGCGGCGAGGCTTGAGGGAGCCGTTAGGGAGGAGGATGGATCGAGACGACGGAGCGGCAACGGCGGGGCGGTCCGACGACGGGGGGGTCCGGCAGCCTGGCGGTGTCTGTTCCTTCTCCCAGGCGGTGGCTAGCACCGGGACACCAAGTCCCAGAATTTATATACCCGAGACCTTTAGTCCGGGCTCCAGCCACGAATCGGGACTAAAGGTCCTTTAGTCCCGGCTCCAGCCACTAACCGGGACTAAAGGCCAACCTTTTCGGCAGCCAAAATTCCGCGCGGGAGCTGAAACCTTTAGTCCCGGCTGGAGGTTGCAACCGGGACTAAAGGTGTCTTTCAATTAATTTTCATTTTGAAGAAATTATTTGACAGACTCAATTTTACAGATTGAAATTAATTCTTGTAAAATGCATAACAATTTGAAAACTAAACCAAATGAGTTGATTCAAATTTCTGTGGATTCATCTTGAAGATTTCTATCAAGTAGTATCATTTTGACAGGAAGTTGCATAATTAATTTTGCACTTATTAATTAAATACAGTAATTGAAGACATTATTTTAAACTTTAAAAATTCATATCTTCAGTTCTGTTAAGCCAAATGGAGCAAATAAGATGTCAAATTGTTTGTCTTAACATAACCTACACATTCATATTTTGTTTGGACATAATTGCATTGATTAACTCCTCTGTATAATTAAATTACTAAAATGACAGGAATAATTGAAAATTCATAACTTAATAAATAATTATTCAGAAATCATGTTTCAAATGCCAAAATGCCCTAGCTTTTTGGTTGGATTCCGACACTCCGGAGTCCACCTAGGAACACCCAAAACACATATATACCCTAACTCTTACAAAGATTCCCTCCGGTTTGTCCGAAGTGGGACTTTCTAGCTATAAGTCCGGAAATTCACTAGAGCGAAAGTGATGACGGTGAAGCCGGTCACATCCCAAAGTAGGATCTTGGGGTATAAAACTTTTTCTTTGCGTATGTCCCTTGCTCATGATTGCGTCGTAACCATGGAGAATCTCCATCATTTAACAGGATGCTTGGATCAGTCTTCACTGTGAAGGGAGGAATTTCATCAAAATTATTATAATCTTCTGACATGTCTGTCTTGTCCTCCACTCCCATGATGTTTCTTTTCCCTGAAAGAACTATGTGGCGCTTTGGCTTATCGTATGATGTATTCGCTTCCTTATCTTTTCTTTTTCTCGGTTTGGTAGACATGTCCTTCACATAGAAAACCTGAGCCACATCATTGGCTAGGACGAATGGTTCGTATGTGTACCCAAGATTGTTGAGATCCACTGTTGTCATTCCGTACTGCGGGTCTACCTTTACCCCGCCTCCTGTCAGATTGACCCATTTGCACCGAAACAAAGGGACCTTAAAAGAAGGTCCATAGTCAAGTTCCCATATCTCCTCTATGTAACCATAATATGTGTCCTTTTTCCTATTGTTGTTTGTTGCATCAAAGCGGACACCACTGCTTTGGTTGGTGCTCTTTTTATCTTGGGCGATCGTGTAAAATGTATTCCCATTTATCTTGTACCCTTTGAAAGTGAATATAGTCGAAGATGGTGACTTGGCCAACAAGTACATCTCATCTCCAATAGTGGTGTTATTCATGAGATGTGTTTGCAACCAACCGCCGAAAGTCGCCATGTGTGTACGTTTAATCCAGGAGTCAGACTGCTCCGGGTTCTTGGAGTGTACAATATCCATGTGTTCCTCGATATACGGAGCCACCAAGGTGGAATTTTGTAGAACTGTGTAGTGTGCTTGAGTGAAAGAATGCCCGTCCATACTTATTACTGCTTTCTTTCCTAGTGTGCCTTTTCCACTCAGTCTCCCCTCATGCCGCGATTGAGGAACACCAATCGGCTTAAGGTCAGGAATAAAGTCAACACAAAACTCAATAACCTCCTCTGTTCCATAGCCCTTGGAGATGCTTCCTTCTGGCCTAGCACGGTTATGAACATATTTCTTTAAGACTCCCATGAACCTCTCAAAGGGGAACATATTGTGTAGAAATATAGGACCCAGAATGGTAATCTCTTCGACTAGGTGAACTAGGACGTGCGTCATAATATTGAAGAAGGATGGTGGGAACACCAACTCGAAACTGACAAGACATTGGACCAAATCATTCTGTAACCTTGGTAGGATTTATGGATCGATTACCTTCTGAGAAATTGCATTGAGGAATGCACATAGCTTCACAATGGGTAATCGAACATTTTCCGGTAGAAGCCGCCTCAATGCAACCGGAAGTAATTGCGTCATAATCACGTGGCAGTCATGAGACTTTAGGTTTTGGAATTTTTTCTCTGCCATATTTATTATTCCCTTTATATTCGACGAGAAGCCAGACGGGACCTTCATACTGCTTAGGCATTCAAAAAAGATTTCCTTCTCTTCTTTGGTAAGAGCGTAGCTGGCAGGACCTTGCACTAGTACAAAACAGGGCTTTGGTCCCGGCCTGATAAGAGCATCAGTCCCGGTTCTGTTACGAACCGGGACCAATGGGTGCATCAGTCCTGGTTCGTGAGGCCAGGGAGCCGGCCGGGCCACGGCAGGCACCGGTCCCGGTTCGTCTGACCCCTTTGGTCCCGGTTCCAGACACGAACCGGGACTAAAGGGCCTCGCTCCTGGCGCAGCCCCTTTAGTCCCGATTGGTGGCTGGAACCGGGACTAAATGTGTGTCTTCTATCCCGGTTCTAGCCACGAACTGGGACTAAAGAGATGCCTATATATATGCTCTCCCCTGCCCGCTCACTCCTCTGTTTTTTTGGCCGGCCGGTGTGGGAGGTGTGTGCTGCTCTGCTCTCACCTCCTATGCACATGAGGTGTTCGATGAAATGCCCGAGTCACACTTAAGCTTTCTCCTCTCCAAGCTCGACCTCCAAGCTCCATTTTCCCCAAGATTTGTCTAGGTTTGGCGGTGCACCAACTACACAAGTGTTCTAAAAGGTTAGCAACTTCATCGTTTCATCTCTCACTGCTAGTTTAGCTCATTTCAAATGCTGTAGAAGTAGAGTGGTTTGTGGGTTTTAGTGGAGGAGTGTATGTGGGAGTTCTTTTGATTTAGATGCACAATTTGAGCTGAAATTAACTTCTTAGAGTCTGCACATGTGTAGGGTGCCGTCCCCGTCCCCGTCCTCACCGCCGTCGATCGCCCGCGCCGATCTCGTCGCCGGCACCACCGTGGTGAGCCTCTTGTTCTTATCTTCTTTTTAAAAGAAAAAAATTCTTACTTGTATGATTTAGATAGATACTTGTATAATTTTCTTACTTTTATTATTGTTTGTTATTATATAGTGCCATGACTTTGGTATCCGCCCCCGTCGGCCCTCGTCCTGTCTATGATTCAGATGTGGTATATTATCTTTTATTATGATTTGTTTCATTTAGTGTTTATGACAATTATGCCGACCAACGTGACATAGATGTTTTTATCTAGGAGGTATGTGAACCGGAAATTCCAACCCACCCTCTTGTCGAGAGGTTAAATTTAGTTGAAAAAGAAAACAATTACTTGAAGAAAAAATTGAAAAGAATTGAGGAGGAGAAGATGGAATTGGAGTTGCATGTTGCCGATGTCGTCGATGATCACAAGATCAAGATGGATGCAATGCGCTTGAAGATTAGAAAGATTAGAAAATATGCCATTCATAATGAGGCTTGGTATCATTATGCCGTTGGATCAATTGTTACCTTAGTTGCGATTATGATCGCATTTGTTGTTGCATTTAAATGTTTTTCATAGTTTCAATGTATCTTTTAATTAGATGCTCTAGAGAGCTATATGTTGTTCTATGAGAACTATATATGTATGAACTTTATGTATTTATTTTTTCAGTAATAACATTTGATCACTACTGTACTTTGGTTTTAATGTGATGATGAACTTGTATTAATTTGGTCACTTCTCTATTCATGATGTTCTGTAATGGTTTTTGATACACTTAATTATATAATGCACGCAGATGAACCGACAATGGATGTACGGTGACCGACGCACCTCCGAGTATCTTGAGGGCCTGCATAAATTTCTCGAAGTGGCTGAGGCAAACAAGCAAAATGGTTTTATGTATTGTTCATGCCCTGTCTGTGAGAATACGAAGGATTACTCTAACTTGAAAACCATTCACGTCCACCTGCTTGAGAAGGGTTTCATGCCACACTATAATGTTTGGATCAAGCACGGAGAAAGAGGGGTTATGATGGAAGACAACGAAGAAGAAGAGGATGATGACAACTATCCCCCTGAATATGGTGATACTGCAACGGGGGAAGCTGAAGATCAAGAGGAACCAGACGATGTGCCCGATGATGATCTTCGCCGGGCCATTGTTGATGCAAAGAGACAATGCCAAAGTGAAATGGAGAAGTTGAAGTTCGATCGCATGTTAGAGGATCACAAAAAAGGGTTGTACCCAAATTGCGAAGATGACAACACAAAGCTCGGTACCACACTGGAATTGTTGCAATGGAAGGCAGACAATGGTGCATCTGACAACGGATTTGGGAAGCTACTGAAAATAATGAAGAAGAAGCTTCCAAAGGATAACGAATTGCCCGACAGTACGTACGAAGCAAAGAAGGTTCTATGCCCTCTAGGATTGGAGGTGCAGAAGATACATGCATGCCCTAATGACTGCATCCTCTACCGATGTGAGTACGAGGATTTGAACGCATGCCCGGTATGCGGTGCATTGCGGTATAAGATCAGACGAGATGACCCTGGTGATGTTGAGGGCGAGCGCCCCAGGAAGAGGGTTCCTGCCAAGGTGATGTGGTATGCTCCTATAATACCACGGCTGAAATGTCTGTTCAGAAACAAAGAGCATGCCAAGTTGATGCGATGGCACAAAGAAGACCGTAAGAAAGACGGGAAGTTGAGAGCACCCGCTGACGGGTCGTAGTGGAGAAAAATCGAGAGAAGGTGGGGGGACTTTGCAGGTGACGCAAGGAACGTATGGTTTGGTTTAAGTGCAGATGGCATTAATCCTTTTGGGGAGCAGAGCAGCAATCATAGCACCTGGCCCATGACTCTATGTATCTATAACCTTCCTCCTTGGTTGTGCATGAAGCGGAAGTTCATTATGATGCCAGTGCTCATCCAAGGCCCTAAGCAACCCGGCAACGACATTGATGTGTACCTAAGGCCATTAGTTGAAGAACTTTTACAGCTGTGGAATGGAGAAGGTGTACGTGTGTGGGATGAGCACAAACAGGAGAAATTTGACCTACATGCGTTGCTGTTTGTAACCATCAATGATTGGCCTGCTCTTAGTAACCTTTCAGGACAGACAAACAAGGGATACCATGCATGCACGCACTGTTTAGATGATACCGAAAGTATATATTTGGACAAATGCAGGAAGAATGTGTACCTGGGACATCGTCGATTTCTTTCGACCAACCATCTCTTAAGAAAGAAAGGCAAGCATTTCAAAGGTGAGGCAGATCACCGGAAGAAGCCCGCCCTCCGTACTGGTGATGCCATACTTGATATGGTCAAGGATTTACAAGTAATCTATGGAAAGGGTCCTGGCGGACAATCTGTTCCGAATGACGCTGAGGGACGCGCACCCATGTGGAAGAAGAAATCTATATTTTGGGACCTACCCTGTTGGAAAGACCTAGAGGTCCGCTCTGCAATCGACGTGATGCACGTGACGAAGAATCTTTGCGTGAACCTGCTAGGCTTCTTGGGCGTGTATGGGAAGACAAAAGATACACCGGAGGCACGGGAGAACTAGCAACGTATGCACGGAAAAGACGGCATGGATCCAAAGCAGTATCAGGGTCATGCCAGCTACGCTCTTACCAAAGAAGAGAAGGAAATCTTCTTCGAATGCCTGCTCAGTATGAAGGTCCCGTCTGGCTTCTCGTCGAATATAAAGGGAATAATAAATATGGCAGAGAAAAAGTTCCAGAACCTAAAGTCTCATGACTGCCACGTGATTATGACGCAACTGCTTCCAGTTGCATTGAGGGGGCTTCTACCGGAAAACGTTCGATTAGCCATTGTGAAGCTATGTGCATTCCTCAATGCAATCTCTCAGAAGGTAATCTATCCAGATATCCTACCAAGGTTAAAGAATGATTTGGTGCAATGTCTTGTCAGTTTCGAGCTGGTGTTCCCACCATCCTTCTTCAATATCATGACGCACGTCCTAGTTCATCTAGCCGACGAGATTGCCATTCTGGGTCCTGTATTTCTACACAATATGTTCCCCTTTGAGAGGTTCATGGGAGTCTTAAATAAATATGTTCGTAACCGTGCTAGGCCAGAAGGAACCATCTCCATGAGCCATCAAACAGAGGAGGTCATTGGGTTTTGTGTTGACTTTATTCCTGACCTTTAGCCGATTGGTCTCCCTCAATCGCGGTATGAGGGGAGACTGACTGGAAAAGGCACGCTAGGAGAGGATGCAATAATATGTAGGGACGGGCATTCTTGGGCTCAAGCATTCTACACAGTTCTACAGAATTCTACCTTGGTGACCCCGTATGTCAATGACCACAAGAATTTTTTGCGCTCCAAACACCCGGAGCAGTCTGACGACTGGATTACATGTGAACACATCAGGACTTCCGGCAGTTGGTTGCAAACACATCTCATGGGTAACAACATTGTTGGAGATGAGACGTACTCGTTGGCCAGGGGACCATCTTCGACTGTATTGACTTACCAAGGGTACGAGATAAATGGGAATACATTTTACACGATCGCCCAAGATCAAAAGAGCACCAACCAAAACAGTGGTGTCCACTTTGATGCAGCAACCAACAGGGGAAAGGACACATATTATGGTTACATAGTGTGCAAATGGGTCAATCTGTCAGGAGGCGGGGTACAGGTAGACCCGCAATACGGAATGACAACAGTGGATCTCAACAATCTTGGGTACACAGACGAACCATTCGTCCTAGCCAATGATGTGGCGCAGGTTTTCTATGTGAAGGACATGTCTACCAAACCGAGAAAAAGAAAACAGAAGGAAGCGAATACATCATACAATGAGCCAAAGCGCCACATAGTTCTTTCAGGGAAAAGAGACATCGTGGGAGTGGAGGGCAAGACAGACATGTCTGAAGATTATGAAAAGTTTCATGAAATTCCTCCCTTCAAAGTGAAGGCTGACCCAAGCACCCTGTTAAACGATGAAGATTATCCATGATTACGGCGCAATAAGCAAGGGACACACGCGAAGAAAAAGTGAAGACTTTCTCTCCACAACTATTCTGATGATGGCTTTGATCTAGAATATCACTGCAGTTACATGTCAAGAAATGAAATGCCTTTTGTAACATATGAGTTTTCGTCTGAAACCGTGATACTTCGAAAGAGATTGTCCATTTTGTACACGAAGTGCATCCAGTTTTTGCCGTAACCCTCTCAACTTTTTAGCACATGCTATGTGGGTGAAATGATGGTACCATGCCAACTTTCAACCTTTTCAGAGTTCATTTGTACTGCTTTTCAATTTCGGGGTCATTTAGCTAAAATAAAACAGTAAATGCATGAAAAATAGCAAATGAAGTCAGAAAGGGTTGAAAATTGATGATGTGGCTTTGAATGGTGCATGTTGAACGCACAAAAAGTCTGGAGTTGAAATAAGTTAAAAAAAATGGAATGCCTTTGTAACATTTGTGGGTGAAATGATGATAACATGCCAACTTTCAACCTTTTCTGAGTTCATTTGTACTGCTTTTCAATTTCAGGTTCATTTAGCTCAAAGAATGAATTAATAGCAAAAATAATGAATCAAAAATCTTTTATAAAACTCTAATAGCAAAAAGAATGAACTAAAAAGCTTTCATAAAATTCTAATAGCAAAAAGAATGAACTAAAAAGAATCAATTAAATATAATATTTTTCAATTGCAAAAAGAATCAACTAAAAATAATCAAAATAATATTAACTAAAATTATCAAAGTATTTATTTGTTAAAAACCTTAATAGTAAAAAGAATTTTCATAAAGTATTTTTTGTTACAAACTTTAATAGAAAACTAAAAATCTTTTATAAAACTCTAATAGCAAAAGGAATCAACTAAAAAGAATCAATAAAAAATAAAACTTATGCAACTAAAATTATATAAAATTTATGCAACTAAAATTATATAACTAAAAATAACATATGCAAAAAATAACATTAAAATTTTTAAAACATAACATATGCAAAAAAAAAGGCCCACCTACTAGCCACCACGGCCTGCATACGACTAGAAACCCTACAAATGGGCCAGGATGCAGGCCCGCAGTGCTAGCAGGCCAAATAGGGCGTGAGATATGCATGTACTGCCTGCAGTAGAGAGGAGCTCGAGAGTTCAGCGGCAGCAGCCCTTATAAACCACTCCGAGCCCCTCTCAACTACCGAGGTGGGACTAAACTTTTGGCTGCGGCAGCACAGCGCTTTCGTCCCGGTTGGTGGCTCGAACCGGGATGAAAGGCCCCCCTTTCATCCCGGTTCGAGCCACCAACCGGGACCAAAGGTCTCTGCTTCCCGCCTTTTGGGCTGCTGAAATTGACCTTTAGTCCCGGTTGGTGTCACCAACCGGAACGAAAGGGGGGCCTTTCGTCCCGGTTGGTGACAGCAACCGGGACCAATGCTTTTTGTATATAAGCAGCACTTAGAAGTTTCTCGAAAGATCAGTTCTTTCTTCCCCGACGCCCCCAGGCTGCTCCTCGTCACCGTCGCTCCCGTCGCGGTCGAGCCCTGCCCCGCCGTCGCCGTCGCCGTCTCCGTCGCCGCCCCCGAGCCCGCGCCGCCCCCGAGCTCCCCCGAGCCCGCGCCGCCGGCGCCGCCCCTGAGCTCCCCCGAGCCCGCGCCGCCCCCGAGCCCGCGTCGCCCCCGCTGTGAGCCGCCGCCGCTCCGGCCCGCTGTTTTTTTTAATTATGTTTATGTATATATGTATGTATATGTTGATGTATATGTATGTATGATATGATGATAGATGATAGATGTATGTATGTATGTATATGTTTATTTTTATTTTTTTTGCGGGCATGTATATGTTTATTAATTATGTTTATGTTTATGTAGATGTTTAGTGTATATATAATGTAGATGTATATGTAGATGCTTAGTGTATATATAATGTAGATGTATATGTATGTATGTATGGATGGATGTATATAGAAAATATTGGTAAAACTTTAGAAATTCGTACAAAATTAACCGTAACTCCGATGAAAATAATTTATATATGAAAATCAATCAGAAAAATATGACGAATCCGAATATGCCCTCCGTTCGTCTATCACAAGCAGCTAGCATAGCGAACCTGGAACCGTCCCCCTCCGGTTCATCTGTCCGAAAATGCAGACTTCGGGAAAACATTCCCGGATGTTACCCCCCTTCACCTATATCGTGTAGTGCCGCGTTAGAACACCCCTAACTCTCTCGGGAATTCAACATATCCCCGATAACTTCGACATGAGGGGGGGGGTCCACAAGTATCGTCAACGACCATGAGAGAGGCGGTCCGCAAAGTATCCTCTCTCGAAAGTATAACCCCCGATAACTTTGCATGATGTCTGCGACTAATCCATTGCTCATATATGCATATGATTCCTTGTTGTGATTAGCTAGGTCTATGTTTGCCACTAATCCATCTCTCATGGTTGTAATATTTGCAGAAACTATGGACAGAGACTTAGAAAAAGAAGAGTTGTTGGGGGATATAGTCCGCGACGGAGGTGATATCACCTTGTCGTTTCTCAACGACACCGATGGTCAGGAAAGAGAGGATGAAAGCTCCGGTGATCCAATGGAGGAGGAAGGAGATCATGACGGCTCCGGTGACCGAATGGAGGAGGAAGGAGATCATGACGGCTTCGGTGACCGAACGGAGGAGGGAGCCTTAACTGTTGCAAAGTCCAGCGAGGTATATATACATATATTAATTAAGCCTCTGCTGACTTGATGCATTAATTGTTTTGTATGTACATATATTAATGCTTCTTTCTTCTTTCAATTAGCCCTCCGGATCGAGCCAAACTTCCGTAAGGAGACGAGGCCCGAAGAAAAGGTTGCGCCAGGATGAAAGGTTCACGATCGAAGAAGTGGGTCGAGATGGCCAACCGATTGCTCCCAAGCGGAGCAGGGACACATTTATACATCAGTGCGGAGTGGTTGTTAGGGACATCGTCCCGATCAGCATCCAAGAATGGAATAAGAAGAAGGACCCTGAAGTTTCTTATGTCCAGGATAGACAGAAAGATGATCTTTCGACCTTGCTGATGACAAATTTCAGCCTACCACCAGAGGCGGATCCGAATAAGGTCAAGGTGTTTGCTCTTAAGAAGATGGCAGAACTATTCAAGAACTGGAAGAAAGATTTCAATAAAAAGTTTGTCGAGAAAGACAAGACTCCAGAATTCACCGGTCCATATGAGAAGATAAAAGATCACTGGCCCGCATTTGTGGCCTACAAGAAATCGGACAAGGGCAAGCAAAGGTCAGCGACAAATAAGCTAAATGCTGCAAAGAAGAAGTATCACCATGTTACGGGGTCAGGTGGCTATAGCAAAGCCCGGCCTACGTGGGACAAAGCTGAGCAAGACCTGCTTGCTAAAGTGGTCCAACCAGCGACATTGCACTGGCCAGATCGGTCAAGGACTTGGTTCTTCCGGGTTGGGGGAACTTTGGACCCAGACACAGGGGAGTGTGTTTGGACGAAAGCTCAACTTGCAATACCCGTCAAGAAGCTTCAGGAAGCAATCCAGGCAGCGCAGGAAGGGAGGTTACATCCCGACAGAGAGAATGACGAGCTGACACAGGCCCTTGGGAATCCGGAACACGCTGGACAACACGAGGCACATCAGGCTCCGTTCCGTGGGTGCATGGGTTTCCCGACAGCGGTGGTTATAGAAGCCGAGAGAGAAAGAAGAAAGCGGAAGCAAGCGAAATGCAGAAGATCAATGCAAGATTAGCGAAACTAGAGGAACTTGAGAGCCAGCGAGCTACCGGCCAAACATCTCAGCGGCATGAAGATCCTTCCTTCGACACTGCCCCAGAAGCTACCCCACCATCTCAGCGGAGAAGCAGCCTGGCTTCCACAGAGCTCCTTCAGCCAGATATGACGGCTCCTCGCTACCCCGTGGATAGTATCATGGAGGCTGAACATTGTGTGCTAATGGCGAAATGCCAGAACCTGACCTTGAAGGCAGCGGTCGGCTCTGTTTTACCTCCTCGAGCTGAGGGAACTTTCCATTGCCGTCCAATTCCACATGGCTATGCTATTCTCACGGTGGATGAAATAATGGAGGGATTTGAGGGGCTGGAGCTTGACTACCCTACAGGTGAAGGGGATAATCTTCTGGAAAATGCCTTAAGGAGTACCTGCCTATGGAGAAAGGAGAACATCAAGCTTCCAAACTGGACGCCGCCTTAGCAGACTCAGCCGTAGGAGGCCCCTCAGCAGACTCCGCTGCCTCATTCGTCTCCGGCGCGTCAGCTGTCTCCGCCGCCTCAGCTGTCTCCGTCGCGTCAGCCGACTCCGACGGAGGAGGCCCCTCAGCAGAATCCTCCTTCGCCTCCTCCGCGGCGTCAGCGGACTCCGCCTCCTGCGCCGCGTCAGCGGACTCTGCCTCCTGCGCCGCGTCAGCGAACTCCGCCTCGTCAGCAACGGTAGAAGAGAGCCGCCGCCGCTCCTGCGGCTTGCAGTACAATAGGTGGTGGGAAGAAATTCAAATTTGGTCCAAGCCTCAAGCCTCTTGCCAAGTTACCATATGAGCTGACTGACAAGGAAACCGATGAGGTCGTGGCTGCCGATTTGAAACGCCAATTTGCACGGAAAGTTCCACCTCCAAAGGAAAAAATTGATCCGGTAAAGGCGAATCGTACTCTGGATGCCCTTACACGACCACCTCCGCCTCCGCCGCTATCAAACTTTGACCGCATTATTGCAAAGACATATGACAAAGCTATGAGTCGGTCGAGAAGTAGCAGTACGGGTGCAAGAAGTGGGAAAACAATTCCCCAGCTCAGCGAACAGGAAAAGCAATCGTGCCCCCCGCTCAAGGTGTTTACCGATACCCCGGGGGTAGCGGTCGTTGCTCCTGGTTTCAATCCTGGTGACTACCTAGGCGATGATGTACATTTTGAAATCGCTAAGCCGGTAGACACCTTTAAACGAGATCTACCAACGATGATGCGAAGATTACATAAATGGTACTTGGAAACCTGCAAGGATGGGACGGGCAGTATCTTGGTGGGAATTAAGGATGAGCACGACTTCGTTGGAGTCGACTCGATCTTCGTTGAATTTGACGAACTCTTTCAGTTATACAATCAAGCCGCCCTCGTCAAAAGTCTCGTGGCTTGTTATTGTCTGTAAGTATTATTTCTGTAATTAAGTCTCTAGCTCAGCTCATTCATTGCATGTATATAATTATCCTCACTATATTATGCAGATTGAAGATCGTCAAATTTAAAAAAGGACAAATCTATGACATTGGGTTCATTAACCCAAATATCGTAAATGAATGGTCGGTACAGAAGATCCCCGAGGAGACTGAGAAAATCTTGCTAATGGCGTTCCTTCGACACCAAAACAAAAGGGAAATACTCTTTCCTTACAACTTCAATTGAGTGTTACTGTCTTCTGCATATTCTGTTTCGCTGACTCGAGGTTAAGTGTAATTGATGAGTTATGCGTGCGCAGGTTCCACTTTATTCTGCTAGCCATTCATCTTGACGAGGGAGCAGTAACTGTCTTGGACTCGAGACGTAAAGAGGCTACGGAGTATGCGGACATGATTGAAATGCTCCAGAAGTAAGTTCAATCATTATCGCACTATATCGGCAACTTTCGTTCATTTCCTGATATCAAGTAATCATTTTCTTTGCCGGGCAGGGTTTGGAAAAAGTTCATCACGCGGGTTGAGGGTGAATGGAGACCGGAGCTGCGATTTAAACAACCCAAAGTAAGTAGTACTAGCAAGTTCCGGGCATCTCTCATTGATTCTAGTTTCAATACCATTATCATGGTTGATTATCATTTTGATTGAACTCTATTCTCGTAAAGTGCATGTGGCAAGAACCCGGAAATGAGTTATGTGGATACTACGTTTGCGAGTTCATTCACCAAAAGACCATCGAGAGGGGCTTCACTAAACAACAATTTGATGTATGTAAACAATATTCATAATTTTATTTTATCACCATCAATTGTGTTGATTTCATTCATATATATATATATATATATATATATATATTGACCCCCCTTCTTTAAATTAGGCCTGGCAGAAGTGGGACGTACTCCTACCAGCTGATCGCCTACGCGCAATTCAAGAGGAGTTGGCGGGATTCTTTGTTGACCACGTCATTCCTAAAGACGGAAAATGCCATCGGGAATTGCAAACCTGTTGAATAGATATATGCATCAACGTGTACTATCTGTAGTAGCGTCGAATAGATATAAGAAAACTTGTTGTTCGGTCACTTCTCTCTATATATTGATCATGCATGACGATGTTGTGTAATTAATGGTTCCTTCATTGCTTACTAGCTAGCGTCGAGTTCTCTCTATATGTAGTAGCTAGCGTCGACCAAGCAAGGAGAAAGAGAGATCACTTCTCTCTATTAGCTAGCTAACACAATATATGAAACCCCTAAACCCTCCAAAACCCCTAAGCCCTCCAAAACCCCTAAACCCCCCCCCCCCTTTCAAAAAAAAAAACCCCAGCGCCTGCGAGCTGCTGACGCGTGGCTGCCTTTTGGTCCCGGTTGGTGTTACCAACCGGGACTAAAGGTCCTCCTGCCTGAGTGCTGCGCAACGGCCACGTGGAGACCCTTTAGTCCCGGTTGGTGTTACCAACCGGGACTAAAGGTCCTCCTGCCTGGGCGCCCCACAGCGGCCACGTGGAGCACCTTTGGTCCCGGTTCGTAGGCCAACCGGGACTAAAGGTTTTAGGCATTAGTCCCGATCATTTTGTCCTGGTTCCAGAACCGGGACTAAAGGCCCTCTGGAACCAGGACAGATGCCCTGTTTTCTACTAGTGTTGATACTGCTTTGGATGCATGCCGTCTGTTTCGTTCATACGTTGCTGGTCCTCCCGTGCCTCCGGTGTATCTTTTGTCTTCCCATACACGTCCAAGAAGCCTAGCAGGTTCACGCAAAGATTCTTCGTCACGTGCATCACGTCGATTGCAGAGCGGACCTCTAGGACTTTCCAATAGGGTAGCTCCCAAAATATAGATTTCTTCTTCCACATGGGTGCGTGTCCGTTAGCGTCATTCGGAACAGATTGTCCGCCATGACCCATTCCAAAGATTACTTTTAAATCCTTGACCATATCAAATATATCATCACCAGTACGGTGGCCAGGCTTCTTCCGGTGATCTGCCTCACTTTGAAATGCTTGCCTTTCTTTCTTAAGAGATGCCTGATCGGAAGAAATCGACGATGTCCCGGGTACACATTCTTCTTACATTTATCCAAATATATACTTTCAGTCTCATCTAAACAGTGCATGCATGCATTGTATCCCTTATTTGTCTGTCCTGAAAGGTTACTAAGAGCAGGCCAATCATTGATGGTTACAAACAGCAACGCTCGTAGGTCAAATTCCTCCTATTTGTGCTCATCCCACACATGTACACCTTTTATATCCCACAACTGTAAAAGTTCTTCAACTAATGGTCTTAGGTACACATCAATGTCGTTGCCGGGTTGCTTAGGGCCTTGGATGAGCACTGGCATCATAATGAACTTCCGCTTCATGCACAACCAAGGAGGAAGGTTATAGATACATAGAGTCACATGCCAGGTGCTATGACTGCAGCTCTGCTCCCCAAAAGGATTCATGCCATATGTACTTAGACCAAACAATAAGTTCCTTGTGGCATCTGCAAAGTTCGGCCAATTTCTCTCAATTTTTCTCCACTGCGACCCATCAGCGGGTACTCTCAACATCGCGTCTTTCTTACGGTCTTCTTTGTGCCATTGCAACAACTTGGCATGCTCTTTGTTTTGGAACAAACGTTTCAACCGTGGTATTATAGGAGCATACCATATCACCTTGGCAGGAACCCTCTTCCTGGGGCGCTCGCCCTTGTAACACCCCTATGTAATGAGCACAGTGATCCTCTGTTAATCGTGCCAAGTCGTCATCATTTGCAATGCTTGATCATAGTAGTTTAATATCTCATTCCAAATTCTGCCACTGGATTCAAATTCAAATGCAAGTGAAATTTGGAGTTGCACAAAAGTTGCTGGAAAAATGTTCATTATTTAGCAAATATTCCAAAACAAATTGTTGTTCAGGAAAACAACATCATCAAGTTGCTAAGATAAGCATTAGCATTTAATCCAGTGCAATTCCAGCAATTATAAATGCATATCCAATTATGCAAAATCCATTTGGATTCCTCTGCCTCCCAAAATAATTCTGGCATTGTCTAATAATGCAAAGAAATTAATGGGCTAAGTTCCACATTTTTCTTAGCTCATTTGGGTGCCCCAAATAATCCTTTTTCCTCTCTGTTAAAAAAAAACTGCAAAACAGAAAAAGGAAAAAGGGGAGTTGGACCTTACCTGCTACTGGGCCAAGTCAGCCCAGCCCACCTCACTGTTCGTCCTCAACTGCTCCAACCTCGCTGTCGTCTCCCCTGCATCCGGCGCGTACGGCGGCCGTCCACCGCTCGCCACGGCATCGGAGCAGGTGGGGCGAGGGGATAAGCCTCCCCCGAGCCATCTTCCCTGGTCTCCCTCGCTATTCCTCTTCCTCCCTCTCCCTCGCCAGCGCTCGCACCCTTCTCTCTATCCCGAACGCCGCCGCCGCCGCCCGACTCCATTACGACGGCCACCGACTCCCTCTCGCCTCTCCGACCGCTTCATCATCGTCGCCAACGTCTCCCTCTTCTTCCTCGACCTCGCATTCGAGCCGGAGAATGCTGTAGCCCGCGGATCGAGCCGCGCCCGTCGTCGGCATCTCCGGCGAACACCGGCGACTGCGGCCTCCCTCTGCGCTACCGAACACTCGAGGGGCCCTCTTGCGCCCTCACGGTGAGCTCCGCGTCTCCTCCTCCTTCTCTCCTACTCGCTTTCGAGCTGGCTAGCCGCCGCTGCTACTGCCGAGCTCCGGCTGCCGCCATTGCCGGCGAACTCCTCGCTTTCGTACCGTTTTTGCTCGAATGCATGGCTCCGACGAGATCGCGAGGTCCTGTAGAGCTCGCCTGCATAGTTAATTCGCTCGAGCATGTCACGTAGCCGCTTTTCCGGAGAAGCCCGAAGTCCGGCCGCCGCACGCGAGCTCGCTGTCGACTGCTCCGACCACCTCCGCCCCTGCCGTAGCTCCCGTTCGACGCGGCAATCTTTGCCCGTTCGAATGCACCCGAGAACGCCCGATTTGGCGTTGTGTAGGGGAAATCCGAGCCTCGCCGGCGAAACGGCCGCCACGGAGAGCTCGCCGAAGCTTTTTCCGGCGAGGCGTCCGCCGTGGCAGGGCGTGGGGCCCGCCCACAGACGCTGACAGTGGGTCCCCGACGCCGTTTGACCGCGTTGACTCCGGTCAATGGCGCGCGCACTGTTCACCAGCCACTGACCAGTGGGCCCTCCCGATTAGTTTAACTAATTAACCGTTTTTAATTAATCCTAACTTAATTAGCTAGTTAGTGTCACTGACAAGCTGGGCCCACCAGTTAATTAACTCAGATTAGTTTAAGTTAATTCTGTTTTAACTCTCTGAGGCTGACAGGTGGGTCCCACCTGGGACTGTTTGCCCAGTCAGCTGGTCAGCCGACTGATGACGCAGGGATGACGTCAGCATGACGTCATATTCCTGTTTTGACTTTTCTGTTAATTTAAATAATTCCAGAAATAGTTTAAAACTTTGGAAAATCATAGAAAATTAACCGTAGCTCGGATCGAAAAACTTTCTACATGAAAGTTGATCAGAGAAATCCCACAAATCCGATCGTGCCATCTGTTTTCTTGTCGGGACCCTCTACGTAGGTGAACCCACAACTTTTTGCCGGTTTCCGGTAGATGAATAGTGCATACATACCGGTTAATAATTCCAACTTAAATCCTAAAATAACTAAAATGGTTTAGTAATACATTTAGGCAACCCTGCACTGCATCTTAGCATGTCATGCTCTGTGTTGCATCTGTTGCTTTTATTTATTGATTCTTCCCCCTCTTCTTCTCCGATAGCCCTTGAGACCGACGCAGCTCAGGAGACTGATGACACCACTGACAATCCCTCTTTTGCCGCAGAGCTTCCTGGCAATCAACCCCCCTTGACGCATGCCTATATCACCTATTCTCTCTCCCTCCTGCTTGCATTAGAAATTGCTACTGCTATTGTTTTATCCTATTCTGATGCATAGCCTATCCTTGTAACTGTTGTTGATACCTGCCTGTTATCCAAAATGCTTAGAATAGGTTGGATGGTAGTGAACCATTTGTGGCCCCTCTCCCTTGCTGTAGTTGCCCCGCTTTAGTATCTGTGTTCCGATCGATGTGCTCGAATGGACTGAGAACTTCACAACACCACACCCCCTAAGTTGCCCGACTCTGCAGAGCCGGCATCGAGTGCCGAGGGTGATACCTCTTATCTCACATCGATGATGCCTCTGTAGTACAGCTAGTCGGTTGTGGGATACCGAGGGTGATTCCTCTTCCCATCTCCGACAAAGCTTGTGTCGTGCAACCCCGCTAGTGTGAATACCATCGAGGGTGATTCCTCCGGGTTCACTGTGACGGGAACATCGAGTTGGAATCCCACGAGGGTGATTCCTCGGATTCCTTCTTGATGTGATAGACACACGGTTACCTTACTTTACTACGGATACTTACCGGTTGCCCCTTTATTGTTACTGTTAATGTGGGACTGAAGGGACAGGTGGTACCACCCGGTAGAGGTGGACCTGAGATCCCGACGGCCCCTGGGAAGATGGGTTGACCTGGAGGGTACCCGCGAGATATTTACGAGGCGCGGCCGGGCAGGCGGACCGTGGGCCTGGCCCTTGCCGCAAGTCCTCGAGACGGGGCGACGGGACCACAGAGTGTGGAGCAACCGATTGTCACCGCGAGCTCCTAATGCACTAATGGGATTAGGATATGTAATCTGAGTAGGCCTTTGGCCTTTTCGCACTAACCAGCACGCGGGATGGTATGGGGCGGCGTCGTATGTATCAGCCGAAGCTCTTCAGACGTCAGCGATTGAGCGGCGCGCGCCGGGTTGGTCTGGTAAAGCCTGCGCTTGTATTAAGGGGGCTAGGACTGCTCGCCGGCCGCGTACGCAACGCGCAGGAGTGCAAAGGGCGATGGGCCCAAGGCCCCTGAGTGCTTAGGATTTAGACCGGCGTGCTGGCCTCTCTGTTGAGCCTAGGTGGGGCTACGACGTGTCGATCACCCGAGGCCGGACATCACCAGGAACAAGGGTGTGCGGCCAGAGGGATCGAGCGTGTTGGGTAAGTTGGTGCACCCCTGCAGGGAAGTATATCTATTCGAATAGCCATGTCCACGGTAGCAGGATGCTCGGAAAATATCCCGATCCTCTACAACTAGAAATGGTTTGAATATATTGGCTCCGGGATTGCTTTCTCGCAGGGAATCGAGGAAGGATCTCTGGGCGAGATTGCTACTTGTGCTTATACTATACTTATGAACTAATCTGCACTCTTCTATTGCTGCAAGACCCTGAAGATGCTAGTCTTCGATAGGCTGGGCTTTTCCCTTCTATTCTGGCATTTCTGCAAATCAGTCCACATATACAGCCTTCCTTTGATAATGTTGCATATTTAGAATAGATCTGATGTCAGTCTTGCTGAGTACTTTGGATGAGTACTCACGGTTGCTTTGCTTCCTTTTTCCCCAAACCCGATTGATGCGACCAGATGACGGAGCCCAGGAGCCAACTTCTCCAGCCGACGTCGACTACGGCTACTACTACTACCCCGCTGGCGAGTACTACTACGAGGAGCCCTCCGACGACCAGGAGTAGTTAGGAGGCACCCAGGCAGGAGGCCTGCGCCTTTCGATCTGTGTTTTATTTTGCCCCGCCTTCTTAAAGGCCTATTCTGCCTAACTTTGTATTTGTACCCAGATACCTGATGCTTCCACTAATGGTTGTATGACATCGAGCTTTTGTATTCGAGCCCTCGAGGCCCTTGGCTTGTAATATAAAGCTTGTATTATTTTATTTGTGTTTAGAGTTGTGTTGTGATATCTTCAAGTGAGTCCTTAGGCTTGATCGTGTACACTTGCGTGTATGATTAGTGCACGATTAAGTCGGGGCCGTCACAAGTTGGTATCAGAGCCGACTGCCTGTAGGATCCCCCTTTCCAACTCCTTGGCCGAAGTTGAGTCTAGTACTTGCAAAACGATTTTTCTAACATGGCTGTGTGGCTTACGGGCCCACGTCGCCAATGGGTGGTATTAGGATCTTTTATTCCTCATCTATACTCTGGGATTCTGTTCTCTCTCCCTTTCGGGTTAAATGATTTTGCTAACACTGACATTAGGTTCTCAAAATCGTATTCACCCGGAGAGCTGGATTATCTGTAACTAATCTTCTCGTTTGAACTGGTTAATCTGATAACCATCTTTTCCTTTCCATTTGGTTTGTTTAACCTTTCCTTTCCCAGTTATCATGTGTTTCTCACACTGTCTTTTGACATCTGCACTGTCTTATTTCAGATGCGTCCCGCAAGGCAGCTAGTCCGTCTGACCGTGGCTAGTGATGCGACTGGGTTTCCGGCCATTTTGGTCGAGCTCTTGACCAGGCTGGGATATCGCTGGTATCCCGAGTACACTGTTTACGAGGATTACCGCGAGTTCAACCAGGAGCAGTACCATGCTGAGGTTCGCATCTTTGATCGGCAGGACCGCTCCATCATGGAGTTGCACACCTTCCATGGTGTTGGAGTAACTGCTGATATGGTTGTCCATGATGCTGCCTACACTGCTATTGCCCATCTCCGTAGAGAGCACAACAGTCGCTTGGAGGAGACCGCTTTCAGATACATCCCGTATGCTCCTGCTGGGGATGGGACTGGATACTACACTGCTACTTGTGCTCCTTACGTGCTGCGTCGCTATGACCCGCAGGTTAAGGTACAGCACATCCATGCTCTGGACCGCACTGCTCGAGCTCTTGCTGTCGAGTTGTACGCCACTCGTGGTCGTCTTTACGACGCTCTGACACAGTTGCTGCCAGCAGTCAGTGCACGGATGCACCCAGAGTACATTCTTTACCCGCGCAGGACGGAGATGCCACCAGGTCTTGAGTGGCCTGCTGTTGGAGGTTTTATCCCTCCACGTGGTCCTCTCCTCCCAGTTCGGGACCAGGTTCTGCACCAGAGTGTTCACGGAGCACAGGATCCTTCCTTCGAGAGTACCCTGCCTCGTCACGTGCAGTTACCTAGGTTCAGTGGTTTTCCCCGACGTTGATGTAGCATATCGCTATGTCTCGTTGTTGTATCCCTCCACCGCGTGCCTGCGTGCCGCCTAGTTGTCTAGCTTTTCTTATGCTGTTGTAACGCTGGTCTGTAACCGAACCTAAGTATGGATCTGTATGTCATGATGACCATGTTGATGTATTTATTGCACTTCCTTTCTGTCGTGCATGTCACTTCATGAATGAATCCATACTACTGCAAATGCTCGTTGCTAAAATACCCCCCTGTTGAATTTTAGCAGGATGGTTGGGCCAACAGGACGTGGCCGTGGTGCCAACAATCCACCACCGCCTGACTATATGGCAGCCATGATGCAACAGTTTGAAGTGCACCGTCAGTTTATGCAAGGCCTGATGGATCAGTTTCCACGTCCCAATGCCAACCAGCAGCCAGCTTCAATTACTTTGCCAGAGTTTGTGCGTATGAATCCAACCATTTACCGCAACTCAGCTCAGCCGCTAGACGCTGATGACTGGCTCTGCGACATTTTCTTCGAGATGGAGTCTGTGGATGTGGCCCCTGCCAACTATGTTACCTTCGCCTCCTACTTCCTGAAGGGACCCGCAGCACAATGGTGGGACACTCACAGACAGACCTTAGCTCCTGGAACTATCATCACCTGGGTGGAATTCAAGGCAGCTTTCCGTGCCCGTTACATTCCTCAGGGAGTTATGGACCGGAAGAAGCGTGAGTTCCGTAATCTTACTCAAGGCAGTAGGTCTGTGGAAGCTTATCAGCGGGAATTTCTGGAGCTTTCTCGTTATGCTGAAGAGGACATTGCTACCGATGCACGTAGACATGAGAAGTTCCGTGAAGGGCTCCATCCTGACATCAAGCTCGCTCTGCTAGTCCAAGACTTTGCTGACTTCGCCACCTTGGTGAACAAGGCTATCCAAGGTGAGACAGGTCTCAAGGATCATAAGGATGCTCTCAAGCACACACGTGAAGCGGGCTCATCTTCGGGCTCGTCTTCCCAGAAGCGCCGCATATGGATCCCCCAAAGCATGTACCGTCCAGCTGTACCTGTTCAGAGGCCATCGTATGTTGCACCGTGTATGCCTCCTCCACCGCCAAGACAGTTCAGGCCTACAGCTCCAATGCTCCGAGCTCCTGCTCCACGTCCCGACAATGGACTCTGCTTCAAGTGTGGCCAGCCAGGTCACTGTGCCCGAGACTGCTCTCAGAGTCAGAATCAGCTCGTGCTTCCTCCTGCTGGCCATGGAAATGGCCGTGGTATTAATCAGCCTCGCAATTATAATGCCAGACCTTCTTATGGTCGTGGGCAGGCTTATCACGTCAACATGGCTGAAGCTCAGGATCAACCCGAGACTGTGATGGGTACTCTCCTTGTTAATTCAGTGCCTGCATCTGTTTTATTTGATTCAGGAGCATCGCATTCATTCATGTCAGAACATTTTGCACTCTTGCATGACATTAAATGTGAAATGCTGCACCATCCGTTAGTGGTGAACACTCCCGCGGGCCAATGCCAAACCGCCCTGTTCAGCCCCGATGTCACTATTGATATTGAAGGGTTGGAGTTTCGTGCTTTTCCCATTATTCTGAAGTCATCCAAGATTGACCTCATTCTGGGAATGGATTGGTTGAAGGCTCATTACGCCTCGATCAATTGTGCCACAAAAGTTGTACACCTCCTGCACCCATCAGATGAGCTAGTAAATTACCATGCTCATGTCGTTCAAAATGCCGAAGCTCAGATCTATGCACTGAATGCGTTGAACGCTTCTCCTCTTGAGGGGATAGAAAATATTCCAATTGTTCGCGACTTCCAGGATGTCTTTCTGGAAGAACTTCCAGGAGTACCCCATGTTAGAGCTGTCGAGTTTGTCATCGACCTTAAACCAGGCACAACTCCTATTGCGAAGCGTCCTTATAAGATGCCTCCGCATGAACTTCTCGAGCTTAAGGAGGAACTCGATAAATCACTTCAAAAGGGTTTCATTCGTCCAAGTTCTTCGGCCTGGGGAGTACCTTCTCTCTTTGTCAAGAAGAAAGATGGTACGAACCGATTGGTCCAAGATTACCGACCGATCAACCAAGCCACCATTCAGAACAAGTATCCGCTTCCTCGGATCAATGACCTGTATGACCAACTGGCTGGATCGTCAGTGTTCTCTAAACTCGACTTGAGGTTGGGTTATCATCAGATCCGTGTCCGTGAAGAGGATATCCCCAAGACTGCCTTTGTTACTCGCTATGGCTCTTATGAGTACACTGTCATGTCTTTCGGCTTAACAAATGCACCAGCAACGTTCTCCCGCCTGATGAATTACATCTTCATGGATTACCTTGACAAATTCGTCGTGGTTTATCTAGATGATATTCTGGTTTATTCCAAGAATAAGGAAGAACACGCTGAACATCTTCGATAGGTTCTGGAAAAGCTTCGAGAGCACCAGTTATATGCCAAGTATTCCAAGTGTGAATTCTGGTTATCTGAAGTAACCTACCTTGGTCATGTGATTTCCAAGGATGGAATTGCTGTCAACCCAGAACGAGTTCAGGCTATACTTGACTGGACTCCTCCGAAGAACGTCAAGCAAGTCAGAAGTTTTCTCGGCCTTGCAAGCTACTGTCGTCACTTTGTCGAGAACTTCTCAAAGATTGCCAAGCCTCTGACTAATCTGCTTCACAAAGGCGTAAAGTTTGAGTGGACAGATAAATGTCAGGAATGTTTCCAGACCCTCAAGGACAAGCTCACTTCTGCTCCAGTGCTTGCTCCTCCGGATTCTCGCAAGGATTTTGTGATCTATTGCGACGCCTCTCGCCAAGGATTAGGCTGTGTCCTGATGCAAGAACGAAGAGTAATTGCTTATGCCTCACGACAGTTGCGTCCTCACGAAGAGAATTATCCAGTGCATGATCTTGAACTTGCTGCAGTGATATATGCGTTGAAGCTGTGTAGACATTACCTCCTTGGTAACCGATGTGAGATATATACTGATCATCAAAGTCTGAAGTATTTGTTTACTCAGCTGGATCTCAATCTCCGCCAACAGCGATGGTTGGAAACAATTACGGTCTATGACTGTGGTATTTCCTATACCCCTGGCAAGGCTAATGTGATGGCTGATGCCTTGAGCCGCAAGTCCAATTGTAACAACCTCATGGTTCAGCGAGCTCAGCCTCATCTGTATGAAGAATTGCGCCAACTGAACCTCCACATTGTTCCACAGGCTTCTCTAAATACCCTTGCTATACAGCCAGATCTTCTGAATGCTGTTAAGCATGCACAAGCTAAAGATGCTGAAGTTGATCTCATGAAAAGAGATCTCCACGTTGAAAAGTACAGAGATTTCTCGCTTGCTGAAGATGGAACCCTGTATTTCAAAGACCGCATTGTGGTACCTCGGTTCGAATTGATGACTGACAAGGTTATGAAGGAGGATCATGATACACCACTGTCTATTCATCCGGGTAGCACGAAGATGTATCGTGATCTCCGACAAAGGTACTGGTGGTCTAGAATGAAGCAGGATATTGCCCGATATGTTGCTGAATGTGACGTTTGTCGTCGCGTGAAAGCAGAACATCAGAAGCTTGCTGGAATTCTGCAACCGCTCCCTATTCCTTTATGGAAATGGGATAAGGTTCAAATGGATCTCATTACTGGCCTTCCCAAGTCACAGAAGGGTCACGATGCTATTCTTGTCGTCGTCGACCAACTCTCCAAAGTTGCACACTTTCTACCAGTCAAGGAGACGATCACTGTTAGTCAGTTAGCAGAGTTATATATCTCCAGGATTGTATCACTCCACGGTATTCCGAAGGAGATCAGTTCGGACCGTGGCAGCCTCTTCACCTCACACTTCTGGAATAGTTTCCAACAAGCTATGGGAACTCATATTACTTGGAGTACAGCTTATCACCCCCAGTCTCAAGGCCAAGTGGAACGAGTGAATCAAGTGCTTGAAGATATGTTGCGTGCTTGTGTTATATCATTTGGCAAGAAGTGGGAAGAATCTCTCCCGTATGCCGAATTCTCTTACAACAACAGCTATCAAGCCAGTCTGAAAATGGCCCCCTTCGAGGTTCTTTATGGACGTAAGTGTCGAACCCCTCTGAATTGGTCAGAAACTGGGGAACGGCCGCTCATTGGTCCGGATATTATCTAACACGCAGAAGAGCAAGTCCGTGTTGTTCGCGAAAATCTCAAGGCGGCCCAGGACCGCTAGAAGAGCAACTATGATCGCAAACGATGGGGATTGACCTATCAACCTGGTGATCAAGCTTATCTGCGTGTCACTCCTATGAAGGGCACTCACCGTTTCGGAATCAAGGGCAAGTTAGCTCCTCGCTACATCGGCCCCTTCCGCATTCTCGCCAGACGTGGACATGTGGCATATAAATTGGAGTTGCCGCCGCAATTCTCCCACATCCACAATGTCTTCCATGTGTCGCAACTTCGCCGTTGCTTCAAGGAATCTCCGCACCGAGCTGTGGATCATGAGATGCTTGATTTGCAAGATGATCTATCTTATAAGGAGCATCCGATCCGCATTCTCGATCAAGCTGAACGTCGCACCCGCCAGAAGACTACTAATTTCCTGAAAGTGCGGTGGTCAAATCATACTGAAGCTGAAGCCACTTGGGAACGCGAGGATCGTCTTCGGGAGGAATACCCCGATCTCTTTCCTTCTACCTCCTGAATTCTCGGGACGAGAATTTCTTTTAGAGGAGGAGAATTGTAACACCCCTATGTAATGAGCACAGTGATCCTCTATTAATCATGCCAAGTCGTCATCATTTGCAATGCTTGATCACAGTGGTTTAATATCTCATTTCAAATTCTGCCACTGGATTCAAATTCAAATGCAAGTGAAATTTCGAGTTGCACAAAAGTTGCTGGAAAAATGTTCATCATTTAGCAAATATTCCAAAACAAATTGTTGTTCAGGAAAACAACATCATCAAGTTGCTAAGATAAGCATTAGCATTTAATCCAGTGCAATTCCAGCAATTATAAATGCATATCCAATTATGAAAAATCGATTTGGATTCCTCTGCCTCCCAAAATAATTCTGGCATTGTCTAATAATGCAAAGAAATTAATGGGCTAAGTTCCACATTTTTCTTAGCTCATTTGGGTGCCCCAAATAATCCTTTTTCCTCTCTGTTAAAAAAACTGCAAAACAGAAAAAGGAAAAAGGGGAGTTGGGCCTTACCTGCTACTGGGCCAAGTCAGCCCAGCCCACCTCACTGTTCGTCCTCAACTGCTCCAGCCTCGCTGTCGTCTCCCCCGCATCCGGCGCTTACGGCGGCCGTCCACCGCTCGCCACGGCACCGGAGCAGGTGGCGCGAGGGGATAAGCCTCCCCCGAGCCATCTCCCCTGGCCTCCCTCGCCATTCCTCTTCCTCCCTCTCCCTCGCCAGCGCTCGCCCCCTTCTCTCTATCCCGAACGCCGCCGCCGCCGCCCGACTCCATTGCGACGGCCACCGACTCGCTCTCGGCTCTCCGACCGCTTCATCATCGTCGCCGACGTCTCCCTCTTCTTCCTCGACCTCGCATTCGAGCCGGAGAATGCCGTAGCCCGCGGATCGAGCCGCGCAAGTCGTCGGCATCTCCGGCGAACACCGGCGACTGCGGCCTCCCTCTGCGCTACCGAACACTCGAGGGGCCCTCTTGCGCCCGCACGGTGAGCTCCGCGTCTCCTCCTTCTTCTCTCCTGCTCGCTTTCGAGCTGGCTAGCCGCCGCTACTACTGCCGAGCTCTGGCTGCCGCCATTGCCGGCAAACTCCTCGCTTCCGTACCGTTTTTGCTCGAATGCATGGCTCCGACGAGATCGCGGGTTCCCGTAGAGCTCGCCTGCGTAGTTAATTCGCTTGAACATGTCGCGTAGCCGCTTTTCCGGAGAAGCCCGAAGTCCGGCCGCCGCACGCGAGCTCGCCGTCGACTGCTCCGACCACCTCCGCCCCTGCCGTAGCTCCCGTTCGACGCGGCGTTCTTTGCCCGTTCGAATGCACCCGAGAACGCCCGATTTGGCGCTGTGTAGGGGAAATCCGAGCCTCGCCGGCGAAACGGCCGCCGCGGAGAGCTCGCCGGAGCTTTTTCCGGCAAGGCGTCCGACGTGGCAGGGCGTGGGGCCTGCCCACAGACGCTGACAGTGGGTCCCCGACGCCGTTTGACCGCGTTGACTCCGGTCAACGGCGCGCGCACTGTTCACCAGCCACTGACCAGTGGGCCCTCCCGATTAGTTTAACTAATTAACCGTTTTTAATTAATCCTAACTTAATTAGCTAGTTAGTGTCACTGACAAGCTGGGCCCACCAGTTAATTAACTCAGATTAGTTTAAGTTAATTCTGTTTTAACTCTCTGAGGCTGACAGGTGGGTCCCACCTAGGACTGTTTGACCAGTCAGCTGGTCAGCCGACTGCTCACGCAGGGATGACGTCAGCATGACGTCATATTCCTGTTTTGATTTTTTTGTTAATTTAAATAATTCCAGAAATAGTTTAAAACTTTGGAAAATCATAGAAAATTAACCGTAGCTCGGATCGAAAAACTTTCTACATGAAAGTTGATTAGAAAAATCCCACGAATCCGATCGTGCCATCTGTTTTCTTGTCGGGACCCTCTACGTAGGTGAACCCGCAACTTTTTGCCTGTTTCCGGTAGATGAATAGTGCATACATACCGGTTAATAATTCCAACTTAAATCCTAAAATAACTAAAATGGTTTAGTAATACATTTAGGCAACCCTGCACTGCATCTTAGCATGTCATGCTCTGTGTTGCATCTGTTGCTTTTATTTATTTTTTCTTCCCCCTCTTCTTCTCCGATAGCCCTCGAGACCGATGCAGCTCAGGAGACCGACGACACCACTGACAATCCCTCTTTTGTCCCTCTCCCTTGCTGTAGTTGCCCCGCTTTAGTATCTGTGTTCCGATCGATGTGCTCGAATGGACTGAGAACTTCACAACACCACACCCCCTAAGTTGCCCGACTTTGCAGAGCCGGCATCGAGTGCCGAGGGTGATACCTCTTATCTCACATCGATGATGCCTCTGTAGTACAGCTAGTCAGTTGTGGGATACCGACGGTGATTCCTCTTCCCCATCTCCGACAAAGCTTCTGTCGTGCAACCCCGCTAGTGTGAATACCATCGAGGGTGATTCCTCCGGGTTCACTGTGACTGGAACATCGAGTTGGAATCCCACGAGGGTGATTCCTCGGATTCCTTCTTGATGTGATAGACACACGGTTACCTTACTTTACTACTGATACTTACCGGTTTCCCCTTTACTGTTACTGTTAATGTGGGACTGAAGGGACAGGTGGTACCACCCGGTAGAGGTGGACCTGAGATCCCGACAGCCCCTGGGAAGACGGGTTGACCTGGAGGGTACCCGCGAGATATTTACGAGGCGCGGCCGGGCAGGCGGACCGTGGGCCTGGCCCTTGCCGCAAGTCCTCGAGACGGGGCGACGGGACCACAGAGTGTGGAGCAACTGATTGTCACCGCGAGCTCCTAATGCACTAATGGGATTAGGATATGTAATCTGAGTAGGCCTTTGGCCTTTTCGCACTAACCAGCACGCGGGATGGTATGGGGCGGCGTCGTATGTATCAGCCGAAGCTCTTCAGACGTCAGCGATTGAGCGGCGCGCGCCGGGTTGGTCTGGTAAAGCCTGCGCTTGTATTAAGGGGGCTAGGACTGCTCGCCGGTCGCGTACGCAACGCGCAGGAGTGCAAAGGGCGATGGGCCCAAGACCCCTGAGTGCTTAGGATTTAGACCGGCGTGCTGGCCTCTCTGTTGAGCCTAGGTGGGGCTACGACGTGTCGATCACCCGAGGCCGGACATCACCAGGAACAAGGGTGTGCGGCCGGAGGGATCGAGCGTGTTGGGTAAGTTGGTGCACCCCTGCAGGCAAGTATATCTATTCGAATAGCCGTGTCCACGGTAGCAGGACGCTCGGAAAATATCCCGATCCTCTACAACTAGAAATGGGTTGAATATATTGGCTCCGGGATTGCTTTCTCGCAGGGAGTCGAGGAAGGATCTCGGGGCGGGATTGCTACTCGTGCTTATACTATACTTATGAACTAATCTGCACTCATCTATTGCTGCAAGACCCAGAAGATGCTAGTCTTCGATAGGCTAGGCTTTTCCCTTCTATTCTGGCATTTCTGCAAATCAGTCCACATATACAGCCTTCCTTTGATAATGTTGCATATTTGGAATAGATCTGATGTCAGTCTTGCTGAGTACTTTGGATGAGTACTCACGTTTGCTTTGCTTCCTTTTTCCCCAAACCCGATTGATGCGACCAGATGACGGAGCCCAGGAGCCAGCTGCCCCAGCCGACGTCGACTACGGCTACTACTACTACCCCGCTGGCGAGTACTACTACGAGGAGCCCTCCGACGACCAGGAGTAGTTAGGAGGCACCCAGGCAGGAGGCTTGCGCCTTTCGATCTGTGTTTTATTTTGCCCCGCCTTCTTAAAGGCCTATTCTGCCTAACTTTGTATCTATACCCAGATACTTGATGCTTCCGCTGATGCTTGTATGACATCGAGCTTTTGTATTCGAGCCCTCGAGGCCCCTGGCTTGTAATATAAAGCTTGTATTATTTTATTTGTGTTTAGAGTTGTGTTGTGATATCTTCAAGTGAGTCCTTAGGCTTGATCGTGTACACTTGCGTGTATGATTAGTACATGATTAAGTCGGGGGCGTCACAACCCTCAACATCACCAGGGTCATCGCGACTGATCTTATAGCGCAATGCACCGCATACCGGACATGCATTCAAATTCTCGTACTCACCGCGGTAGAGGATGCAGTCATTAGGGCATGCATGTATCTTCTGCACCTCTAATCCTAGAGGGCAGACAACCTTCTTTGCTTCGTACGTACTGTCGGGCAATTCGTTATCCTTTGGAAGCGTCTTCTTTATCATTTTCAGCAACTTTTCAAATCCCTTGTCAGATACACCATTCTCTGCCTTCCATTGCAGCAATTCCAGTGTTGTACCCAGCTTTTTCTTGTCATATTCGCAATTTGGGTACAACAATTTTTTGTGATCCTCTAACATGCGCTCCAACTTCAACCTCTCCTTTTCACTTTCGTAGTTTCTCTTTGCATCAACAATGGCCCGACCAAGATCATCAGCGGGCTTATCTGATGCCTCTTCTTCAGCTTCCCCCATTGTAGTACCATCGTATTCAGGGAACCTAGGATAGTTGTCATCATCCTCTTCTTCTTCATTGTATTCCATTATAACCCCTCTTTCTCCGTGCTTGGTCCAACAGTTATTGCCGGACATGAAACTGGACTGAAGCAGGTGGCTGTGAAGGATTTTTGAGGTAGAGTAATCCTTATTATTCTTACAGACACCACATGGACAACACATAAAACCATTTCGCTTGTTTGCCTCAGCCACACGCATAAAATTATGCTGGCCATTAATGAACTCGGGAGAGCGTCGGTCATCGTACATCCATTGCCGGCTCATCTTCATTACACAACATCGAAGTGACCAAATTAATACAAGTTCATCACATTAAAACCAAAGTAGAGTAGTGACCAAATGTTATTACTGCAAAAATATATACATAAAGTTCATACATACTTCTCATAAAACAACATACAACTATCTAAAGCAATTAAATGCAACAACAAATGCGATCAAAATCTCAACTAAGGTAATAATTGATCCAACAGCATAATGATACCAAGCCTCTTTATTAATGGCTTATTCTCTAATCTTTCTAATCTTCAAGCGCATTGCATCCATCTTGATCTTGTGATCATCGACGACATCGGCAACATACAACTCCAATTTCATCTTCTCTTCTTCAATTCTTTTCAATTTTTCTTTCAAATAACCGTTTTCTTTTTCAACTAAATTTAACTTCTCGACAAGAGGGTCGGTTGCAATTTCCGGTTCACATACCTCCTAGATAAAAATATCTATGTCAACTTGATGGGCATAATTGTCATAAACACGAAATGAAACAAATAGTTATAAAAGATAATATACCACATCCGAATCATAAACCGGACGAGGGCCGACGGGGACGGATATCAAAACCATGGCACTATATATAACAAACAATTATACAAGTAAGAAAATTATACAAGTAACTATCTAAATCATACAAATAAGATTTTTTTTTACAAAAAGGATAAGAACAAGAGGCTCACCAAGGTTGTGCCGGCGACGGGACGGCGCGGGCGATCGACGGCGGTGAGGACGGGGACGGGAAGGCACTAAGTAAACCACACCTACACATATGCAAACTAAGAAGTTAATTTGAACTCAAATTGCATATACATCAAATAAACTCCCACATAATTACTCACAAACTAAAACCCACAAATCACTATACTTATAGAGCATGAAACGAGCTAAACTAGCAATGAGAGATGAAAGGATGAAGTTGCTAACCTTTTAGAACCCTTGGATAGATGGGGTGCCTCCAATCTTGACAAATCTTGGCAAAAATGGAGGATGAACTCGAGCTTGGGGAAGGAAACAAAGAGAAGAGAAAGCTTGGACTCGGGCTGGACGAAGCAGCTTTATATAGGGAAGACTTTAGTCCCGGTTGGTGATACCAACCGGGACTAAAGGTCTATCTTTAGTCCTGGTGGGTGATACCAACCGGGACTAAAGGGGCTCGCAGGGGCCCCAGCCTGCCGGAACCCCTTTAGTCCCGGTTGGTATCACCAACCGGGACTAGAGGTCCCATTTGAACCGGGACTAATCCTGGCCGTGCCCCCGTCCGCTCCTAGCCGTTGGAACCGGGACTAATGCTCACATTAGTCCCGGGCCCAAACACGGCCGGGACTAGTGCTCCGGATGAAAGGTCAGTTTTCTACTAGTGTATACCACACATGCACATGAGTTTCCCTCCAAGCCTCGTTGATATTGCAGACTCGAGAATCATTGCAGTTATAGCATGGAACATAAACATTCATTACAAACTCGGAGATACAAAATAACTGTTATTACTGCCTCTAGGGCATATCTCCTACAAGTTCCGGCTGCGAGTCGGGAAGACACAGTTGCCGGTGAAAACCGAGCCGATGGCAGGCGATGACGGCGTTCTGCGTCGTTACTTTGATGAAGGCATCGTCGTGTAACTACTGTCGACCCACTCGTGCTGCTCTGGGAGAAACCCTAGGATCTGGTCTTTCAGATCGGACGATGGCGGTACTGCGGTGTCGTTTTCTCTCTTGGGAGCATCGTTTGTGGAGTAGAGATGGAAGACAGAGGCAGGAGGTGGAACGGCTTCATCTTGCACGGAGCTTTCGGTGAAGATGTCAAGTCATGCCTGGCCGACAGGTGCTACGCTGTGTCATGCCTGGTCGGCAGGTGCTACGCACGACAGGTCTTTCAGAATCTTCGCGTCTGGACGGACGAGCGCTGGGCGGTGGCGCCGTTGGGCGCCGTGGTGGCGTCGATGGATGGACAGACTGACAAGGATGATGCGGATCTCTCTCCTGAAGATGGGTCAGCAGTCCGATGATGATGGCGGCATTTAAAACGTGTGCATGTGGTGTATGCTTTAGGTCTGCTGCACCGGTTGTGGGTTCCGATACGTTATGTGGATGGATCGGCGACGACACCGGTTTTAGATATGGGGAGTGAGAGCACTCCACATTATCCAGTTTTGTAGGTGTGAGTGGTGACTTTGGGTGGCTTGATGTATGTTCTTATTAGACCTTTATTGAATAATAAATAAAGATGGCCGTATGCATCGATTGATGCAGAGGCCGGGGGTCTTAACCTCCTGTTCCAAAAAAAACTAACACTAGCTAATTAATACGAAAAGGTGTGATAGCAACCAGGACTCCAGACACAAGTTATCCTGTACGTTCAGCGTGTTCAAGATTCATGCTGTGCATTGTCAGTTTAATTAAGCAGGCAATTTACAGAGTCAAACAGGGCCGGTCCTAGGCTGCAGCAGACAGAGTACGCCTGGCAACTGTTCCCGACCAGCTTGTCAGGCCGGCTACTATTGCAAGGTGAGATGTTTTGTCAACTCGTTCACACAATGCGTCATGTAATTCTTATCTATCTTTTCTTCTGTTCTTTTTTTGAGTGAAGAGAGAGGAGAAAGGTGAGGAGAGAGGGGGAGCAGCGTTTTGGTGCTCAGGCTCAGCTGCACCTGGTATCACGGATGTTCACTGTTGAGTGGGGATTTGAGAATATGTCAGTCAAAGTCCACGGCGTGGTTCGCTGGAAAAACCAATACGGGTCGTATACCAGAGGGAACAGTGGACTGCTGTTGGCCTCTTTCGTAGCGCGCGCGTGCAATTGGAACAGGTGGCCAATGGTTCCGTCGGCGGTTAGTTCTGATCCGTGGCTTGGGAACGTCAGTTATAACCTGAGCCTGGGTTCAGTCTGTTAGTACAGGACGTCGAAACTTATCGGAACCATGGAAAAATGAGTGCTGGCACGCAGTATGTATTAGGGGCCGTCCCAAGGAATGGACCCCGGCTGTGATAATCATCCACCAGCTCGATAGCACATAGGGGCAGCTTCTGTGCAGCAACACGGTCTGAGGTTAGTGCTCGGATATGGCAGCGAAAACAATGCAGCTCTTTGCTGGATCCCGTCAACAGGTCAGCCATAGCCTTCAGGATTGTTTCTCTCACGGCCGCCCTCAACTTAGATTAAATACCATCGGCATTGCGTTCTGTACTAACATCTGGTGTGGATTTCGGCATTTACATTAGGACGTAGGTTCCAACTGACGGATGGTCGCCGACAGGCAACACCCTTGAACAGTCGGATTGAGTTATGCTGGCGAGAAAAGAACTGTTTTCCATGAGAGAGAGCGACGAAAGTCCTAGGAGGAGAGCCAGGCTGTGAACGGAGAGAGAAGTTGAGGAGCTCTTTCTGTTAGCCCATGTGAGACAGAGAAATGTCAGAAGAGAGAGGCTGTGAGAGAGAAAAATAATAATTGTTTTCCATGAGAGAGGGAGAGAGAGAGAGAGAGAGAGACATGGTGAATCTTGGGAGGAGCGAGTGATTCCACCGTCATTGTTCAAGTACGCCTGCTAAACAAGAACCATTGCAGTGCCTGGCACAGATCCTTGAGACTATTGTTTTGTATGGACGGTGGTGATAGATGCGAGTCCAGGCACCCGGATTCTAAAAGGCTAAGGCACCCGGATTCTAAAAACAAAGGAAACTAGCGAATCTGAAGATCAAGGTATGTGGTTTTAGTTATGAAGTACAAAGGACATGCATTAGATCGATTTGCTCTATTGACCGTGTTGGTACAATCAGCCTTAGCAAACTAGAGAGGACATTTGACTACCTTATGGAATATAGGATGCTACATTTATTGAAGTTTGTCGATTGCGGATTCGATGCTTTGGGGGTATTATTTTTTTCCTCGCTTAGGCATAGATTTGATCTTATATGAGTGTTATTTGACGGCATGTCGATTTATGTATGTGCGTTGTTGTTGGCTATGTGGATCCTATCTATATAGACGCCAGGTGTGCCCTCATTGTATTTGTATCCATTTGATGCTTCATTTTGAGTCAATAAAATTCACCTTTTCACAAAAAAGCTGGTTGCACAGGTGTATCTGTTGGCTTGCTGCAGGTGTCGTTAGTCTATTTGACATGAAAGTCTTAGTATTCTCTCTTGAAGATGACCAACACTATGATTAATTTCTCATACTATGTTGTTATCAACAACATCAAACATATATAGTATGGAAATATGTATTACGATTAATTTTAATGAAACTCATGTGATGTTGTAGATGTTTATATATTTTTCTATAGTCCAGGTCAAACAATATTCAAATAATATGGAATGGAGGAAGTGTTCGCCTATCATTTATCTAGAAACATAACTTATTGTGCCTCAAGAATCTCCGTTACTTGCTTGGGAATTGATACTAGTGGGGGAAAACATCATACGTTAAAGCTAATAATTAAGAAAATGTCTGGAAAAATCTCCTTTAAAAATTCTAAGTTAGCTAATTTTTATACAGGAGAAATAATAACCAGTGCAAAAAAGCATAAATTTTGTTAATAATTCACAGTTAATATTGTTAAATCAACAGATAATCATAAAAAATAGGAATATTAGTGAAAGGAATGAAAATATTTTTGTAGCTTTCTCGAATTCTCCCGGTTTTCTAGTTCTGATTATTTATCTCTACATTTTCTAAAATTTCCAGTTTTAAAATCCATGACATGTCTAACTTTCCCATTATTGTATTTCCCTTTATTATGGTGCTACATGCAGCCGTACGTGCAGAGAATGTCGTGCTCAATGCACCCAACGTAGCTGTCCTCGTGTACCCTGAAGAAAAGTCGTCAACTCGCTTCAATGAATAGTCTTAACGTACCATAGTAGTTGTTAGTCTCGATCTTCTCTGATGCTGGGATCTGGAGGAGTTTTTGTCTTCCAACGACGCAACAGGCACAAATGTGAGCCACAAAATTGATGCAAATTAACGGACAGTACGATAATAGTGGCAGTCTTTTTCGATTGGATCAATAGTGTCCATTGATATTCCGTTGGTGTGATACATACACTGAGAAATGTCAGAAGAGAGAGGACGTGAGAGTGAAAAAAATAATTGTTTTCCGTGAGAGAGAGAGAGAGCGACTGATTCCACCGTCACTGTTCAAGTAGGCCTGCTAAACAAGGACCATTGCAGTGCCTAACACAGATCCCTGAGACTCTTGTTTTGTATGGACGGTGGTGATAGATGCGAGTCCAGGCACCCGGATTCTAAAAGGCCAAGGCACCCGGATTCTAAAAACAAAGGAAACTAGCGAATCTGAAGATCAAGGTATGTTGTTTAGTTATGAATTACAAAGGACATGCATTAGATCGTTTTGCTCTATTGACCGTGTTGCTACTATCGGCCATAGCAAACTAGAGAGGGCATTTGACTACCTTATGGAATCCAGGATTCTACATTTATTAAAGTTTGTCGATTGCGGATTTGATGCTTTGGGGGTACTATTTTTTTCCTCGCTTAGGCACAGATTTGATCTTATATGAGTGTTATTTGACGACATATCTCTTTATGTACGTGCGTTATTGTTGGCTATGTAGATCCTATCGATATAGACGCCAGGTGTGCCCTCATTGTATTTGTATCCATTTGATGCTTCATTTTGAGTCAATAAAATCCACCCTTTCACAAAAAAACTGGTTGCCCAGGTGTATCTGATGGCTTGCTGCAGGTGTCGTTAGTCTATTTGACATGAAAGTCTTAGTATTCTCTCTTAAAGATGGCCAACACTATGATTAATTTCTCATACTATGTTGTTATCAACAACATCAAACATATATAGTATGGAAATATGTATTACGATGAATTTTAATGAAACTTATGTGGTGTTGTAGATGTTTATATATTTTTCTATAGTCCAGGTCAAACAATATTCAAATAATATGGAATGGAGGAAGTGTTCGCCTATCATTTATCTAGAAACATATCTTATTGTTCCTCAAGAATCTCCGTTGCTTGCTTGGGAATTGATACTAGTGGGGGAAAACGTCATATGTTAAAACTAATAATTAAGAAAATGTCTGGAAAAATCCCCTTTAAAACTTCAAACTTAGCAAATTTTTATACAGGGGAAATAATAACCAGTAAAAAAAGCATAAATTTTGTTAATAACCCACAGTTAATATACTTAAATCAACAGATAATCATAACAAATAGGAATATTAGTGAAAGGAATGAAAACATTTTTGTAGCTTTCTCGAATTCTCCCGGTTTTCTAGTTCTGATTATTTATCTCTACATTTTCTAAAATTTCAAGTTTTAAAATCCATGACATGTCTAACTTTTCCATTATTGTATTTCCCTTTATTATGGTGATACATACAGCTGTACGTGCAGAGAATGTCGTGCTCAATGCACCCAACGTAGCTGTCCTCGTGTGCCCTGAAGAAAAGTCATCAACTCGCTTCAATGAATAGTCTTAACATACCATAGTAGTTGTCAGTCTCGATCTTCACTGATGCTGGGATCTGGAGGAGTTTTTGTCTTCCACCGACGCAACAGGCACAAATGTGAGCCACAAAATTGATGCAAATTGACGAACAATACGATAATAGTGGCAGTCTTTCTCGATTGGATCAATAGTGTCCATTGATGCTCCGTTGGTGTGATACATGCACTAAGAAATGTCCGAAGAGAGAGGACGTGAGAGTGAAAAAGCTAATTTTTTTCCATGAGAGAGAGAGAGAGCGAGTGAGTGATTCCACCGTCACTGTTCAAGTAGGCCTGCTAAACAAGAACCATTGCAGTGCCTGACACATACCCCTGAGACTCTTGTTTTGTATGGACGGTGGTGATAGATGCGAGTCCAGGCACCCGGATTCTAAAAGGCCAAGGCACCCGGATTCTAAAAACAAAGGAAACTAGCAAATCTGAAGATCAAGGTATGTGGTTTTAGTTATGAAGTACAAAGGACATGCATTAGATCGTTTTGCTCTATTGACCGTGTTGGTACTATCAGCCATAGCAAACTAGAGAGGGCATTTGACTACCTTATGGAATCTAGGATGCTACATTTATTGAAGTTTGTCGATTGCGGATTTGATTCTTTGGGGGTACTATTTTTTTCCTCGCTTAGGCATAGATTTGATCTTATATGAGTGTTACTTGACGGCATGTCTATTTATGTACGTGCGTTGTTGTTGGCTATGTGGATCCTATCTATATAGACGCCAGGTGTGCCCTCATTGTATTTGTATCCATTTGATACTTCATTTTGAGTCAATAAAATCCACCCTTTGTCAAAAAATCTGGCTGCCCAGGTGTATTTGCTGGCTTGCTGCAGGTGTCGTTAGTCTATTGGACATGAAAGTCTTAGTATTCTCTCTTGAAGATGACCAACACTATGATTAATTTCTCATACTATGTTGTTATCAACAACATCAAACATATATAGTATGTAAATATGTATTACGATCAATTTTAATGAAACTCATGTGGTGTTGTAGATGTTTATATATTTTTCTATAGTCCAGGTCAAACAATTTTCAAATAATATGGAATGGAGGAAGTGTTCGCCTATCATTTATCTAGAATCATAACTTATTGTGCCTCAAGAATCTCCGTTGCTTGCTTGGGAATTGATACTAGTGGGGGAAAACGTCATATGTTAAAACTAATAATTAAGAAAATGTCTGGAAAAATCTCCTTTAAAAATTCTAAGTTAGCAAATTTTTATTAAGGGGAAATAATAACCAGTACAAAAAAGCATAAATTTTATTAATAATCCACAGTTAATATAGTTAAATCAACAGATAATCATAAAAAATAGGAATATTAGTGAAAGGAATGAAAACATTTTTGTAGCTTTCTCGAATTCTCCCGGTTTTCTAGTTCTGATTATTTATCTCTACATTTTCTAAAATTTCCAGTTTTAAAATCCATGACATGTCTAACTTTTCCATTATTGTATTTCCCTTTATTATGGTGCTACATGCAGCCGTACGTGCAGAGAATGTCGTGCTCAATGCACCCAACGTAGCTGTCCTCGTGTACCCTGAAGAAAAGTCATCAACTCGCTTCAATGAATAGTCTTAACGTACCATAGTAGTTGTCAGTCTCGATCTTCACTGATGTTGGGATCTGGAGGAGTTTTTGTCTTCCACCGACGCAACAGGCACAAATGTGAGCCACAAAATTGATGCAAATTGACGAACAGTACGATAATAGTGGCAGTCTTTCTCGATTGGATCAATAGTGTTCATTGATACTTCAGTGGTGTGATACATGCATTGAGAAATGTCAGAAGAGAGATGCCGTGAGAGTGAAAAAAATAATTGTTTTCCATGAGAGAGAGAGAAAGAGAGAGAGAGAGAGATGGTGAATCTTGGGAGGAGCGAGTGATTCCACCGTCACTATTCAAGTAGGCCTGCTAAACAAGAACCATGGTAATATGTCGAATTTCCTGAATTATGTATCCTTCGAGCCATCTATCTTCCCAAAAAATATGAGGACTTGCCATTGCCCACATCAATGAACACGGCTGCTTGGAAGATTTGCCTCGCTTCCAGCGGCGCTAATATGTCGAATTCAGCTCATGGCTGGCCGCCGTCAGTGCATTTCAACCACCAGAAACACGCTCCCAGAGCCACGTTGAGCCATTTGAAGTCCGGAAGCCCTAGTGTAACACCCCTGTAATTATGCTGCAGTGATCCCTGACTAATGATGCCATGTCATCCTAATTTTGCTAAGCTTAATCTCTCCTGGATAAAATTCAAAGTCAAATTCAAATTTAAATTACAAGTCAAATTATTATTTCTTCAAACTGTAAAACTAAAATGTTCGCATTTTAGTATAAATTCCCCTGATCATTCCATGTTGGAACGAACATCATCTGACTCACCAATTAATCCCTAGTGAAATATAAAGTGGTCCAAAAACAACAAAAATAGCCTTTTCAAAATAAGCAAATATTTATACAATTCCAATTTACCTCAAACTTTATGTGTCATTCCATAATATTGTGAAGTATTTAAGTGACAAGTTTCATGATGAACAAAATTCAAATGGTATTTAAATGAAATGCAAAACAGTGGTGAATTAAAGAAAATAGAAAAGAAAACTAAAGAAAAGAATAGGCCCACTGTGCACTTGGGCCGCAAGTGCACAGTGCAGCCAGCCCAGCCCACCCCGGGGTCATCCCCGACCTCGCTACAGGGAGGCAGGGGATCGTGGTGGCCATCCCATGGCGCCCCGGTCTCGTGGCGGCCATCCCCGGCCCCCCCGTTGGATAAGAGCATCGCCGTGACCCCCGTCGACGCCCGTCAAACACTAGCCCCCCACTCACCCTCTCCCTCGCCCGCTCTTCTCTCCCCGCGACAAACCGCCGCCATGGTCGCCATGTCCGACCTCGCCCGCGTGCTCTACGACCTCCTCGCCGCCTAGTAATGCGCCAGGAGCACCGCCAACGTCCGCTGCTCCCTCTCCATCCACGAGCTCGAGCTTGGAGTCCCTACAACGCGTGGATCGGGCGGCTTCATCGCCTACGGTCGCCGCTGCCTCACTGCGGATCCGCGCTCCGGCACGCCCCTGACCCGTCTGAGCTCGCCATCAGCCCTTCCTCGGTGAGCCTCCTTGGTTGCCCTGTTTTCCCCCTTCCTCCCGTTGCCGTAGCCACCGTGCGCCGCCGTGCCGGGGCCCTCTGAGAGCTCGTGCTCACCGCGTCCGCGCGCGCCCATGGCCATGCTCCGCGCCTCTCCCGCTGCTCGCCCCCCCCCCCCCCCCCGCGCTTGGCCACGCTGCCCGCTGCCGCGCTCCCCTGCCGCCCCTAGCGACGCGCGCTGCCGCTGCTCCTCGCTGCTGCTGCCGCCTGCTCCCACTGCTGCTGCTGCCCAAGGCCGCGGGTGCCTCCCGCGCGCGCCCGCCAGAGCCCCCCGCCTCCGCCCGCCGTTGCCCGCGCCTCTTCCTCCGCGCCTGGTGCTGGCGCTCATCGCCGGCGCTCGCAGCTGCTGCCGCAGCCGCTGCGCGCGTGCGTGCCAAGCCGTGGCCAGCCTGGGCCGGCTCCCATGTGGGCCCGCCCATATTTAAAAAAAAGAGAAAAGAAAATAAAAAAATAAAAATAATAAATAAATAAAATAAAATATGAGGCACTGACAGATGGGCCCCATGAACAGTGGCAGTTGACCAGTCAACTGGGCCCCCTGGACCCCACCTGTCATACCCACTGCATAAAATGCTGGGTACACTCCTGTGTACCCCTAGCATTTTATGTTTATTAATTTTCGAATTAAATTAAATCCAGAAATTCCAGAAAATGATTAAAACTTTGAAAAATCATATAAAATAATCTGTAACTCGGATGAAAATAATTTATATATGAAAACTGATCAAAAAAATAAGACGAATCCGAATAGGTCATCCACATACCAGCCACACCCCTCTAACATGATGAAAATTGAACTTTCCCCTCCGGTTCAATATACCGATAATTGCCCGGAGCTCATAAAATATTCCTGGATATTTTCCCGCTCTGTTTAAAATACCTAGCACTGCATTAGGACACCCCTAGCATAACCTACTGGCATGCCGTGCATCTGTGTTGCATCTGTGTGCTTTATATTTACTGTTTCTCCCTCCTCTGTCTTCTCCGGTAGACCCTGCGACTGCTGCCGATGCCCCTGTGATCAACTACGTCACCGACGACCCTTCTTCCCTTTTAGCAAAGCTTCCAGGCAAGCAAAACCCCCTTGATCATTCCTATATTATCCATTCTTTCTCTCCCGTGCTTGCATTAGATTTTGCTACCGTATTTGATTGCTCCTATTCTGATGCATAGCCGGTTTTTGTAACTGTTGTTGATACCTTACCTGCTATCCTAAATGCTTAGTATAAGCTGGTTAGTGATACATCAGTGGCCCCACACCCTTGTCCGTGTTGCCCTGCCTTGCTACCGGATGACTCGATCAACGTGATCGATGTACAGAGACCGAACACAGCACCGCACAACCCCTTAGTTGTACGACTCTGTAGGGCTACTATCGAATGCCGAGGGTGATACCTCCTACCTCACTCCTGATGATATCTCTGTAGCGTAGCTAGTCGGTTGTGGGTTACTGAGGGTGATTCCTCTTTCACCACCTCCGATGAGGCCTCTGTGGTGCAACACCTCAAGTGTGAACCCATCGAGGGTGATTCCTCCAAGTTCACCTTGAGGGTTACATCGAGTGGGAATCCATTGTCGGATTCCCCATGATGTTATGGACACACGGGTACTTTAACCTTCACCTCAGACCTTTGTTAAAGATGGGTCAGCTCCAATAGCACCCGCGAGATATTGTTGAAGTCGAGTCGACCCCAAGGGTACCCGCGAGAGAGTCCTGTGGCGGCTGGCTATTAGCGGTACCACCCAGGATGTGGTGGTAGCTCGGGACTTGTCCCGACAGCCGACACGAAACTTACACTGTAGTCGGAGCGACAGGGCAGGCGGAGACTGCCTAGGAGAGAGGTGGGCCTAGTCCCTGGTCGTGGTCCGCGAGATACCTAGTCGGAACGGCCGAAGCACTGGTCGTCTCCGCGAGCTCCTAATAATTCACTAACGGATTGGGGTATTTGATCTGAGTTGGCCACTGGCCTATACGCACTACCACCACGCGGGGTAATGGTTTAATGGGGCCCTCAGCGCCGTATGTATCAGCCGAAAGCTCTGTCAAACGTCCAGTTCAGCATTGTGGAACGGCTGACAGCAGATACCCACAGGCACAACGTGGTGAGGCTGGCCGTGCGCGCAACGACCCGGAGTGCAAAGGGCGATGGGCCCAAGACCCCTGAGCACTTAGGATATGTAGACCGGCGGGAACCTCTCTGTGGAGCCTAGGTAGGACTACGTTGTGTCGATCAGCCGAGGCCGGGCATGACCGAGAAAAGTGTGTCTGGCCAGAGTTAATCGAGCGTGCTGGGTTACAGTTGTGCACCCCTGCAGGGAAGTTATCTATTCGAATAGCCGTGTCCACGGTAACATGAAGCTCAGTGTTGTATCCTGATCTACTACAACTTGAACTGGATACTTGTGATACTAAACTGAAATGTTAGCTCCGGGATCGCTTTCTCGCAAGGAGTTGAGGAAGGATCTCTGGGATTTGCTACTACATACTTATTACTTTATTATATGCTAATCTGCACTCTTCTAGTGCTGCAAGACACTGCAAGATGCTAGTCTTCGATAGGCTAGGCTTTTCCCCTCTATTCTGACATTTCTGCAGTCCAGTCCACAGATTCAGCCCCCTCTTTTGTTACCGATGCATACTTAGCATAGTTCTGATGTAAGTCTTGCGAGTACTTTGGATGAGTACTCACGGTTGCTTTGCTACCTCTTTCTCCCCATACCCAGTTGCTGCGACCAGATGACGGAGCCCAGGAGCCGGAGATCCCCAATGGTGCCTACTACTACGGTGAGACCGACGACCAGGAGTAGTTTAGCAGGCTCCCAGGCAGGAGGCCTGCGCCTTTTCGATCTAGTTGTCGTTGTTTTGCTCAGCCTTCTTAAGGCAATCTTGTCTAATTATGTTTGTACTCAGATACTGCTACTTCCGCTGACTCTTGTGTAACTCGAGCTTATGTATTCGAGCCCTCAAGGCCCCTGGCTTGTAATATAAGCTTGTATTATTTTATTTTGTGTCTAGAGTTGTGTTGTGATATCTTCCCGTGAGTCCCTGGGCTTGATCGTGCGCATTTGCGTGTATGATTAGTGCATGGTCGAGTCGGCGGCGTCACACCTAGGCCGCCTACCCACATGGGAGTACACACCTCCTTCCAGGCCACCGCACACTGCCCTACTCTCGTGTTGGAAGAGCCGACCCAGAAGAAGCTCCAGCAGATCTTGATGATGCTGGCAAGGATTTTCCGAGGCACATCCAAAGCTAGCATGGCATGAATTGGCATGGCACAAAGCATGGACTAGACAAGGATTACCCGTCTTGCCTTCTCCATGCCCGTCAAGCGCCAGGTGGGCAGCTTTGCCGCAACTGCCTCGATGATCTCATCGAACTAGGCTTCCGAATGCTTACATATTGAGAGAGGCAGCCCGAGATATTTGGTGGGGAGCGTGCTGATGGGCACGCAAGCTCCTGGAGGATCATCTGAATCATCGTGTTCATGCACATGATGGGAATGGCGCTGCACGGCCGCGTTGACATGCAACCCTGTCGCCTGTCCGAAATCCTCGATGATGGCCGTGCCATCAGCAAATTCTGTTGGAGTGGGTTTCTGGAATAGCATAACGTCATCGGCGAACAGCGACACCCTATTAGCGAGTCCACACCTGGCAAGGGGGGCTAACAACTGCTGTCCATCGGCATAGCTGAACATAAGTTGCAGGGCCTCCATGACCAATATGAAGAGCATTGGTGAGAGGGAGTCCCCGTGACGTGGGCCTCTTGCATTGCAGATAGTTCTGCCAAGCACAACGTTAACAAGCACCCCAAGTGGTTGCAGTGGAAAGGAGGCCGCAAATCCATGAGGTCCACCTATGGCCGGAACTCATCTGGACAAGCATGTGAAGGAGGAAGTGATACGTCTCCAACGTATCTATAATTTTTGATTGTTCCATGCTATTATAGTATCAATCTTGGATTTTATTATGCAATTATATGCAATTTTATATCATTTTTTGGGACTAACCTATTAACCTAGTGCCCAGTGCCAGTTGCTGTTTTTTGCCTGTTTTTGGCTTTTCAGGAAATCATTATCAAATAGAGTCCAAACGGAGAAAAACATTGCATTAATTTTTTCTGGACCAGAAGGGACCCTAGAAGCTTCGGGAGAAGACCAAACGAGTCACGAGGGAGCGCCAAGCCCGGAGGGCGCGCCCAAGGGGGTAGGCGCGCCCCCAGGCTTGTGGGCCTCTCGGGGCACATCTTGACCTAATTCCAGCGCTATAAATTCCAAAATATTCCCAATATACCAGAGAGATAGAAGAGAAAACTTTTCTGCCACTGCAAGCTTCTATTCTTCCACGATCCCATCTGGAGTCCTTTTCCGGTACTCTGCCGGAGGGGGAATCGATCACGGAAGGCTTCTACATCAACCTTGCTTCCCTTCCGATGATGTGTGAGTAGTTTACCACAGACCTATGGGTCCATAGTTAGTAGCTGGATGGCTTCTTCTCTCTCTTTGATCTTCAATACCATGTTCTCCTCGATGTTCTTGGAGTTCTATCTGATGTAATCTTCTTTTGCGGTGTGTTTGTTGGGATCCGATGAATTGTGGGTTTATGATCAGATTATTCATGAGAAATATTAGAGTCTTTTCTGAACTCTTTTATGCATGATTGTAATAGCTTTGTATTTCTCTTCGATCTATCTGTTTGGTTTGTCCAACTAGATTGATTTATCTTGCAATGGGAGAGGTGCTTTGTGATGGGTTCAATCTTGCGGTGCTCTATCCCAGTGACAGAAAGGGACAAGGCACGTATTTGTATTGTTGTCATTAAGGATAAAACGATGGGGTTTATTCATATTAGTTGAGTTTACTTTGTCTACATCATGTCATCTTGCTTAAGGTGTTACTCTGTTTTTATTAACGTAATACCCTAGATGCATGCTGGATAGCGGTCGATGGGTGGAGTAATAGTTGTAGATGCAGGCAGGAGTCGGTCTATTTGTCTCGGATGTGATGCCTATATACATGACCATTGCCATGAATCCTTCATAACTATGCGCTATGCTATCAATTGCCCAACAGTAATTTATTTACCCACCGTATGCTATGTGTTCGAGAGACAAGCCTCTAGTGAAAACTATGGCCCCCGGGTCATTTATTTATCATATATAAAATAAAAAATACCTTGCTGCAATTTATTTACTTTTATTTTATTTTGTATTTTATTTTATCTATCTATCACTATCAGAATTAATCCTTGCAAGTAACCGCCGAGGGGATTGACAACCCCCTTGTTCGCGTTGGGTGCAAGTATTTGCTTTTGTGTGCGTAGGTTCTGCTAATGAGGTTCTGCTTGGTTCTCCTACTGGATTGATAACCTTGGTTCTTAACTGAGGGAAATACTTATCTCTACTGTACTGCATCATCCTCTCCTCTTCGAGCAAATCCCAACGCAGCTCACAAGTAGCAGGAAGAATTTCTGGCGCCGTTGCCAGGGAGACATCATCAAAACCTATCAAGTACCTTCGCACAAACTATCATCTACTTGCTCTTATTTTCATTTGCCTTTTATTTGCATTTGCCTCTCGTTTTCATCTCCCCCACTTCTAAAACAAATTTACAAAAAAAAAACACAAAAATATTTTATTAGCTTACTTTGCTTGAATTTGCCATCATGTCTGAGTTCGAAAAGGTTACTGTAGAAAGTGCTAGTGAGGATAGTACTAATGAATCTCTTGAGGAAAAATTTAAATCTTTCAATATTAATCGTGATCCTCTTGAGAACAAGGCTCCACCCACTTTTAAAACTAAAGTATATCATGTGGGTAGCGGGAACAATATTGGTAAAAATGTTGTTCAAGAATTTTTCAATTGTGCGGGAGTCATACCTATAACTAAAGGGTCTATCCTTGATAAAACAAATTGCTATGTGGATGCTATTGCTATGCTTGTGGTTAAGTTAGAATAATTTTTTTTGCACATTCACCCCATGTTACAAAAGATATTCTATGAGCTTCCCAATATGCATAAACCTAGAATTAAAAAGATTGCTACAATCATCCTTATGCATGAATTTGATTATATAATTAGAGAAGCCAGGGACATCTTTTCTTTCTATAAAATAGATTTTGAGCATCCTCCAATAGAAGAAATCCTTCATGATAAAGACACTATACGTAGGTTGGAATCTAAGGATTATTTTGCTTACGGAGAAAACATTAGGGGAAGAGTTCCCTATGCTGAAGTAATTAAAACTTGTACCACAATACCTGCGATAAATTTGAATGGATTACCAAGGGAATTGATGAGGGATTTAGTGAAGAATGGTTTGAAAGTACGGTTAGAGATCCTATTGATGATGAGATACATGTTTTATATGAGGATATTTATGGTGACGATTTTGAGTTTGAAGTTATGAATGTTAAAGTCACCGAACAAAGTCCCTTCAAGTATTTAAGTTCCCCTACTAGAAAAGAAGAATATGAAAGTAGAGAATTAATGCGAAAAGTTTTGGAGGATTTGACTAGAAAGGATTTGGAAACCAAGGATGACAATACTTGAAACTATGCATTATGCCAACCTAGGGGCACAAAAAATAGCGCTTGTTGAGAGACAACCCAATATGTATCTTAAATAAAAAAATGTGTTTTCCTTTCTATTTTGTGTGTTTACACAATTGTAGCTACTGTTATGATTGTGTTTTTATCTTTTAATTAGTGTTTGTGCCAAGTAATGCGTTTGGCATGATTTGGATGATAGTATTATTGATACTGTTTGAAAACAGAAAGTTTTGCGTCCAGTGCTAGAATTTCGATTTTTTGCTGGAATGACAATAAATTCTGTATTTTTTACCCAGTATTGAATATGAATTTCCCACGTTGTCCTAATTTTTTAGAATGTTTGGAGTTACAGAAGTATGAATTTTATTCAGATCTTTACAGACTGTTCTGTTTTAGATAGATTGTGTTTTTGTTGTATAGTTTGCTTATTTTGATGAATCTATGGATTGTATCGGGTGGTATAAGCCATGGGGAAGTTGGAGTACAGTAGCATTATGCCAATATTAAATATGAATCAATTTATAACAGTACATAAAGTTTAAGTTTGTTATACTAACGGATCTCACGAGGTTTCTGTTGAGTTTTGTGTGCTAAAGTTTTCAACTTTTTGGTGAGACCACGATGGATAAAGGAATAAGGAGCGGCAAGAGCCTAAGCTTGGGGATGCCTAAGGCACCCCAAGGTAATATTCATGGAAGACTCAAGCATCTAAGGTTGGGGATGCCCCGGATGGCATCCCCTCTTTCGCCTACAATCTATCGGTATATCACTTGAAGCTATATTTTTATTCATCACATCATATGTGTTTTACTTGGAGCGTCTTGTGCTATAGTTTTATTTTCTTTGTTTGATTTTTAGTTTGCCACAATCATCCTTGCTGAACACACCTTTTTGAGAGGGACACACATTATTCTTGATTTGTTAGAATACTCTATGTGCTTCACTTATATCTTTTGAGTTAGGTAGTTGATCTAGTGCTTCACTTATATCTTTTAGAGCACGGCGGTGATTATATTTTAAAGAAATAGTTGCACTCTCATGCTTCACTTATATCTTTTTGAGAGTCTAATAAATAGTAATGGTAATATGCACGGGTTATGAATTTGGTCCTAATATGATAGGTATTGAAGAGGGATATAATAAAAACTTTCATGTAGATCACTGAATATGATAAGTTTGATCCCTTTTAATAGTTTTGCGATATTAAGATGGTAATATGGGGGAGGTACTAGTAGATAATTGTGGTTTAGTAAGAATATTAGTGTTAAGGTTTGTGATTCCCGAAGCATGCACGTATGATTTGTCGTTATGCTAAGAAGTTAGAGCATGATTTATTATTGATTGTCTATCTTATGAGTGGTGGTCGGGGACGAGCGATGGTCTTTTCCTACCAATCTATCCCCCTAGAGGATGCATAGTAGTACTTTGCTTCGAGGGCTAATAAATTTTCACAATAAGTATGTGAGTTCTTTATGACTAATGTGAGTCCATAGATTATTCACACTCAACTTTCCGCATTTTGCTAGCCTCTTCGGTACCGTGCATTGCCCTTTCTCACATCGAGAGTCGGTGCAAACTTCGGCGGTGCATCCAAACCCCGTGATATGATACGCTCTATCACACATAAGCCTCCTTATATCTTCCTCAAAACAGCCACCATACCTACCTATCATGGCATTTTCATAGCCATTCCGAGATATATTGGCATGCAATTTGCACCGTTCCGTTTTTATGACACACATCATCATTGTCATATTGCTTTGCATGATCATATAGCTGACATAGTATTTGTGGCTCAGACACCGTTCATCATTTTCATACATGGTACGCTAGCATCATTGCACATCCTGGTACACTGCTAGAGGCATTCATATAGAGTCATATTTGTTCTAGTATCGAGTTGTAATTTTGAGTTGTAAGTAAATAGAAATATGATGATCATCATTATTAGAGCATTGCCCCAATGAGGATATATATATATATATATAAAGCCGAAAAGAGCCCATGGAAAAAAAATATAAATATATACTAGCAAAGATGCCCGTGCGTTGCAACGGGTATACAAATAATGTATATATATTTGATAAACTTGAAAGAAAACGCTCAAGGAACTTCAAAAATGGAAAAGCAATATTAAAAGTACACAAAAGTACCAATGACCATTCTTGAAAACAAAATCCATCATTATCTTGATTATATATTTAACTTCCAATAAATTGATCAACGCAAGTGTGCTGCATATACATAACCAGATTAAATTTCATCCACAACAGATGTGTGTACATGCTCATGTATGTGCACGGGTTCAGACAAAACTAACTGTACCATTATGAAATAATATTACCGAAGAAACAACTTGAACATAACATAGCGCATATGACCAAGCTTTTCCAATTCGGGACCTCACTCTATATTAAATTATTTTCTATGATTAAACATATACTTGTATCTCCAACCAATCCTAGGGGCTGGGCTTGGTGGGCTCAACTTGTGCATCTGCATTGGATAGCACTTTATATATTTATAATGTATACACAAAAGTTCGTACGAATAAGAAATATCTGACAAAAATAAGATATGTGTATGAATTACTATTGAACATATTATTGCAACCATTTTAAATTGTTGTACATTGAGACAAAAGGAGGTATATCTCATCGAAAAATTGGGATTAGATTATTTCTGATGTGCATTAAGCTTTTCCAAAAAATAATTGTCACAACATTGCGAGTATTCTCCTCAGAACCGGCACTATCAACCACGAAGCAGCCTGTGATGTTGGCAAGCTGCCCACCAAGTTGTCCTACGGCGCCTGATGCTGCCGAGAAAAAGACATTGTCGCCTATTTTTTTTGGTTTGGCCACATCGGAAAAAATCGAACATATGCAATAAAGCTAGACATACATGAATTATGAAGTTTCTAGGGTATGAAGTTTATAGACCAGGAAGACACAAGAATTGGTAACTTTGGTAAGATGGATTCACACATACGGAGGTCGCAAAATTGTCAACGTTCCGGTGGTGGGAAATCAGAAGAAAAAGAAATGCGGAATCCATCTGCAGAACTGCTGATCATAACTGTTCTTTTAAGCGGAGTCAAGTTTGATATATAGGTTGTTCGTGAGGTAGTACATGTACCTCCGCTTGGACGAAGTCCCTCGTACGTACGTAGCTGGGCACCTGGGCTCTTGGTGCCTGGTCATCCGGCTGGAGCGTGACCACCAGCGCGACCGATTCGGGCGGCACGGCCAGGCGCGATGTCGCGGCAACGAGCTCCATGTCGTCCTCTATTGGGAACCCTGTCAAGCCTCCACGCTCCGCCGCTCTAGACTTTTTTTTTGAAGGGTCAATGGCAGGTGCTCTGCCTTTTCATTGAAGATTAGAGGATTTACAATGGAGTCAATACAGAGACAAAAGAAGGAAGGGTGCAGTCACCCAGGGTGCTGCCTATACATCAATACCCTCTACGTTACAATAGACAACATTTGTAGGTCAGCAGAGATTAGGGCAACCACGCAATCCATACCCAAAGATTGGTTTGAGAAGATGCGCCGGTTACGCTCATTCCATATGTGCCAAGCAAAGTAGCTCCCCATTGAAGCATAGGCCTTGGGGCCATAGGCAAGAGATTCCCACCAATAAACAGAGGAAGGGAAAGAGCTGAGCTGAATGCTGCGTAAGGCGGGAAAGGAGGCACCAAGTTTATGCCACACTTCCAGGGAGTAGGTGCAGTGGCAGAACAGGTGGGCAGCAGATTCATCAGTCTGGTTGCAAAGGGCGCAGATTTTGTTATCAGTAGTGCCCCAATTTGATAATCTGTCAGAAGTCGGCAGCCTGTTTTGGGCAAGTAGCCACACGAAGAAACGAACTTTGTTTTCCATCTTGACTCTCCAGATTTTGTTTATAGCAGGCCTTGCAATTGATCCAAAGAACTGGCATTCATATGCGGATTTAGCTGAGTACTTAGCCGTAGCGTTCCAGTTCCAGGAGAGCCGATCAGGGGCTGTAGTTAGCTGTGACTGCCGAATGTGGTTCCAGAGGTTGATGAAAGAGTTAAGGTCCTCAGCAGATGCAATGCGATTGAGGCCCCGCATCCAGCGACCATCAGACAGAGCCACATCAATGGTATGATTTTTTCTGTTCGCCATCTTGAAAAGGTTTGGAGCCATATCCTTTGGGGCTTGTCCATTGAGCCATCGGCTGTTCCAGAAGGAGGCTAGTTTACCATTGCCAATCTCGATCGTGGTGGAGGCGTTGAAGAGCGCCATGTCAGTCTCGCAGCAGGGCAGGGGGGAGCCCACCCATGGGCGGTCCGGTGACTGCCATGCCGTCCAGGGCCATCGGAGACGAAGGGCGCGACTGTAGCATTCCAAATTCTTGATACCGAGGCCACCAAATTTCTTGGGGGAGCAGACTTGGCGCCAGTTGATAGCACAGTGCCCACCTTTTGCCTCTTCATCACCTCTCCACAGGAAGCTTCGTCTCAACTTGTCAATCCGTTTTATCATCCACTTGGATGGAGCAAACATGGTTAGCAAATAGGTCGTTGTGGAGGTGAGGACTGAATTGATGAGCGCCAATCTTCCGGCTTTGTTCAGTAACTTTCCTTTCCAACCCGCCAGCTTAGAGGCAATTTTGTCAATGAGAAACTGCAGGTCACAGCGTCTTGGCTTGCGTAGGCAGAGCGGGAGTCCCATGTAACAGCAAGGAAGTGTAGAACTCACCCCATCAAAGGCAGATAGGACTTCATTGGTGAGCTCGTCATCTCAGCAAATTGGGTAGGCGGACGACTTGGAGAAATTCGTGCGGAGTCCAGATAATTTCCCAAACTCATCAAGGATAGCTTGCAGGGCAATAACTTCATTCTTGATCGGGTTGAGGAACATCGCCACGTCATCTGCGTATAAGCTAACCCTCAGACATGCAGAGCGATGAGGGATGGGGCTAAGAATGCCTGCCTCCGTGGCCTTGTCAAGGATCTTGTGCAGAGGATCAATTGCCAGCAGGAATAGAAATGGAGACAGCGGTTCACCCTGCCTCAGCCCTTTCTGGTGGGTGAAAGGGATGCCCGGGACTCCATTGAGCAGAACACGGGAGGAATTTGTAGCAAGGGAGAAGGCAATGAGATCTCTCATCCTTTGGCTGAAACCATAATGTTGCAGCACGTTCAGAAGGTACGACCAGCTCACAGAGTCAAAGGCTTTTGCAATGTCTAGCTTGAAGAGGATAGATGGCTTTTTTTCGCGGTTTAGATGCTGCAGCACTGATTGGACATAGAGGAAATTTTCTTGTATGCAGCGCCCTTTCAGGAAAGCACTGTGGCAAGGTGAGATGAGATTGTCCATCTTGGGAGCGAAGCGGGCAGCCAGCAGTTTTCCAAGGATCTTAGCAACACTATGGGTGAGACTGATGGGCCTGAAGTCGGAAGGTTACAAAGCACCGTTCTTCTTGGGGATCAAGGCAATGAAAGCTAAATTCAGCAAGTTCCAATGGTTTCCATCAAGGGAAGAGAGCTGGTTCCGAGCATTAAGTAGGTCAATTTTGATGGTGTGCCAGCATCGCTTGAAGAAAAGGCCGATGAAACCATCTGGCCCCGGGGCCTTTTCAGCAGCCATGCTTTTGATTGCAGCTTGAAGTTCCTCTAATTCAAAAGGGGCATCCAAGTGGCTGAGATTGACAGAAGGCAGCTCCAGAAACTCCCAATTTAGGGATGCAGTAGTCTCATGAGAATTCCCCAGCAGATTCTTGAAATATTGCAACAGGATCTGGGCTTTCTCTCCATGATCAGTGCCCACAGAAGTCCCATTGCTGAGGTGAGGGATGTGGTTCTTCCGTCTGCGGTCGTTGGCTCTTAAGAAGAATAACTTTGTGTTGGCATCGCAGCTTTCATCCGTACCATCCTTGATTTTTGGCGCCATCTTATTCTGTCAATAGCAGCAAGGGCCAACAATCTTGCTTTGAGGAAAGCTCTGAATTTGAACTCGTCAGGTGTGAGGGAACGAGACTCTTGGGCATAGTCCAGCTGTTTAATCACTTCTGAAGTGATGGCAGCACTGAGCTTTCATTCCAGTCTTATCTCTTTGTTCCAATTACGCGGGGCCCTTGCAGTCCAGGCCAGCTTAATGTGCAGCAGTCGGATGCAGTCAGAGGTACCAGTGGTTTTCTGCCAGGCCTTGGTGACAACACTTTGGAAGGACTCGACATTTGTCCACCAAGATTCAAAACGAAAGCCTTTATAGCGTTGGGAGTCAAACTTTTTGACAAGGAGAGGGCAGTGGTCAGATAAATCAGTTGAGCCTGCAAGCAGTTGGCAGTTTGGGAACAGGATCTCCCAATCCTCAGTGAACATCACCTTGTCAATCTTGGTATGGGTGGTGTTGATCCTTTCATTTGACCAGGTGAAGCGCCGGCCCTTGAGAGGCAGCTCTTTTAGCTGAAGATCATCAATAGCAGAACGAAAGGCACGCATCAGCCGCAGGTTAACATTGCTGTTGCTTTTCTCCTGGGCACAACTGATAAGGCCGCTCTAGACTTGATCCTTGCCCATGAACTCGTCGTGGCTCTAGAGCAGCCATGACGAAGTTACATGGGCAGACGGCACCGAAACCCCTGGCCACGATCTGAGCGAGGATTCGTTGAAGCTAGAACATGTCCAAAGGTGTGGACGGCGCCGAAGTCACTGGCTTCTATCCAGGTGAGCAGGGTGAGGATTTGCTCGAACCTTGAAGCCCGCCGTCCTCGATCTGGGTGAGCTGGGCGAGGATCCATGCTCCTCCTCGGCTGCTGTCTATTTTTTTCCCCGTTCGTGATGAGCTCCTCTTTCTCCCCCTTCTCTTTCTAAGCTCTATCATGGTAAAATGGCTCCTGCCTCGTCGAGCGGGCAGAAGCCCTGCGCCTCCACCGCAGCGGGCATGGCGGGCTGGCGCGGCGTCGAGTGAATACTGAATACACTGATGACGTAGAGATAGCATTGACGCCGATGATGGGCAGCAAGGGGAACAGCCGCTGCTGCTCCGGCGAGGTGAACGCTGTGTCGATGGCCTGCTATCTCTTGAGCGCGCTCACGTGCTTCCGCCGAGTCTCCTGGCCGCTTGTGTAGGCGCGGCTGCCATCACAAAGATCGATCAGCCAGGTAGGACTTTGTATATGTAATACGTTGCGGTCGAGTCTGTAGTATCCATCGATCGACCAGGTAGGGTTTTGTATATGTAGTATGGTGCGGTCGAGTTTGTAGGTTCCATCACGTCAGACATGTATAGTGGACCTTGAATTAAAAAATGCATTGTTAACAGAAGTAAGGCCCAGTCCGGCGACGCAGACCCTAACAGACGGCCCAAATAATATACGAACCAGAACAACAGTTAATAAACCTACGGAGAACTAAGAAAAACGTATGGTGAACTATGAAATCTTCCATCCTTTATTATTATTAGGTAAAGACTCGTCGTCAACCCGTGCATTCGCACGGGCTAGTCTATAAAATACTTATAAAAGATTTCTATGATTTTTGTCTCATTGTTGTTATACTTATAAGAGGCCATTTTCGGTACTCAGCCGGAGGGGGAATCGATCACGGAGGGCTTCTACATCAACCTTGTTGCCCTTCCGATGATGTGTGAGTTGTTTACCACAGACCTATGGGTCCATAGTTAGTAGCCAGATGGCTTCTTCTCTCTCTTTTATCTTTAATGCCATGTTCTCCTTGATGTTCTTGGAGTTCTATCCGATGTAATCTTCTTTTGCGGTGTGTTTGTTGGGATCCGATGAATTGTGGGTTTATGATCAGATTATTCATGAGAAATATTTGCGTCTTTTCTGAACACTTTTATGCATGATTGTAATATCTTTGTATTTCTCTCCGACCTATCCGTTTGGTTTGGCCAACTAGATTGATTTATCTTGCAATGGGAGCGGTGCTTTGTGATGGGTTCAATCTTGCGGTGCTCTATCGCAGTGACAGAAAGGGAGAAGACACGTATTTGTATTGTTGCCATTAAGGATAAAGCGATGGGGTTTATTCATATTAGTTGAGTTTACTTTGTCTACATCATGTCATCTTGCTTAAGGCGTTACTCTGTTTTTATTAACTTAATACCCTAGATGCATGCTGGATAGTATTCGATGGGTGGAGTCATAGTAGTAGATGCAGGCAGGAGTCGGTCTACTTGTCTCGGACATGATGCCTATATACATGATTATTGCCATGGATCCGTCATAACTATGCGCTATTTTATCAAATGTCCAACAGTAATTTGTTTACCCACCGTATGCTATGTGATGACCCACAAGTATAGGGGATCAATCGTATTCCTTTCGATAAGTAAGAGTGTCGAACCCAACGAGGAGCAGAAGGAAATGACAAGCGGTTTTCAGCAAGGTATTCTCTGCAAGCACTAAAATTTTAGGTAACAGATAGTTTGATAGCAAGATATTTCGTAACAAGTATCAAGTAGTAACGGTAACAAAGGTGCAGCAAGGTGGCACAATCCTTTTTATAGCAAAGGACAAGCCAGAACGATTTCTTATAATAAGCAACACGTTCTCAAAGACACATGTGAATTTCATCTAGTCGCTTTCATCATGTTTAGTTTGATATGTGGGTGGACCGGTGCTTGGGTGCTGTTCTTACTTGAACAAGCCTCCCACTTATGATTAACCCCTCTCCCAAGCATCCACAACTACAAAAGAAGAATTAAGATAAATCTAACCATAGCATGAAACATATGGATCCAAATCAGCCCATTACGGAATAACGCATAAACTAGGGTTTAAGCTTTTGTCACTCTAGCAACCCATCATCTACTTATTACTCCCCAATGCATTCTTCTAGGCCCAAATATGGTGAAGTGTCATGTAGTCGACGTTCACAAGACACCACTAGAAGAAATACAACATACACATCATCAAAATATCGAACGAATACCAAATTCACATGATTACTTATGACAAGACTTCTCCCATGTCCTCAAGAACAAAAGTAACTAGTCACAAATATCCATGTTCAAGATCAGAGGGGTATTCAGTATCATTAAGGATCTAAACATATAATCTTCCACCAAATAAACCAACTAGCATCAACTACAGAGAGTAATCAACAATACTAGCAACCCACAGGTACCAATCTGAGGTTTTGAAACAAAGATTGAATACAAGAGATGAACTAGGGTTTGAGATGAGATGGTGCTGGTGAAGATGTTGATAAAGATTGGTCCTCCCATGATGAGAGGATCGTTGGTGATGTCGATGGCTTCGATTTCCCGGGGGGGGGGGGCGCTATTGCCTTGTGGGCAACTGGTGGGTCCCCTCTAGTATTTCTTTTCTCCAGTATTTTTTATATATTCAATAAAAAATCTCCGTGAAATTTCAGGTCAATTGGAACTCTGTAGAATAGGTATCTCTGATGTGGCTATTTCAGGTCCAGAATTCCAGCTGCCGGTATTCTCCCTCTTCATGTAAACCTTGCAAATTAAGAGAGAAAAGGCATGTGAATTGCATCATAAAGTTTAATAATGATCAAAAACACAATAAATAACAGTAGTTAAACATGATGCAAAATGGACGTATCAACTCCCCCAAGCTTAGACCTCGCTTGTCCTCAAGCGAAAAACCAAAATCGATAATCATGACCACATGTTTAGAGAGAGAGGTGTCGATAAAAATAAAATACGGACATGAAAGCATCATGATTTTATTATAACAGCAATGTGTCATCATAAAACTTCTCATAAATAAGTGACAATTCATTCACAAGTCTTAAAGTATGAACCATAAACCATGTTGAAAACTAAGAAACTATGATCTTAGTCACTGAAGCAATTGCAATTCATCATATTATTAGAAAGAGTCTATGTAAGAGCTTTGTTTAGAAAGTTGACATACTCAACTATCATTTAGTCTTCTATGATTGCTGACTCTCACGGCATACTTATGGAGCAAAAGTTTCAATCAGACACATAGAAAGATAGGGGCTTATCATTTCACCTCCCAACAAATTTACCTCAAGGGTAATGTCAACAATAATAACTCATGATCGCCTATATTCAATGGGATATATGTGCCTAGATCTTTCCCCACCACATGATGCTTGCAAAGAGAATAAAATAAAAACGGAAGAGAGTGACTCTTGCATAAAAGTAATATCACAAAAGTAAAAGATAGGCCCTTCGCAGAGGCAAGCAGAGGTTGTCATGCGCTTTTTATTTTGGATGTGCAAACTCTTAAGGTAAAGGAACGTCACTTTACATTGCCCCTTGTGGTAGCAACCTTTATTATGCAGTCTGTCGCTTTTATTTCTTTACCATCATAAGTTCGTACAAAGCTTATTTTCCCTTACAATAATAGTTCATATATATTTAGAGGCAATTTTTATTGCTTTTGCACTGATGACACCTTACTTGAAGGATCTTATTCAATCCATAGGTAGATATAGTGGACTCTCGTGGCATGAAACTGGGTTCAAGGGTTTTTGATGCACGAGTAGTATCTCTACTCGGTGTGGATTTTTGGCTAGCAAAGATAGGGGCAAGCACCACATGTTAGAGGCTCTATGACAATATAACTTCTATGTGAATATAAGCAAACATAACTCATTACGTTGTCTTCCTTGTCCAACGTCAACTATTTGGCATATCATATTTAATGGGAGCTCACAATCATAAAAGATGTCCAAGATAGTATATTTATATGTGAGACCTCTCTTCCTTTATTACTTTTTCATGAATTGCAACAATGACCAATGCTATATTTGTTAACCCCTAAAGAATGGTGGTGTTCCTTTGTACTTCAACCATGATGTGCTTATTCTCTGGCCACCATGAGCTCTTCCCTGCATCATTCTCACTTGGACGGGAAATATCCCAATTGGAAGGTATGTGCATACGAGGGGTGTTTTCAACACCATAATTGTGAACCAAATTATGAAAATTGTTCTGATATAACCTGTGTAAGGGCCTCCTAGGAGGAAGCCCTCCTTGCACCTCTGGACTCCCATGACTTGTTGTACTTATCATAGCTTGATGGGGATTTGGAGTTGTGGAGATGCTAGCAAGAGTGCCCCTCTCGGAAGCCGGAGGGTAGACCTCCAATGAATCTCCATCATCTTCTTCCATGGTGGCACCTTCCTCTTCCTCTCTCCTGAGTTCCATTTGAAGCAACCAAGCATCGTCTCCCACGTTGTTGGAGGAAGAGGAAGACATGATGCCTGACCCTGACAGCCTGACAGAAAATAACACGAAACAAGAACATAGGAGAAACTTGCGATACGGTGGTCAAAACATACGGGAGTATATATGAAGAATTTTTATCTTGCAAAACAAGCATACTGGAAGAAAACGGAGTCGGGAAGGCACACAAAGGGCCCACAAGGCATCAGGGCGCGTCCCAGGGGGGTGGCCGCGCCCTGTTACCTTGTGAGCACCCTGTGGGTCCTCTCGGCTGTTTCTTATTTTTGTAATTTTTCTAATAATCCAAAAATGACAGAAATAATTTTTATGGAATTTTTGGAGTCGGTTTACTTACCGTATCACATACCTACCCCTTTTTAGGGTGCTGTAGTGTTCCAGAAAGACTCTTTGATGTGTTCGTCCGGTGTCATTGTTTGAATAATATTAGTTTCAAAATTAATGGGGGTACCTGAAATATAATGCTTAATTCTTTGCCCATTCACCACTCTCGGGTTGGTGCTTCAGAGTTGTTGATTTTTATGGCTCCGGAACGATAAACTTCTTCGATGACATATGGCCCTTCCCATTTAGAGAGGAGCTTTCCTGCAAAGAATCTTAAACGAGAATTGTATAATAAAACATGATCACCTACTTTGAATCCCCGTTTCTGAATTCTCTTATCGTGCCATCTTTTAACCTTTTCTTTAAACAACTTAGCATTCTCATAGGCTTGGGTTCTCCATTCATCTAAAGAACTAATATCAAATAACCTCTTCTCACCAGCAAGTTTAAAATCATAGTTAAGTTCTTTAATTTCCCAATATGCTTTATGCTCTAACTCAAGAGGTAAATGACATGCTTTTCCATAAACCATTTTATATGGAGACATACCCATAGGATTTTTATATGCAGTTCTGTAAGCCCATAATGCATCATCAAGTTTCTTAGACCACTTCTTCCTAGATCTATTAACGGTCTTTTGCAAAATTAATTTTATTTCTCTATTAGTTAATTCAACTTGACCACTAGATTGAGGATGATAAGAAGATGCAATTCTATGATTAACATCATACTTAACAAGCAATTTACGGAAAGCTCCATGAATAAAATGTGAACCACCATCAGTCATCAAATATCTAGGGACTCCAAACCTAGGGAATATAACTTCTTTGAGCATTTTAATAGATGTGTTATGATCAGCACTACTAGTTGGAATAGCTTCCACCCACTTAGTAACATAATCAACAGCAACTACAATTTGTGTATACCCATTAGAGGATGGAAAAGGTCCCATATAATCAAAACCCCAAACATCAAATGGTTCAATAACAAGTGAATAATTCATAGGCATTTCCTGACGTCTACCAACATTACCAATTCTTTGACATTCATCACAACAGAGGACAAACTTATGTGCATCTTTAAAAAGAGTAGGCCAATAAAAACCGGATTGTAATACCTTGTGTGCAATTCTGTCTCCTACATGGTGTCCTCCATATGCCTTGGAATGACACTTACGCAAGATTTGTTCCTGTTCATGCTCAGGTACACAACGTCTAGTAACACCATCTACTCCTTTGTATAGATGTGGGTCATCCCAAAAGTAATGTCTCAAATCAAAGATGAACTTTTCCTTTTGTTGGTATGTGAAACTAGGTGGTATATATTTAGCAACAATGTAATTATCATAGTCTGCATACCAAGGAGTGTTACGAGAAGCATTGATAACAGCTAATTGTTCATCAGGAAAATCATCATTAATAGGTAGTGGGTCATCAAGAACATTTTCCATTCTAGATAAATTATCTGCTACGGGATTCTCAACTCCCTTTCTATCAGTAATATGCAAGTCAAATTCTTGTAGCAGAAGAACCCATCTAATAAGTCTAGGTTTAGCATCTTTCTTTTCCATAAGGTATTTAATAGATTCTCAACTCCCTTTCTATCAATAATATGCAAGTCAAATTCTCAACTCCCTTTCTATCAATAATATGCATGTCAATAATGTAAGATCTAAATTTATCACATGCAGACACAACTGCTAAAAATTATTTCTCAGTAGTAGCATAATTTCTTTGAGCACTGTCTAGAGTTTTATTAGCATAATGAATAACATTCAATTTCTTATCGACTCTCTGTCCTAGAACAGCATCAACAACATAGTCACTAGTATCACACATAATTTCAAAAGGCAAGTTCCAATCAGGTGGTTGAACAATAGGTGCAGAAATTAAGGCTTTCTTAAGTATTTCAAAGGCTTCTACGCAATCATCATCAAAAACAAATGGAACATCTTTTTGCAAAAGATTGGTAAGAGGCATAGAAATTTTAGAGAAGTCTTTTATAAACCTTCTATAGAAACCAGCATGACCAAGGAAACTTATTATACCTTTGATATATTTAGGACATGACATTTTCTCAATAGCATCAACTTTAGCTTTATCATCTTCAATACCTCTTTCGGAAATTTTATGCCCAAGGACTATACCTTCATTCACCGTAAAGTGGCACTTCTCCCAATTCAAGACAAGATTAGTTTCTTCACATCTCTGCAAAACTCGATCAAGGTTGCTTAAGCAATCATCAAAAGAAGTTCCGTAAACAGAAAAATCATCCATGAAAACCTCAACAATCTTTTTACAAAAATCAGAGAATATAGCAGTCATACATCTTTGAAAGGTACCAGGTGCATTACATAAACCAAAAGGCATACGACGATAAGCATAAGTTCCAAAAGGACAAGTAAAGGTGGTTTTCTCTTGATCTTCTTGTGATACAGGTATTTGAGAAAAACCAGAATATCTATCTAGGAAACAAAAGTGTGTGTGCTTAGACAATCTTTCAAACATTTGACGAATAAAAGGCAAAGGATAGTGGTCTTTCTGTGACGCCCTCCGCTCGACCGTGCACTAATCATACACGCAAACGTGCACGCTCGAGATCAGAGACTCACGGGAAGATATCACAACACAACTCTAAACTCAAATTTAAACATAAATCTTCATATTACAAACCAGGGGTCATGAGGACCCGAATACATAAGTCATACAAACAAATAATATCTGGGTACAGACATAGTTAGTCAAGTTTGCCTTAAGAAGGCTAGCATAACAGCGACACTGATCGAAAAGGCGAAGGCCTCCTGCCTAGGGCCTCCGAACTACTCCTGGTCGGCGGGCTCAACGTAGTAGTAGATGCCTCCGGGGATCTCCTGCTCCTGGGCTCCGTCGTCTGATCGCAGCAACCGGGTATGGAGAAAAGAGATAGCAATGCAACCGTGAGTACTCATGCAAAGTACTCGCAAGACTAACATCAGAACTATGCTAAGTATGCATCGATATCAAAGGAATGGGGCTATATCTTTGGACTAAACTGCAAAAATGCCAGAACAGAGGGGGAAAGGCCTAGCCTATCGAAGACTAGCATCTTGAAGCAATCTTGCAACATCAGAAGAGAATAGAGTATAGTAACATATAATAGCAGTTATATTTTAGTAATGCCCTGAGATCCTTCCTCGACTACCCCGCGAGAAAGTGATCACAAGAGCAGTAGTAACAGTTTATCATTGTAACAGTATTCATTTATAGTTGTAGCAGACCAGGATACAACTCCGAGCGTCCTGTTACCGTGGACACGGCTATTCGAATAGATAACTTCTCTGCAGGGGTGCACTACTGTTACCCAACACGCTCGATCACATCTGGCCGGACACACTTGCTGGGTAATGCCCGGCCTCGGGTAATCGACACGACGTAGTCCTACCTAGGCTCCGCAGAGAGGTCCCCGCCGGTCTACATCCTAAGCGCTCAGGGGTCTTGGGCCCATCGCCCTTTGCACTCCGGGTCGTTATGCGACGAGCCGGGACGAGCACCACCTCATCCTGGATGGCACTGGCCTGACAGGCCCACAATGCTGAACTGGACATCTGACAGAGTTTTCGGCTGATACATACGGCGCTGAGGGCCCCATTAAACCATTATCCCGCGTGGTGGTAGTGCGTATAGGCCAGTGGCCATCTCAGATCAAATACCCAAATCCGTTAGGCGTGTTTTAGTAGCTCACAGAGACGAACAGGATCCCTGTCGCTCCGACTTGGTAACACGCGGACCCGACCAGGGACTTGGCCCACCTCTCTCCTAGGTGGTCTCCGCCTGCCCTGTCGTTCCGCCACAATACACTCACGGGTGCTCTTGGAGCCGACCCAACTTTAATATTATTCTCTCACGGGCACTCTTGGAGCCGGCCCGACATTAACAGTTTAAAGTATTGCAGTAATGTAACCTTTCCGTGATCATCACCCAGAGTGATCACGGCCCGATAACAAGCCTGACAAACGGACAAGGGTGAAGGGCCAGCTGATGAAACATAGCAGACCTAACTAAGCGTCATAGGGTAGCAGGTAAGGTATCAATAGTAGGCGACGAAAACAGGCTATGCATCAGAATAGGAGCTATCGGAACAACAACAGAAGCAATTCTAATGCAAGTATAAGAGGGAAAGAATGGGTGATATCTGATGATCAAGGGGGTTTTCCTTTCCTGGAAGCTCTACTGAAGGGGTCTGGTCGTCGATGACGTAGTCGTACTCAGCAGTGTCGTCGGCAGTCTTAGGGTCTATCGGGAGAGAAGGAGGGGGAAGAATGTCAGGCCCATTTCTGGGATAAATCACAGAAGAGCCTCAAGTCATACCAGCCCCAAGAACAACTGGTAGACTTCCTTGATATAGATTACCAGTACAAATATAATATTACACAGGATTGAGTCAGAGTGCTCAACAATTATTACAAGCTTGCCAATATACTACGGTGGTGGAATAACAAAGTGGTGTGGTGGTAGAACAACACTGATACAATAAAATAAAGTCAAGCGTCAGTGTGAGGCTTGACTATTTTACTAGTGTAGCGGAAGCACTGCGGATGATACATGTGGTAGACTCCAATATCACAGGTTAACTGACTGGGACACCTCTAAGCGTCGGGCTCGCTAGCGCAATCTCCTTCCACAAGCTCGTCCTCCTCCTGGTCTGGCCAATGAAATAGCCAGGGACAAGCCAGTGAGTACGTTTGAATGTACTCACAAACATTATGAACATAAGATATACCGAATGCATATGCTCATGATGGATTAAATGATATGCTCATGCTGACTGAAATTTAAAACATGGCATGATAAATATTAGCATGTGCAGAAAAATTAAATTGTTAGTGATAAACCAAGAAAATTAAAAGTGGATAATCGGGCGAGACTGGACCGCCCGAGAATCCAAAAGAAATGCCAAACGGGTGTCTAAAAGAGAATCGGGCAAGACAGGACCACCTGATAACTCAATCGACGCCACGAGAGGTCTTGAAAAGAAATGCCAAACGGGTGTCTAAAAGAGAATCGGGCGAGACAGGACCATCCGAAAACTCAAGCGACGCCACGAGAGGTCTTGAAAAGAAATGCCAAACGTGTGTCTAAAAGAGGATCGGGCGAGACAGGACCGCCCGAAAACTCAAGCGACGCCATGAGAGGTCTTGAAAATAAAACTGGGTGCCCGGGGTAGTGTAGCCAGCCCCTGAGACACTCAGGAAATAAAATAAGAGAAACGGGTTAGTCCACAAGTATAAGCATAGTATCAATAATATTCTCAACCATAATATTCATGATAACAAAAATATCCATGACCGCGTTAGTGATGAAATAATAATATTCTGTAAAATATTTGATGCTCAAATTAATTATTTCCTCCGAAGACCGACACCGAACCGACACTTGACCCTTCTCGGCTAACGTCCTTGACCGCGGACACGGCTATTCGAATAGGTATAACTCTGTAGAGGGTGTACTCTTTACCCACGTGCATGGGATTTCTTTAGTCAACACCGTGGCACTGACTAATTCCCACTACGGTCTTTAGGTTGAAAACATGCCTGACCAGTGCACACCAGATTAACATTTCGGATGCCAGGAATCACCCGAGGCATCGTTTAAGAAAAACTCTAAGTCAGGGAGACTACAATCTCGAATAGCATGGGATCACTATTCATACGCGCGGATTACAAGGGGTGCCCCCCTCTCGGCCCAGCCGGATACACCCATGCCCCCTGACCTGATGACGGGAATTAGTCCATGGTCGTGGAAACCGTCATCATGGCCCTCTATGTGGTGTGTACACAGACAGGGGTTAGCAACTGACTAAAGCATACTTCCCTCGCGGGAAGACCCGTGGCAGCACGGTGTTTAGCTAGGTGTGTCGGAACAAGACTCGATCTAGGTCGACTCAGGAGGTGTTGTTATTATTATGTCTGGCATGTCTCACATGCCACCGTGACACCGTCGTGTCATACGAGACCCGTGCCCACCGGCACGTCCCAAGGCAGGAGACACACTTCTGGTCTCTCACAATCCGTATCCACGGTAGTCAGACTCTTGAGTGAAATGCAAGTAATGCACAAAGGACATGACCATGCATGCATGCACTTGTGATATACTACACATATGGTGCAAACTCAAACTAATGCAACCATGCAATGCAATTCACCATATCCCAAGTTCAAAATGCTTGCCTTGATCAAAGTAGTCAGAAAGTGAACCCTCGAAATTCCCGGCAAGGTTTCCCTCTTCTTTTTCTGAAAAATTCAAATTCGAATTCAAATCAAAAATTTGACCACAGTACCAAAAGTTGTCTCAAAATATTTTCAAAGAAATACTAAAAAAACTAGAGAGAAAAAGAAGAATTTCAAAAAAAGAATCAACTCAATCAGAGTTGTGGTTTAAAAGTTATAAACTTTTAAACCCAGATCCATGTGCGTTTAAAACGAAAATTCTTCGGGCGGAGTACGCTTTCCAGCGTGGAAAGCGTAAAACAGAGAATACGCTTTCTGTTTAAAAACAGAAAAAAGAGAGAACGCTGACGGGTGGGCCCCACCCGCCAGGTTCAAATTCAAACGCGCTCGCGCGCGTGGACAGAAAGGAGGCGGCGATCGCCAGAGTTTTGGGAGGCGGCGATGATCGGAACGTGTTCGGGGTGGAGTTCCGCATCGGTGGGTGGTGGTGGTGGTCGCCGGCGAGCAGCAGAACGACGGCGAGGTCGACGGCGGCGGACGGTGGTTCGGGTGGAGGTCGGATCTCGCCGGAGAGAGCTCGGGATGTTAAATTGAAGCTCGGGATCGAAATATGGGTGTGATATGAGACTACTTGCAAGGTTTCAGCGGTGGAGGTGGAGTTTTGGCGTCGTGGTGATTGGGGAGGGTGGCGGCGGGTCGGTGGTCGGAGTCGGGGAAGATGACCTCCTCGAGGTCGGGTGAGTGGTGTGGCGGTCGATTGGGAGGTGGTGTGGGTGGTACGAGGAGTGAACGGAGCTCGGGAGCTCCTATTTATAGGCGATCCGGGGAGGTCCAGTACGAGCGGATGACGCCGGAGTTAATTTCACCGGCGAGGTAGGTTATGGACGGCAGGCAGGTGTGGTGCATGATCGGGGAGGTCAATGAAGCTCTCCAGAAGCCTCTGTGTGGATGAGCTCGAGCTCTATCCGTTCCCTCCACCGAAGAGCTGGGTACGGCCATGGCGGACGTCGTCCCACTCCGGCGACTGACAGCGGGCTCCAGATGGTTTGGACGGTGGGCGAGGCTGCAGAGAGGGGCGACGCGTGGAGGAGATTAGGTGAGGGAGGGCGGCAGAGAGGATTGAAGGCGGCCGGGGTCAAGCCGATCCGCTCGGCTCCTGCGGCTAAGGTCAGTGGCCGCTGCACCGGCCAACCACTGTGCTGTCGGCGGCGAGCCATTGACCAGCGGGTCCGGGGAGGCTCATTTAAGATCAAAGGAGGTGACGCCGTGCGGAGGAGAGGAAGATGAGATGTGCACGGCATCGATCGCCACCGCCTCTGAAGAAATTCAGTTAACTGAATCTTTGTCAGCGATGAACAGTAGGCACACCACCTATATGATGAAATGACAGAGAGGTCTAGGCATTTTAGGAATTTTGAGGAATTTTAGTGGTGAGGTGTTGATGCATATAAGAGAGTCTTGCAAAGTTTCAGAATTTTTGGTGCTATAAAAATTGAGTTTGTATCAGAGAGATTGTTTTTGGTCCAAATTCGAATTGAATGGCATTTGAAAATTTTGAACTGTGGAACCCAATGTTTTTGGTGAAATGGGTTTTGGGTACTGTCTAGTTGCTAGGATAATTTTTGTGGAAGCAGGAGAATTGTAGAAAATATAGTTCCTTTGCAAACCCAAGAAACCATGAATAAAAGAAATTCCAACTTTGGAATTTAATAAATATGATAGAAATATTTTTGTAAGATGGAAAAGGGTTGGATACTGTCCTAGAAGGTGTGAGTGACTTGGGGGTTAATTTAGGAGTGGCAGAAAAATTATAGGAAGAATTTAGAAGGGCTAGGAAGAAGTGAAATGATCACTCCTATGGAATAATATTAATTATTCCAAAACTTTTCCAAATGAAAATTGGTTGTGATCCTCCAAAATAATTTTCCAAGTAATTAAACCATCCAAAACAGAACCACTTAAAATTTTGAACCCCAATTAAATAAAAATGAATTTCAAAACAGAAGAAAGAGAAGAAGAAGAATTGGGTCAAAATAATTCAAAGTATTTTCTTTTAATAAAAAGATTTGAAAATCCAGAGAGAAAATTTTGGGGTGTTACAACACCTAACCCCTTAAGAAAAATCTCATCCCCGAGATTTCAGATGTCCCTCAAACAGGTACGGGTATTCAGTCCTCAGATGATCTTCTCTTTCCCATGTTGCTTCTTCCTCGGTGTGATTACTCCACTGAACTTTGTAAAATTTTATCACATCCTGCCGGGTTCTCTGTTCAGACTCCTCCAAAAATTTTATAGGTCGTTCTCTATATGTGAGCTCTCGTTGGATATCCATGTCTTGATGTTGGACTTGCTTTTCTGGGTTACTGACACATCTCCATAGCTGTGAAATGTGAAACACATCAAGAACATCCGATAATTCAGCGGGTAAGTCCAGCTGGTAGGCAACCTTGCCTCTCCTTGCAATTATCCTGAACGATCCAATAAATCTCGGTGCCAATTTTCCTTTAACTTTAAATCTCTGTAGCCCCCTCATTGGAGATACTCTGAGATATACGTAGTCATCGGGGTCAAAACTGATCTGGCGGTGTTTTTGGTCATAGTAACTCTTCTGACGGCTCTGAGCTGTTCTCAGTCTGTCTTGAATAAGTTTCACTTTTGTTTCCGCCTCTTTGAGAATTTCCGGGCCGAAGATCCAGCTATCTCTAGTCTCAGACCAATTGAGTGGGGTACAACATCTTCGTCCGTACAGGGCTTCGAAAGGTGACATTTTTAAACTGGCTTGATAACTGTTGTTGTATGAAAATTCCGCATATGGCAAACTTTCTTCCCAGCTGACCCCATAAGTAAGCACACATGCTCTCAGCATGTCCTCCAATATTTGATTTACCCATTCGGTCTGTCCACCGGTCTGCGGGTAATATGCTGTTCTGAAAAGCAGCTAAGTCCCTAATGCCTGCTGCAGGTGATCCCAGAACCTAGAGACAAACTGAGTGCCTCTGTCAGAGACTATGGTCTTAGGTACTCCGTGTAAGCAAACAATTCGGGAGAGGTATAACCTAGCAAGCCTCTGTGTTGAATATGTGGTTTTTACCAAAATGAAATGTGCCACCTTGGTTAATAAATCTGTGATAACCCAGATAGCATCATTTCCGTGTCGTGACCTCGGTAATCCAACAATAAAATCCATTCCTATCACATCCCATTTCCATTCAGGCACTCTGAGTGGCTGTAATAATACTGCTGGCCTCTGATGTTCTGCCTTTATACGCTGACAGGAGTCACACCGTGCGACATATACAGCGATATCCCTTTTCATCCCGTGCCACCAAATTTTTTCATGTAAATCCTTATACATCTTGGTTCCTCTTGGGTGAATGGAGTACGGAGTTGTGTGGGCTTCTGCCAAAATTTGTTGCTTTAGCTCTTCCTTGTTGGGTACGCATAACCTTTTTCCGTACCATAGGATTCCCTGACTATCAATGGTAAATTCGGAGGCCTTGCCTGAATTTACTTTCTTTTTAATTCCTTCGATGCTGGGGTGTCCTTTCTGAGCTTCTTTGATCTGATCCTCCAGTGTTGATTTTATTTCTAGACGAGCAATGGTTCCTTCCGTGACTAGAACAATATTAAGCTTGGCAAATTCTTGGTTCAATTCATGCTGTGAGAATTGCACACTGTCATTGTCGGTGCATGGATTTCTGCTCAGAGCATCTGCCACAACATTTGCCTTACCCGGGTGGTAATGAATTCCCACATCATAATCCTTAATTAACTCAAGCCATCGACGCTGTCTCAAGTTTAAGTCTGGCTGGGTGAAGATATACTTAAGACTTTTATGGTCCGTGTATATCTCGCATCGGTTACCAAGAAGGTAATGTCGCCATTCCTTGAGTGCGTGTATCACAGCTGCTAACACCAAATCATGGGTAGGGTAATTTTCTTCGTGTTGTCGTAGCTGTCTTGAGGCATATGCTACGCCCCTCCCTTCTTGCATTAATACACATCCAAGTCCCTTCCTGGAAGCGTCACAATATATTTCAAAAAATTTGTGCACATCTAGCACAATCAGTTTAGGTGCCGTGGTCAACCTTTTCTTTAATTCCTGAAAACTTTACTCGCAAGCTTCGGTCCATTCAAACTTCTTATCTTTCTTGAGCAACTGAGTCATGTGTTTGGCTATGGTCGAAAATCCTTCAATAAATCGTCGGTAGTAGCCAGCCAAACCAAGAAAACTTCTGATCTCAGTCACGTTGGTGGGTTGCTTCCAACCTAGGACATCTTTCACTTTGCTTGGGTCCACTGCTATCCCATCCTGTGTCAGAACGTGTCCCAGAAAACCAACTTCTCGTAACCAAAATTCACATTTGCTGAATTTGGCATACAGTTGATTTTTCCTTAATTCTTCCAGGACTATCCGAAGATGTTGCTCATGTTCTTCTGGCGTCTTGGAATAAATAAGTATATCATCGATGAACACAACCACGAACTTGTCCAAATATTTCATGAAGACTTTGTTCATGAGATGCACAAAATAAGCAGGAGCGTTGGTCAAACCGAAGGGCATCACTGTAAACTCATATAATCCGTATCTGGTGGTAAAGGCAGTCTTGGGTATGTCCGACGATCGAATTCTTAATTGATGGTAGCCTGACCTCAAGTCTATTTTTGAGAATACCTTGGCTTCTGCCAGTTGCTCGAACAGGTCGTTGATTCTTGGTAGTGGATATTTATTTTTGATGGTAGCCATATTGAGTGCTCTGTAATCAATACATAACCTCAGGGTACCATCCTTTTTCTTAGCAAATAAAACCAGCGATCCCCATGGTGATGAGCTAGGTCGAACATAACCTTTTTCCATTAATTCCTTAATTTGTTTCTTTAGCTCAGCCAATTCTTTCGGAGCCATACGATAAGGCTTCTTATATATGGGTGCCGTTCCAGGCGCTAGCTCAATAATGAATTCAATTTCACGATCCGGTGGCATGCCTGGTAGCTCCTCTGGAAATACATCAGGGTATTCGCACACCACAGGAACCTTGGTTAATTCTGTCATATCCACTTCATTTAATTTTCCCTGTGAAGTAGAAATCTTCCAAGTGCCAAATTTTATTGTCTGCCCTTGACCATTTGTGATAGTCACTGTACGGTTGTAGCAATCTATAAAACCTTTATTTGTGGTCAACCAGTCCATTCCCAAAATAACTGCTTCCAGTACAATGAGATTGGCTAGAAACTTCATTCCTTTGATTTCAATATTTACATCCTTGCAGTACCATTGAGTGCTTTGCTTCGATCCCGGGGACTGAATAACCATTGAATTTTGCAAAGGCGAAAAAGAAAACTGATTCTCCGAAGCAAATCTTTAAGAGATGCACGAATGGGAAGCTCCAAAATCAAATAAAACTGTAGCATTAATTGTGTTAACAGGGAACGTACCAAACACGATGTCCGGTGCGTTTTGTGCTTCCTCAAAGGTCACGTGATTCACCTGTCCCTTCCTTTGGTTGTTGTTGGGGTTGGTGTGTCGTGGGGCTGCATTAACATTGCCGCCATTGTTGTTGGGCTTCGGAACATTATTGTTCCCCTGTTTTGGGCATTGACTGGCAAAATGCCCTTCTTCTCCACAGGCATAACAGGTAACGCCAGGACGGAACGTTGTGTCCTTGGTCCTGTTGTTGTAGGTGCTGCGACTCTGCTGCGGTCGTGGTGTTGGAATTGGTGGTCATGGTGCCACAGGCCTCTGAAATTCATTTCGGGGCCTGTTGCTGCGAACTTGTACTGACTGGGTCATACGGCGTTTGCGAATTTCATTTATGTTGTAGTGTTCGTTCTCCAGTATAATCGCCTTGTCCACCAGTGTCTTGAAATCTGGAAAGGTGTGGACCACCAGTTGGCACTTGAGAGATGGAACGAGTCCATCTAGAAATTTCTCCATATTTTTGTTTTCTATCATGTACTCATCATTTGCGTACCGGGCCAGTTGAGTAAACTGATCCAGGTACTGTGTTACCGTGGTGCCTCGCCGCCTGAGATCCTCAAACTCCCTTTTCTTCATTTTCATAATACTGTTGGGGATATGTGCTCCCCGGAAATATTCCTTGAATTGTTCCCATGTCATATTTGCTCCGTTGGGGTGAGTGTGGCATATATTTTCCCACCACGATGCTGCTGTACCAGAAAAATAGTGTGGGGGCATATAGCACTTTTTCCTGGTCCGTACACTGAGCGATGTTCAATTTCCTCTCAATATCCCGCAGCCAATCATCTGCCTCCAGAGGTTTATCTGTGTGAGAGAATACAGTAGAATTGGTCCTTTGGAGCTCAGATAATTTTGACCTGTGTTGATTTTGTCCTTGGTGATTTCCCATATTGATTAAATGTTGCATCATCTCTTGGTGCTGTTGCTGACTTTGCTCGTACAAACGGCATACTTGTGAAAATGCTCAGTCGTTGCTCTGTTGACTTGTCTATCCTTGTGTCAAATTATTTCCCATCTGTCCAAAGTTGTCCTCTGGCAGACTGGGCATGGAATGTGTCCAGGGACGATGCATTTTCTTTCTGGGGTATTTGTGTAACACCGATGAGAAAAGAAATCATAAAGGCAGTAAATAAATTTTTGAGAGACTGAAAATAATTCCCCCCCCCCAGAACATAAATACAACAAGTTATATTATACATGTAGTGCTTAATTATACATGCCAGATTTAATTATACAAGCATGGTTTAATTATACAAGCATGACTTAATTATACAATATGCTTGCCGTAGCTGTATTCTACATGATCACTTATTTAAAGTAGTATACTACTCTGTCCTCTTAGTGTGCTGCGGTCCGAGTCTACTACTCGCCATCATACAAAAAAAAGAGAAGAAACACAAAATAAATATTTTACAACCACATCTCAGAAAAGGACTACTGCGATGCTGACGTCCAGTCTGCTCTCACAGAGTGTCCGGGACACTGTAGGCCCCGCTAAGGGTATGTCCCAGCTGAGGTGCTGCTGACTCGACCTCCTCCTCTTCCTCAGGAATGGTCTCCAGTCAGGCAGAGGTCGATGCCACGCCTGTCTGTGGTGGCACTGTGCTCGTGGGTGGAGAAGCTCTAACTGGAACGGGTGCAGCCAAGCAACTAGCCTCATCACTCGGGGATGAGCGTCGGACCACGGGTGGAGTAGGGGGATCATAAGGTGGAGTAGGAAAGCGAGGAGCGTGTGGTGATGGAGAGCGAAACTCACTCCTGTGAGGAATCCTCGTAGGAGCCAAGTCCACTCGTGTAGCAAGATAGTCGTCCACCACTGAGGTGAAGACTGACTCTAGTGCCATGATGTACTGAACCAGGGGCTCAATTGCATCATCCCTTTCTCCCGCAGTGCAGGAGAAAGCGTAGTGACTAGTGTATGGAACATGGCATGGAAGGTAGTGGTAGGGACGTGTCTGCATGATCGGAAGAATGTCCCTAAGACGGGGGATGGCCTCTCGGGCAGCCATCTGGATAGCATGCCTCTTAGTAGGCATGGCTCTCCCCACAAAACGATAGTTGCGATGAGACTCAGCTGATCCACCCCGAATATATACCGAGGCCTGGAACATAATCAGGGTGTCTGTGATCCTGTCGGGGAAAACGGTGTACTCCGGACGGCCCAGAGACCTCATCGCGACTCTAGCGATGACAGCAAGAAGACGGGAAAATCCCACAGGCTCGTTGGCGAAGATCTGGGACGGACAGTTGCCGCCAGACATCTACAGCAGTAGACAAAAATCCAAATAGTCATGTCATAAGTATATGATGACCAAGGAAAATTGTTACAATGCATGAGATGCATGCTAAAAATGATAGTACTGATTCTATTACTAGCGTTCGTGCCTAGGGGTTTCCTACAGTCAGCCTGGCTCTGGTACCAAGGTTTGTCAGGCCCATTTTTGGGATAAATCATAAAAGAGCCTCAAGTCATACCAGCCCCAAGAATAACTGGTAGACTTCCTTGATATAGATAACCAGTACAAATATAATATTACACAGGGTTGAGTCAGAGTGCTCAACAATTATTACAAGCTTGCCAATATACTACGGTGGTGGAATAACACAGTGGTGTGGTGGTAGAACAACACTGATACAATAAAATAAAGTCAAGCGTCAGTGTGAGGCTTGACTATTTTAATGGTTTAGCGGAAGCACTGCGGATGATACATGTGGTAGACTCCAATATCACAGGTTGACTGACTGGGACACCTCTAAGCGTCGGGCTCGCTAGCGCAATCCCCTTCCACAAGCTCGTCCTCCTCCAGGTCTGGCCAATGAAATAGCCAGGGACAAGCCAGTGAGTACATTTGAATGTACTCGCAAACATTATGAACATAAGATATACCGAATGCATATGCTCATGATGGATTAAATGATATGCTCATGCTGACTGAAATTTAAAACATGGCATGATAAATATTAGCATGTGCAGAAAAATTAAATTGTTAGTGATAAACCAAGAAAATTAAAAGTGGATAATCGGGCGAGACTGGACCGCCCGAGAATCCAAAAGAAATGCCAAACGGGTGTCTAAAAGAGAATCGGGCGAGACAGGACCGCCCGATAACTCAAGCGACGCCATGAGAGGTCTTGAAAAGAAATGCCAAATGGGTTAGTCCACAATTATAAGCATAGTATCAATAATATTCTCAACCATAATATTCATGATAACAAAAATATCCATGACCGCGTTAGTGATGAAATAATAATATTTTGTAAAATATTTGATGCTCAAATTAATTATTTCCTACAAAGACCGACACCTCCGCGTTAGTGATGAAATAATAATAATAATATGATTTTTCAAAGTTTTAATCATTTTCTGGAATTATTTTAATTATTAAATCCGAATTATCCAAAACAGTGTCATGTGACATCAGCATGACGTCTGGATGACGTCATCGGTCAATTCCGGCTGACCAGAGTCAAACCTGACCAGTGGGTCCCACTGGTCAGTGACTGTTTTAATTAAACAGGGGTTTATTTAGTTAATTATGTTAATTAATGGGTGGGACCCAGTTGTCAGTGACTAATTAGTAATTAAATTAATTAACCGATTAATTAACAATTTTATTATTTATAAAATCATTTTAATTAACGTGGGGCCCGCATGTCAGTGGCTGGGCCAGCCCATTCAGCAGTTGACCGGGTCAACTGGGTCAACTTGGGCCCGTGGGGCCCAGCGGTCAGTGGCACAGGGCGTGCCACGTGGCGCCAAGTCAGCGGGCGGCGCCGGAGCAACACCGGCGACCATTCCCGCGGCGGAGCGTCGCCGGACTTGGCCGGAAAAACGCTACGGGGGCCCGTTCGGTGCGCGGCTAGGCTCGTTCGGCTGCGGGTGGAGTCACGCATCCAACTGCGGCGGTCGCGGGGGCTAAAGTGGCCGGAGCTGGCACCGGCGATGACGGCGGGCGGTGGCTATCTCGGGTGGTGCTCGGTCTCGGTGCTACGGCGTGCTAACGAGCAAAAGAAGCGGCTAGGGAGGGCCTCCGCAGTGCGGTGAGCTCAACGGGCACGAGCCCGCGACCATTAGGTCGCCGGAAGCTCGCCGGCGACGAGCTTCTGCGGCAGCGGGCTCGGGCACGACGAAGACGGTGGCTACGGCTAGCAACTAGGCGCGGGAACAGAGGGGAAAAGAAGGAGGGCTCACGGTGAGCCTGTAGAGGTGCAAGGTGTGCTCGGGGGAGGCTCGAGGTGGCGGATCGACGTCGGCGATCACCGGCGCCCGTAGGTTGAAGACGACGGCATGGACGGCGTTGTGGCGGCTCCGCGCTCCAACAAGTCGGCGTAGCCGATGTAGACGAGGACAGGGAAGACGCTGGACACGGCGGGGCGGCGAGAAGGGCTCGGTGGCCGCGAGATTTACGACGGGCCGACCATGGCGCCGTTCGGGTGTGGGTGGAGAGCGAGGCAGAGGGGAGAGAAGGCGGGCTACGGTTCGCCAGGGGGCTGCGGTTGTTCTTATCCAGCGCGAGGCACCGCTGGATGATCGACAGCGGCTCATCTGGAGCGTGGATGGCTGCGCGCGCGTTCGGCCAGCGCCATGGCTTCTGGCCAGCGGGAGGAAGGAGAGGGCCTAGCCGGGCCGGGCCGAATTGCACTGTGCACTCGAGGCCCAGTGCGCCAGTGAGTCCTCTTTTTTTCCTTTTTCTTTTCTTCTGTTTTATTTCTTTTCTCTTTGCAAAATGTTTGGCCACCATTGCAATTTTGTAAAATATGAGACTTGTCCAATTAAATATTAGGCAATATATATCACTGCCAGAAAAAGGTTTGGAGGTAACTTGATTTCATTTAATTTTGGATTAAATAAAATGGATTAAACATTGCTGTTTTGGTACTATTTTAGATTGTTAGAGTCATTTAAATAATTCAATTAATGTTGACTTTATTTTTATAATTGCTTTGGGAATATCTGCAATATTATGAACTATTTAGTTCTTAGATTTGACCAACTTTTAAGTTCACTTTAAATTTGAATTGGAATTTGAAATGAGATATGACTCAAATGATGATCAAGCACTATTAATCATGGTGACTTGGCATTATCAAAAGGGTGATCATTGTAGCTTAATACATGGGGATGTTACAATTCTCCTCCTCTAAAAGAAATTCTCGTCCCAAGAATTAAGAGGTAGGCTGAAAGAGAGCGGGGTATTCTTCACGAAGACGATCTTCGCGTTCGCAAGTGGCTTCATCTTCAGAATGATTCGACCACTGAACTTTAAGGAACTTGATTGCCTTCTGACGGGTTTGACGTTCAGCTTGATCAAGAATGCGGATCGGATACTCTTGATAAGAAAGATCTTCTTGTAGCTCAAGCATTTCATGATCCACTGCTCGGATAGGATCCTGGAAGCGGCGACGCAGTTGCGACACGTGGAAGACATCATGAACTTAAGAAAGGTTTGGCGGCAATTCCAATTGATATGCCACTTCTCCCCATCGGGCGAGGATACGGAACGGGCCAATGTAGCGAGGAGCTAACCTGCCCTTGATTCCAAATCGATGAGTGCCCTTCATCGGAGTGACACGAAGGTAAGCTTGTTTGCCAGGTTGATAGACCATTACCTGGTGTTTTCGGTCATAATTGCTCTTCTGACGAGACTGAGCAGCTTTCAAATGTTCACGGACAATGCAGACTTGTTCTCCAGCTTGTTGGATAATATCCGGACCGAAGAGTGACCGTTCCCCAGCTTCTGACCAATTCAGAGGGGTTCGACACTTACGTCCATAGAGAACTTCAAAGGGTGCCATCTTCAAACTAGCCTGATAGCTAATGTTGTATGAGAATTCAGCATACGGGTGAGATTCCTCCCATTTCTTGCCAAAGGAGATGACACAAGCTCAAAGCATATCTTCAAGCACTTGATTGACTCGTTCAACTTGTCGCTGGGACTGGGGGTGAAAAGCGGTGCTGAAGGACAGATGAGTTCCCATAGCTTCTTGGAAACTGTTCCAAAATCTTGAGGTAAAAAGGCTGCCATGGTCTGAACTGATCTCCAACGGAACACCGTGAAGTGACACGATTCTGGAAACATACAATTCTGCTAACTGACTAGCAGTGATTGTCTCCTTGACTGGCAGAAAGTGAGCAACCTTTGAGAATTGGTCAATGACGACAAAGATAGCATCATGACCCTTCTGTGATCTGGGAAATCCAGCAATGAAATCCATTTCAACTTTGTCCCATTTCCATTCAGGAATAGCAAGTGGTTGCAGCATTCCAGCAGGTCTTTGATGTTCTGCTTTGATGCGACGGCAAACGTCACACTCAGCAACATAACGGGCAATGTCTCGTTTCATTCTAGGCCACCAGTACCGCTGACGAATGTCTTGGTACATCTTGGTACTACCGGGATGAATAGACAAAGGTGTGTCATGTGCTTCTTTCATGACATCCGGACGAGAGTCCAGATTGTGCTTTCTGGGAACCACTAGGCGGCCTTTAAAGAACAAGGCACCATCATCATCAACATGGTAGAATGAAGAATTTCCCTTGGAGAGGTATTTCTTAATCTTTTTGACTTCAGAGTCATATTTCTGCCTTGTCGTGATGTTGCGCTCGAGGTCCGGTTCAACAACCAGGGTATTGAGATAACCCTGAGGAACAATGTGAAGGTTCAACTTGCGAAGTTCTTCATCGAGAAGGGGTTGTGCTTGCTGAACCGTGAGGTTGTTGCAATAAGACTTGCGACTCAAGGCATCGGCCATTACATTAGCCTTGCCAGGGTTATAAGAAATATCCATGTCATAGTCAGCTATTGTCTCGAGCCATCTTTGTTGGCGGAGGTTCAAATTTGGTTGAGTATACAGATACTTCAGACTTTGGTGGTCCGTGTATATCTCGCAACGATTACCGAGAAGGTAATGTCGCCACAGCTTCAGAGCATAGACAACTGCTGCTAACTCGAGATCATGAGTTGGATACTTATGTTCGTGAGGACGCAACTGACGAGAGCCATAGGCAATCACCTTGCGCTCTTGCATTAGGACACAGCCTAATCCTTGATGAGATGCGTCGCAATATATCACAAAGTCCTTGCGGGAATCAGGGGGAGCTAGCACTGGGGCAGATGTCAACTTATCTTTAAGTGTTTGAAAACTTTCTTGGCACTTTTCCGTCCACTCAAACTTCTTGCCTTTGTGGAGCAAATCAGTCAGTGGCTTAGCAATCTTGGAGAAGTTCTCGACGAAACGGCGGCAATAGCTGGCGAGACCAAGAAAACTTTTGACTTGCTTAACAGTTTGCGGAGGACTCCAGTCAAGAATTGCCTGAACTCATTCTAGGTTAACATCAATGCCATCCTTGGAAATCACATGACCAAGATAGGTCACCTCCGAATTCACACTTGGAAAATTTGGCATACAATTGATGTTCTCGAAGTTTCTCCAATACAAGCCGAAGATGTTTGGCGTGTTCTTCTTCATTTTTGGAAAATATAATGATATCATCCAAAGAAACCACGATGAATTTGTCGAGGTAGTCCATGAAGATATAGTTCATCAATCGAGAGAAGGTTGCTGGAGCATTAGTTAATCCGAAGGACATGACGGTGTACTCGTAAGATCCATAACGGGTAACGAAGGCGGTCTTCGGAATATCCTCTT